>WPIO01000083.1:590000-1190000 GCA_009760855.2 Cristatella mucedo
TCTGGAACACCCAGGTTCTTAATGGTGTTGCCGTCGAATTTGGTGGCAGGCACTTGCTATAATCTTTTCTCTTCACAAATTTCAACACTTTCTATATGGACGGAAATGCATCGTAATTACTGACCACCGACCTTTACTAACACTATTTGGTGCGTCTAAAGTGCCTCGAAACCAATCAGCAAGCCAGGTGCTCACCACCTCTTAGAAAGTCTGTGTATGCGATCAGCTATCGGCGAACTTTGAACCTCGGGAGCCAGGAGACCCAGGGAGCCAGCTCTCCACATCGGACCAGAAACAGCTTTTGACGTGAAGAAGCGGGATGTTGGCTCAGACATCATCCTCACGATCGACAAGATTGGCTGGCCATTTCGACTAACCGATCCGGGTGCACTCTGGAAGAAGTCGGCCTAGGGTCTGGTAATATCGAACTTCATGAGTTTGACAAGGGGTAGCTGGCTGATCTACTGGCCAACCACAACGGGCGAAACCAGAGCCTTTGGTTTTGAGCAGACAGCACAACGGAAACAAAGGATTCGTCATCAAGGATTGTGCTGTATGTATTGGGCTTGTTACCAAAAGAGATGTCTTACACGATATCGCAGACAAATGTATTTCGATCTGATTGCGATCTTTCCGCCCACATGTCGGCATGCACCCTTTCTATTTATGTAGATGAAACAGAATGGTTCGTAGCGTCGAAAGAAGATTATGTGCCTTCAAACAACAGCCGCAATAGAAATGAGGCCGTTTGGTCAGCTAATCTTACACTTTTTAAGCTTTAGTCCACGCATATATCCATCGTGTCTAGCCATTAAGAAAGAATACCCATGCATCAAATTATGACGACTCCACAATTACAAGGTCAAGTCTCCGGCTATGACTACGCCTTCTGCATATCTTGTGAACGTCATCTACATCTAAATAGGTTTCCATAATAATAATAGGCACTTGTAGGCTGTTAATAATACGCTCTAGGAGAACTAAATCTCTTTCTAGTCACTTCATAAATACTGTAGAGGAAGAATACGATTGTTTAATGATAATATGCACAGATTCAGTGGGCCTAATACCACAAAGGACAATTCATACGGGCCCAGCAAATGCTGAGAGCATATAGCTTTTAGCATCTTTTTAAATGTTTTCAAGTGACGATATAGTGACGTCAGTCGGGAGTAAGTTCTAGGCTTTGATAGCATGCCAACCAAGCCACATCAATTCTTTCAGAAATCAAAAGCATGACGTGTCTGCATTGCTTAGATTTACAAACAAATCTAGCTGTCCCATTTTGTGAAGTATAGGCTTGATGATCATTTCTGGTAGCCCTGCTAAGACCTAACCACTTTGGTTTAGCTAACTTAGAGCTTCAAAGGTGGTAAAATCCTTTGCCAGTCATTGTTGTATGTAGCCCCTCATTCCAGAAAGAGAGAGAGAGAGACGAGACAGAGAAGACACGAGCAAAGAGGGCAGAACAGAAACAGAGACTGAGACAGCGAGAGAGAGAATGAGAGAGAGAGAGAGAGAGAGAGAGAGAGAGAGAGAGAGAGAGAGAGAGAGAGAGAGAGAGAGAGAGAGAGAGAGAGAGAGAGAGTGGGAGCGGAGTAGACAGAAGAAAAGACAAACTGACCAACAGGCAGACCAACATAAAGAAACACACGCAGGGGAAGCGAAGGTATATCTTGACGAGATGACTGGCAACAAAAAAGCTCACGACAAAATTTAGCAAGGGCTAAGCGGTGGTAGAGGAGAACTCTGGACTGCGAGCTCTTGACAGTGGTATAACAGCCATATGAAGTCACTACTTGTTCAAACTGCGAGGGTGTGGATTCTTATGAAATAATTTCGTCATAAGTTAGGCGATTTGTGGAAGCTAACTCATAAAACAAAAACTGATTTTTAAAAATACTTTTCAAAAAAATTGAAATTTTGAAAGTTTAGTATACTTAGAACTATAAAAATCAAAAAGATACTAAATAAGTTGACCAATTTGATTTGGATCTTGATTTTACAAAGCTAGAACACTTTATCAATGTATATAAATGTAATTAATAAACAAATGCCTCGCGGAAGTTTCATGCAGTTAATATTGCCATCAAAAACTTCTTGCTATCCAAATTCCCTCTAAGGGAGTGTGTATGGCGTCCCAATCACAGGCAGCGTCACGCAGCGACAATTCAGTGAACGTAGCCGCATCATAACGACCTGATCGGGTGCACTGCAAAACAAGCCCGTGTCAACTGTAAAGCATACGAGCTAAATAAACCACAGTAGTCAATAACTTGGCAATGACAAGGTTAAAGGCAACTACACGATTTTTAAATACAGGTCTCTGATCCCAAGTCTCTCCATCCTTTTCCAGCAGGATTCTAAAAATGTGTCAAGATGTTAAAAATTGCAGGTTTACGCCCTAAAATGTGGTCCCTTCGTTCATTTCTGTCAGTGTACCTCATTATAACCAACCCGATGAAACAAATAAAACTAATGTCTAATAATAAAACTAATAATAAGCCTTTTATAGAACGCCTTAGGAGAATCAAATCTCTACCCAGTTGCTTTGAAACTCTCTGCAAGAGAAGCAACAACCATGATAAAAAAAAATGGCACAGCAGGGCATCTTTCTTAGACAAGCATGCCAAAGCAAAACACTTGGGGCTACCGGTTAGTAGAATCCCTGGCTTTTATAATCCACTGAATCGTGTAAACGCGAGCATGTAAAGCACACAGGAAAAATAAAAATTGATCGGGTCAAATCAAAAGGCAAGCACAACGGATTCATGCCGCCCTGGTTTGGCCCAGTGATTAAGGTGCTCCCTTCAACCACGGTCAATGTGAATGTATTCGATGACCGAGGTCGAGGGTTCGGCTCTGTGGCACATGTGAAGCGCCTGAAGTGATTAAGTTCTCAAGTAGATTAGCATATGTATATCATTTATTTATTCACCTTTAGCTGAGACTTAAAATGATGCGAAGTCAATGCATGTGGTGATAGAAGAAGTAACCTAGGCCCAGATTTCGATGCACACGAAATGAAGGCCCGACCAACAAAAGATTTTAATTTAGTGCACGAGGAATGGGGAGACGACAGCAAGCCGAGCACTATGGGCGTACCAGAGGGGTGGTCACAGAGGTGGGAGGCTGGTGAGGCAAGTGATAGTAGGCCAGGGGGGGGGGTCGTGAAGTCGATTCGGTGCTCGATAGGGAGCTGTAAAGCTCGAGTGGTGAGATGCGAAGTGGTGCGATCCACAGCTATGTGGTTGACGACAGATCAGACGAGCTGGTGAGTTGAGCTCTAGTTGCAGACACCAAGTGCCCCGAGTTCTAAACAAAAGGAATTACAGTAATCTGGACTAAATGTACCAAACAGGTCTTAATTTAGGCAATGTACCTCAGCTGAGAGTAGGCCGACTTGACAATGGAAGCAGTGTGCTAGTCTAATGACAAGCTGTTTTGGAGCAGCATGCCCAGATTACGGTAGCCACACGGTATGATTAATCATTTCCGTTGCTAAGGACTTCAGCCCCTGAGCTGCTGCCCCAACATCATCACAATTGGGCCTACTCCGGATGGGCCCGAGTGTAGGCGAACTTCCTGTATTATAACTCAATATCGTCACGACGGTGACTGCAACGGTAAAAAAAATCCTAGCTGATTAAACAGCCTCTTTTTGTATAGCGACAGAAGAGCCTTTACGGCTATCACCACCGCTTGCAGTGGCGATACAGAATCGCCCACCGCAGGAATCGAACCCACGACCTCGGGACCGAGGTCGTGAAAAGCAACCGCCTTACCTAGTGTGCCATCACGGCTCAGGACCAATCCTTAAGTTCTTGATCAACGGCAACTCGGCTAGACAACTTACAACATATGAGCAGAAACCAAAAGTGCAGATAATATATATTCAGTAGACACAGCAATGACTGAACAGTTTCGATGGATCAATAAATGATGCAAAGTCATTCTGCAACAAAAATCAATTTGCCACAAACAGAGAAGTGGCATCGGCTCACACTTGACGGAGTCACCCGCTACGCCTGCTTTGATAGGTCGACCCATGATTATTTCATACGCATGCATTAAAGAACGATGGTACTGAAAAGGAGCAAGCCATATCACTATGGCAATGCAACAATCTCATTACATGATATTCAGTCAATATATATGAAAAGCCTCGACAAGAAATGGACTTGGGACGAACCAGTCCGGGCTCATCAAGCCAATGGACAAGCGAGCCATTTCCTCGCTTCGATTGTGACGATGTCCTGGTTTTAATTTGATCTTCACCTCCGTGTGCGACTGCTTCCATCTGTGGCATCAAGCATCATTACGCAAATAGCACTTAACCACACTTTCAATGGTCTCCCGTCGGTAGCTACACGCACAGACGAAAGCCTCCGGAAGAAACACCAGAGCGAGGTACGCATGACAATCAGTAGATATGATACCCGTGCAACGCACTGAATGAAGACAGGGATTCAGTGCGCTGGCCTGAGCTTCAATCTGGATGGACTTCTTAAAGCAGAGCACAGCAGCTGCGCCTACTGCTAGCGGACGTTGAAGCAGCGGTCATCTCACGGACTATTTCGATAAATGCTTCGTTGACGTTGCGTGTGGACTTGGCGGATGTCTCCAAGAATGGGCAGCCCCACGAGGCGGCCAGCTCTTCGCCACTGCGCATCGGTACCTCGCGCTGCCCATCGAGATCGCATTTGTTGCCCACCAGTACGGCCGGTACGCGGTCAGAGCCCTTGACGCGCGCGATCTGCTCGCGAAGCGTGCGGATGTCGGTGAACGTCTGAGAGCTGGTCACACTGTACACAACTAGAAAGCCTTGGCCGTTCTTTATGTAAAGGTCTCTCATCGATGCGAACTGCTCTGTACCGGCCGTGTCAAGGATCTCGAGCACCGACGGCGCACCGTCCACTTCTATCTCCTTGCGGTAGAAATCCTCAATGGTTGGATCGTATTTCTCCACAAATGCACCCGACACAAACTTGACGGTGAGCGCTGACTTTCCGACGCCTCCAGAGCCCAGAACAACAACTTTAAACTCGCGCATGGTTGGCTACGGTCGGCTATGCACGCTTCGAACACGGAGGAGCACCTTTTGCGTTCAAGTCGAGTCCACTAGAAAAAAAGTCCGCCTGATCAAAGTAAGCTGCATGCTATGAACGACTCCAATCACAAAAAAGCAGGATACGAGAATGTGTCCAAAATCGAACATGCACATACTTGGTAGCAGATGCTATTTCATTGAGGAGAAAAGTAAACTCACATAAATACTAGAAGCTGTTGCATACTAAAGTAAAGCTTTAATCGTGCCTCACGAGGAGTATGCATACACTCTGAGATAAAGCCGGGTAGGGACCGTGACGGCTAGGTAGCTCCCATCGGTAGGCGTATGCTTTGGCAATATGCTATATACACTGTAGCACTGGCATAAAGAAGCATACATGTACCTGCAACCAGTGCGGTTGATGGAAAAGATTATATCACACGGGCTATTTATAACATGAAATATCCCATCATAAAGTGCAACCTACTAGCCTTTCTGTCTACGGTAAATTCGGTTATAATAAGCACTGGCGGTGGTGTGGCAGCTAAAAGTCTTCAGAGCAGCCATGTTGAAACATAGTGTGCCTAAGGCACCAACAACACACAACAGCTCTCTGCAAATGCTGATCTAAGAACATAATAATGGTCTAGTGAACGAGTGTAAACCATCATTACGCAGGTGACCCGTGACCCCGTGACAGGTAACATCTCTACACTTAGCCTTGTCTGCATGTAGTCAGACATTGTCACCTAGATGAGGCAGCCTGAAAGAGTTGGCACGATCTCCTACTCTAATCATTAAGATGCCGGAACAGGGCCCATAACAAGTAGCACCATACACTGAGTGGCAAGCACCAGTCTGCTAATGTTGACAGAAGCCAGAGCTGTGTACATGCAGGCTGCATGGCAACAGCTGCAGTCTTGTCATCTTGGCACTTGGAAGGGCAATCAGCAACTTGAGTGCGACCACAGTGGCACACGTCGATCAAACCAGACAAAACAGGCCGGCTATGAGCCTGTTTGTCTTTTCGGCTGGCCTGAGCTCAGCAACAGCTGAGCCACTCCCGCAATCAGTACAGTCTGGTGCCAAATGATAGTGTGGCAATGGCCAGAACAGATCGAAACCAGGTAACAAGAGGTTGGTAAATGAGATTCCGGTTCACTCTAGCCGAAGCCCAGACGAAGAGAAGCTGAGTACACGCACAGAGGTAAAACCAGGCCTATAACAGATGGCACTTAGCCAGATCGAGTAAACCCATAAACGCCAACCATTTGGTGGGCAGGCTGAGGATAAAAGTATGCCCAAACAGCAGCTACACAGAGTACGACCTAGGCAGAGCAGTAGCTCAAGAAACTTGGCTGGAAGATCATGTGGCCGGCTATCGACGAAGCTCAGCAAGTGGCTGACGAGAGGGCAAGTTAGGCTCAGCTAACCGCAGCTGCCGGGGCCATGGAAGTGGTTTACAACCAGCTGATGAGAGCCAACACAAACAGGGCACTGTCAGATAGGTCTGCTCACTCTAAGATCAACGACACCTTAGCCTGGCAAACAAAAGCCTCGGTCTACACATAAAGCTCATTGTATGCAAAGACATCCTCTAGTGGTCCAGGCGTTTGACTGCGTGCTCGTGCATGCATGTGTGCATGCGAGGCTGGGCCCTTACACCCCAGACACCGCATTGCGCCAGCCAAAGCTCACAGGGGTCCTATAAACATGGATCGAGGGGAAGGGGCCCCTTCTCCCTTGAACCAATCTGAAGGGGGCTTCGGGCAACTTGACAGTCTGATAGGCTCCCCATCCCCTTTTGTCTGTGTTGGGTCTGCTGTACCGCGAGAGCGAAAGACTACCCAGGCGGAAGCCGCTGAGGCGAGAACAGCGAGAACAGCGGACCCACCTGCAGCAGTTGCTTGCAGGCCCGCGTGCTGGCCGTGCGGCCCGGTTTCTCGTCTCCGAAATAAACGGCATCTGCCTGAGCCGTCTTGATCTGTGCACGACTGCCCACACAAACATAACAGTCTGTCTCTCACACATGGTCAAACGCTCGGTCACACCAACTCAAATCACCGACGTACGCTCACGGGTGTCAGCGATGAGCTTGAAAACTGCCAATCGCCTCATGCACACTAAACGACAGCAAATAGACTCACTCCCCTTTCCCAATGTTGCCCATCGGCACCTCTGGAGAGCACTCGTTCCAAAGTTAGGCTACAGGACGCAGTGAAGGCTGCAGTGTGCCTTGAGGCATAGGACTACGGGCGCCTAAGGCGCCAACTAGAGCAGAGCGAAGCATTCGGAAGCCTCGGCTTCCTCTGGGGGAGGGGAGGGCAGCGGGCAGCTGAAGCAGCTGAGCGACGACAGCTGGCAGCAGCAGCGGCTGGCACCCTGACAGCAGTCTCGAATAAAAGAAATGACACTGGGTCAGTGGGCCACGTCTTCCTGATGAGCACGTGCCGTTATGTGCAGCCAGTGTCCACAGTTGCCAATCGGCAGTCCGAGTCGAGCCCAGCCTGCAGGGTGGGTGGCCTCGAGCCACCGGATGCACAAAGCCGAGTGGCCTAGCAGGCTCTAGTAGCCCAGTGGCCCACAGTGCACAGTCACTGCTAGTCTGTGCCTGCCACGTAAATATGGCGCTAGCAGGCGCTCTATCGCTGTGACGAACACGTACTCTGCCTGCGCGCACGGGTCATCGGCCAGCTTGCGCAATCCACTGAAAAAAGCGACCCGATCCTGAGGAGTCCGGTCCCGTTCAGCGAGAGCTGACCAAACGGGCAGTACGCACTGGTGAGAGCATGCCGAAAATTTCAGCAAGAAGGGCAGCAGGACGTGGAGCTAAGTTTGAGCAGAGTCGGGGTGGACTAAGGCGAAGGAAAAAAGTGCTGGTCTCCCTCCAGCAGGCTGCAGAGGCAAACAAGCCGGACTGTTCGTTGGGCACAAGTCGGATGTGCCGGACTCCCAGCGGTCAGCCGCGGCCGCAGGGACACACAGACACACAAAGGACTATGCAGCTATGGAGACAAACTGGAAAAACGTGCCGGAGTGGCTCCCTCACTTCAATGGGTGCCTGCTTGGCGACCAGCATGCGCCTGCTCTCCAGTGGGCACAGCTAGCTTAATGAGTTAATAATCAATAGACGTCGTCCCAAACGTATACCAGCCAGACTGTGCCATTCCAGCTCTGTGCCCCCAACCGGCCGAGCTTCCTTTATTGCTGCCACTGCAGCAAGCCGGCCGGCCGGAGGGCCGTGGCACCGATGCCGTCTCAGCTGCAATGGCAATGGCCTACCAGCTGCAGCTGCCAGGCAAGCACTGGGTCAGCTGCATCGCTAGCACCAGCTCGCCAGCCAGCCAGCCAGCCAGCACCAGCGCACTTTCGCCCTTCGCCCACAAGGAGTAGCTTGATAGCTACCAACTCCAACACTCCGACTCTCAAGCACCCACACAACACAGCAGCAGAGGTGCTGCGATTGGCCCACTGCCGGAAGTGGAGCGAACAGGCAGCCAGAGCAAGCAGGCTCGAGTCACCAGGTCTCGGCCCGAGAGGCTGGGCAAACTCGAAGGGGGGAGGGGTGAGGAGGGATTCACGGTACCCAGACTTCTCGGTCTGGCCGGCAATGATGCTGCCGGATGACTGCCATCCCGACGGCATCGGGTTCTAATAGCCAATTGATTTCTCATTAAGGGCCGGAGGTTCGGCCGACGCCAAGGAACTGCACTTCCACGGCAACACGAGGAGGAATTGCTTTCGGGCAACAAGTACTCCAGGAACAGCAGCCACAGCTGCTGCTCTAGTTTTGCCGTGTGCTACACCCACAGGGTTGTGACCCCCAATGGGAAAGCAGCACAGCCACCGGCACCATCACCACCATCCATCCCAGCCGCCATCACCACAGCAATCAGCTATGCTGTCGGTCCCACTGCCACCCAACCAGAAACCAGGCAGCCACAGATGTATCCCGGTGCATTAGCTGGAAAAGGCTGCAAGGTTAAGCCCTCCTTCATACGAATGATTTACCATCACTGGAAACTCCTGATGGGGGTATGCCCGCATACTAGCCGACGAATTGTCAGCCAGCCGAAAGCATGCTGGCAGCAGATAAAAAGGATGACTGTGGCAGCATCGAGGCAACAGTCGAGCTTGGGCAGCTTGAGACAGCAGCTGCTCTTATTCGGAGCGTTCCTCATCGTCTGCCAATGGCTACATCGCCTGCTTAGCCTGCGCACTACAAATTCGATATGTTTCTAAGTGGTGCCGAGTGCAGGCACTTCAAGCCCATGCGCCGAGCGCTTGCACACGCACACACGCACGCACACACACACACACACACACACACACACACACACACACGCACACACACAGACACACACACACACACACACACACACACACACACACACACACACCCTGCGCACACACACACACACACACACACCCTGCGCACACACACACACAGACACACACACACACACACACACACACACACACACACACACACACACACACACACACACACACACACACACACACACACACACACACACACACACACACACACACACACACACACATGCACACACACACACACACACACATGCACACACACACACACACACCCTGCAGAAAACAGGACAGGCGAGAGCAGTCAGCTCCCACCAGCCACTTGGCCCAGCCAGGATTTAAGCCAGGAAGGGGCCAGAATCACTGACTTTGCAACAGGTAAAGAATTATTCGGCGATCCTTTATTGCCAACTGCAAGCAATGGTCAAGGCCAATAAGGCACTTCTGCTACTGTGCGAATGAGGCAGTTAAATGAGCTAAGATTTTCGGGAATCCTAAAAGCAGATCAGGCCCTTTGCAGCTGTCAGCAAAAGCAGTAATTGTAAAATACAGAGCAACCAAAGAACCCAGAGAATAAGGGAGTTACTTTTACCCACCGAAACATGTGGAATAAAGAAAAGAGGACTAGAAAGAGCATGGCGCAACAGCTGCTTACAAGTGCAGCAATCAAAATAAGCTTCTGGTTTCTGATAAAAAAAAACAGCACGGCACTGAGAAATGGTATGCAATTCTTAACATAAATGGCTAATGACTAAAACGGAATAATTATCTCCACCCATGCCTATTCACGCCTAACTTCAAATTGGGCTGTTAGGAACAGGCTATAGAATCTTACATTGAGGGTTCGAAAACAGATGTTAACTGACAGAAACAGCAAAACAAAGGAACTAAAAGTTTCAGTGCATCCACTGATTTTTGACACAATAACCGTAGGATGGCATTACAGAGCAGGCAATGTGAACTCCAAGCCGAGCGAGCCATGTGAATGCATGGGCTTTGCAGTCACTGACACAGATAGGATCAGGATCAGAAAAAATCAAAAAAGAATGGCCAAACCTCAAACTTTCCCAGAGCAGCTAATCGTAAGAGGCTCACTCCACATAATGGACAACTTGCTTATCCGGAATGCCCTTTTAGGTCAGTCCAGGGGGTGGGCCAGGATCACCCCCATTGTACAACTCCTGTTTCAGAGCATAATATCTTTCAGCGGTTTTTGCTTTCAAAAAAGATCGGGTAGCTGCCACCACTCTGCCTTCCAAAGACGTTGGCTGGAAACTATCACGCTGCTTGAAAAAATCGAACAAATATAAGCATAACATGTGTGCATTGCACACACTCACACAAGCCTACATCGTCCGACCGAGTGTCTGCTCGTCCCTGAAAAACCTGCCTTCTGTCGAAGGTTTAACTTATTCAATTAAAGCCAACGCTACTTTTACTAGTACAACGGGTCCCCGGGTTACAAACGCCTCGGATTACGAACAATTCTGTTCACGAACACCTGGATTGGCAAAAAAGTGACCCGGATTACGGATCCGGTTCTGGTTAAAAACCGAACCCAGTGGGCTTGTAGAAGGTTCATCTTTGGGCGCAATAAAGACTTACATGAATCAGCTGTCACAGGCTCGAAAAAAGCCTCGAAAGGCAAAGTAATTCATATCCATTTATAAAGATTGAGGCTCGAAGGTGCTGTGCCATAACACCTTAAGGGTCGAATGAGGGTAGGGTAAAATTTCTGCAATGAGTGAAGAATACCCATACTTCCCCAACATGAGTGAAGCAGTTTAAACATTGGTGTTATTTTTCCTAATTTGTAAAGTAGGAGCGATTCTTTGCCAGGTTCAGATACGAATGATAGTTTTTCATATAGTACCCTACGGGTAATCACACACGATTCGGGTTAAGAACGACCAGGAATAAAAATCTAGTCAGGCAAGGAATTGTGTAACCCGTGACCCTGTTATACTGCACATGCATAGCAGTATGGTAGCGATGATCCAGGTTTACAAAATTGCAGTCACGAGAGTGACACGGTGATTAAGTAATATTATGATTGTACCATGTGCAGGGAAAGTGTGTATGAAGCATCAAGTGGATTCAGTATATAGCATCAGTAGAGCCACCTTGCTTAGCACATGAAGACACTTTTCTGGCTTAATATCAAAGCTAGAATAATGTCACTAACATGGCCAAGGTATGGCAGAGAACGGTTCACTTGCATGTAATAAAAAGGTATAACAAGTTAGATGTTTGATGTGACCTCAGAAATAAGTCAATTACTGAAGAAGTTCGTTTGTGTCATTGCTCTGCGATAACGAAGGAACCAGAAACAAGGACAGGGGTGCTTAAGGACCCATAGCTTAACGGTTGACCAAAATGTGCAAGCCGAACTGGGCGATTTGGTTAACAAGCTCAGCACGCGAGCACAAACATATCCGGCATTGCACAAAACAAAACGAGTACTGACCCGGCTGCTTGGCTTCCCTCGGAGCCCAAATGTTATCCCTAATCCTATGCAATAAATTCTACTTGCATCAACTGGGGTACATCGAAGCTTGAAAAAAATCAGGCAGGTCTGGCGGTAGGTTAAGTTGCGAGGCAAGGATCGGGATTTTGTCCGACTCATTCCAATTGAATCTTGCCAGTGCTCACCATAGGATTCTCGCGGATGCATGCACATAATAAATATCAATAACAGCTTGTTACAGCAGGTCAGTCACAGCCGGAGTAGCAATAACGATACTGCTATTGAACAATGTGCCCACTTTGGCAGCACAATCGTCCAAAAACTCGCTCACCTAGGTCTTCTTAAAGACAAACATATTGTTCTCGTGAAGTCAGCGACAAGACGGGGCAAGACGGTTCAGTTTTACAGTCAATAAGCAAGCACGAACCTGTGCTCAGGCAGGTGACCATGGGGCGTGGTACCTATGCGCCTGCGTCATCATAAACGCAGCACTCAAGTGTTTGCTAGACATGCCAGCGAACTGCTCCATCCTACTGAGCCACTGATGACGGCACCTATGGGATGACTCACCAAACAGGCAGTGAACCTTCATTTCAATGCATACACGAGGCGGAGAAATATCTTGACAAACCTGAATTTCAGGATGAGCCTGGGGCAGATAAGGAAACAACGATTTCCGGGCCATGGGTATAGGAAAATAACGCCGGTAACGTTGCGGCGCACCGTTTCACCCTCCATCACGTTTAAGAGATGGTTTCAGCGGAACGATATAGAATGGCACTAACCAGATATGTCAACAGCGATTGATCCTTCAGAATAGTGTGGCTGGTAGCAATCGACTTCGGCACATAGGCACCAGCGAGAAGCGTATACCAGCAACGAGAAGCGTATACCAGCAGCGAAAAGCATCGAGCACCGGCTGCGGATTCACAGTAATGGGTCTATTTCCGCCTCCTGATGTGGAGAGCGGTTGATTTATTAGTGAGCTCGCGAGGGAAGCAATTCCTAAGAGGCGCTGTTAGCGCAAGCGCAAGAAGTCAATATTGAGTTAGGCGTATCAATGCAACAAAAGCACTTCAGAATGTTGAGGATTTTAAGGTCATCAGTGACTATTTTATCTAACCAATCGGCTTTTCTCCCGTCACAGGCATCTTGAGCAGCCTTTGCAGTGTGGTGGGGGGTAGCTATCGTCGTAGCGAGCTCGAAATCAGCCTGAATCTCGCCGGCCTATAGTGACCTGGAAAATTACTTTAAATTGCACGTAATATTTTTTAGTCTTTGGAGCTAAGAAAAGACAGAATTTCAGTAATACGTATTTTAAATGCTCTCAAGCTGAATAGATTTTCTGGAGCAAAGCAGATTGCACTGATGAAAAAAGGTTAGCTGGTCTAACATCGTGGTTTGTATAGCGGCAGAAGAGCCTTAAAGGCTATCACCACTCTTGAGTTGGCAATAAAGGATCGAGAGTTGTTTAGAATCTATTGGCTGCACACTACAAACCACATATTGCTTTTTCTTCTCACGATCACAAAGTCTTTCTTGAGCGTCTCGAATCTCGCCTGGGCATCACTGGCACTGCACTGCAATGGTTCAGATCCTATCTCAGTGGGAGACACCAGAATATTATTGTTGACGAACAAATATCATCCGAAGAACCACTTAGGTACAGGGTACTTAAAGGGCTCTGTGCTCGGTTCGTTTCTTTTCATAGTTTATACTCTATACTCATGCTCTTCAAGATTCTGTCACTTACTTGTACGTCCCTCCATTCTCTGGCTCCAGCCTACCTATCAGATAGAACTATTACCCCACCAGGCCAAGAGTCGTACAACCTGCTGTTCTGACTCGAGTCGTTTAGCAATACCTCGTACGAACCTCAAAACCGTTGGAGACCATGCCTTTAGCTCCTACGTTCCCAAAGCCTGGAACTCACTACCGACCCACGTCACAACGTCCATTGACATGACGACATTTAAAGAGAAGCTTAAAATGCACCCGTTAATTACAGCATTTTGTGGGTCTTTCGATTCGTTTCTTGTATGCATGTACCAGCTTACACTTTGCCAGCTGCTTTCGGATATTACCACAAATCATTTGGTAATGCTTTCTATACAACATCTGTAAAGAGCATAGAAAGAGATTCAGTTCTCTGAGGGCGCTAAACAAATGTATTATTATTATTACTATTATTATTCCACATCTCGGCGTGACTGGAAACTGATTATGAAGTTGCCCCTCTCATTTGTTCCTTATTCAGTTGTAAGCCTACTGCTGCCCGCACGATGCAGTTACTCCCGTTTATAATACTAAGTCTTAGCAGCGGTTGCCAATGGTGGCGATAAACGTACCGTCAAAAGGGGACCGGGATTGATTTGCTTTGTACTAGATTTTGGAGATTTTATTTAAATTCCGTATTCTAGAATTCCTTTCAGCCTTACTAGGTAGCATCACCATTCATTTTAATCACCAAGCCAACCCAAAATGCACTCACTGTATGATTTACTTTGACAGGGTTCTTTGCTGGTTCATGTGCATGCACCTCACCACAGCAAAGGTCACTCTCAATGCTGTCGACTTGATAAAACACGAAAGAAAATTAAAAAAAACATTCAACATATCAGCACCTACCGACTGGCATGCGAAGGTTGGGTCATCCGAATCCATCTTAGTCAACCCAAGTCTAGATGCTTTATGAAGATTGTTGAATCATTGATTCACAGTTGTAAATTGCTGACGTCAGTCGCCAGCCATCTCACTAACTGCTCCCAATCGGCATCGCACCGTCGGGGTGGTCTCATTGTAAAATGCCCACTAGACCCTTCTTTACCCTGCTTTCTATAGCTCTACGCCTCTAATCCTCATTGTCAGGCCTGCCCCTCCTGACCTCATTTCTAGTTGTCTCTCACAATCAAGGAAGACTAGCAGCCCTCTAGGCCCAATACCAATAGCCCTCTTTTTGGAAAAAGCCCTCTTTTTGGAGAGGACTAGACTTGCTGTTGCCCACCCCAATAAATTTGATAGTTACTGAGAGCACCATTTCAGAGTGAAGACAATTAAGGGCCGTCGGCCTTACGGAGCGTCTTTGAAGAATGGGATCCCCCAATAAACCGTCATATGCCCTATCTTTTCACAACTTATACTCTGGCTCCACTTGCATTGATCGCCAATTCAGCTGCGCTTGCAATTTCATCCCCTCCTGCCTTATAGCAACTCAAACTCTCTTAATCCCAGAGGTTCGACCATATACTTCCATTGCAGAAAGATCTTGGATCGCTGCCACTTGATTAACAGATACAGAGCAAAGTTCGTACACTGACCCACAAGGCCCTCGGCGGCTTGGCTCCTTCATACCTAGCTGAACTGCAGCACCAAATTCAGCCTCATCGTGCGCTCAGGTCCTGTATGGACAATAAATTAGCTGTTCCATTTCTCTGCTTAAAGACCGTTAGCGACAGAACCTTTTACTCTGCAGGTCCTTGGCTGTGGAACTCACTTCTACAATTCTTACGCAAAGGCATCTGCTCTTAAGCTGCCGACTGCGGCACAACCTTTCTAGCCGTTTTGAGCTGCTACTTTTATACTACTCACTGCCTCCACTAATCTCCTGACTCAGCTACGCTTCTAACTTTCTCTTTGTTTCGTGAGATGAAGTCTGCTGGCTACCACTTTGTACCAAAAGCTGCGTAGACTTTGAGAGCGCTAAAGAGAACACTCCTGCCTAACACCCACATAATATTTGGAGCTTTGTGGAGTTACTGAAGGAGATGCATTCGATATCATTACTTTACATCAACACCCATGACGCTTGTATTAAAGTAAAGTAGACACATTTGTCGGCTGACTTCTTAATCGTAAATCTTACCCTTCTCGGCGCTACGACCAAGGAGCAATGCCGACATTTGCATCTGGATAGCAGCTAACTTTCTCAAACAGAATAAAATGAGCGCCGACCTAATAGATATGTGAGAGCAAGTGTTACCCCGATACTAGTGAGCCCCAACCAGTAACTTGGATCGGCAAATAGGACCTTTCCCTTTGGCTTCTGGTCGAAGTCTGAGTGCCCCCAGTTCCAAAATGAACTTCTGCTTGATAACCATAGCGCCCCCGTAGTCGAGTCTCCCCACATTCAGCCACGCAAGATTGCAAAATTCTAGCATGTTTCAGCAAAAGTCACAATGATGAATTTGGTCAACGCATGTGTGACATCTCGTCCAGACGTTCAGTAACTTATCTCCTTTCAGATCATTATGTCTGCACAATAAAAAAAATGCTAGCTGATTTAACAGCCTCTTTTTTATACCAACAGAAGAGTCTTTACTGCTATCACCACCGTTTGCAGTGGCAAAAAAGGATCGTCCACCACAGGATTCGAACCCACGACCTCGGGCCGAGGTCGTGAAAAGCAACCGCTTTACCTAGTGAGCCATTACGTCTAAGCCGCTTGCTGGCGGTCCATAGCTAAGTAGCTTGGCAACTGTCACATTACTCAACCTTTCTGCAACCTGCAACGGCTTCCCGTCAACGGGTCTTAGCTTCAAAGTAATCTCGCTCACTTTAGTTCCCTTGATTGTCTGCCTCCAGCCTACCTTTCTGAAGCCCTTACTACTCGTGATCCTCTCGCACTACCTTCACCTCAGCACTTCCTCTGATCCTATAGTTGTGGTAGTGACCAACTTTGTAAACCTTTAGTTGCTATGCATCTTAAGTCTGGAGTTTCCAAATTAAGAATATTTAAACAGCCCTGATTCACCAATTTTGAAAGCAAAGCTTAGGAGCCACTGGTCCCTCGTGCAATTTGTCCATGTGAATATGCTTGGCTGCTGATGGGTGCAGCCACTGTATTGGCATCATTGCTCATCTAATTATCGCTAATCAATCAGTTCTGTAAGTATCAGCAATCAGCTTTTGCCAATAATTGCCTGAAATTGCTCCTTTACCGTCTAGGCGAATGGCTTATAAAGCCTATGCGAAAGCATGTTTGCTATTATTATTATTATTATTATTATTACCTACCAGGGTAGGGCTAAAGAGAGTGCCCACCCATTGGTACCCCTGCTGCCCACCACTTCGGGTATAACTGGTAGGGTGGGTTAAACCTATCTAGCCATTTCGGTTGTGTGTCTGTGTGTGCTCATTCGCATGGAGCTGAAAACGGGAAGTGAACTCGATTCGGAATCTGTGCCTTTTTTAACAAATACTCGGAGCGCATGCCCTATTTGCAAGTATTAATAATATAATAATAATACATTATGTATAGCACCATGAGAGAACTCAATCTCTTTCTTGGCACTTAACATTTGCTGTAAAGGAAGCACGATTGAATGGTTGGTGGTAGCATGCTCACTAAACAACAAGAATAGCATGGTTAGGGGTGACGTGCACACGGTCAGCATGCAAGTATGGTTAGTGGCAGTATGCACAGTGTCAGCACGCATAAGCACGTAAAAAATAGAATCCCCGGGACCCACAAAATGCTTTCATAAATAGGTGCGTTTTTTAAGTTCTTTTTCAATGTGGTCAGGTCAGGGGATGTTCTGACGCAGGTCGGGGGGGGGGAGCTCCAGGCTTTGGGAGCATACGAACTAAATGCACGGTCTCCAAAGGATTTGAGGTTTGTATGAGGTATTTCTAGACTGTATGGATTCCGAAAAGCGGGTGGTACGATGCTTGGCCTGATGGGGGAGTAGATCTGAGAGATAGGCTGGAGCCATAGAATGAAGTGACCTAAAAGTGAGCGACAAAACGTTGAAGTCGATCCGTTGCTTGACTGGTAGCCAGTGCAGGTCGCCGATAGGTGTGTTGTGGCAACTGCGATGCTCACGGCAGACAAGCCCAGCTGCAGATGATCTTTGTCCATTCACATCAATACTCTGGAGTCTCCCACTGAGATAGGACCTAAACCATTGCAATGCTCTGCTAGTGATCCCAGGCGACCTCAGAGGCACTCAAGAAGACTTGGTGATCGATAGTGTCAAAAGCTGCCGAATGATCGAGCAAAACAAGCAGAGACACTCTTACTACGTTATTCACTTTGTTTGTTTATCAAGCCTGATATTACTCACCATTCAATTGCTATTCCCTTTGCAGCAAATGTAAAGCGCCTAGAGAGAGATTGAGTTCTATGAGGG
This sequence comes from Cristatella mucedo, assembly GCA_009760855.2. Classification (NCBI taxonomy): domain Eukaryota; kingdom Metazoa; phylum Bryozoa; class Phylactolaemata; family Cristatellidae; genus Cristatella; species Cristatella mucedo. The sequence goes on from WPIO01000083.1 coordinate 607,981, forward strand.
CGCTTTATTAAGTGCATTATTATTATATTATTATTATGTCTACATTCCTAAGTAAGACGCTGTACAAAGTAATAATGACTCTGTAGAGTGATTAGCTCTAAAGCCAGACTGGAACTTACTAGCAAGGTTAAAAGTTTTAATATGTGTTCAGCTGATCTGCCTGGACTCGTTCCACTGTCTTTGATAGAAGCGGCAGAAGGAAGACTGGGCGAAAGTTGCTCAAGTTCTCTTAGTCTAGTGTTGCTTTCTTGAGTAGTGGTCTGACTACAGCCTTTTTAAAAGGTGCTGGGACATGACCTGAGGCTAATGACATATTAATGATGTTAGTTATGCATGGCAGCAGAAGATCAATGCAACGTAGGAGCAGGACAGTGGGAATAGGGTCCAAAGGACTAGTTGTCTTCTATGATTAGGATATGAACTTCAGAACGAGGTCATTGGTGACCTGCCTGAATGTAGACATCGTGGTGCTGCATGGAATTAAGGGACAGGATTCCAAGGGGTGCTTCCATCTTAGGGATGAACTCCCTGATCTTGTCTATTTTGTTGACGAAGAAGCTAGAGAACCGATCAGCAAGATCAGAGGTCGGCAAACCTTTCGGACTACTGAGCCATTTCAGGAGGTCAAGAAGGCACACTAGGCCAGAGGAAACCACGCCCACTCCACCCGGCCTGGAGTGGGCGTGGTGGCTATGCTCACTTTCCACAGGGTAACGCCAGAAGCAAAATCAAGCACAATAACAGTTAGCTCTCAACTCATAACAAAAAGCGGCCAAGAGACGGCTCGTGCCTCGAAAACTCGTTAGTAGGGATACTCGTAAGTCAAAGTACCTATAGTGAAGGGGAAGAAAACCGCGAGAGCTCAATGAGGCCAGATCCATCAATAAATAACTAGGGGGCCGCTAGGCCAGACCGGAGCACTAGCTAGGCCGAATCTGGCCTAAAGGCCAGAGTTAGCCGACCTCTTCGCTAGATCATCAAAGGGATCACTAGGTAAGGAGCTAACCTTGGAGCGGTTAAGGAGAAGGTTGATCGTCGACATCAGCATTTTTGAATTGTGCATCTGTGATTCAACAATGTTTTTATAGAAGCTAGACTTGGTATTTGCTATGATTGATTGGTACGATCTACAGTAGTCCTTGTATGCCTGTCGATGGACAGCCAGTCCTAATCTTGCCTACGCTTTTTCAGGCTTCTGCTTTGTAGACCCAGCCAGTTTAATGTCTGTGGTAAACCATGGGCCGTCTGAACGAGGTCTCACAGTGCACTTAGTCAGAGGTGCAAACTCGTTTAGCATGTCAGCTAGTTTCGTGTTGTAGCCATCTACCAATGATGACATGTCGAAGGGGGATTTAGCAGCAGAGGCGAAGCAGATACTCTCGCATGGACAGCATCGATTGTAAGGGTCTGATGTTTCGCGATTTGCGTGTGATTTTAGAAGAGGAGGATGAGGGCACACATTGTAGACTGAATGAGATCTGCACGTGGTCAGATAAGCAGAATGTGGTAATAAGCGATGATGACAAAGTGCAGTTGTATGACAAAATTTGGTCGAGTGTGTGACCTGAGGTGTGAGTAGGCCATGCGCATGAGCTATAAGAGACAATGAGTCAGCCAGTGCACGAAGTTCAGTGCTGAAGGCATCAGATAAGTTATTAAAATGATTGCCAAAATAACTCATAATGAGGAAAGAACGATGTCTTGCATGCAAAATCAAAATGAGATCAGGGAAATCTGAGATAAATGAGGACCTGGTACCTGGTGGGCGAGAGACTCTGCCACCATCGGTAGCTCGTTGTCGGTGAAATGAAATCAAGACAGTTTATTCGAAAGACTGCTTCGAGGGTACTGCAAACTGCTTAAAATTGAAATTTGAGGGCGTAATCATAGCGACTCCACCTAGAGTTGGATTGATCTAGGATTTTGAAAGAAGGAGAAACCAGTCGGCGCTGGATCTTTAATTGTGGGCAGTTTACCGATTTTAGCCAAGTTTTAGTCAAGGCGAGCAAGCCGAGGCCTTTTTCAGAAATAAGTCGCTTATGGCAAGGGGTTATTGCATATTGAGCGTGGATTACAAGGACAAGCATTTAGTTGTGCAGCCGGAGTTATAATAGGCCTGATGACCACTGAGTTAGTGAGATTCACAGTAACGCTTGAGGGAGGACTCACTGAGTGGTTCGAAACAATGCTAAGAATACCAAACGAGCAAGTACTCAGCTCCCAGCTGTCGCCAAACGTGTATATGTATACCGACTTTATTTGTGGAGCGTAACAATTGTAGCACAGCGCCAGCCTGGCTCAATAGCTATAGCATCCTGCTTCCCGCAGGAGCGGCTGATTGAAGTCGGCTGGCCTGTCAACCCTATGGTCACGACGAGTTTTTCAAGGGTAGGGCGACGCAGGCGGAAGGTCGCTGCCACAGGGGGAAGGGCTGGCCGACGGTGGTGGGACTGGGCGGTCGGGGGCACTTCGAACGATAGAGGCGAGTAGGCCGTCCATGACAGCGATTGAAGAAAAGAAGAGAGTCGACATCGGAAGAATTCGGTGGACCCCACCGAATACGGTCGTATAGCGCCCGTGCTCGCATGTTTGTGTTTTGTGTGTGTGCGAGCCCGTCCCGGTATAGAGATTTGCCGATGCGAACTAGAAGTAGTTTGGTGTAGTGCGTATGGTATTCCTGCCCTTAAGGTGGAAGCGGAGCCCTAGTTCTCCAGTCAGGGTCTAGGCTCCGGTCCGGGCTCCTCGTCTTATTTGAGTCGTTCCCCACAATAGACTTAGGTGGCCTAAGTGCGGGGACGTAATCCCTCCACAAGAGTGCTTGTGCTGTTGAGAGCGTGTGAGGAGTGTGGAGATAAATCTGAGCTAGTCTCGCAGAGACTTTGTGCGCTTGCGAATAAAGCTCAGTAAAGTCCCCAATTTGTGTGTCTCGCTTTCCGATTCACGCTGCGGACCGCACGACCCCCTTCAGTAACGGTAAGTAGGTCAGCGCGAGAAACGCTCGTTTCGTGGCGGCCTGCTTATTGCGCGTTGGCGCGAACCGAACGGCATCAGGCGCTAGGTTACGCCGCAAGGTGAGCGGCAGGTCACGCCTACTCCACGGAACCTTCGGCGTTACACAATAACTCCATGCTAGTACTTATTGGTTTCAGCGTTCTGCACCTCTTTTAGCTTCTCTTTCGGTCTTTTCTGCACAAACCTGCACCTCGTTCGAACCTCAAATCCTTTATAGACCGTGCCTTTTGTTCGCATGCTCCCAAAGCCTGGAACTCACTTCCGACTAGCATCGCGACAATCCCTGACTTGAGCACATTTAAAAAGAAACTAAAAACGCATTTATTTATCACAGCATTTAGTGGGTCCATGTGATTCGTCCTTTACGTGCTTACGCGTGCTCACAGTTTGCAAGCTGCCACTAACCATATTTGCATGCTAACCGTGTGCCTGTCACCCCTGACATTGTCATGCATACTGTAATTAAGCATTCTACCACTAACCATTCGATCCTGCTTCCTTTGCATCAAATGTAAAGTGCCAAGAAACAGATTGAGTTCTCTGAGATCGCTTTATCAAATGCACATATTATTGTTAGCATTACCTCAGGCTCTTGGCCAGCCAACCTGTCAGCCTCTTTAACTGGCAGGCTGATAAACTTTACCAAAGACCTCTCCGATACACGGCGTTAAACTCAACGAGCTCTGAGCATACGGTCGCAGTATTCCAGGGCAACAAACTCAAGCCAAAACTCTGAGGGCGCAATAACAAATGTATTATTGGTATTATTATTAAAAACAATTGAGCCGCCCATGCATAGCTAATCAGCTCTGGCAGATTCTTTCACGTAGCAGGATATCAGTGATAACAGTGATGATTTGCATGAATAGAAAACGGAAAGTTTAACAGAGCAAATATCGCGATACGTGAAGAGAGAAGAGAGAGAGAGAGAGAGAGAGAGAGAGAGACGTAGAAAGATACAGTCGAAGCACTACGTTTGGTTTTTCTTTGCGTGCGAGACCTATCTCTATAGATAGAAATGGAAGCACTGACCATTTTATGCCGGGCTTAGTGACTAACTCTCACTGATGCTTATAAGCAACGGTACTCTTTGGAAGCTACTCAGCAAATAGGGAGGAGGTGTTGAACCGGTTTTTCATAATCGACCCAGCAAAACGGGATCGCTCCCACGTGACGACATTTACCGCTCGTCGTTATTCGTGTGCTGTACCAAATTTATCATGTACTAAAATTGTGTTTACTGCATTAATTGATAGTGTTCGACGAACAGTATGGCGAGTACAGGATGGTGGTTAACGTGACTCAGTCCTCGGCAAGCTGCCTGCTCCCGCGGTCGCTTCCCGAAGATGCCAGGCAAAGCTTCAGGGATTCCACCTCGGTCACTTTCTCTCGACGTGACAAGTTTCACGTCTAGCTTCGCTTGGAAGAGTAGACAGGCTTTTGAGTAGCCTGTCGCAGCGTAATAGCCTCTCTTGGTTGAGTCGGTGATATTGCCACTTAGCACAGCCGAATGGATGCGGGTGCTGCCTTTGAAGCCCACTGATGTTCTCTCTTCACCATTGCAAATGCCTAAGTGTGAGAAACTATAAGAGTAAATGAGCTTTTACCTTCAGTACGTAACGGCTGCTATCTCGGCAGTACTTGGAACCATTTATCGCCAAGTGGTGCGATTCAGTGTTTCAGTCTTGTGATTCATGTTTTCGATCGCCTATATAGATGAATAAATGAATAGAGAGGTAGATGGATGGAATCCAAATACATAATATGCCTTTCTTGGCTTAGACTGGCGGAAACCTAAAACCTGGTGAAGATGAGCCGACGCGGCGCCACGGATCGAACGTTCGGCTACGGTCAGAAAGTGCAATTTACAAGACCTTCGCCTCAGCGGTCTTGGAAGCAACAGCATCATAGCCCTGTTACATGTCAGTAACATGAACTAATTTGATGAACTGTGACAAGACAGAGTGGCTGCACTAAAAATATATATATACTTGATTTGTATAGCGCCCTTGGAGAAATCAATCTCCAATTAAGCACGGCAAATTGGTCTTAGGGCTCAAGTCCAGTACCTCAGTCGTTAAAGGCGAGCACCTTAACCTAGCCAAAATCCTCTATTAGTTTTAACCTCCTAGTACCCGTAGAACAATAAATCAGCTGTTCAAATCCTACGCTTAAAGACGGTTGGCTACAGAAGCTTTTGCTCTGTACAGTCCTACCTAGACTGTAGAACTCACTTCCACGATTCTTACACAACGGCTTATGCTCTCCTGCTGCCGACTGTGGCTCATCCTTTCCAGTCGTTCTGAGCTGCCACTTCCATGCTACTCACAACCTCCACTGCTCTCCTTACTCTGCTAGGCTTCCCGCTTTCTCTTGGCTGCGTGAGACGAAGTCAGTTGGCTACCGAATGCGTACCGGAAGCCGCGTAGGCTTAAAGAGCGCTAAAGAGAGCTCTCCTGCGCAGCGCTCGCATGGTCTTTGTATATTTGTGGAGTTTCACACGGAGATACAAGATGACAGGACAAGAACCTCCCTGCCCCCTCCACATGGGCCAGGGCCAGGGCGGCTGCTCACTGACGCACTGACCTGCACGACATTCGTAGCTGTAGGCGTGAGTGAGACTGACCGCCGATTTCGGTTCACGTTAGTTGGTAAATTATTCCTGGGTGCTGCAGCGTCATCGAGCAAGCAGTGACATACGAACCGGCCATTGCTACACTGAGCAGAAGCGTACAAGTGTTCGTGGTGCTATCGCTGTTCCATAACTCGAGTGCGGAACGTTGAACGTTTCCGGTGTGACTGGCTGCGGGAAACGGAATCGCGCTACTTGGCTTTTTACGAAGAACAGGTTACTGTCATTTCGCTTCGCATGTACAATTTTTTAGAACCCAAATAGCAAGCTCTAGCTCTCTCTCTCTCTCTCTCTCTCTCTCTCTCTCTCTCTCTCTCTCTCTCTCTCTCTCTCTCTCTCTCTCTCTTTTCCCGTTTGGATTCGGCCGACACAGCTCGACACAGCTGGCCTGCTTGATGCGGGGTGCACCGCCGCGTGGAGGCGCCCTCAGAGGCAAAGGGCATAGGGCAAAGGCCGAACGACGGCTCTACTCGATCATTCCTAAAAGTCTAGCGCGTGACAGCCGTTGACGGCCATCAATGTTCTGGCAATGCGTTCGAACACACGCTGGCTTTCGTTGAGCTCGCCAACCTTGAACTGGAAGGGCGCGGGAGGCGCGAACGAGCTGCTGTTTCGCGGTCGGCGTATTCGGCTTTGCGCGTCCGCGTTTGTATCGTCAGTTTGGGAGCCTTTGCCCAAAGGAACTTACTTACGCGGATCCAATAGCGAACGTGACCTGGGGTTTTATGTCGGCAAAAAATCGTCAGCTAAAAGCAGCTACGACCACGATCTTCATTTCGCACGCGCTGTCGCTGAGCGCGCGGACAAAGCAAATGGCTGCCATACTCGTCGCTCAAGCCGAGAAGCAAGCTCGGAGCAACGCGTGCCGGCTTTGCTGGGCCGCCTAAGGTCTGGAAGGCGAAGGTAGCTGACAGACTGCCTCGCTGAAACGCCGCAGCGGAAACAGTGACGGCGGCGGCTGGCTCTTCTCAGCTCATCCGCTTTTTCAATGGCTGCTGCATTGGTAACAGACCCGCCCAGAATGTCGCACGCGCGCCTCTCTCGCCCAAGGTCGGGCCGAGGTCGTGGGCGCGAACCCGTGGCACATTTGAAGCGCCTGAATAGAGATTAGACTCTCTTATGGCGCTATACAAATTAATTAAATTATGAGCCGGCACGTGCGCGGCGGTGGCTAGTATGATTGCGCGAGCCTTACGGGCAAGTTAGTTCACGAGCGACGGCTGCAAGAGTGGCTGCTCGAACGAGAAAGGCAGAAAGAACAGACGAGCGCAGAAGCGCACAAAGAAAACTCGCGAAAGGAATTTTCGCGTGCATGTATGCGTGCCATTGAGCGAGTAGCAACAGTAAAAAACAACTAGCCGTTAGGCTGGGTTTGGTTGAATTTATAATCATCCACCATTGCACAGAGAACGTTGGCTGGGCCCTGGAGGAGAGCACGTGCGCATCGGCGCTCATCTTTTGTTGGTGCCAGCAGCCAAAGAAGTCGCCTAAGGAGGAGCTAAACATACTAAGCAACAGGTTATTCACTAGCCTGGCTCAATAATCGTGCCAAGAGGATAAGAAATATCGGATACAGAGCCAGCACCGGATGTGAAAAAAGTGTATTTCAGCCTCCGGTGGTGGAGGAGAAAGTAGGGCAACCTCAGGCGACGCTGTCTTTAAAGGCACACGATGTTCTGTAATCACTGCAGGTGTTTTCTTGGTACAATAACAAATTATTCTTTGCTGTAACTGCAGCTGCGCCTTCACAGTTATGCCTTATCAGGAAAATGAACCATAATAATGAAAAACGTCGTCCCCTAGTTTGGTCGTGCTGTTTCAAATTGACTTGTCATTTTGCTACGAGCGGACTTCACCTTGATCTAAAGCTAACGCAACAAAGTCTGTCTACCACTATTTGCAGGTGTGCCGAAAGTAGCAGAGCATCTCTGCAACCAAGAGCACCATTCACCTTCGCAAAGTAAGTCCTTTTTATGAGACCATGGGATCCTTGCATTCGATAGCCGCCAGTCTGTTCAATGGCCATACAGAAGGACGAGTGTACAGCGCCAGCCATAACATGCATTTGACTGGATCGCAGCCAAAACTGGCCAATCAGACATGACACGCCTGGCTCGAGCTGGCTGGTTGGCAGCATCGAGGAATATAACTGACTAGATGGAGATTTAGTTCTTTCTGGGTACTATACAAACGAATTACTAGTATAGTTATTTTTTAAGACTAGTGTGTAGTCTTAAAAAGTCACGGGAGCGCGATACCTAATGTGGAATGCTGAAGACCGTATATATTTGCGTATAGGTCAAACCACAATGACTCATCGACCGGCAGACAGGCGCTGAGACCGTCTGTCCCGGTTAAGGCTCTCTTTTGTAGTCGTTCCACTGAGAAATAATTACAGCTTTTAAAGACATACTTAAAGAACACGATGCTCAAATGCAAATCACTAAATCATAATTCAATCCACTATTCGAGTTCACGTTCAGCATAGAGAGAGTCCATATCGTAGTTATGTGTGCAAATTAGTAATTGTCGCAGTCGTAAAATAAATATCACGAATAATTCAAGGTAAGTGTGAGAGGTCAGGGGCTTGTGTGATGGAAAGACTACGGGCTCTCTCACTCACGGACTCACATTTGCAGTATTATTGGAGGTTGATGAATCCGAAATTTCACAGACGTACATAAAGGTAGATTAGTCAAACTATTTAGTTGGATGTGTGATGACTTATACTAGCAGTATAGTAGAGTTCAGTCTCTCTATATGCTCAGAAACTTGTCGATGTGATCTCATTTTCCAGGCTTAATGCATAACCTCCTCTGACGATGTAAGCATAACTTTTTAACGTAAACTTTAACTGAGGCTTTGCATATTTCCATCAATGACGAGGCAAAATGGAATTCTACAAACGGAAAATTCCTTAGCATGTGTCAGACATGTGCTCTACAATATTATTTTGCCCTGATAATTGGTGTTTCCTTCATTTTTCGGCAGAGCTCCAAGAACAGCAAATAAGGTAGTCCGGCTTCATGTCACGTGATTAGATTTAGTCGCTGCGAGCTCTTCCGTTTTTAATTATGAAAGCCCCATTGAAAAATTTTAGCGAAAATTATTCCATCGGCGGGCTCAATCGTATTGGACTTTCTGAGTGGAAAGGCTTCCGTTGGCCGACATTTTCAGCAAGCTAGCAAGCGTCTTTCAGCTTTTAGCTCCGACTAGTCCCGACCTCCCGACTAGTTTGTCGTTGCCCAGCAATTCAAGCTTGCTGCAATGGCGAGCTGTACGAACTTCATTGGCAGCCACCAGTTGCTGGCTCAGTATGCAGCGCTGCAAGATTTCTCAGCAGAAGCAATGCCGAGCAGAAATATTTTTTATAACATAGGTTTCGGAGTAGCAACAGTCGTCATGGATGCTCTTTGCTAAGGCAATCGTCTAAAAAGCGAGTAATCTCAATGCAGCAGGGCCTGACCTTTCAATGCCCGGGCCACCATTCTATGGTCGGCAAACTAAGCGTCTGGCTTGGTTGCTCGCTGTTTGAGCTGTACCCCTTTTCTAGCTGTCTCAACCAGTCAATCGGAGCGGCGGCGACATATCCAAAAAGCTATATATATATATATATATATATATATATATATAGAGAGAGAGAGAGAGAGAGAGAGAGAGAGAGAGAGTCCAATTTAACACCGGTGTGCAGTCATGGCATTGTTGTTCCTCGTACAGAAGCGAGCCTGGTCGCACAAAGGCTCTCCATCAGCAAACTGTCTCCACAGCCTGCTCGGAGCTCCTCGCTGTGGCTGCAGACGCTTGCATCTGCTTCTGTAGACATTCATCTGGGACTGTTCGCTCGTCTTCCCGCACTGAAGTCGCCCAAAGTTTCGTTTGGGAAATCCCCAAATTCATGTGGTCGCCGCGGTCGAAGACTTCCACCAGTGGACATAGCTCAACTGCTCGGCTGGGTTCTACGCCATCGCGATCGTCGGGCTTGCTAAGCTTCTTCCTTGTTTCCTGTCAAAGGAAAATTCAACCGCTGCTGACTTGGCTTCGGAAGCGGATCCTGAGCGGAGCCGGATTGCTGTAGTTCGGCCAGAGTTTGCCTGCAGCTCGAATTGTATCTCTGTCTGTAACTTCGCAGAGCCACAAAGACTATGTGGGTGTTACGCAGGAGAATTTCGTATAGCGAACTCGCAGCCTAAGCGGCTTTCGGTGAGCATTCGATAGCCAACATACTTCATCTCACGCAAAAAAGAGAAAGTGAGAAGCGTAGCAGAGTCAGGAGAGCAGTTTAGGTAGTGAGTAGCATGGAAGTAGAAGCTTTGGACGGTTGGAAAAGATGTGCCATAGCCGGCAGCAGGAGAGTAGTTGTCGTTTCGTAACAATCGTGAAAGCGAGTTCCGCAGCCTAGGACCTGCAGAGCTAAAGCTTCTGTCGCCAACGGTATTTAAGCGGAGAAACGGAACAGCCAATGCTTATTGTCCAAAGAGGACCTGAGGGCACGAGGAGACTGAAGCTGGTCAGCAGGTTCAGCTAGGTATGGAAGGATAGGATCGATGGAGCTCATTACAGTTCGCTCTACCAAGTGATCCAGAAGCACTCACTGGCTTTCTTCTTAAGCATAGCTACCGAGTGCGACGATTGCAGAGCTGTGTCTCATTTTCGCAAAGGAACACGCCAGAGCTAATCGATTATTTGCATCAGCTGACCCGCATTTCTGTCATGTGTGGGGGAAGAGGCCGCGGGCGGCGGTATTTTTGGGTTTTATCTATTCGAAGCTTCATCGGTCCACGTTTGTAATGCCTTGTTTGCAAACATGGCGCACTGGGCTACAATAATTTGTCCTTTAATTTGGCAATTGAAAACTCAGAACGGCAGTAGTGAACGATTCTGCAGGTGATATGTGTAGGTATCCGTTCGGTCTACAATATTAAACCTCGGTTAGGATTGTGGCTAGCCTGCTGGCTTGGCTTCATACGTTGATTTATCCAGTTTTATAGAGTCATTGCTGCTAAGTCTATTGTTAAGAAGGGTGATAATAAGAGCTCGTGCAGCTCTCAATGCTTAGGGCATGGTCCCGACGACTCCGTGGCGACAGATTCGTATCCTGTAGGACATCTGATTTTTCTGCTCTTAGTTTTTCCTTCGTCCCTTGGGGGTCATATCTTTTACAGAGAGGCCTGTGAGAGATTAGTCCTCTTGACTGTGTACCAAAAAATCTCGTTATGAGATACATATAACTGTTGCTGCCCACCTTAAATAAATAAATTGTAGATGTCTCCCTGGTTACCGACGAAAGTACTCCGCGTCTAAAAACAGCATTTGTGCCTCAGAAAACTCTCCTGCATGACCAACACTCACTCTTAGTGGCTGTGGAGTTACCGACAGATTATATATGTGTGTGTGTGTGTGTGTGTCTGTGTGTCTGTGTGTCTGTGTGTGTGTGTGTGTGTGTGTGTGTGTGTGTGTGTCTGTGTGTGTGTGTGCGTGTGTGTGTGTGTGCGTTTTCGTGTGTGTGTGCGTTCGCACTAGCATTGTCAGGCAATGCGTTAACAGGACTACCATACCATAGAGAGTTCAATTAACTTGGCAGCGTGCCATCATGTGTCGAGCCGTACAACTTGCCTGGAGTGGGAGCATAGGAAGACTTGCTCTAAAAAAAACTAGCTGATTTAACAGCCTCATTTTTATAGCTGCAGACGAGCCTAAACGGCTATCAGCACGGCTTGCAGTTGGCAATAAAGAATCGCCCGCTGCAGGATTCGAGCCCGCAACCTCGGTCGTGAAGAAGGGCCAGCACCTTACATCTTGGGCTACCGCGCAGCCCAGCCTCTAGCGGCACAGTCCAAGTGCTAAAGACGGCCAGGTGCCGCCGCTGTCGATACATCTTGGTAAACGACGGACAGCTATCCGCCATGAATGCAGGTTAACGTTAATGTAGCCTCGTGCATTGGAGCTAAATCGGGAGCTTCGTGCGAAAAGCTTAGCTCAGTCTCAGACCTCAGAGCAGAGGTCCACTATCCTCCCATAGTAGCTCAATTGCTATTTTAACTTATTTGCACAGCGAAAGTCTAAACTTGGTGAGCCTCTGAAAAAATGGCAGGCAAGAGTTGAGTCCTGCCATCTCAGCCTGGTCATACCGTCGGAGGTTGAGAGGAACTGCCACCGAGATCGTCGGGCAAGTGCCTGCTCGCTCCAAGGAACCAGTCACACCACCAGGTAGCACCTGCTTGCTCAAGTCGAATTTGCAGCTATTCAGATGACTACGAGCCGTACAGAAATGACCCGGGAGGGCTTTGCTTTGTTTCTTAGTTGATGTCGCCGACGTTGCCAGTGCGTGGCAGCTCAGCAAAAAGATGCTCCCACTTCACAAGCTAGGTCGTCAAGTGCGAATCCTGCGAGTCGCTATTTTGTGTTGCCCACTGCAACTGGGGGAGGGACGGGGCGAGGGATACGAAAGTCTCTAAGGCTTTTTGTACCGCTACACAAACAAGGCATTGAAATCAGCTCATCGTGAATTTATCTGACAGACGCGCTTCTCGGCTTTTAATGCCGTACCTTTATGAGTAAAGCATTGTAATAGCCGTCGTCGTCTACGTGGATTCGGGTCGCGAAAGTTGCCTCACTCGGAGCGACCTCGCTGCCGGGGCTGGCCTGTGAGAAGCTGAGTGGCTCAAGGTAGTCCTCGATGGCGTCGTATTCCTGCTGCTCGCAGTTGCGGCGATTCGGCCCGCGTGAGCGTGGCTCTGGGCGTTGGGGCTCTCTCAGGAGTATATAGGGCTCCTCCAAAGCCAGATAGCGCTGCAAAACAAGAAGTCGCCGATCGTAAAACCAACCTTGAAATTTCTCAACGATTCAGCATGCACCCCGCTCACTTTCCTGTGCGTCGTTCCCCTAGTTCTTAAGGGGCACATAAAATCAGTTTCTGAGAAGTCAACAAAAATTGACCATCAACATAAAAGTAAAAACCGTAACACACGAGACTGGAAAATAAAGGGACTTGATCAGAAGAGTCTTCATTTAAAACAGAACAGCGCAAATAAGTCGGCGTCATCCACGGATTGCCTTTGGTTTCATAAATTTGTATTTTCATAACATATTTTGCATGTAAACTTTAAAAACAGCAGGCTTTATCTTACGTTTCTTACGCTTTCTTGTAGCATGTTTCCCAGTTCTATTGACAGTTCCGAAAACGTAGGACGTTTGCATGCCTCTGGATGCCAACATCTTATCATGATGTAATAGCTAAAACAAGAGTTCATTTATACATGAAATATTGCAACTGTGCCTCTTCAATAAATAGTTAACAATTTCAGGACATATAGTTTCAAATAAACCTTAATTTCCGCAACTATTCGGATAATCATGTGTGACCGTACTGCTCCAAAATAGCGGGCCTTGCAACCCATTGAAGGTCTATTGTATTGACATATTTTTTTCAAGCATATGCAAGTACCCAGGAGGAGAATGTTTCTCTTACGGTGCTGTAGAAATGTTTTATTCTTGTCATTTTATGAGACGCTCTTTGTGCCTCGCAAAAAATTAGCTTGGTGGTTTTTTGAACAAGTGCCTGAAAATTGGATCACCTTGGCTTAAGAGTCAAATATATTTTAGTAGGGAAAGGTGCGAACTTTCAGTTCAAGTATTTGAAGATCGCTCCTCACTTTTTTTGTGTAAAACTCACTCATCGACTGCAACCTCAGACATATACCTGTAGGTACTGAAAAACTGCTTACAAGTTAACACTCAACAACATCTTAGCAACTATTTGTATATATAAATAAAATATATATATAAATGAAAAATGAAATGAATAATATTTGTGCCTGCTCATAGAATATAATTACAAAAAACTTCACTTGCAAATCTGTGCGAAGATAATCTATGAACCCTCAATCGGATCCCTTTTCAGGAAAATTTTCTCACTGCACCAGAACAGCCATTTACATAGATCTACCGCAGATATCTAAAAAATAAAAGCACAAATTCAACCAAATCGCGGTCTAAAGCATAGAACATGGTCTCAGTGACTATTCGTGTCGAACAGTGACCATGTAGCATGTGTGGCTATAGGTAAATGCTAGGAGAGGGAATTGGAATCATTGAGCTCACCTTCTACGGCAGAGCTGAAATCACTGATGGGGATCCTATTTTAAATGCAAAGAATCTTGAAGCCATTTAAAATCCGCGTGATATATCATGTGAAAGCGTATTCTGGAAGCGCCTAGAAAGAGATTGAGTTCTCTGAGACCGCTTCATCAAATGTATTATTATCATTAATAAAAAACTGTGGACAGCACCACGCCTTTTCGTCACTGCTGCAAAACCTTCTTGGCCAACTCATGAAAACTTACATCACGAACGATCAAATTAAGAGTTTTGACGCGAACTCAAGAGTGTGCCAATACAAGAATCATTACTTACAGATGAAAATAAAAAGTCAATAATCTCTAATATTTGCTAAATTTTATATTTTGCCATCGGAAAAAAGCTGATTTCGAGACATTCCCACATCCATGCCTTGGTCTGACTCTTGTTGTGCAACTCTTAAAAACTTAACTATTGCACATAAGTGTGGCGTTTGATGACGAGGTGAATAGAACAAGCATCTCGAACCGTTAATCACGAATTACCGGTTTGCACCCCAGGTCTAGCTTACAGACGTATGGCGACTCTCATCCCTCGCAGACCTCAAGCTCAGTAATTTTCAGCTCGTACTGCTTGCTGTCTACACAGATGGTTAGCATGTACTAGCATTTAGATAAGTTCACGATAGCTATACACCACGCAAGAAAATTGAACGCTCGATAAAAAAACGCATTCGCCACGCCTAAGAAACTGCATAATACGTGGTTCGCGACAATCGCGCCGGGCTCTCCTACACGTCGTCGGGCGAGTGCTTGGGCTGCTCCATGCGGTATCCAGACTGCAGTCGCTCTAAAAATATCTCGTTGAGCTCGATGCCGGGATAGGGCGTGGCAGCCATGCTAAACAGCTCCCACAGAGTCACGCCGAACGACCATACGTCACTCGCCGTAGTAAAGAGCTTGTGCGTCAGTGACTCCAGAGCCATCCATTTGATAGGTAATGGCCCCTACGAACGAAGAAAGAAGCTACCTCTAACTGCTCGCAAATCTAATGCTGGCGTGGCGACTCGAGGGCGCGACCGCCGCCAGGAGGGCTGGGCTAGGATAGGCTAGGCTAGGCTGGGCTAGGATGCGCCACGAGACGAATGCAGGGTACCGAAAGGATGGCTCTGTTCGAAGGGCCAACTCCGTGAGCAGTTTGAGGCCCGGAAGCCTCTGCGCAGAAACGGTGGCAAGCAAAGCTCTCGTTATAACGGATAGCAATGTTTACTTATTGGCCAAATAAGACAGTATAGCTATGTGGTATATCAGATTAAAGAATAGGAAAAAACTATGTGGGCCCAAGGATGCATCTTACAAATGAGTGCACAATGCGCTCTTACGTCGGTGGTTTTCTTGTATTCATTGTATTTGTATATATCCTTGGCCAGACCAAAGTCGCAGATCTTTACCACGTTGTCGTCGCACAGCAAAACATTCCTTGCTGCCAGATCACGATGTATGTACTAGAAAATAGCCAAAATGTCTACACAGGAAGGTACAGGATGCAGGTGTGCAATAGTACATAGGAAGGTACACAGGTGTACATAGGAAGGTACAGGGTGCAGGGTGAAGGTACAGGATGCACCTGGCGCCAGGAGGAAATTGCAGATGTGTCTGCGGTGGGGATTCAACCTGGCTTACTGCAGAGCTGCGAGGTACGTAGAAATTTACTAGTCTGTAGGACTACATATATATATACATATATCATTTGTATAGCACCTTAAGAGAACTTCATCTCAATTCAGGCGCTTCAAATACTCCATAGGCCTTTAGCCTACGACATCGGTCATCAAATGTGTTTAAATTGTAATGTAATGTAATGTATCTCCGTCTGTGACTCCACAAAGTCATACAGACCATGCGGGTGTTACGCAGGAGAGTTGTGTATAGCTCACTCACAGCCTAAGCGGCTTTCGGTACGCATTCGGTAGCAGACAGACTTCGTCTCAAGCAACAAAGAGAAAGTGGGAAGCATAGCAGAGTCAGGAGAGCAGTTGAGGTAAGTGAGTAGCATGGAAGTAGCAGCTCAGGACCTTTTAAAAGGATGGGCCATAGTCGGCAGTAGGAGAGTCTTTGTCGTTGCGTAAGAATTGTGAAAGCGAGTTCCATGGTCTAGGACCTGCAGAGCTAAAGCTTCTGTCGCCAACGGTCCTTAAGCGGAGGAATGGAACAGCTAATTTATTGTCCACACAGGACCTGAGGACGCAAACAGGCTGAAACTGATGCAGCAGTTCAGCTAGCTACGAAGGAGCCAAGCCGTGGCGGGCCTTGTGGGTCAGCGTAAGAATTTCGCCCTGTATCCGTTGTTCAACCAGCATCCATCCTAGCTCTTTTAGCAAAGGAGACACGTGCTCAAACCTCTGGGACTTGAAGACTTGCCTTGCAGCCATATTCTTAGTCAGCTGCAGTGACCTAATAGCTACTTTGATAGCCCAGCCAAAAGGAACTGCAATAATCAAGCCGAGACAGAACTAAGGAGCTAGTTAAATATTTTACAAGCCACTGTGGGAGACAGTTCCTAATCTTGGATAGGTATCGGACGGGATGGTTACCTGTAGAAGCAGTCTCTGAATGAAGCTTATAAAATTGAGGCAGCTGTCGAAAACGACATCTAAATTTCGAGCACGTGGTGGCGGTCGCACAATAGCATCACCCTTTAGAAGAGCAAAGCGTTTTAATCCAGCCACACGCTTAGGGTCTCCTATGAGCAGCAGTTCGGTTTTATCATCATTTAATTTCAGAAAATTTTCCGACATCCAGCATCGAATGTCGGCAAGGCAAGCATTCAGTTTCTCAGTTGCTGCAGCAGACTCCGACGGTTTTAATGACAAATACAATTGAGTATCGTCAGCATAAACTTGACCTCGATCGCTAAAGGCGAGCACCTTAACCGCTGCACCAAACCAGGTTGGCACTTTTAAAAGTAAACACCGTGGCCACTTAGCAGTGTACTACGCTAGGATTTACCTACTATCACACCTATCGTGCCATAGCGATACTGTTTTTCTGAAAACTTGTTCTCCATTAGTAAAATGCGATACTAAGAAATTCTGCTAGGCTAACCAGGTATCAGGGATTGTGCAGACATGCAATCGCAAGAGTGATTAAGGATTAAATTTTTAAGCCTGAAGAATTGTCAAAAGGGAGTTCGAATTGTACCCTGCCTGCTTCAACACAACCGATCACGACAAAAGCAAACGTTGGCCGGGTGTGTCGAAGCTCACGTGTCTTGATCACCTGACCAAATGTAATAGCGTGCACACCCGGCTGAAAACTTACCTGTATTGATGCCAAGTATTCCATGCCTCTGGCTATCTGGTAGCACCAGCATAGCAAGTCAAATTTTGTCAGGGGTTCAACACCACGATTTTGGCCATCAGCAAGAGATATTGGACAAAGATAGTCTTCGCTCGTTACACTTTCCCGGAGTGTGCTGACACCGCTGTCGCGAGGCATGGATCCGTGAGGAGGCGGCTTCGATAAAATGGCTGTCAGCTTCCTACCACTGGCAGTGTCGAGTGTGTCAACGTAGTCACTCCGGTGCTCCAGCAGGTAGTTTCGCAAGTTACCATAGCGGCAATACTCAACAATTACAAGCAGCTCTCCTGTAAGAAAATATAGAAGACAAGCAGAAATTAACCTGACAAGCGATTTACAACTCCAAGTACGAAGTTATTGATAGTTATAAAGCACACAACACAAAATTGAGCAGTTCTCTATGAGCGCATGTGAGCTGTTTTTGACTCAATCCACCAAGGCAAAAGAAAGAGGGTAGAGGTAAAGGTCAGCTTAGCGCCACTACGAAAACCAGTCTGGTAAAGCTATCCGACAAAGCCTCAGAATCGAGTAATGATCTCTCAATCGTGGTGTCCAACTAGACCCGCGGCACACTTCTGGACAGCATCTCATTAAAAACAGCATGTCTAGAGAGCTTACCTCGCTTCAAATTTCGTGTGACGGCTCCAAGTAAGTTGACGATATTAAGGTGCTGACCAACATGAATAAGAATCTTCAGCTCCGAGATAAGCGCCTTTATTTGGTCCATATTATCTGGGTCTGAAAGCAAAGACATATCAAGAGCGAGCGCATGTGCGCGGACGAGTCGGCAATAAGCAGGAAAGTTTCCAAATATTCTCAAAGTTCATCGAGAAATCGGGGCGCCGACGGTACCAGTGAACGCCGAAACATAAAAACGATGAAAATCAATCGAATCAAATCAGCCAAAGAAACAATACGATCACACACACTTCCGATGGCAAATGAATTAAACGAGAGTAGAATGTTTCTGTGCTAGCTAGACGATGCTGAAGAACTTGAACGATTGGCCGCTTCTTTATAGCTCTCAAATTTCTCGGAGCGCTGCTGGCTGGAGCGCGTTCACACGCACGTGGTCCCGCACATCATGCACAACGACGCCGAACGACGCAGACGCGGAGCGAGCGCTGGAGAACCGAGCGCTGGGACCCAACGGCATCGGCGGCGCCAGCTGCATAGGAGGAGGATGAGGAGGAGGTGGAGGAGGAGGCCTGGCGCCGCTGCCGCCAGCCTCGTACCTCGGACCGTCTTCACGGCCACCGTGCTGACGGCCGTGCTGCGTTCAATGCCGGCAGCCTCGGCTCGCAGCACGCGCCCGAAGGCGCCCTGGCCGAGCACCGAGCCAAGCCGAAGGCGCTCCCTGGGAAACTCCCAGCTGGCGTCGTACGGCAGGCAATCCGTCTGCTCGTCGATCGGAATGTCTGGATTAATGGCGACTTTGCTGGGAAGCAGCAGCTCGCAGGGCAGCTGCAACAGCCAGCATGCAAGCATGCGACAGCTGTGCCATTTCACCGTCTGCCCAAGGCGGCTCGCTACTAGAATGCAGGCGAAAGCCAATGCTCATTTCAGAAAGTAAGCTCGGCATTCATATGTTAATCATTTAAATGACGACTGCACCCTTAAAAAGAGTGATGAGTCGGCGACTCGACTGGAGCATCGGCGGAAGTCGAGTGCTTGCCGTTAATCACCCGCCTGCAACTGGCAGTACGGAATCATGGTGTGTAACTCGAACCCGCGATCTGGATAGGGAAATGCTAACAACTCACTATTGGGGTAAGATCCATAGCGATGCGGGATACGTGCAGTTCTTTGAGAATTATATTAGAAGCTGGCGAAAGGCTATTTTGTCCTTCAACATGAGCGTGCACAGGAATGTTGCTGGATCGCCAAGACAAAATGTGTTGACCATTTTGTTTGCTGGCAGGAAATGCACAAGAAACGCACCCGGCGAAGCATGCGGCGGATTTAAAGAAAGCGTTAGACTTACCGATGGCTTTTTCATCTTTCTGAACCGAAGAAATAGTGCGATAACTATAGCGCTGAAAATTGCACACGATCCGGCAACTGCTGCAGCGGCCACAAAGTTGAACGTTTCCACAATATCTGTTTCCTGTATTTGTGGACCTGCAGTAATACCAATGACTTCGCATGAAAGCATTTCACGAATAAGCCTCTATATTCAAGAGGGGATAATGAGCACTTGAAAAAATTCGTCAGCAAATTTTAGAACGGATTCAGTCAACCTTTTTTTATCATCAAAAGCAAAGCGCCACTTACTGGTCTCGAAGACGTACAAAGTAGTATTGAGTAACGCTGAACCGTATTTGTTCGTGGCTAAGCACGTGTACACTCCAGAATCAGTTGCGTGTACTCTTGGAATGGTGAGACTGAGAAGTAAGAAAAATAGCTGTTTGAGAATGGACATGAATATCTCAAGCAGGATATCAGACAATGTGCAAGCCACCTACTTCTGTTCGGCATCAGAAGATGTTATGTGAACGTTGGCTGCAATAGTATTCAGTATGGCGCCGTTCTTCAGCCACGTCATTACAGGCGTCGGCTTTCCTTCGAACGTGCAAGTTATTATTGCTGTCGACCCGACATTGACGGTTAAAGTAGTCAAATTTGTACTTGAGAAAACGCTGACCCGACGGATGGCTAAAAAAATAATACGTGACATCCAATCGAGCAGCAATCACATAGCACTTGGATTATTCTATTGAGCGAATTTGCTGCGGAATGAAACACATCTGTACAGGTATTATGTAGGGGCCTATTCAGCAGCAATGGACACACTTGTCTAGTTCAACATGTTTCATTTCTGCATTCCGGCTATTCTGACTATAACTAGGGCAGGCGTGCAGCTTTTGATGACCCTCGCCAGCCCGATGGGCCTTCTATTTCGCAAGCTGCGATTCTCTGGCTTTGAAAGCAAAAACCAGCAGCAGACCCAGAAAGTGTTTGCTAAGCTTCACAATCCGCATGGCAAAGCCACCGCTCTCATTGGGAGAACTCCGATCGAGACTCTTGGGAATACATTTTCTCAGGTTCGTGCGTACCTCGCAGCTAACCAAGTTCCCCGTTGAGATCTAGTTAACACCTTCAAAGGACGGAACTCAAGCAGTGGCTGGCAGTTGCCGATGAAGGTCTCAATCATTTGTTCCCATGTAAGACCGGCCCAGCGGAGCTCAGCCCCATACAGCAGCCACTTAGGCTCAAGCTCAGTCTCTGCAGCTCCCTCGGGGTCAAGCTCAGTCTCTACCGCAGCCACTTGGGCTCAGCTCAGCCCCTACTGCGAATACTCAGGCTCAGCACGTCAATTTACTTACAAGAGCTTGGACCTGCGCTCCGTGGCTCTGTCATTGCGGCCGCACGATCGAAATGCTAAGATCGAGTCCATTAGACAGGTACCCAAAAATCTCATAGCATTGCCATATTGTGCTCAGTTTTTTCTAAATGCTTGCTAATGCAGAATCAGTGCTGAACGTTCAATTTTGCAGCTCGGTGGTCAGAGCATCGCTTCCGGAAACTAAACGCTGAAGTTTCGAGTCCCCCAAAGTTGAAAATGTTTTCTTCCTTAATCTCACTGCAGACCTTCGGGCCATGTATGCTTGAGATCATTAAGAGTTGCGTGCAGCATCTATGATTCGACTTCACTCGAAAATACAGGCGAAAATGTGGACTTTAAAAAGAAAAAAATTATTACAAGAGGTCATATTATTGCATGAGTGAGCCTGAGCAACTTTTTCTTTTTATCTTTAACATCGATATTGTTTTGTCAATGTTACTTCGCTCTGACCAACATTGTGGTCAAAATTGTTTCTACACAAATCCACCAATAGTTATCCATAAAATAAAAACTGCGAGTTAAGGATCAATGCAATGTCGTTTCGCGGACTCGTGCCGTGAGTACAGTTGTAATAATGATAATGCGAATATATTTATATAGCGCCCTCAGAGAACTTAATCTCTGTCTGGCACTTAACATATGGTGCAAAGGAAGCGTGATCTTATAGTTAAGGTAGCATGCAAAGTGTCAACATGCAACTTTGGCTAGTGATAGCATGCACATTCTCAGCACGCAAAACCACACAAAGGACAAGTCACGAGCACTCAGCATATGCTGTGATGAACAGGTGCGTTTTTAGCTTCTTTTTAAACGTTGTCAATTCAGGGGATTTTGTGACGTCTGTCGGAAGTGAGTTCCAGGCTTTGGGTGGATACGAACTGCAGGCATGGTTTCCAAAGGATTCAAGGTTCTATCGAAGCATTGCTAAACGATTTGAGTCAGAATGGCAGGTGGTACGGTGCCTAGCCTGGTGGGGAGTAGTTCTGATAGGTAGGCTGGCGCCTGAGAATGAAAAGAGGTGAGTGACAAAACGTTGAAGTCGGTGCACAACTTGCTTGTGAGCCATAACCATCGAGTTGCTAGTGCGGTCTCTCGGCGCATAAGGACCAGCGCAGCCCTGGTTCGGCCCAGAGGTTAATGTGCACACCTTTAACAGCGAATGTCAAGGTGAATGCATTAGATGACCTAGGTCTTAGGCTTGAGCTTTTCGGCACATGCCGAGTGCCTGAATAGAGATTGAGTTCTGTTTAGCTACTAAACAAATGAATTACATTTATTTCTTTATAAAGACGGCCGCATTGTGGGGGTGCCGTGATGGCACACTAGGTAAGGCGGTTGCTTTCACGACCTCGGTCCCGAAGTCGTGGGTTCGATTCCTGCGGTGGGCGATTCTTTATCGCCACTGTAAGCGGTGGTGATAGCCGTACAGGCTCTTCTGTCACTATACAAAAACAGGCTGTTTAAGCAGCTAGGATTTATTTATTTATTTACCTTTGGTTTCGCGCTTCCGGCTGAGCTAGCTCACGTTGACGTACACACTTCGGGCAAATGGATGAGCGATTCAATGGCGAATTAAGGCCGCTGTCCAGCATACTCTACCAGTATCAACAACACAGCAGATTTTCTAGCACGAACCAACGCAAGTGAAATTATAGAGTGTATTAGAAAAATAAGGTGCGTAATGCAAAGTGCACTTTTATTTAATACCGTCTTACCGACCACATCCAGAGTTACCGATCTCGTCTTTGCGACTTCCGGGATGTTGGTATTGGTATTTTTTGCGCGGCACGCATAGACAGCAGAAACGTCGAACGAAACATTAAAGCCAACCTCTGTCACGTACGAGTGATTTGACCTGAAAACAGAATTCCTGTTCGTTTTAAAAGATGGCGATCATTGGTGAGGAGGTTAGAAGTGCATTAGCATTGCTAATATTTTCTCCATGAAGCGAGTGTCAATGTATTCAATACGAATTTTCAGTCGCGAACAGTCGGGTGCAACTTTGCAGCAGTGGCGCTTACTCGTGTACATCCATTGTCATCTTTCCTTCTCCCAGATCAAAAGAAGAATACTGCGAGTTCTTTTCTCGCCGCCACACTATCTCCGGTTGCGAATACAGCCACTTGCTGGCGTAGCACGTCAGACGAAATACATCGCCTTCTACGACAGTGTAGTGTCGAGTGGCAGTTGCGAAACCCAGCGACACGTCTGCTGCAATCTCTAAAAAAAATAAGGAAATCTCTCGAACCGTGGCAGCACGTAACTGTTACTTTAGTGCTCCTGTAGCAGCGGACCTGAGGCATGTGAATTGTTTTTTGTTCAATATAGAGCTGCCAGCTCGTGCTCCAGTGGCTACGAGTCTCGGTGGCCAGCGGGTTCTCATTTGTGGTCCCTAAGCACGAGAACGCTTAGACGCCATGCCATTGTTTTCATTCAGCAGCAGTAGCGAAACTTTCAAATATTGTGAGCTAATAGGATTGCTATTACCAGGGAAAGCACCCGATTTGTCATACCGCTAATGATAAGTCGCATCGTCCGCGAAGCCACACGTTCCATCTTGTTTTCACCGATGCACCGATAGACTGCCGACCGCTTGGGCGAGGCAAGAAGCAGGCTCTCGGACATGTTGAGAGATGCGAATGGGGCGTCGCCGTCGTCGTTGCCGCCGCCGCCGTGTGCCAGTCCATCGTCCCTACTTCTGCCAGCGGCAGTGCTAGCTTGCTGGTAGACGTCCTGCCAGGCGCTAGCGTTGGTCTCGCAGCCGGGCAGGCGGCACTCTTGATACTGCCACCGCACCGTCGGCGTAGGATAGCCATTTCCTGTGCAGTGAAACTCCTCTCTCGACGTGCTGGACAGCCAGCGGGTCACTTCGTAGATCGACGGCTGCACGATGAGTGTGGGTGGCGCTGCAATGTTGATACTCAAGTCTCAAGCGAAGCCATTTCGGCGCCCATCTGTTGCTAACAGCATTCGCTCCGTCTAGTATGCGATATTAATCTTTTTTCACGAATGCATACTCAAATCCTGCATGATATCACGAACAAATGGAAATGCTCTCCAGCACACTTAAAGTACCTAGAAAGAGGTTCAGCTTAATTAGGCACCCTACAATTTTTTTTAGTATTTTAATGATCCTGACAGTGACAAACTCATTCATTACGTAATGATAGCTCATGGTATATATATATGTATATAACTTATTTGTATAGTACCGTAAGAGAACTTCATCTCTCTCCAGGCGCTATACTTGTACTACAGGGCTCAAAGCCCACGACCTCGGCCATCCGTTGCAATGACCTTGACATTGGTCATCAGCAGCCACCGCCATAACCACTAACCCAAACAGGGGCGGCATGCTCATTGCTAAAAACATTTCCAAAATTCTAATGAGAATTTTACCGCCAAATAAGACTTCTCTAATGACCAACTTGATATTTTATTGTGAAAGCATTTTGCTCCGCCCCTCGCTCCTCTTATTCCGATGCTTAATAAGCTTACTAATTGCACTGACCCATGGGGTTAATAATCCATCTATCTTACCGGTTTTAATGGGCTAGACATTTGTAATTGTGTGTTACCAGGGCAGCTAAAAATATACAGAAACTCAACATCTAGAGTTGTCCTTCACTTACCAACGAACTCGCTACGGTTGGACTCTTCTGCAGCTATCTCTGCCGTTGAAACGATACCTCACGCTCAGGTCCGGCTAGTGGGACAGCTCTGTTTCGCTTTACCCGTAATTGCTTGGATCAACCTGCACTGCACAGTACAGCCTGCTGCGTTCGCTTGTTTGGTACATTTGTGAAAGCGCCTTGTGGAAAGGCAGTGATTTCTCGAGCCGCTTATTAGTCGGATGCTAAATCGGAATCCTGGCCAGCGGAGCAGTCGGGGATTAATGTGTTGCTGTTTACGCGTGCTCAGTCGCACCTCGAAGCTCCATCATTAGCAGCCGGAGCAGCTGCTTCTCGCTATTCGCTCGCTCCTCGCTCTAGCGCTCGCTAATTCCAGAGCTAGTCTCGTCCTGTGGCTAATAAACTAGTATCGTACACTCAGCCGTGCTAGAGCAACTTTTTTCCCAAAATAGGGGTTACCAGTACGCTTCTTTATCGTCGACCTGAGCTAATAGTGATCCTTGGCCTGCATCTACAGCATGTAGACTCCTTTGTCCACACTTCAATGGCTACCGTTAAATGCTCAGGATATACATTCGCTTGCTTTACAATTAATGTAAGCTTGCCTTCCAGTATGCATTTAGATCACTGTTAGCATCCAAATTTTTGTTCGTAGACAATGCACCTTCAAAGTATTTGCCGAGCGCGGTGACGGCCCGTTGGGTTTTGAGGTGCTACGGAAGCAGCAAACCACCATTAATTCCTTGACAATTCTCGACCTGTTCTTCGACCTAGCTGTACTAGCCAAAATCGAAATGATAATCAAAAGTGAATAGGAAAGATACACCTCTGTAGTTCGAAATATCGTCTCTTTTATTAACAAAATCCTATTATTAGACTATTGATGCATGTGTGAGAGCGTGTGTGTGTGTGTGTGTGTGTGTGTGTGTGTGTGTGTGTGTGTGTGTGTGCGCGCGCGCATACGTGTGTGCGTATGTGAGCTCGTTCGCGTGAGCGTGAGCGTGTAAGTGTGTATGTGTGTTCGTGCATGTGTGTGTGTGTGTGTGTGTGCGTGTGTGCGTGTGTGCGTGCGTGCGTATGTTTGTGTTCGGGCGTGTGTGTGTGTGTGTACGCGAGCGATGATGTGGGTGTGTCCTTAGAGTAACGTTTTGGTTAGTGACGTAAGGCAGCTTGCTGTGTACTACCACAGTGAATTATTTAGAATATTAGCGTTGTACCACCAGCCTGCATGAAAAATTGTGAATAAAAAAACAAGCTACCGCAATCAACACTTGTAAATCTGGGAGCCTTATCAGAGTTTTTTCATTTTCATGTTGAGTTTTGTATTTCGCGGTGAGGCCATAGTTACCGTTCTAATTATTAAAATTTGGCAGACATTTTGCTTCTTAGAATTCAGTTAAGGCAATGCAGAAATATAACTCTAAATAGTGAATCTTATTTTTTAGAGGTGCAACAACATTAAAAAGGAGCCAATGCCTTCTATATTTGATAAGCCTCTGCATTCAAGCACTGGTCAAAATTTTAAGACAGCCTGGTTTGCTGGCTTTGCTAGACAGAGCTAGGTCGCGACAGTAACTCACCGTTAACAGTAACTTTTGTTGAGGGGTGTAAAGAGGCAGTTTTTCTACCAGTACCAATTTGAAGTGTGTAGTTTCCTGCGTCGTGTAAAGTTATATTGTTAACTGACAGTTGCAACAAATATTGTGTGTCGTTTTGGTGAACAATCCTGCAATACATCAAAAACATCGCAACATGAAGACATATAGGTAGTATCAATTTACCGCTTCAGTGAGAATATTTCGAAGCTATCGGCAGTAAAAGGCGAGACCACGAAGACTTAGGAAAACTGCTAAAGTTAGATAGTTGTGTTCGTACAGCTTGCTGGATAACACATCGTCAAGGGTTTTCATGTTTCCTAGAATATGAGTGCAACTTCTCGTGCGGTGGAAGGGATAAAAAACCGGAGACATCAAAACTTAAACCCGGAACACCCGCATGCAGAGCAAATGTAGCATGGAACACCTACTTAGGTAATTGCACAGAGCAGTGACCTGACAGGGAGCCGATTTCGGCCAAGTACTCAGACTGTGCCAGGCTGCGTGCATTGAAGAGGTCACCAGCGCTGAAGGTGAGTTGCCAAAACGTCTATTGCTTTTGTTTCGAATGCCTTGCTGTATCTCCCAACACGTGGCTGCTAAGGCAAAATGACCAAATTTGCCATCTTGCACAGGGGCTTTTAGCACGGAAAGAGCGCGTGGGCTTTACTAAGTGCACGCCTGCCACGTCACCGAAAATCCCGAATTACTTGCTCTTTCTACATCCTGGCATCTCAGTTGTTTTCGCCGTCTTAGTTCGATCGCCTGCGCTGCTGAGAAACTGCCGTCCGTGGCGCTGCATGTCATGCAGCGCTCGGCAACAGCTGGCCGCAGGCACCGGCGAACAGCCGTGAAATGATGGCGCCCGGGGTTTCCCATAACTAATGCAATGCAGGAGTGCAACCGCAGCGCGTTATACAGCTAAAGGTAGGCAGACTTGTTTGCGGAGCTGGTGTAGTCGTCTGGTAAAAGATCACTTTGGAACAGAACACCTCGTTTTCGCAAAAATGGTGCTGGAGATATGCTAGAAGAGCCCATTTTGAGGGCCGGGTTTTCCAATTTCTGAGTAACGCTAGGTTTCCCCGTAATTATTAAGTTAATAATAGTATTAGTAACCCTAATAATGCGTTTGTCTAGAGACCTCAGGGAGCTTAATCTCCCTATAGACATTTTACATTGGCTGTAAAGAAAGCATAATCAAACTGCTGTTGGTAACATGCACAACGCCAACAAGTGAAACATGGTTATGTTGTATCTATTGCCATTCAATTTCAAAAAAGTCTGTTGCCAGAAGAAGCGAACGTCGAGAGAAAGAGAACGTCGAAAGAAGAAAGAAGAAAAAGCGAACGTCGGCTAAGCAAAGTAAAGTAAGGAGCTTTAGAGCGTTTAAAGTGCTGGAAGGCTGGGAGGGAGCGAAAGAAAGCTATATCTACCCACATATCATCTGCATAAACCGAAGGCCTATATCGTTCTTGGCGATTGTATTGGCAAGAGGCAGAGTATAAATTGTGAAAAGATATGAACAAAGCACGGGTAATCGGGGAAGCCCAGTACTTTGGGGGCTCTCTGTAGGACTGCACGATGTGAATGACGGACCAACCAACGAATACGACATCGTTCCGTAAACAGCGTGAACGCATTTACGAAAACGTATCCAGCTGACTTATTCTTATGTTTGCCAATACAAATCTTAGTAAAAAATGTAACATGCTTATTTTATCAGGGAGCAAAAACAACTTTTAGTTCCAACAAGACGCCTTTTGTGAATGACGTTACAACTTACTTAACTGAGCCTGGCTAAACCGTCGCTCTCGCAACACCGCTGTGGCTCTTCAGCTATCTGAGCTCTGTTTGGGCCCCCACGATGAAAATTCGTTTCCCGGAACTTTTACCCCTTTAATTACCTCCCGCTACCAGATTTTTCGAATTTATGCGGACCTTTCTGCCATCTCCACAGCAGCTTTTTCAATTTACAATGTAGACTCTCTGCATTCATAAGTCGCAAATTAAAGCGTAAGCATTTTTAGAGTGAAATAACATTTTAGCACGAAATCGCGCTTACAAAATCCCATTCTAAATTTCTGGAATAAAAATCAAATAAAAAGCTTAAAGCGATGTTGAAACTTGTTTGCAGGTCATAGCCAAGATTTTGCCCTAGTAGCCAAATGGTATACTCTAGTAGCTTTGGAGGTACTTGCGTTCCGTAATTGGAAGTTACTGCTAATTTGATAGCGTGCGCAGACCAATGGGAGAAGATTATGTGCCATCTGCATATATAAATCTACATGAGAAAATGTAATCATACAACTGAAATTACAAATTTAATTTCCAAAAAATGAATATCTTTTGAAATATGCCCGCATGCCCCGTAAACGTAGAATAACTCATAAGTTTTCACGTTTGAAATGGTTTTCATTTCATTTTATGTGTATTCTCATGAATAGTTTTCATTTAATTTTATCAATTTCCTTATCAAAAAACTTTTTTCTACTTTAACTTGTTGATAAAAATTGAAGCTTTGATTGGCATCTATTTCTATAAGCTTCGATTTAAATCTATAAAGCTGCTGCAGGTGTGCAAGGCCATTAGTTGCAACTAGTGATGAAGGTAAAAAGTGTCAGTGCACGTGGCATTTACTTGAAGAAGAAACCACGAATAGTTGGAGGTATTTGTATATAATACCGCTAAAAAATGAAATAGTTTAAATTTAAATTTAAATTTAAATTTAATGTATACCTAAATTTAAAGCTGCTTTGAACTTAGAAGACTTTATTTTCATTCTTTAAGCTTTGCAGATGCATTCAGGATGTCCCACAATTTTTCAGGAGTCCTCGTTAGCCTATCCATAGTTTTGACATAGATACTCGATTTCCCACAGCCAACATTGACTTTCTCAGCATCCATTAGCCCACGTTTTTTGACCAACATTGCCCTTTGAGCGGTCCACACGACCCTTAAAGGAGTTGGGTTTTCTATTTATAAATTACTCTATCTATGATTCTAGTGCGTTATTTTGACAAACAATGTAAGTACAAGAAAAAACCGAGAGACTATGCAAAAGTATTAGCGTAACTGACGCAAGTGGAGTTCTTGGCGTAAAGATAAGGTAACAGAGTCAGACAGATATGAAAAGAGAAAAATGAATGGCAAAAAATACGTCATTATTTTTTCGTAAGAATTGAAGACGATTTTTACTATCAAAGGCAAGCGAATACTTCGTTCAAAGCTTTTGAACTTCTCCATTTAAATGACCTTGATCCGACAGCCTCATTCATTTAGCACAACCGCATGGCAGCCACCTGTCAAATAATACCAAATTAACAAGTGCACTAGATGGCTCAAAGTGCTGCAGTAGCACAGCGGATAGGTTATTCCCTATATTGACCAAGGAGTGAAATGCGAGACTGGCTTTCATCCACGTTTCATAATGAGAGGCCTCCGCCAAAGTCGTTAAATATGAGCCCGTTACTCTAGGGCAAAACCAGGTAGGTTTTACCAGACATCCGGCATTAGTGATTAATTAGTGCTTTGCCCTAAAATTAATTGGAAAAGCTGAATGCAGTATTCAGGATTTCCGTGAAATTTTTAATAAATTTGTTTGAAAACCTTCCAGCTGCCAAATTTTACCCCCACACCGCGTTCGCTGAATTAATGCCTGGCGTTATCAGCTAGTTTAATTATTGGAAGTTAAGTCACTCCGCAGCCATTCAAACTAAGCTTTTCCCTAGCGAATGAATGGCTAGGGATATATATATATATATATATATATATATATATATATATGTATGTATGTATATATACGGCCACCAGCCAGATCAAATTTTTACTTCAGGTCTGAAGAATCCCGCTACCGCTTACAGCAACATTTTAAATTCATAGAAATTGCATTATTTAGTACAGCACCAACGTCTATCTACTGACAAGGAATTCAAAATGTCGTGATGCAATCAACGAGTTAGACGCAGTGTGCTAGGGTGCATAGTAAGCTGCTAAAACTGGCACACTGTTAACGATGCCTTCATGCAAGGCGTTCACAAACAAACTGTGTTCACAAAATTACCCGATGTTCTGTCTTACCGCTGCCAAAGGTCTTAGAAAATCCGACAAGCTTATGTTCACAGCGGCTATTGAAAATAATTATAATGACCCATTGCACACTATAAACATATTCTTCCTTTCACATAGTCATCAGTTACTCCTGAGTACGTCTCATGTAGACCTCTTCCCTACCGTTTCTTTAGCAGCTAGACCTGCATCTGTATCTCTTGCTTAGCTACTGTATTTATTTGACAGGAAACGCTACTTTATTATATCGCGCAAGAAGATTAAAGGCTCAAAAAAATAATCAGTTAACCTTAATTCGGGCCACACGTGAGTTTGCACAGGAGAAGCCCAAGCATAATGCAGCTGTCAAACATTATGAAACGGAGAGTCGCCACAGCCATTCATTTCCCGGCATCCGTTGCCTACCTTGCAGTGTGTTTTCCGTCGGTCGTGTTGGACTGCAGAACACGGCCGTCTTTTAGCCATTTTGCTGTTGGAACAGGAACCGACTCGATAGAAACATTCAGTGTCACCACGGTGCCGTGTAGTACCACTTCTACTACGTCTTGAGCTCTTATCAGCTTTGTTAAGGCATTTTCTACAAAAGTACAGAGCCAGTAATTCAGTGGAATTGGCAAATCCCGCCTTTCCTAGTGCATTTTGTACTTGTGGGATTGGTCAAGACGCTTAATGCTCAGAGCCAGCTATTGAAGAATGCAACATAAAGTAGAATGCGCCTCATTATTTCTTTAATCAGAAATCCGGTTACCAAGCCCACCCAAACCCAGCCAGAGGCAACTGCGCGTGCCCATAATTTTCAAAATTAACGCCCGTTGGCCATACAATCGATTTAACAGTAGAAATAGTCTCGAAGTCATAACTTCGAAGTTCCCCAGCTTTAAAGTGTGTTAAATAAGGTTTAATCTTTTCATCTTGAGCGCACAACTAACCTTAGTCAATAGATAACGATAGTAATTTTGATACACCTGAACTTTCTATTCAGAGGTCTGGAAGTCAACCAACCGCGGTGTATATTTCTCTTTGCTGTTGATTACAAAGTGAAGACTGCACAGGAACAACATTGAGACGCGGTACATATTAATGAAATACCATTATGAAAGCTCAAAATGGAAAGATTTATTGGAAGTGCCTATATATTTCTTTGTTAAAAGTCCTAACTGATTTATTTTGTGCGATGTCACCCTATCCTGATATATAAAAAAGTAGTGAACTTACAGTGGACTAGCAAGCGCAGTGTCCTATAATTTTAAATCAATTCCAAAATACAAAGCTGTTAACTCGTAGAGCGCCGCGGTGTAACTGAAGGGCGACCCCGTGTGAAAAGGTAAGACGAGAAGCTCTTTCCTAAGTGCTTTAATAAGGAAAAGTTCGGCTCGCAATAGTAAATTCACAGGCACGCTTTTTCCTATCCTAGATGATACAAACCAATTACTTGTAGATTAAAATAAGGAGAATCCACGCTAAATGACAAATCGTGATGCGTCGCTGTACATCTGTAACGACCGCCGTGGGTATGCTCAATGCTCGGTATCGAGAGTGTGCTCACGCACGACGCCACTTCAGAGCCAGCAGAGCACGTCTGCTCGCGACGCGTGGTTCTATCATCCTAAAACAATAGGCATGGATCAGGCGAAACGCTTCAGCTAATTTCTAAGCTTAGCTGTCCTAAGATCTCGCGCACGGCCTCGTGGTCGCCGTGAGGTCACGCGGTCACCGCGTGTACTTTGATCTCATATATTCCTCCAGTTATCTCATATATTCCTCCAGAGTTAAACTCGTGTGTCTGTATCAAGCTAAAGCCTAGGCAGCTGCATGTCTAGCATTTTTTATTTATAAGTCTTGGTATTTAACCCTCAGCTGTATTCTATCCAAAGCCATAGTACTTGGTATATTATTGTACGTATCAAGCAAGGTACTGCGCCTACTCGTGCGTATTTGACTTAGCGTTGTTTGGAGCCCTAAATCAAAGCTGCAGCCGACTTCTCAAATTATTCGGAGGCTCGAAAGTATTAATGCACCGACTGAATTATACGCTTTCTATCCCGTAAACTGAGCAGTGCGGTCGCAATGTTTACTGCACGCTAGACTGGAACGACCATGCATACGTCACGTACGACGGAGCCTCGCTAGTCCGATAGGGATACTTACCAGCGAACCTCTAGGCAGCGACCACTCGAGCGTGGTATAATTATAGGCGTCGGTGCTCGTGTTTGCCCGACAAAGCAGCTCCACGTGCTCAGAAGTCAAGAACGTGCGCCGTCCAGACGCTACTTCTATGACAGGTTTTTGTTCCTCAACTCCGGGTTCTGAAAGAGTGCAATAAAGTATTCTAAGACGCGCAATCTTCTTGATAATTGTCCGCACCCACTTTTCCTATAATAAATATGCTACGGTGTAGATTTTGTAAGACGGTGGATCTTTTGAAAACCTAGAACTCTACAGCTGACATCTAGAAATGTCAGTTGTCTAAAACACGAATGCGTTAGATAGTGGAAATTTAGAACGAAATTAAACTTAGTGAAATCACTACACGGTACTTTTTCTTATGTCTAAAGCATGCGTTTGCCTACTTCTGTGAAATCCTATGTGGCTATGCAAAAAGAGGGATGGATGTGAATTGTCTTGGCCTCTTGGTGACTCAAAATGAGACTTGGAACTTCTGAAAAATAATAATTTTTTTCATAACTAGGATTTAGCCATTCAAGAATGACGGGTGAGAAATTTCTAGATGATAATAATGATTGTAAGAATAACAATACTAATTAAACATTTGAACCGCATCCTAAGAGAAAAATCTCTTTCTAAGCACTACATGTAGGAATGCTTCTGCTCCTCCATTCCACAGTATCCTCTCTATAGAATAACTACGTTCTCGGCCCCGCCTAGCACTCCTCCTCCACACTGGCCAAATCACGAATAATCTTTTGGTAGCCTTTTGAAGAATATAATTCTAATCCTCGTTTAAGAGGACTCTTCATATCTCTGTTCTACCTATTAACCTGACTATGCTTAATGGTATTTTAAAGCCATTTAAAAAGTAATGTAAAAGAATTTGTTTTACTTTTGCCTCTGGCCTGTAAGTGCTATTTCCCTATTGATCAAAAGTACATAAAATGCTCGTTACTAGCCCGCATACTTTGCCTTTGCACGCAGAACAGTGTCATATCTGAAATTACTTATTTTTAATAACATTTCAAAAATTCGGATCTTAAATAAAAAATCGCATATTTCATACAGCAAGTTTTTATGTGTAGTCACGCAAAGAAAATCACTGCATTCCATTTCAATTAAATTATCATAAAAACGTAAAATGGCCCAGTAGCACATGTGTCTACCTTCTCGTCAATCTCTAAGCAAAGTCGTTGAGGCATGGTATTCATAAGTTTTTCTACACATTGATATTAGAACTAATAACTGCCCTAGTAATACCGTCCAGTACTATTGATAGTAGTGACAAGCCTTAAGCTCGGCAGCTTAGATTAGTTCCTTAAATGGAGACGCACATTAATAAGGATCCTGCCTCAAGGGGCTGCAAGCTTCCAGCAGACACGTTTAGCTACGCCAATTTTAGAATAAAGCTAATAAACGAAGCCCCTTCGGCACGACCTGCGTCTATACAGCGCATAGCGAATCCTGTGCTAATGTAGCATTCCTATGGACCTCCTGTCTAAAGTGAGCAAGCTTCCCTCGCGCCTCCTCCGAGCCACCATCCACCGACCCGGCTACGTTAAATCCACTATAAACCTTTTGAAGATAGTATTAGCGAAGACCCGTGAAAATTGCTGAATATCATAACTGGATTTGAGAGGATAAAAGTTTAGAAACACTATGTCACTGAAATTTGAAGAAGCCTTTAATTTAAGCATTTACATTTAAAGAAGAAGTCGAGGCTGATGTAATATTTATTTACATAGACCGCATTGAAAGTATTGTAGCTATTGCAGCTAATAAGATATTACTGCTGCATCGAAGACCGCGGAACACTGCATTCATAACTTACTTGCAAAGTCTACGTACACCAGCTGAATTTGAGTGAAGTTTCCATGCTCATTAATGAATCGACACTCCATTTCCTTCGAGAATTCAACACTTGCACTGATAGCTTCAAATCCTTTGAATTTGTCGTGATGAGCAATATTCTAAAATATTATTATTTTCGTGCATGTTTACACGACGTTAATGGCCGATCAGCTGCAAGCATGCCGCATTTTAATGTATCGACGTAAATAGCGGTTATCCACACAGCTCGAATCATGCAATGTTGCTAAACGCTTACGGAGTGCTCGTGGCTTTCATCGCGCTGTCCTTCATCTTGGTCTTCATAAATAAATACTAGCTGATTTAACAGCCTATTTTCGTACAGTGACAGAAGAGCCTTGGCGGCTATCACCACCGCTTGCAGTGGCGATTAAGAATCGCCCACCACAAGATTCGAACCCACGACCTTGGGGCCGAGGTCGTGAAAAGCAACCGCCTTACCTAGTGAGCCATTACGGCTCACCAATTTCATGGTTCAGGTTGTGGCCCAACTCAGATAGCGAACTTTAATAACTCTCTTACTCCAAGACGAGCTTTTTTAGTTAATTAGTTAATAAATAAGAAAACAGACGCTGCCTGCTGTCGGCATCATAAATCAGCAGCTAGAAAACCTTGGCTTGACCTTTGTCTACATGCATTTGTAAATATTTTTTTTGACGGTGGTCTCTATAGGATACCTGATTCTCCTATCTTAATATGAGTTCGTATATCGAGAAAGTACAGAGTCAAGCTCGATGACAGCATCGTTAGTAAATCAGTTCACGTTGCATTGCTGCCTACTTCCCATCACCCTGAGCCACTTGAGAATGGTCCTAACCTCGTGCGGCTGCCAAAACTTCTGCAAGAATCAGCAATCAAACCTGCATTCTCTCAATGCAATATTTCAACATCAGCGATGTGAGCCGTATATAAATCGTGCTACGTTGATAGTGCTGCTCTCCGAAAGGAGCATAAAAAGCACGAGAATGAATCCAGCTGCATCATGCTCTCGACTAATTAAAACAATAATAACATCTAAAACTGATTATTATTTAAATGTAATTATTCGGGAACAAGATGCCTTGATAGATGTTAATAGTCAACTGCTTGAATAATAAAAAAATGATCATGATCAGCCCGACTGGCGAATTTCTTTATTGAAATTGTCTTGGGACTATTTAAGAAATCGTGGTTTTGTGAAAAGGCTCCTCGTGGATTGTGATTCGATTCATTCAGCGCCCAAAGACGTGACTTCAAAATATCTTATGCAGAAACTAACACCAGTACAAAGTAGAACATTAAATAAGGTGCCATCTATATTTACAATATAGAAAGTTTCTAATTCGACTACTGGTTAATAATAATAATAATAATAATAATAATAACACACTTGATAAAGCGCCCTCAGAGAACCCAATCTCTTTCTAGGCGCTTTACATTTGCTGCAAAAGAAGCACGATTGAATGGTTAGTGGTAGCATGCTCAATAAAAACAAGAATAGCATCTTTAGGGGCGACATGCACGGGTCAGCATGCAAGTGTGGTTAGTGGCAGGATGCAGTGTCAGCACGCTTAAGCACATAAAGGTTGAATCACGGGGATCCACTAAATGCTTCGATAAGTAGGTGCGTTTTTTATTTCTTCTTTAATGTGGTCAAGTCAGGGGATGTCAAGGGGACGCAAGTCGGTTCTTACTACGACCACCAGCTTTACATATCTGAGCCCAAGCTACGTTGGATTTGGGTGTGGTTTCAGAAAAAAGAACAATGCTTCATTTTAAATAATTTGACGAAACTCACCGAAGGCTTCTATATGCGCACCGACTTCAGAGAACAGAACGGGTGAATAAGTCTCTCTCCACCGTGCACCGTCTGCCGCATCTTGACATAAGCAATTGAACCGAGCCGACAAAGACCCGCCCGACAAAAAGACCCGGTCAAGGTCAAACGGAGCACGGGGTACTCCTAGTGCTCCGCGCCTTCTTCGATTAGCTTAGCGAGGCACGCGAGCGCTGAGAGGAGCTGGGTGCCTGCACAGACAGCCCTCCGAGCGCTCGCACGGCTCACTGCGACCCAAGAATATCTCTTGGAACATTGGAGTTCGTGGTAATGTCTTCTTACCGGCCCCGCTTTCTTGCCTCCAATCAGCAACTCCGTCCTTGTCTTGGACGACGTAGCTATGCAAGGCACCACTGCACGCCTCTCACCCACCACCATTATATAAATTGGGCGGCTGCCAACATGCAGCTGACTTGAACCTGTTTATATAGAAAACTGCAGAGTCACGGGATATGCAAGACACCGTATAACTACTTAAGTCCAACGTTAATCTGAGCACTACGCATTTCATTTCACAAGCGAGCTTCTATTTTTAGCAAGATTGAAGTGATAGTAGAAACAAAAATTGACTGAATTTCGAACATGGCAAACTTTGTCAAATGGAAAAAATATCGATGCCCTGAAGAAATATTTGTTTTGCCATAAATAAAAGCAAGAAGTTTTGCAATGAGTTATTTGACTGCTGAACTTATAATGTTTTATTACCCGAACATTTTTTGCTGGTCTTGTCATCTGAGTCATCCTAAATGAGCAGGTTTGCTATAAGCTTGGAAGCTGCTTACGGAGCTTCACATTTCTACGCTTGGCGTGGCACAAGCTCAAGAGTGCAAAAAAGTTAGGAGCTTCTAGATGCAGGATATGCAAGAAAAAACTATCATGCAGCTGGGATTTCTCTGAGCGGTATTGCTATTTGTATCAAGTTTGAACTTAATTAGTTAGCTAACAGAGTTTGACTCTGATTTGACCGCAGAAAGACAATTTTACTGTCACAGATCGCTTCATCAGCATTCACCGGCTCTCCGTCTGTTTAATGACTGGTTTACCGAAAATGAGTATCACACATGCTTGACGCTATTAAAAAGCAATGCATTTTCTCAAGCCTTATTATTGATCCCTTATTCAGCAAGGTTTAGTCTATTTAACATCGAAGGTAGGTAAGCAGCAACTTTCGCCGTTATGGCTGCTGTCGCAATTTGCTGCTTTCAGTTTTTAACTTTTTTCTGATAAAATTCTCTACCGCTGACGCTTATTCACGAATCGTGGGTCATTGCCACTCAGTCTTAGCGCAGTGGCAAGGTACTCTCACTTCACCCCGCTGGTCGTGGTTTCTTGTACTGCAGCAGACAGTACTGTATTACACGCTGCAAGCAGTGCGAAAGTCACTAAGGATAGTCAGCCATTCTAGGTAAGTCGATGTAATTGGTAGCCTGGATCTTTTACGATTCAAAATTTCATCTGGTGACAAGTGGGAAACGGCATGCCTGTTCAGCTGAGGATTGACAAGTGGAATACGGCATGCAGGTTCAGCTGCGGACAAAAGGTGTACATTACCAACTTCGGACGCTGATGTCTCACATCGAATGCAGATAGTATCATTGTTCGTGGGACAGTTCAATGCAAGATCGTAACCCTATTACACGTGGGCTATAAATAGGAGAACCTGTGATAGCATGCGATGCTAAGCAAACGGAAGTCAGACTTAGAAGAATGGCATGATTAAACTACGCAAAGATTAAGCAAAAATCGGCAAAGTGTTACTGTGCTGGATATTTAATCAGCCAGTGTTTATTTTTTGCATGCATGTATCTGATTTAAATATTGAAACACTGTTATTGTTTTTGGGAAGTTTCATGTGAAGTTACTAACGCGGTGACACTATTCCGTTCGCGACCCTACATTTATATCCAGTCACCAAGGTGCAATCTACCAGCAGCAGATTCTAGCAGAGCTTAGCTTCCAAGGTGTGTGAACGCAGTTACTGCTGAAGGGCTCCCCCTTATCACAATAGCTAATTGATTTAATATTAACCTTATTTAATCCTCCAATTTGCTCATCCAGTTTGATACCCTCAATGTTTAAAATAGCTTAGTGGCTTTTTCATTTCCAGCCTAAAGATGATCACCAGTTTAGAGTGTTGTATAAAATGGTCTCATAAACAATGTTATGAGCAGGATTTGATCTTAGATATCAGGGTCCAAAATTCGTAATGCGCTCCACTTTCCCACAACCTGATCACATATCTCATTTCCCACGCGTTGTAATATTTGGTCTTGTGACAGATTTAACTGTTCAGGCTCTACTCGGTGCTGAGTAAAACACAGTAATAATAATAACCGCGGAACTTTGCCTCCAATTGAGGCACTACCATTTAGACTATATACCATATATCTAATTGATTGTATAACCATATTTTTCTCTCAAAAAAACGACAGACACCATATGAAACATTAGCATGAGCATCATGCAAAATAATCTCGTGCTCCACATTGGCACGAGACATTTCTAGCATTCAATGAACTTTAGGAAATACGTGCATCTTATCCCGAGGTTAATGTGGCATAGAGCTATTGAGGAAGATTCTTAGAGACTTCATAGTCACGCGTGAGATTGAACAAGGGCCTACGTATAGTGAGTTTAATTTCCCTAAAATGTAGTGTCCTGTAATATTGCTCTGGGAAAAAGTATGATCTAATCGAAAATCTTACTAAAGTTGCACCATTTATGACAAAAACTTCCATAATTATCTAGCTGAATACCCCAAATAGACAGCCTATTAAGCCAATCATAAGTGAGAGAATAGCAATAGTTATAATTACTTAAGTATGAGACAAGTAAATCTCTTTCTAGGCACTTCGCTTAGAAACGAAAGAAAGAGATAGAGAATGAAGCTTAAAATCCATCTTGTGCAGGCATGTGAGAAGTGGTGTAACGTGGCAATTTTGATATCCATGACAGATAAGCCTAGCTGCCAAGTTTTAAGCCACAATTAAGTGTTTGCTCAGGTATCACTGTGAGCTATCTATACAGAAACGTAATTCTAGATTGAGCATAGAGATTACTGCGGCGGCAAGAGGGAAAGTATAAATGGCAAAAAAGAGTGAACCTGATAAAGATCATCAGGTCACCACGTAGTTCAAAAAGTATTTCTGATGACCATTAACGTCGACGCACTGAAATCTCACTCGAAGTCTGAACCTAAAACCATTCAGTGACATCCAGCGATGCCCAGGCGAGACTGCAGGTTCTCAAAAAGGAGCCAGTGATCAATGGTCTTAATGGTCGTTGAGTTATCAGGCAGAACTACCCGTACCCATTTTTGCAATTGTTGCCCATTTTTAATCGTAACATGCCAAAAACATCACCGGGTATACGGCTTAGCCAAGAATTAAAAGCATCAAAGTTATTACTGTGGTTGAAATTTTCTTGTCTATTCATCTTTATTTTAAGACCGCACATTCAGATAGGAATAAAGGTCACTTACTTCTTACAAAAAGAAACAAGCCACGCTTTCGCTTCTGGTCTCGGTAGTGGCAAGTCACCTGTCCAGTATCATTTACAGTAAGAAAAGCCAGGTGCAGGTCTGAGCGATGCAATCCAGTCTCATTATCATATCTGAACGTCTGAATGGGTCTTGAGTTGGAGAATCGAAACTGCTGACCCTGTAGCAACGGAAGCGCGCCTACCATGGCAGTCCTGCACATTTTCCCTGGGAATTATGAGACTGGACACAATACCTCAAACGACTATTTACAGATGTCTATCTATATGGATATATATATGTGTCTTTATAGTTGCACTGATTCAAGCCTTCATTCTCAGTGGTAGCTTTTCCGGCAGCATAAGAATTGTCTACGGCAACCGTTGACTTTTGTCAGTCGCTATTTAACTAGGTCACTTTTTGGGGGAAACTTCCACGGACGATGGGTGCAATTTAATTACATAGCCTTTCTAAAGTTGATTCCTCCAAAATATTGTCTAAGGTTGCAATCTCATAAATTTAGAAAAATGTTTACCGATATCTATTGGCTTCAGTCAGCAGTATATTCACTTTAAATCCTGCCATCAAAATGCTTTGCGAATCTGGAAATAAATCATCAAAAATCAAAAGTACAATATCAGGACTGTGCTGCTCAAATAACTTTATATTAATAATGAGTTTTTACGTATTCCTTATGAGTAGCTATGGGGGAAACTTTCAAATGCTAAACTTTTTCAGGTGCGCCGAGGCCAAATATTAATCTCGCAGGGACCTCTGCTGTCACCACCTAAAGTCTTGAGCTATTGCAGTTGCTTAGTTCTCCTACTCACCAACTGCAGTCCTGCAGACCTATCCATTCATGCAGTTCACTGAAACGTACTTAGGTGGCATTACAGTAAACCAATACTTTTAGCATCAAGCTGCTTCCAGTACTTCTATGATCGAGCCTCTTAAAATACATACTAAGATAACGCTGGGTAATACCTCGCGCATTATTAATGTGATACCGTGTGAGTGGCATTAAACGGTGTGGTTCCGTAGGCAGCCGGGCATGTCGTTGGCAATCGCCAGGGCTGTCGGTCGGTCATCCGAGGAGCTTCTCAAGCCTAGTGGTGTTAGTTTATTTCGATTGTAAACTCCCTTCTTTTCACCGTCTACTCGTTTCGTCTGCTGATGCCGTCGTGGAGCACAATCTTGGCTTTCATTTCTACGCCGACGACTCTCAGCTCTGCCTATCCTCTGGTCCGACTCACTTAATTCCCTTGCAGCCTGAACCAACGACATTTGCACTTGTATGACTACTATGTTCCTGAAGATTAATGAAGAAACGATCAAGCGTAAACTTATTAGAAAGCCTAGCGTCACTCTTATGCTATCATCTCAAAGATCGGTTCGGCTAACATCACTTTCAGCATGTCTGCCCGTAATCTGGGTGTGCCATTCTAAAAAGACTTCTCACCGAATGAGCACATTCCCTTGGCTATATAGCCGGCCAACGCTCAACTGAGGACAATTTCCTAAATTAGGACGTGCAAGAGTACGACAGGCTAACTAATTAACACCTGCATAACATCATCTCTAGATTATTGCAATTACCTTTATTTAGGATTCTTTGCATTCGCCCTTAATCTCGTGCAACTGGAGCAATGTTTTGGTTGCTTGTCTGGTTGATATACACATTACGACCTCAATTAGACTCAACCAGCATATTGGGTTGGGGAAAATCCCATTTTTGCGACCGAAACCAAAGAGTGATAAAATTGGTGAATCCATGTAGCTTTTCATCAAGGGGCCACACTCTGCTTACCTGCAGCCCGTTGGCGTACTTCGCGGGGATCGTTTGAGTCACTGCCACCTTGCGTGCCTTTGGCTACCGGGCCATTGGTAAGCCTTTTGAGCCCTCTCGGTGATCAGCTACAAAGTTGTACCTACTGTATCTCTCAATAGGTTTGTCCTCACAAATTTGGATTTCCCCACCCCTTATGCTGGCAGAGCCTAATTTAGGTTCATGGTGAGTCTATTGCCCCTATAATGAATCACATTTTTTTCGTGCAGCTTCTTCATTGATCCATCACAAGCGGTAAGCACGGCTTAATTTCCTATAAGCCTTTTTAATGAGCTCGGCTTGGGCCAGAGTGGACGCACGACACGGCTCGTTGTCTGGCTGATGGGCTACGCTGATATTAGGCTGCCCGCTGTACAATAACTCCAAAGAGCGTGTAGGAACTTCTACGTTGATGCACATAAGACCTCGTGCTCGCATTGTCCTTAAGACCGTGAACTTGACTTTTGGACACTTAGTTACATGAATTAGGGAAATTTAACATAATTAATGTATCATTAATTTAATTGAAGCCAACGAAACGTTTTTAATTAAGAGAACAGATTCACAATCGAGCCACGTTGAGGCAATCTAAGCTTTTCCATCAGAAGAGTGGGCATCACAATTTTGATGCTTTCAAAAATTAGGTCACACTTGAATGAGGGTCGTGTGCGAAAAAAATATCAAATGCCTTGGTTGAATATATATAAATCCACTCACCAAGTGTCTCGCGTCGATATCTGGGTATGACCACGCCAGCGGTGACAGACCTTGACAATATAGAGTTAGGTTGGCTCCGACAGTGAGATCGATATATTTGCCTGCTGGCTTCTCGGATTCAGTCTGGGCCGTTCTGAGGCTAACAAATAGTTGTGGAACTTCCTGCTGCTCTAAAAACACGTGACATAAACAATGGCTTCACACAGTCTGTGGTTCGAACATGCCAGCTTCACCTTGCAACCACGAAGCATTATTTGCAATATAGGCAAGGTAACAATGTTAACACTCACTTTTTGTTTCCGCCATTTTATAGCAATATCTAATTGGGAGAAACTCGGCCGCTACGATCGTGGGGAGCACCCTTGTTCCCTTTGCTTAATTTTTCTGCAGACATTTTTGGGATTTCCTTAAAGCCCCAACTATGGCATCGATAACATGGAGGTTCTGTTATTTAGCAACTTTATGTAGCCAATAGAATGTCCACAACTTCTTAATACACTGATGTTCAGTATCTAAATTTTTGTATAAAGTCAAACAATGACCTTAGCATTGCATTTGCATTAGTTAAGCTAAGAATTTGATAGTGTAATTAAATGCGCTACCGTCTGAACTCCACAAAGTCACGAGGACTTACTGAGTGTTGGGCTGGGTGAGAGCTTTCAGAGGTGATTCGAAATCCTGAGCGGCTTTCTGCGCGCATTCTGTAGCCACCAGACTTTATCTCAAGCAACCAAGAGAAAGTGAGGAACATGTGTGACTTAAGAGGGCAGCCATGGATAGTAGTAACATGAAAATAGAAGCCCCTGACGGCTGGAAAGTATTTGCTACAGTCGGCAGCACGAGAGAGTGTGTTGTGGCCAAAGGATTTCGAAATAAAAGCTCCACGGTTGAGGAAGTACAGACTAAAATCTTATGTCGCCAGAAGTCTTC
This sequence comes from Cristatella mucedo, assembly GCA_009760855.2. Classification (NCBI taxonomy): domain Eukaryota; kingdom Metazoa; phylum Bryozoa; class Phylactolaemata; family Cristatellidae; genus Cristatella; species Cristatella mucedo. The sequence continues at coordinate 650,502 of WPIO01000083.1, forward strand.
TAGCCACGGGATGGAAAAGCTAATTAATCCTCCACTGAAAACCTGAGGGCATGAGGTGGCTGAAAGTGGTGCAGCAGTTCAGCTAATTAGGAAGGAGCCAAGCTGTACCCTTGTGGGTCAAAGTAAGAATTGTGCTCTTTATCCATTGACCGACCAATGGTAGCCATCGCAATGGAGCACTTTCAGCAATGGAGACACGTAGCTGAAGCTCGGAGATTTGTTAGCCAACTACGCAACCGTATTAATTCCCACCTGTCAAGACTTGTCTATTTCCTAACCAAAACTAAATTTCAATAGTACAGCCTAGATAAAAACCAGGGAGCTACCGAGAAATTTAGCCAGTCATCCTAATCTTAGAGTGGGCTAGAACGTGATGGCTTGTGCTGTGGAAGCGGTCTTCTTAATGAAGCTTACAAAAGTTAGTTATCAAAGAGGACAGCAAAATTCCGAATACATAATGACATTCGCACTACCGCATCACCAATTCAAAAAGCAGTCTCGTCGTCCAGCCGCACGCTTGGGATATCCAGTGAGTAGCAGTTCAGTGAAATTGTCATTTAGTGTAAGAAAATTACCTGACATCAGGGAGCAAATATCTGCTAGGCAAGTATTCAGCTGATCAGTCGCTGCAACTGATTCTGGTGGTTTAAATTACAGATACAGCTTTGTATAATTAGCAAGTATTGATAGCCGACCCGAGCGGGCCAGAATCATGTTTCCTAGGGCGTCGTTATAAATGGAGAACAGCAAAGGATGGAGAACGGACCCCTTTGCAACTCTATGCGTGACTGACTGGTCTGCTGGATAGTAAGCGGCCGCCACGCAATGCGTATTGAACAAGATCGGACAAGTACTATTCGAGCCACGCCAGAACCGCACACCTGCTAGATCGGTCGTTGTTCTCCATCTGTCTAGTGGGATAACGTGGCGGACCACGTGATGCCGGGGGAGGGTTGTTCCCTCCTCCTACTGCAGGGCAGCGCGACCTGGGCCGTCGTAATTCCTATGCCCGCCAACTGTCTCCGGCGTCGAAATTATGTCTTAATTCCGCTCGATGAGCATTCGCCGAGTTCGTGTCGCAATAAATTGTCGACCTGAAATATTTCTTTAATTTCGGTTCTAGCCCGCCTACATGAAAACATTTTGGATCCTCCTCCGTACATAAATAGTTTGAAGGTCGCCCCCTACATAAAAATCCTCGTTTTGCCGATGTCTATAATCATCGTCAATTGAAGCCTTACCAAGATATCAGCTTTCGTGGCAGAACACACGCCCTTATACTTTATCGTTCGATTTTCATCCATTAATTGGGCTTCAAATTCGGCCAGTTAACAGACGGTTTCGTGTCTCAGCACTGGATTCACTCTCTTTCACATTCAGGGCAAGGATCAAGCAACAGCCCAGTGCCTTCTTGCCTCTCGCTCAAGTAAAAATGTAAAGAAGTAAGCTTACTTTCCACGTAAGGAGGCTGGTGACACTCTATAAACATTGACCTATCATTAGTATCGGTAATGAAGTGTGAGAATATTTAGAGTAACTTTGGTAACAGGGGGATTAGTTTAGCCAAAATAATGTTTTTAAGTAGCTAATTAACAACTACTAATAACAGCACACCTAGGATTAAGCAACAAGATTAATAAAACTGACGAGGTTGAGAAGAGAATGAGACTAATTGCAAATAGTTTTCAAATTTGTGTGTATCTGCCATCAAGAGCTCCGGTTACCAGCAATTTAAAAAATAATCACGGCATGAATGTCATGCATGTCTGCACCTACGTGGGTGCCATGTGCGTACGGTGCACACGTACGTCACACACAAATGCACAGAGTGAATAACTACCAGAGTGAATTATCAGGTAGCTGATAATTCACTCTGGTAGGTATTCACTCCGTGCGCTTAGGTATTCACTGTAGGTATTCACTCTTAGTGTATTATTATTATGACATCACAAATGCTGATTAGCTTGGAGGAATAAAATATTGAGATGCTAATTTATATAAATCATTTAAATAGTACAATTATAATTATGATTTGCTGCAGTGATCAAAGTTCTTAGCTCATAAGATCTTCTGTCAAAGCAGCCTCTGCTGTCTTAACTACGCTGTATTTATTGCTATTGTACTGTTGCTACTGTACTTCTAATGTCCTCTTGCGTGTTTCCTCGAAATATGCAGGCTACTTTCGCTGACACCGACGCTGCCTGATGCCATAGATAGGCCAGGATGAGCGGTGAGTAAATAAGCATTCAGTAACAATGCCAGGTTTAACTAGCATTGTTTTTAGGTATTAAACTTCCTCATTTGTAATAACATACTTTTATCAGAAAGAACCTATGTAGAATTATGCTTACCTTATAAGTAAAACGTGGATATAAAGACATGAATTCTCCTCTAAATGCAAGATAATTAGTGACAATTAAGCTCATAGACAAATTGACAGTACTGATGTGCCTTGTATATGACAATAAATCAGAAATTGATCTCGCAAGCGACGGAGTATTACAATATCAATAATAACAATAAGAAATCCTCGAGGTCGCATGAACATGTTAAGTTACTTTCTTTGGCAAACTTTTACCATTTCTAATTTGCTTTTTGCATAACAGTTTTGTTTATTATAAATCCGATAGTACACCATTGCGAAACTCAGGGACGCCGTAATTTTTTTAACCCTCTACACATTTGGGTACTTCGACAAGTCATCATCGGAAGACCCTGCCTTGTCTATCCGCTGCTTGTCAAGTTGGTTTTGAAACGCCCAAACGGTTGATAACAAGTGCATCATGAAGCTTTCTTACTGAATGCCGTTCACCCAGCAATATTAGGAAAAAGTATTTCAGCGGGTTTTTTCCTATCTACCTTCCGTATTCGTAAGAATTTTATAATTTCCTGGTAGGTAAATAATTAAAACGACTGATTTCAGCCTCATTTATGGAGAGGCAGAAGAGCCTTATAGCTATAAGTAAAGGTCATCTGATTCACACAGCTTTCATTTATATAACGACAGAGGAGCCTTAGTGGATATCATTCCTCTCGTGCCATAGAGGCAATACAGGATCCTTTGCCGTAGGACTCAAATCCACAACCTGGGTGGAGAAGCGTAAGCGATTTACCCCCAAGCTAAGACGCAAGTGTGACAAAAGACCCAGGCTGTATAGAATCGATAACTATAGTCTTCGTGTTGTCCTCTGGTTAATCGTTGGCAATGCAGACTGTTGCTTTGTTTAATTATATACAGTATATTTATAGCCGCTTTGAACTGTTCACAACTGACTGCCGTGGCTATAATGTAAAACTGACTAACCCTTAGAAATTATTAATACCGGCAAAGTTGTTGTTGGTTTGAAGTTCGTAAATCTAGTCCTCTTGTGAGTTTACTTTGATGCGAGGAGCTCCATTTAAAACATTCTATGGTTAATGTCAGAGATATATTATATCGAGAAGTTAAAAATACTTTTGTGGGAGGGAATACTTATACCCTTAATTTTTAGTTGCCCGCTGCCCACGTGGCTTTCTTGCATTACAGTGCTTAATAAAAACACACGGCCAGGAAAACAAAGACATTTCAACATAGATAAATAACAGTTTTGTCTTAAACCTTTCGCTGTTAAGCCATCTTTGCCCGAAACATTCAGTATCAGCTGATTGAGCAATTCTAACAATAATAATAATAGCAATAACAATAGGGTGTTTTTATATTTCCCAAAGAGAAATTAATCTCTATTTACGCCCATTGCAGTTCGCTGCATGGCAATCAGTAACCAAGGGCCTCCTGGTCGTGTTAAGCCTCTCACCGTCTTGTTGCCCTGATACAGTTACTGCATGGTGCTCGCTCATCCACCGATGCGACAGCGAGCCCTGCTTAAGCAACGCTACTCTAGCCAGCGTTTCTAAGAGCTCAGAAGTTTCCTATCTACTGGTTAGTTACTTTTTCCATGTGCTCAGAGCTCCACCAGGGTCTCAAACTTTCGTATCTGGCTACTGATGCAAATCTATGTGCAGCATTATGATCTCCCTTCCTTTTTTCACGTTCTCATTAGTGGACGTGAGCCGTGTCCTTACAATTCGGTACTATTGGCTGACAGTGAAGGCCATGTACTGGCGCGTTGGTTATACATCTCGGTTGCCGACGCGCGTTCGATGGGCCTCTGAGAAATGCATGCTTCTTTCTTTATTTAAAAATTAGCTTTGTATTACACTGAGCTAGTGCATTGTGAGCCCATGTTTGCTGCAAGGACGGATACCGGTAAATGACCTGTTCATCAAGTCAGCTGAAGAAGCGAGCAGCACTAAAGCATACGATCTGGGCTCTCTTTTGCGTTTGGGATCTTGGAAGGTGAGTTGGAGGCCACGTAGCCATTACGAATCTGGCCGAGATCATCTTAGATGTGGCAAGCGCTGATTGACCAAGCCTCTGACCCGGTTTTGAAAGTGCCAGAGGTCTGATTCGTTAGAGCAAACCGTGTCTCACCTTGACGTCCAGCGGTGTCGTCCTCAAAATCTGGGACAGTACTGCGCCGATACTGTACGACTAGACAACATCCTGCAATTACGCTGACTCGGCAGCGACTTTGCCGATGACTCGCCTGCTGTGCGGGGCGGAGCAACAGCATCAGCGTCATCAGCCGGGCCAAACTTTGTTTTTTCGCCACCTTTTAATAGTACTGCCGTTCTGCGGTTTTCAAATGTGCTTGCATCAAAGTGAGTATCAGCAGGCAGGATGCAGCGTCGAGGACATCTTACCGAATTCAAGTTCCTGCTATTTGTCTTGGCATTCGGTGCTTGCTAGAGGCTTTTTGGACGTAGTTCACAGAAACGCAAATGTGCATATCGGGCCATGACACTTTAGCGTTTCGCTTGCGTTTCAGTATCGTGTATCCACATTATGATTTCGCTATGTTGTAATGTCATTTAGGGTGCATTTCAATGAATTGTTCTTGGGAATTCTAGGTGAATATTTATAGTAAAACCCAATCAAGCTGACATGATATTGTTTTGACTGGTCAGCCACTGAGCTATCTGCTCATGGTGTATTTGAAGAAGTGATTGAACTGTCCATTAAACAATATCACGCAAGTGCATAATCGAGTCACTGATAAGACCGCATGGTTTGGCTTAGTGTGTCGCTGCTATTAATTGGCTCGGCCGTACTTGCGGCGCCGGAAGTATGCCGATCAAGTTTGCATTGTTGTATGCCCTAGGTATACTCCATTCGTCCTGTGGTACAACATTGTAGCATGCGAGGTGGTCGAACAGTAATTATCTGTATTTTTAAAATCATCACATGGTATTCATTTCAAAGATATCTCATAGAATGAGCATCTAAAAAAGCATTCAACATTCTACTCTCGGTTGGCAGACCGGAGGCTAGGCTTTTGAGCCTCTGCTCACATTCGCCGCCGCTGCAGTGCGTCTATGGCGAAGCGGGGTTTTGGCCTCCGCTGGTCGGCGCATGCAACCTTCGGCAAACACGACCAGCTAAATGGCATCGGTATTACCGCCTCTCGCTCTGCTATCTCGGCGGTTGTCTTCCAGAAACACATGCACTCTGCATTGAGAAAGCACTTTTCATTTAAAATAGTTCAGGGTTGGGGCCTAAAACGTCGCTATTGAGTTGATTTTCTGCTTCATGCGCATACTTACTAGCCTAGTCAGATATAAGCTATCCTCGGTGCCCTGTCAACTTGCAACGTTCAACCTGTCAACTGCACTTCATCGTAGATAGGGAAAGTGTAGGAAAAAAATCTATCTCTCCTAATTGCCGAAGCACTTCTCTCTTTGTGGACGTGGCAAGCTTGACGAGCCTCGTGTGCAGTACAGTGGCGCGGAAGCATCGACGAGGCTAGAGATGCATTGTAGATGCGCAGCGGGAGTATCGACTTATAAAACACCTGAATAGAGATTCAGTTCGCTTAGGGCACAACATAAGCGACCTATATTTATCATTAAAGCATGGTTGCCTTTTGAAGTGTCTTTGCTCAGCAATGACTGCTCTCACAAACGGCGAAGGATAGGCATACGAATGGTGCATAGAGAACCGCGTCGTAAGTGTGTTCCGTTCCTTCACAGACTTTCTTGTGACTCTGGGTACTGTAACTAGGACCGTTGGTTTTCTTTGCCAGGCAGACCTAAACCAAACTTTAAATAAGTTACAGTTGATTTCTACTTTTTGGTATGTCTGGCGCAAGCAGAAACGAGACCATTAATATTGCAATCCGCTGCCCACTGTCACGCCAGGCCTGGCCATGCCCGTACTGGCGCTTTGAAAGAAGTATGGAAAGATATCGACGGAAAAATGGCGACGGCTTTTCCTAGAAAGTCTCAGGTTTTAAGATAAAATGAGTCCGCAATATGAAAATGTGTTACTGTGGAGGAGAGCAACCAAAGGAATGGACCTTTACGTTTCGCTTGAGCAAAGTATGCCGGATGGCAAGCGCCTGCGAGGTTTTCGGTTCGGAAAGCCTTAGCATGTAGTATGAAGCCTTGGCCGCCACCCCTGGCGAATCCAATGGCCAGGCATTAGTCAATGTCGTTCGAGGAGCCCATTTTAGACTTCCTCACTCGGCCGAAGGTTCAGCTGGAAGGCGCAGCTGGCTGGCGAGTGAGACACAGAGAGAGACAGAGAGAAAGATAGAGAGAGAGAGAGAGAGAGAGAGAGAGAGAGAGAGAGAGAGAGAGAGAGAGAGAGAGAGAGAGAGAGAGAGAGAGAGAGATAGAGATAGATAGAGAGATGGGACTCGAGGCCGACTAGCATTTTTGGGTAGTGGTCACCGCCCGTGGAGGGTAAGGCAATGGCTTTGTAAAGCTGTACGTCTTATTTAGGTTCCAATGTCTTTCTATTTGGCAATGTGAACGAAAGCGTGGAATTGCACGAGCTCGGAAAGGGGCGATCATCCGATTGAGCTCCTGAGGCTACCCGGTCTGGACTTGAGGCAAGCCGCACGCTTCCTGTGCAGCATCTACCTGTAAAGTACCTAGAGAGGGAGAGAGAGACAGAGAGACAGACACAGAGAGAGACAGACACAGAGAGAGACAGAGACAGAGAGAGAGACAGAGAGAGACAGAGAGAGAGACAGAGACAGAGAGAGACAGAGACAGAGAGAAACAGAGAGAAGGAGAGTTGTGGTTCTTGTAGGGCATTTTGCAAGGTCTCACTATTATTATCATTCTTATTGATAGTAGTATTACTTTTACTATGCCAAACGCCGTTTCTAGCCGTTGACCCACCCTATGATCTAGCTGCCACTGGAGTGCAACGGAATCAGAGAAGGATTAATCGTACCGCCAGCTATTGTCGTGAATGTTAACTTCCCATCTGTAAAGTGCCTAGAAAGAGATTCAGTTGTCTGAGGGCACCATAGAAATGTATTATTATTATTATGGTGGGTCTTTTAGTACAACCTTCCAGAACCGTTGTTTGCGAGAAATTCGATTGTATAATCGTCGTAAATCTCAACTACTTTTATAGATATAATAATAGCCTAAGCTATTTATGATGAATGCAAATTTAAAATGCCTACACAGAGATTGAGTTCTCTGAGAGCGCTATATAAAATGCATTAACATTATTATTATGGATGAGACCATGTAACTGCAGCTATCACTGAAGGCAGCCTCACCAGCCAGTCATGGGCAGTTGAAGTACGCTTTCTTCAGGTTCGACCGAGGTTCTTCCTTAATAGCAGTCAGCCCTATTAGTATATCGCCCTAGTAATGACTCCACGATTGCCATAGATACTCACTGGTGAAAAATGTCGCTGGCGGGCGTTTGTAGTTTGGCCCCAAAAGAACCCCGACCATTCGCCCCCTGCCTGCGAAAGGACGTAGATTGATTGGCTATTTTTTCGTGCAGCTTCTGCACTTGATACCGCCGCGCACGCGTATGGTCGAGCCACGACTGCGTCTTCATTGACTTTGCTGTGCTTGCGGTCAGCGACGTCTGCACCCTGCTAGCCGCATGTACATTGCCAAGGCACACCTAAGCGGGAGAGGGGTCAAGTATCCGACGAAGCGAGTGGTACGCTGATCGACTGCCAATCCTGTTCGCTTTTGCCTCCGACACCGATTGACATCAAAAGACTTACAAGAGGCTAAATTTCAAAGCAGCCCCTCGATCAGCCCAGTATACAGTAAATAAGGCGTGATCACAGTGTGCATGTCAAGAGTTGGTAGATAGTTTCTCTGAGCCACTGGCAGTAGGTGCTGTAGGGCCTAGATAGGATGAGCACACACCACACCGGAAGATTCTTTCGCTAAAACACTCTAGCAGCAGCCTAGTGTGAGCAGTCAGTGGACACATGCAGAAGCCGCAGCACAATATGGCTGACGGAAGTACAGCCCGATTCTGCTACTGCACGTGAGCACCTTCGGTCTAGTTAGTGCAGGGACTGCGCCTGCTGAGTTCGCCGGCTAAGTTTGTGGCTGAGTTCGCGGCCGCTGCACGCGATGCAGCCCAAATATTTGACTCGTCTAGCCAGCCGTGGAGTAGGGAGATACTGAGTCGCATTGCCTGACTCTACTTCTCTCTTACTTCTCTCGCACGCTGACGACCTCTTGCACTACAGGTCCTAGCTGTATTCCGTCGCGTGCCGCTGAAGTCTTCTTTTCCGGCAGGGGAGTCGGGGGGGGAGAATTTCCTATGCCTGTTGCTGCCGAGCATTTGCCGTGCAGATGAGCAAATGGAACGAGCGAGAAAATGAATTATTTACGCCTCGCTCAACGAACAGCAAGTCCTTGGTCTCCTCCGACGCGAGGCGCAAAGGCAAAGGCTGAAACCGCCGCCTTGCTTTCGCATAGCAACAGGGCAAATGCGCTCGGCTGCGTCGGGCTTTTACATGCGCGAAGTAATTAAGGTTTTTTCAAAAGATGCAACAATTCGGAAGTGTGGGTGCTTCGTGCGGGTTTACGAGCGGCCATCGGGAAGTGGGAGTTACTTCCTCAGCTGTGGCTCCAGCCCAGAGCGGCGAAAGGTGGTCCGTCGGCTCCGTCAGCTTCGATGCTCGGTGCTTCGGCGCGTCAGCGGAACCCGGCGAGCGAACACCGAGGAAGCGAGAGAGCGCTCAATGCGGGCGGCGAAAATAGGCCCGACAGCGGGTGCCGACCGTATCTAACCTCGGGGCCGTCGCGGCGGCCGCTGCGGGTACTAATTATGGCAGAGCTCAATGCACACTCAGCTGCCTGCGCCGCCCCCGGCGTGCCGCCCGCATATTGAAAGCCCGCGTCCTCAGCCGCGGCGGTGCATCCTGCCTGCCGCCCGCGACGACGACGACCGATGGAACCGCTCGATTACAAAGCGAGAGCCGGCTCGTAGCTCTTAGCGCGAACTCTTCGAGTAGCAAAAAAAAATCGGCGTCCTTTGTTCGCCCGTCGCGAGCTCCCAGCACCGGTTTCACCCTTTCCATTCGACTGTGCCGTTTGAAAACTGCCGAGTAAGCGCCTCGCCGCAGCAAGCGGTCGCCCGCCAACGCAGTGCCGTGCGAGCAGGTATTCGGAAAGGCCAAGCGGCGGTGAGTGAGCCACCATCTGAAGTCAGGGGGCGAAGATAGCGCCAAACTCGTGCGAACATACTTTGGCGCAATAAGATAATGTCCGGCTCGCGTGTCGGTTTGCACGGCGACGGTAACACCTTCGCATACGCCGCTTTAGACATCTCCACCAATAATAATAATTATAACACACATTTGTACAACGCCCTTAGAGAACTGAATCTCTTTCTAGGAGCTTCACAAATGCCGTATAGAGAGCGTTACCAAATGATTTGTGATAACACCCGCAAGCAGCAGGCATAGTGTAAGCAGGTACATGCACACGAAGAACGAATCGCGAAGAACCACTAGTAGCCTACCTTTTAAAAATACGACGTCCGCCAGCAACGGTAGCAACGCGATGGCGCGTGCGAGATTCCTTGGAGGCATCTGCGCCCCGCGATAGCCGGTTCAGCTTTTAACGATCTGCCAGCGACAGAAAACGCCGTAAGCGAAGCACCATTACTCTGCAGGCAGAGTCGAAGGTTCGGTTTCCCTTTTTCTACAAAGATACGGTCACGCTGGCAAGCTGGTGCTCCTTAGCTCGCTTTCGTTTCGGCCAAGGATGCCTCGCTGCAATGCGCTCACGCTTTCGCAGCTCAAACGAACCCTGAAATTTCCCTGGCGACTATGACGAAACGTGCCGGAAAAAATGCCCCTACAGATGGTGAGAAGTCGCTTCGCGAGCGAGCTACGCCAAACGAGTAGCCGGGTCCAACTGACCGGTCTTAGGACAGTCGGCTACACCGAGACGGGACCTCGAGCATTAGTCATCACGTGACCGGCAGGTGCTCGCTCTTTCTATTAACGACGATGGGGGTACCTGTGCACGCCAGTTTGCTCTTTCCTCGAGAGCGATCTCGAGCGCGCGAGCGCGAAAGTCTGTCTCGGCTGATGGAGTGTTGCGGCAAAGCTTACGCTTTCGCCGCTGCTGCCTCCGCCGATCAGTTTGCAGTCTCGAGCGCCGCCGACGGACGAGCTGCTGGGACGTTACTCGTACGCCGGGCTCTCTCTGCCTCTGCTGTTCATCCGCGAAGCCTCGATCGGCTCAAAGCAGCTGAACCTCTCAAACTCTTATTCAATTATCCGGCGGAGCGGTGACAATCGATCGCTTCGCGAGCGCCCAGTTCTGGATTCTCAATCGACTGCTCGGCAATTATCGCTCGCCGTTAATCCCAGATTTGCGGGCAGATCCGCACGCGCAGCTGTCACTGTGCCAATCGGCGAGCGATCGAGGCCGGACTCGGCTCCTCGCGCGAGCGGCGCCTGCGCGCAGGCGCCGCTCGCGCGAGGAGCTCGCTGCATCGCAGAGCAGCTGCAGAGAGCTCGCGCCATCGACAAACGCCGCGCGCGATCTGCTCAGCGACGAGTGGCACCCTGATGCGTCGTGGCTTTGCGTGAGATTGGTGGCCGCGATGCATGATCGATGGGAGCATGTGGATTAGCAGTCCGGACCTGAGCTTGTCAAATGATGCCAAACCAGACACATCCCAGAGTCTAAAGTAGCATGCATTGTTTTCCGACTGAATTCACGTATTTTATTCGCTTATGAAGATATTAGTCAGTCAGCAAGTGGCTTATGTTCGAGCCAAGTTTCCTTTCTTGCACTCTGATCTTGCCACTGGCATGCCAAAGGTGACTTTTCAAAGGCTCTGCAGTCAGTGTTAACTACGGTCTCTACGGTGATCCTTAAATTCTGTAAATATTGCCACGTACCGTCTGCGATGAACGAGTTGCGGTGGCTAACAATCGATTAGCGGGTACAAGCCAGAAAATTTAAACATTTCCCACTTGAGAAAAAATTAGTGTGTTCTCACCCCAACCGCAGGCGGCCTTCTGTCTTGCTGCATATTAGAGCGATTGTTCTAATTGCAATCGTCGGCGAGGCCATTGAAAGCTCGTGCATTCAGCCATTTGCCAGTCAAAGCAACAGCTGACATCTTGTACTTGTCAGATCATCTCCCATTTGTTTAAACCCGCATAAGTCGTTCTGTCATAAGTCGTCTGCCTTCTTAAGCCAATCTTTGGACATGACAATCGTATGTTACACTGACTGGAGAAATAAACCATGAACAGCTCAGAGCAAAGTTACTTGGTGCAAAAACGATCGCCAAAAACATTCGCATAAAATGTCATAAGGCATCTGCTTAAGTAAATAAGAAGGAAGTAGAGTTTATTTTTGGTTAAAGTTTATTTCAAGTTTATAGGTTTCTTACTTAAACCTATTTCGCATTTGCAAGAAACTTTATTTTAAAACTTTTAGTTTGTTGAATCCAATCATGATATCCCATGAGCTGTCACGTGTCTTCGCTAGTAGAAGCTCAAACATTTGGATTTGAAGCCATTAAAGTTGGTTATGCGTTATGCACATCAAAAACTGGTCAGTCTGAAAACGTGTATATGCATATTGAGAGCGTATCAATACAGAGATTATGCATATAGGGAGTATCGACTATTTTATTTTTAAACCCTGACATACGAGGAACTCACGCAATAGCTTCCTCGCGCTTAAATGTAAAATAATCAAACCTCGTTTATATAGCGGCAGAAGAGCCTTAAAGACTGCCGCCTCTGTTTTCAGTGGTCACTTAAGGATTTCCTGCTTCAGGACTCGAACCTTCACAACTTGGATACTTAACTAAACCGCTGCTTACCTAAAGTATCAACGTCCCTGCGACCCCTAAAGTTCATTCCTTACGAGTTAACACAGTGCAGTTGATTCGCCGTTCCCTTGTTTCGCTTGAATCATTTTGGCGACACATACCTTCGCTCTACTGGCGCTAGACTGCTGAACTTACTTTCCACTCTTCTCCTAAAATGCAGTTTGCTCTTGCTGCATGCATTGTGCAACTCCTTTCCAATCGTTCTCAGCGCACAATGCATTTGCTGCGTGCTCAATCGTGTGCCACTAACCTAGCTGACAGCTACTAGCTAGTGGTTGCTCGCCTTTCTTGGCTGCGTGGCGTGAATATTGTCGGCTTACTAAAGCGCACCGAAAGATTTGTTTTGGCTTTTAATTCGCTATATGGAAATTCCCTTCCCCGCAACAATCTCTTTATCCTCGTGTCTGTGGGCGGTTACGCAGACGGAGATGCATGTTAGCACTCTAGACAAGGCAGCTTTTGAACATGCGATTAATGAATCCTATATAGCGAGTGGCCTATGTAATTGACGCCGATGTCGACTAATGAGAGCTTGGAATCGTTGTATAACAGAACTTTTGGAAATAAAAGAAAAATACGTCGTGGTAAATTCCATATTAGCTGCTGTGAATAGGAAAATAATTATTTAAATGCGCTATTTCGTGCCTAGCTAAAGAAAAAAATATTTTCCCTTCAGCATGTGAAGTTTACCACTTTCTGAGTTGATACTCAGCTTACAGAATACAGATTATAAAGGTCTAGGAGATAATGATTTGCTAAACCCAGTGAATACGGCTGTTATCGAACATGCGGTCTATTCCAGCGGCTTAAAAAAAAACTAGCTGATTTAACAGCCTCTTTTGTGTAACGACAGAAGAGCCTTAACGGCTATCACCACCGCTTGTAACGGCAATAAAGGATCACCCGCTGCAGTATTCGAACCTACGACGTCGTAACGGCGAAAAAAGTTCGCTTTTATACGCGAGGTAACCAAACTTACGAAGTATGCGACAAAAAAGGCCCCTCTCAGAATCATACTCTTGGTGCTGTGCATATGATGCCTGCAAAAGACTTTTCAGTGATTTTCTCGATGCGGAGAATGCAGCCGAAACTGGCTTTGAGAAAATTTGAAAAGCCTACGTCGCACGCTTGTATTCGTAGGCTTAGCAAAGTAAGCCAGGACTCATAGCTCATACCTCGAACTAACGTCAAGTGGCCGAGCAGCATCGCTGCCGACGCGCCCAATAGGCCTTTGTATAACTGTTGCATCTAGAAAAATCATGGTCCTGTTCCTCCTTGACCTAATCCTAGCGTCGCTGCTGGCGATTAAGGAGCTCGAAGCGACCTACTAAGGCGAGCAGACGCCACCTGTCCGAGAGCTGAATTTCTGTCTCTCGAAGTGATGAACGTCCCAGAGAGCCAAAAAACGTCACGTGCTTGCAATGATGAGACAGCGGATGCAGCGGATGCGCGAGCAGCGTGCGCGCGCAGAGAAAGGGCCGAGCGCCGAGGAAAACGCGCAAGGGGAAGCTAGTGCAAAGAGCTCGGTAGCTAAAATCTAGACTGCCGCGATCCGTTGGCGAATGCCATCGTTCAGAGGTGGCTCGGATGCATCTCGGCAGGCGCGGATCGATAAGATTTCGCATTTCGCACCGGTCGAAAAAAATTCCAATCATTTCGCGTCGTGGTCAGGGGGATTGCTATCTTGTAGACATTTCTATATGGCGAGTCCAGGTTTTTTCCTAGCTCTTTTCGCATCAGCGGCACCAGAGTGAAAAGCATTAAATCGCTTGGCAGCCGCTACCCCCTCCGTTTTGGCTTCCGGTTAGAGTCCTCGATTCTAAAATCCGCACCGCTTTCTCGCACAGCATGCAGCTGTACGAGCTGCGGAGTTTCGTCCTACGTTACGAGCCCGAACCGGATACGAGCACGGGGCGAGTCCACGAATTGTTGCCCACTTACGTGGCGTTCAGGCGTCTTCGGGAGAAGAAAAGCCGCCAAAAACTCGTCGACTGGATTAGAACCCTGACTCCCGTAAAGGTTCAGTGCACAGGCTTTTGCACCAAAGTAGAGGCAGCTCCCCAAAAAGCGTTCTGAGGATGCGCAGCCCGCAGCTGAAGCACGCCGTTGGCACAGCAATAATCACTATAGCCGATCAACATTGAACACCTGGGTACGAACTCTAATCCGCACGCTTTCGCACCCTGGATTTTTTGCAAACTGATAGCGGGAATCTCGCCCGTTTCGATGCATTCACCACTAATGACATGCCAAAGCCGAATGGCTTCAGACTCCCGCACAAAAGCACCGAAACCTCACATTTTCTCGTAAGAAAACTTTTAATACGCCCCGCCATGTGCTAAGCAGATCGTCTTTAGACAGCCGAAGTCCGCAATGCAAGTATAGCGCGGACGCTGAGAACGCCAGCTAATACTGAAAAGATGTACCGAGGCTATCCGAAAACTCGCAACGAAGTACCAGGCGGACAATTCTTTCTTCCCTAATTCTTCTATTACCAAACTATTACTACGCGTCGGCGTGTGGGCTAATTATCCTGAACCGCTTATGTGCAAATCTTCATTCTCGTACATCGCCGCTGAGAATGAAGTCAACGAGCAAGGCCCAGTCACAGTGTCACATGAGGCTTCTAGACGCGCAACAGCAACAACAACGCAGAGCAACAATGCCCGAGTCGTGCACCGAGTTACTGCAGTTGCGCTATGCGCAAGTTCGTGCACGAAAGAGGCGGCATAAAAATGGCGCCTCAACCTAGCTGCGCCACGGCAGACTGCAGAGGAATGCTCAAGCTTCCGGCTCGTTCGTGTAGACCGGCGGCGGCCGTCGCGCCGCTGGCGGCGGCGGCGGAGCGAAGCGAGCAATTCTCTTCGCTGCACTCCGCGCGCGCGCGAGGGCGGTCGATGTGGCTCTAATCTGCTCCGCGCTCATTCAGCGGTCGATAAGAGGCCGATCGCATTGTATCCTCTCATCTGCCAGCCGGGGGCGAGAGCGTCACGTCTCGTATTAGTGCCGCTCCATTTTTCAATTCAAAGGCTGCGATATCGACGCTAAGACGCAGCAGCGAACCGAGTGCTATTAACTTTCTGGGGTCGCAATTAACATCGCAAGCGCGAGGGCTTTCGAACGCGCGCGCGCGCGCCGTCTGCTTTCAACAATCGTCGACGTTGCTCAGGCAATTGGTTTTCTGCTCGAAAAATCCCGTTTTCAGTCCTAACAAGGTAAATGCGTAGGTAGCGTCAATTGCAGCGCAATGGCACTTTCAATTCTGAATTTTTAATTTAAACAAAAGTTCTTGCGGTCCGTTGCACTGAAGCGGCTAATCGCAGTAGAACAGCGACGGCGGAGCTTTTCACTTGTGAAGAACGACGTTGCTGTACACTGGGTGTAACGGCTTCAGCTGAAGTCCATGTCCTTAGGCCGCAAGCGCAGCTTTCGAAACGCCGCTTGTGCTTGCCGACGCGCGACGAATACGAGTACAGCACCTTGGGCCTTGGTTCGCCGCGTCACACACGGAGTGCAGAGGCTTCCGCGCCTGGACAAAACTAGGCCGCAAGCGCGCAGCGCCCGCAGCGGTGCGAGAGTCTCAGCCGACAAGCGACCAATACCTGTGAAGCTCTTGAGATTTTAATAACGGCTGAAGACCGGTAGCTGGAGCACCGATGCACGCAAATACGCTGGACAGTGGCAGAGGGCGGCAGTAACGAAGAGCGGCCTCGAAAAACCAAGTCCACGTTAGAAATGTGGTCGGAAGTTCCGAGGATTTTAGTATGTAAAACAAAAACATTGAGAAAACACTTTGGCAAATCATTTTTAACCCCTAAATAAACTAGAAGCTACACAGTTGTGAATGACAAATTTACCGATCTTAGCATCACAAACGATCATGGAAGATATCGGCTAGGTCAGTTCGGTCAGCTCCGGCTAGGTCAGCAGACACTCAGGCCAACCTTCCAAAGCAAAGTTAGAGTTGTCCGTGAAGTTTTTTAAACGTGGATTTCCATATAATATAATATAATATATAATCCATCGCTAATCTCCATATAAAACCTTTCGCTTCCACTCGCCATTGTCGATCGGCGAGTTTTCACAGCGATGAATATGGAACCGATAGATCAAAAAAGAGACTAGAGAAAAAGTGAGCATATCGCAGACAACAAAAAGTAAAACCAGCAACGAAGGAAGCCACTCAGAGCCGCCGCTATGCCAAAAGTCAACAGAAACTTCGCATGCGAAAAATTCTTAAACATGAAAGATTGTAAAAAGAAGCTCGGGAGGTAGCTGCGTGCTGTAAAAGCACAGTGAACAACATCTCACTGAACTCAGTGAAGACCTCAAAAACAGAAAGAGACTGGAGGTAGAATTTGAGCCTTTCATTACTCAGCTCGTGGTATGAAGTCCTAGGCACTAGGTACAAGGGTTCCATCAGGTCAGCAGACTCCCTGGCCTCCTTCATTGCAATGCAGCATTGAAGTTTCTGTGATTTTTCACTGGTACAAGCTAGCAAGCTATGCAGAAAGCCCGCTTCAAGAATCGTGGCCAGAGTCTGTGCGTGCACGTCCAGTAGGTACCGCCAAAGGCAGGCGCAGCTAGACATATTCCATTTCAACTACGAGACTGTACGTGGCAGCTGCACGTGCGAATTAGAAAATGATCTCCCTTTTTTTTTACTTTTGACGCAAACCTCATCATCGCCGTACCGTCGCATTCACGCATCGACATATTTGTTGAGCAGAGCACGGTGGCAATAGTGAGAGCGCCCACACTTAAATATAACAAGCCCGCGTCGTTAATGAAAAGCAGCCTATCGCATGGCCACAGAGTGGCACGTGTTTCCAACGGAAACTATAGCGTACAACCCACTTCCAAGCCTGCACTCATCTCGAGGCGAATGCGCATAGGTAATGAGAGAACGGATTGGAGTTGCTAGGCTTTTAAGTCGTTTCATTGCGGTTAACCCTAATGCAGGTCAAACCTCCCTGAAGTCCACCGTCCGCCACCGTCGGATGCGGATATCGGCGGGTCAGCTTGCTCAGCCGAAGGCAGTCGTGGAAATTCAAGCTACAGAGAGCGCGAGCACCAGCGGAAGCCGCGAAGCTGCTGTGCGACTGAACGCGGAGAAATAATTTCCCCTCGAACGGTGAAAAATCTTGCAACCGCCGGGTTTCCGGCCGGCCGAGTGCTCTATTTACCGACTGGGCTGTCGAGACTACTGTCGCTTAGGCGTATCGTGATGGCACACTGGGTAAGGTGGCTGCTTTTCACGACCTCGGTCGCGAGTCGTGGGTTCGAATCTTGAAGTGGGCGGGCGATTGTATGTTGCCGCGGCAAGCGGTGGAGATAGCCGTATAGGCTCTTCTGTCGCAATACAGAAGAGGCTGCTAAATCAGCTGGTATTTTTATTTTTTTTAGGCGTTTGACGCTGGAGTTTAAGCCCTCAGCTTTTAATAGCTGCTAGCGCACTCGAGCCGAATCCCCGTACGCACCTGGCGAACGAATGCTGCCTAGTCTCGTTAATTACGGTAACGCTTGCACGCGCAATGCGAATGCTGAGCGACCCGACCATTTCCTGCCTCAACACACGTCTGAGCGCCTCGAGAACTTCACACACCGACAGCCGGGAGGTGAAGCCCGCTCATTATGCACCCAGCCCCGAGTTAGAGGTAAGGCGTGACCCAGCTGAGCGATCCAGGTGCGTGACCACCTAATGACCACACCATACGTTATTTGCCCGCGAGCTGGCGTACTTTATTTTTGTTATTATACTCATTACTGTAGCTTTTTTTTGCAAGTACCCGAAAGGTTCTGTTATGTAGATCAAATATAGCGCGCCTGTAAGCAGCGTGCGGTCCTTAGAGAAGACAGTGTGGCTTCATTGTTGGATGCACCAGCTATTTCATTTCAATTTAATTGTGTTTTCAGAATTAGTCTCGGGGGTTGATTCCTGCAGCCGAAAACTCTTTATTTCCAGCTGTAAGAAAGTAATCTGCTGCTATATTTATGGGGATGCTTAATCAGCTGCACTTTGCTTTTTAAAATAGGGTCACACCTCTTAGCTGGGTTGCATGGTACATGAAAGCGTAGTTGTTGAGCTCTAAAATTAGAGAGATTCGATGTAGATACCCGTATAAAATAGATGCCCGTATAAGACGTTTCAGGCGCTTTCATAGTGAATAATCTGTTCATTTTAGGGTTGGCATCTTATTTTACTTCAATTAAGACCTAGCCAGTTCGCGTACATTTCTAGGGGATCAAAACTTGCCGTTTAAGAGAAAGAATATAAGTAAGCAATTATTGGAATTCTAATTATTGTAGCATGAAATTTAGCATAATTTTGCTCTCTTTAACATTTTCAGTCTTTTTCTGTCTCTCTCGAAGTCGACAGCAGTAATATAATGATGTCCTACCTAAAAATTCAAGGTCACGAGTAGCATTAACATCTTACACATACGTCACAGACAATCGTGCATGCTATCACTATGTATCACGCGAGGCTCTTCCGCAATGCTATGGTGCTGCCATGTAAATTACATTATTTCTCGCCCATACGAACGAGATACAGTCAACCTCGATTATAAGCAACTCGCTTATAAGCAAATCTCGGATATAAGCAACCTATGGCCGTGTCCCGATATCTTGTCTCATCTTTAACACATGGAGAGCCTTGGTTAAAGAAAACTCGGTAATGAGCAAGCCATTTTCTGCTCCTGGCACCACATTTTCCTCACTTATAATCAAATTATAACCAAATGAATCCGTTTCGTCTGATCAAGTCGCCTGTCTGCGTAAAATAATATTAAAAATTGTGACTTTATGGTTTATGTAAGTATTTTTTAGGTATTTCTTGCTTGTGTTTGTGCCTTCTTAATGTGTTTGCGGCGGTAACGTCACGTGTCTTGACTATTCGAGACGCGTGAATGGCTAGTACGTACGTAAGGAGAAGCGCCGCCGCAGACGTGGTCGCTCGCAGTGATAGAATCAGACCCGTGCGGCCCAACGAGATGGCGGTAGTATTGTGACAAGTCGGTGAGAAGGTTTGTTCAATAATATACGTAGGTCAAGTGTGTTCATCGGCTTTCCGCTCACAAAATGTTAATAATCTAGTATCTTCATCAATTTTCTCATCTTTCCAATTCTTTGATTGATAAAGTGAAACGTGGAAAAGGGTTCTTGGCTCGAGCACGATCGGGTTGGAAAGTTTGCTATAATTTTTACATAAATTGAAGCATTCGAAATAATTCGATCGATGAGTAATAATAATATGTCATTGGTAAATTAAAAATATCCGTATTGCATTTTCAGAATTATGGCGGAAAAGGAACCGGAGAAGAGGAAGGCTGTGACGTTGAAAGAACAACTTGATATTGTTGATGGGTTAAAGATGAGCAAGGTGAAAGACATTGCGTTTCAGTTCAATCGTGATCCATCGATAATTTCCAAAATCAAAAGAGACGAAGACACAATACGAGAAAAAGCGCTGAAAGCGGATATTTAAATTGAAAGCGGCAGCGAGCGCAATTCAAGTTACGAGAAAGCCGACGATTCGCGTGGTTTCAATCAATGCGGGTTCAGAACGCTTCGATTAACGGACCAATAATGATGGAAAAAGCTCTTCGATTGGTGAATACGCTCGCATGCGACGAACCATCGGGCGCTTGGCTCAATCGATTCAAGAAGAAGCATAAAATCGAATTCAAGTCAATTCATGGCGAACGAGCTGCAGCGGACGAAGAGGGTGCCGAACAATGGGTCAAAGAAGTAGTGCCTGGCTTAATCAATGGATTCGAGCCGAATTATATTTTCGATGCGGATGAATTGGCATTGTTTTACAAGGCAACGCTGACTCGCACATTAGCTGTGGCGGGTGACAATCCGATTGGCGGCAAAGTTAAAAAACATTTGTGTAACACTTTTATTTCTCCGCAATAGCACCGGAAACTAGGAAAAGGTCTTCACCATTGGAAAATGTGAGAAGTCCGGATGCTTTTACATTGCCAGACGGCCGTTGCCGTATTAAGCCAATCATAAATCGTCGATGACCAGTGATATCTAGACGGATATTTTGAAGAAATTTGATCGGGAATTTTGAAAACAAAAAACTATCATGTTTGTGGATAACGCTGCGTGCCATGAGATTCACGCACCGCTCAAAAACATTAAAATAATGTTTATGCAGCCGAATACAAAAGCTCTGCTTTAACCGTTAGACCAAGGGATTATTCGAGCTGCGAAGGCTCATTATCGAATGCAAATTATGCGAAAAGTGTAGCAAGCCATCGAAAACGGGACGTCAGCGATCGATCTTTCGAAATCGGTGGACGTTTTGAAGGCCAAGCACATACTGAATTGCGCGTGGTTTCTCGTTCCGCCAACCACCACCCCCAACTGCTTTCAAAAAGCGGGATTTAAAATTCGGCGAAGATATTGACCAAATCGAAATGAGCGATCAAGACGAAATTGATGCTCAAGAAATCCAGGCCCAAGGATGACAAGCCTGCGGTTTAACATCGAACGATTTTGACGCATACTTAAACATAAACAACGAGATCGATAGCTTTGGCACATTGACCGACGGGAGATCTGCGACGAGGTGACACGAAAGCGCATAAACACTTCAGAGGGCATTGAAGATAAATAAGATGACGATATTGCAATCGACTAGAATATTCCCCAGAAGATTTCTCATTCAGACGCCCTGAAATTGCTGGCTACGGTTCGTCAAAATTGAAAGAGAATTTCACTGAATAATATGTTTTTTATCTTTTTGAAGACATGATTGAGAAAGACGCTTTGAAGAATCGCAGTCAGAGCATAATTACAGATTTTTTCGCTGCTTTAGATTCATTATATGATAAACTTCGGTTATAAAAAAAAACTTTTGAATAAAATAACGCTTGAACATCGTCTAAAAGTAACCTTGTCTGTAAGCAACATCGGTTACAAGAAACTTTTTACAATGGGTTTTCAGATTGCTTATATCGGAGGTTGATTGTAGTTGGACCGTATTAGCAAAGCATTCACTTATAACGAACATCACGTGAAATGTAAGTCATATATTGAGACAAGTAGATCGACAGATCACCTTTAAAAAGACATGGCACCAATGTCACATTCGTTTAGCCACACGAGCTACTTCATCTTTCTTGCAAAATTTGGAAACTTCCTCATGTTAAAATAACCAGATTAGTGCATTTACAAGAGATTCTTATCGGCTCTAATCTTATGTATCTGGTTCTACAAGTTATAAATAATATGGTTATAAATAATATAGTTATAAATAGTTATAATAGTTACAATAGTTATAAAGTCATAAGTTACAAGTTACAAGTTACAAGTTGTACAAGTTATAATCATATGTATCCGGGTGTCATAATCTGTGGTCTAGGCCTTATAATAGGCCATATGAGGTAACGGTTCAGGAATTGGACTGAAGGCCCGTTAGTAGGTATACGTGGCACCCTAGTGCAGTAGAATATACAGCTATACGTCGCGGACGCACACTTATTATTAGGTATGGGTAGCCTCGATGTCTGCCGCGCTCAGCTATTATGCATGCGATTATCGGCGCTGCAGCTACAACTTGTGAGCCGTGCGTCGAGGCGTTAGTTCACACGTATGCAAATTTTAGCACTTTTATGTATGCTCTGTGTAGTTTGACATTCTCTAAGCGGCAGGTACGCGATACCATACAGAACACTGAAATCAACACCTCTTTCATTAGGCATCCGATCCGAGTCAAGCAACCAGCTAACGAAGTCGTCTCCGACATAGTATTATTCCAGCATCATCTCCCGGCGTCAAAGACGTCTATTCACATGGACGCCGCAGCGGGCCAGTACGCAACTGTCTGCCCGGCGTCCTCGACCCGGGCCTTTACCGCCCGTTACTTATATACCACTGTCATAAATCGCAACAGCGCATTATCCAACGACAGTGTCATTACTTTAAGACGACGTTCAAGCGTTATTTTATTCAAAAAGTTTTGTATAACCGAAGTTTATCATATAATTAACCTAAAGCAGCGAAAAAATCTGTAATTATGCTTTGACTGCGATTCTTCAAAGCGTTTCTCTCAATCATGTCTTCAAAAAGATAAAAAAAAAAAACATATTATTCAGTGAAATTCTCTTTCAATTTTGACGAACCGTAGCCAGCAATTTCAGGGCGTCTGAATGAGAAATCTTCTGGGGAATATTCTAGTCGATTGCAATATCGTCATCTTATTCATCTTCAATGCCCTCTGAAGTGTTTATGCGCTTTCGTGTCACCTCGTCGCAGATCTCCCGTCGGTCAATGTGCCAAAGCTATCGATCTCGTTGTTTATGTTTAAGTATGCGTCAAAATCGTTCGATGTTAAACCGCAGGCTTGTCATCCTTGGGCCTGGATTTCTTGAGCATCAATTCCGTCTTGATCGCTCATTTCGATTTGGTCAATATCTTCGCCGAATTTTAAATCCCGCTTTTTGAAAGCAGTTGGGGGTGGTGGTTGGCGGAACGAGAAACCACGCGCAATTCAGTATGTGCTTGGCCTTCAAAACGTCCACCGATTTCGAAAGATCGATCGCTGACGTCCCGTTTTCGATGGCTTGCTACACTTTTTGCATGATTTGCGCTTAATAATGACTCAAAATAGTAGCCACACTCTGCTTGTGGGAAGGACTGTAGTTTCGAAGCCGAATCAAGCGTGTCGGTAACAATTTTAAGCCCTTCTCAGCCGCCGACGTCTCACGGCGTATGCAACCACATAGGATAGCTATCCAACAATGCACATGCGTACCAGTAGTTTTTTTTGCAATAGACAATGCTGCATGAGTCTAGAGCTTGGCCTAACACGCAGGAAAATGTATTACCACCGGGAGGCCGGCTTCTCCCGGTCATTACGGGACTAAGCGAGCGCTCATTCCGCTATGCACGCGCTGCTTCAGCCGCATGAGATAAATGGTTAGCCAATGTAATTTGACAAAATATGACTAGGAAATTTTTTCCAATGTGTCGGCAGGTCTGTCTCCGTGTTGAGAAAAGAGCATCTCAGCAGAGCATCCAGAATACTGTATTCTGACCATAGATATACTGTGGTTCAGGCCACTGACATTACGTCAGCGGCTCCAGCCCTCCAGAGATGCGGTTTCTGAACCCTCTCAGTAGGACAAAAACTAACAGAACTGTAGTATGAATCACTGCGATGATGATAGCTGGCAGAAAGTAGCCTGCACTTTAATGAGTACTCTCTCTAAATTCATAAATAGGTGATAAAGACTTTACCACCGACGAAAGCCGGAAGCTATAAGTGGGCGGGTATAAAAGTAAGTCATTATCGATTCTGCCGGCGACCACTATTAGGGAATTTCACTACAACTGTCAGTCTAATTAACATTAGGTTATATTTAAATGAACCAAAGTAAATTATCCCATAAAAAATGCCAACATTGCAATGCAAGTTAGAGCTGTATTGTCAGTGCACATCCGTCTGAGCGAGTATCTGCGCCTGCTGCCCACGAGTGCCTTTCCTGTATTGGTTATAGTGCTGCTAGCTCGTAGCGGCGTTATTCATGCTACAGAACGAAGATGGGAAAACCTAAAGGAAAGAAAAACAAAGAGGCCGAAGACTTGTGAGTACTTGCCTTTCGGTAGGCTCAGCCGATGCTAGACATCACTTAAACCGGTGACATTTGTTAGGACTTGCCCATATGGAGCTTCTGGTTTGCAAGCAGGCAGTAGACCCTGGAGATTGAATTAGCGGTTGCCGTGTTTTTTCTGTACCTCACTCTCAGTATTACAGGTGATCTCCTGCCGACGGCTGCTTAAGTTACCTGCTGAGTTAGCTTCGCTCAGCGTTATTCTTGTTTGATGAAACGCTACCGAAAAGGAAAGCTGGGTTTGCCTTAGTTCATGCTGATTTCGCTATTCGGCAGGATATGTTTCCAGCTTAGATCATGAATAATGTTTTAGGGATTGTTCTTTATTAGGGATTTGCGTTTGTTCATGCTGTTATTTTTAGTATATGGAATAATTTGCTTTTCAAGACAATGTGACAAAGCTATGTCTGGTAAGTAGCAAGGTCAGGGCTCAGCAGAAAAAGTGAAGGCTTTCTTTGGTGCTGCTGTCCTATTCATACATTTCTCGATCAATTCATGGTTTCGAAATTATATGATAGCTTTAGGTGCATCAGAAGCAGGCAAGCTCTAATTCGGTTGTGGAAAGACATCTGAAACTCGATAGAGGCCTCTGAGCTGTGCCCAGCTGCCGCTGATTTTCGTCGATCCGGGAAGGTTTTAACTGTGTTTATACTTCGGTTGTGAGCAAGTTATAAAAACCGCAGGCTTGGTAAGCAATGGTTGGCACTGCTAGCGTAGACACCTGATTGCTGCTATTTCCTACTATTACTGTTCCTACAATTATTTTAGGCCATCTGAAAGTCTGCTTTGTATATGCTAGTTTAGCCGAGCTGTTTAGAAGCGAGCTCAGTAACATAACCAAGAGCTGTGTGCAAATGTAAACCCAATACTATGCAACCACTTGTGTTACATTGTGCATAACTCTTTGGTAACGTCCTCTCACTTCACGACCCAGGTTCTAGATTTGTCTGCTCGTGGAGGCAGGTCTTAATTTCTCTCTGAAAGCAGGGTAAAACTGCTAAGGCTCTTCTGCAGCTATATAGGTGTGATGCTTTTGAAAGATGGTCTCAATGCTATGCATCATAGCAGTGAACAGATTACTGCTCAGTCTGTGCCTAGGATCAGTAGTTCAGCTTTTTGGACACAACTCCAGTTTATTAGTCTACTTCTGTAGTTCTGATGATGGAGGTGCTGACACAACTGCTGCAGCCAGATCTGAAGGCGCCGATATTCCAAAGCCAAAGAGTGGACCTAAGAAGCCCGAACCGAAAGGGCCGATCAAAAAGAAAAATATTAAGTAAGCCAACTTGCTTCTACTGTATATATTTAAGGTCGTTTTCTATTTCTATCGTACTCTTGTGCAACACAGCATCTTTTGCCATCCTCGGCTGCTTACTGCGCTTGTGTGCACTATATCATTGGGAGTAGCTCTGTCCTGACGGCCACTTTTTTCCAGGATGGTGTATGCAAAGTCAGTTAATCCTATTGTAGTTGGGTATGCTGACCTTCTTTCCTCCACCTCTTGCTTCATAGCTCTTCTTGTCACCCTAGTGTCATTTTATGTTTATGGTATAATAATAATAGTAATGCACTTGATAAAGCGCCCTCAGAGAACTCTATCTTTCTCTAGGCGCTTTACATTTTCTGCAAAGGGATGTGTAATTGAATGGTAAGTAAAATCATGCTTGAAAAACAAACTAAATGAATAATATGGTTAGGGGTGACATGCACAGGGTCAGCATGCGAATGTGGTTAGTGACAGCATGCAGTGTCAGCACGCATAAGCACATGAAGGACGAGTCACAGGGACCCACTAAATGCTGTCCTAAATAGGTGTGTTTTTCAGTTCTTTTTAAATGTGGTCGGGTCAGGGGATGTTCTGACACAAGTCTGGAGGGAGTTCCAGGCTTTGGGAGCATACGAACTAAATGCACGGTCTCCAAAGGATTTGAGGTTTGTACGAGGTATTTGTAGACTCTTGGATTCCGAAAAGCAGGAGGTATGATGCTTGGCCCGATGGGGGAGTATATCTGAGAGATAGGCTGGAGCCAAAGAATGAAGTGACCTAAAGGTGAACGACAAAACCTTGAAGTCAATCCATTGCTTGACTGGTAGCCAGTGCAGGTCGGCGAGAAGTGGTATAATGTGGCAACTGCCACGCTCATTACAGACAGGCCTAGCTGCAGAGTTTTGCACCAGCTGCAATCGCCTGATCGCATATGCTGGTAGGCCAGTAAGCAGTGAGTTGCAGAAGTCGAGACAGGATTACACGAATGCATGGACCAACTTGGACGTGGTATCCTTATCTAAACAAGCCTGCAAACACTAGAGCGCTTTACTTAAATTAGTTGCTTAAATTGTTAATTTGGTTGCTATTACTGCATACATTTATGCCTGCCCTTGCTTCAGCAAATTGCAAAATCCTAGTATATGTTAGCCCTTTGGTTCTGTTTTACTAGTATGCTAGTGATATCAAGTTAAGCTATCTTTCTGCCCCATTCGTAAACACCGCCATTTGGTCGGTTGGTGTACTCATAATGTATTTTGTATGCCCCTTTTGAGGACCTGAAGATGCATGTTGGTCTGCCGGTTCCTTTGCTTGGCTTGGATAGAAATGAGATGATAGAAATGATGCCGTAATTTTTTTCCTGTTGCCTGACATCTTGATTGACCACTGTTTGCTTTTTCTTTGCTTTTGTACATCTTAAGATGCTCGAGAACTAGAACAGATGATTCCCCCATGTTTTTGCTCGAAGTTATGCTAAGAATGCCAGCATGTCGTGGTGCAGTTGCAGTGATTGCTATTGATTTCAGCGTGGCCTCGGCAGTATGCTCTTCGAGACTGCTTGTCAGCCCTGGTGATCCAGGTGGCTGACTTGACTGGTGGTGCAGAGGGGGGGGGGCAACATGGCAAGACTAGCACCGGTGTTGTGCATGTAAAGAATTTTGGTCCTTGCCCCCCCCCCCCCAATTGGTTCTCTTTGTCCCTCTTAGATATTCCTGAGTATCACCTATCATTTACTGAGATTGTAGATCTTACTGCTCGTGACAGTGTCCAAGGCCACTGCAACTTCTTTGACAAACAGGCCTGTATACTTGCAAACATATCATTCATTAGTCTACTTCCAGTATTAAACGTGTTATGTTGCCCTGTCTTCCTAGTTGTCTTAAGTCTCAACTGCAAAATGAGTGGATATCACCGCCTAGTGCTGCTAAGTAGCTCTTCGACCGTGCCTTGTGCACATGTGCATGGTTGCAGGCTCATTCTTTTGATATAATAGGCAAGTTCGCCTCTGTGAGCGTGGGTGCTCCCTTGCTAGCCTCTGCATGTAATATATATTGTTCTGCTATTGCATTGTTCTATTACGGTACTTTGCAGAGCGGAAGAGGATCATCCTGGGCGATCAGACGATAGCGATGATGAAAAGCATGCAGTTATGAGTGTGAAGACTTCCAAGAAAAATGCTAAGAAATCAGCAGTTGACACAGACAGGTATTCCAACGTTTAATTGCCTGCTTCTGCTTTTAACCAGCTATTTTATTTGGGCTTGCTTTTTAAAGGACACACTTTGCCCTTACACGGGACCAGACACTACTGATTGGGTATATGGGCAATTTCTGTCATGCCATTGACCACACCCAGGCATGAGTAACACCTAGCTTCAAAGCATACAAAATTAGTGTGCATCTATTACATTCAACTTTCCCTTCGCCATACTGCACTTTGTCTTTTCCTGTTCCGATGTTATTTGTGTGCTACGACTTATGCACGGCCCAGTGCGGGTTACTCGGCAGAGGTCTTACTAACTGGAAGCCGTGAGTCTTCATTTTTGCTTTAGCATGCGGACCTAAGCATACTAGCTGGTTTGGCCCAGTGATTAAATTGCTCGCCCCGACCAAGGTCTGGCCGAGAGCATGGGCTCGAGCCCCGTGGCACATGTAAATTGCCTGAATTGAGATTAAGTTCTCTTGTGGCGCTATTCGAAGGAATAATATATTATATATACTTGTTTGCCTTTGCTTGCTTGGTACCGTGTTATTAACCCCTGGTTATTGATTCTTTTTCCATAGAGTAGTAAAGCACCTAGATAGAGGTTAAGTTATTTTGGGGTGCTTTGCAAACGACTTATTATTTGTATGGTTAGCTCAATAGCTTGAGCTTCGGTCCAGGTAAAGCAAAGAATCATTTGGTAATGCTGTATATACAGTATCTGCAAGGTGTCTAGCAAGAAATTCAGTTCTCTGAGGGTGCTATGTAAATGTATTATTATTATTATTATCGCTTGGTCATATCCTGCCTATATATGATTGTATCGTGTTATCTTCTATTATCCCTTAACTTTTTTCTAACCTAGCGTGCTCTTCTCATTCTCTCTTTAGTATGTATCCTAGTCTGTGTCAAAATTCTTTGATTAACAAAACCGTAACGTCGACATTAATACTGTCTGTAATACGGTAACATAATCTTTCCTTCTGCTCAATGCTCCATCCGACCAACCTCTATTTACACTTGAGCTTTAGCCCTGCAGTAAGGTGCTTGCACTTAGTGACCTTTGTTGTGGGTTTGATTCTTTAGCCTTTAATTTTTTTCTGGTAGCTGGGTAATAATAATAATGCACTTGATAAAGCGTCCTCAGAGAACTCAATCTCTTTCTAGGCGCTTTACATTTGCTGCAAATGGAAATGCAATTGAATGGTGAGTAATATCATGCTTGATAAACACCATGAATAACATGGTTAGGGGTGACATGCACCGGGCCAGCATGCAAATGTTGTTAGTGGCAGTATGCACAGTGTCAGCACGCATAAGCACATGAAGGACGAATCACGGGGACCCACTAAATGCTGTCCTAAATAGGTGTGTTTTTAAGTTCAGCTGCTGACACTAACTTTCTGAAGTTTTACCACTAACTGTTATACCAGCCCACTAGGTGTGGGCAAGCTTAGCAGCATGCTAAATCTGGAAGACCTCACCCTCGAGGTCGGCTCATCATTCCGCCCTAAAAGCCCTTTAGTTCCTCCTTCGCCTATTGAAATGTTTTCAGCTGTTAAATTGCGAAATCGTTAGCTTTTAAAGCAGTTGTTTATCAATGCTAACGTGGTGTTACCTGGTGGTACAAATTGTAGTAAGTCTTTAAGAGGATCCACCATGTTACTCCTGCTTTCTTCAGCCTAGCAGCGCCGTGCATACAAATGAGCAATACCTTTTTAATAGCTGCAAAAGCCCCCTCCATTAAGTGAATATAATCGTGGCTATATTTTTGTGACCTTTTATTTTCATGCAAGTGTATTGGCAATTTTGTAAGTACTTCAAATCAGTAATGATTATTATTGTTTCCTTACCCATAACATTGCTATAAAAAAAAAGTAACTGCATCTGCAGGATCTCTGGTTCCCAACGTCTCGACTGGTTTATTTAAATTTTTTGCATTTAAAATGAAAGCACGGCTACTCTGTGCTCCCTTAGCAATGAAGGCAAGAAAATGGGTTCTATGTGGACACACTGCATATGATGGCCATGCTGTCAAGATGTACCCCTACCCTCAAAATTATTGGCGGTGGATCTGCCTCTAACCAACCTCATAACCTTTGGAGGCAGTGCCTATAGTTACTGGGCATATGATGCTAGAACTTGAAGGACTGGCATCACAACGGCACTAGAAGTAAAACTAAAATCCACTTTTTTTCTGTATGTGTATGATCGTTCATGTCCTTAACGCACCTATTGATGCTATAGCTGTGTATGTTGGATTTTAGCTTATATCTAGCCGATCTGAAGTGCTCAGAACGGTATTTACATTTCTTATGGTATACAAATGCATTACTGTTACTTGTGGTGCCAGGAACACTGAAGAAGCTGTTCCTGCTGCAAAAACCTCGAGACAGAAGCAGAAGAAGAAAAACAAGGGCGACGAATCGTAAGTTGAGTGTTTTTTCATTGAATTTGGTGCATCCTCCATTCAACGTGCATCTTGTCTTGGTCTGTCTGTCTGCCCGGTGGTTTCGTTCTCTTTCCTCTCGATTCTGTTTGCTCTCTCACTCAGTCCTTAACAATTTTTTTCTGTGTGGTATGATGAAGCTTAGCTGTTCCATTCCTTTGCTTAAAGACCGTTGGCGACAGAAGCTTTAGCTCTGCAGGTCCTAGACTGTGGAACTCGCTTCCACAATTCTTACGCAACAACTACTCTCCTGCTGCCGACTATGGCTCATTCTATCCAGCGGTCCTGAGCTGCTACTTCCATGCTACTCACTACCTCAACTGCTCTCCTGACTCTGCTATACTTCCCACATTCTCTTTTTTTCGTGAGATGAAGTCTATTGGCTACCGAATGTGTACCGAAAGCTGCTTAGGCTGTGATTGTGCTATACAAAACTCTCCTGCATAGCACTCACATAGTCTTTGTGGCTTTTTGGAGTTACAGATGGATATACACACATAGCACATTGTGAGCATTTGTGGATGCCTTTGGAATATCCTTATTGTTGACTGCATAGCCATGTATATCTACTCATTGACTAGATATTTCATTGTCAGGACCAGTATTAATTTGTATTGCTTTTCCCCTTCGGATTGACCTTGTTTGTTTTTCACTGTTTGCCTTGAATGCATTATAATCTGTTATTCTATTCTATGATTGAGGCTATGGTGAGTTAGGCTGCCTTAGTTACCCCTTCTGTGGTCACTGTTTTACCCAGCATAAAAGCCCTTGTCCAAGGTTTTGGGTTTAATCTTCTTGTGCCCCCCCCCCTTTAGCATTCGAATAATTTACCGGCACAGGGAATGTGCCTGCTTTCCCTTGGGCTATTAGGTATAATTTGGCATAGACTCCTGCAATAGGCTGCTGAGGTCAGCTCCCCGTGACGACATGACACATCCTGTTTTTTGACCGATGCAATATTCCTTAGTGGTGTTTGTGGCATTTAAAATCCGGCTAAAGACTCATATTTTTTAGCCCTAAAAATCTTTGGCTCTGTGCACTATTAAACAGCTTAAATTGCTCAATGTTTGTAGCAGCTTTTAATATTGCAACTTATAAGCACACACATTGCATATCTGTGTATGACTGTTACCGGACTAGTGTTGGTACCATAGACTTTTTTGGTACGGCACATCAAGGAAGCAAGGTGGACATCGAGATATGTATTTGTCAGTTCCTCTGTAGAAGATGTGTGTACCTGCGAAAATTGCGCCTGTGTGATTTTCAATTTAAAAATTGAAGGCCGTGCACTTGGACATATAGCTGTGCATAGTCTCAGCCACAATGACTCCACGGATCAGCAAGCCCGCACTAAAACTTAACTGTCTTGGCCAGGCTCTTCATTTTTATCCTTTCTACTGAGAAATAAACCACAGCGTTTACGCATACAATTGTATGTCGATCGAAATCAGTTCATAGCTAATTCACAATTTCATAACCATGTTAACTAAGAGAATACACGGTGTGGCTATATGTGCAAATTTGTAAATTAGCTCCCCGGATGTTTTGACTTGCTACTCCATAGCCACAATAGTATAATAAATGCTAGCTGATTTAACAGCCTCTTTTTGTATAGCGACAGAAGAGCCTTTACGGCTATCACCGCCGCTTGCAGTGGCGATAAAGGATCGCCCACCACAAGATTCGAACCCACGGCCTTGGGACCTCGGTAGTAAAACTTTTCACGACCTCGGGGCCGAGGTCGTGAAAAGCAATTACCTTACCTAGTGAGCTATTACGGCTATCACTGCTCGAGGACACCGTGAGCATGACACGTCAGCTACTAGTACTCACAAACCCGTGGACTCACTTGCCTACTCATATTCAAAATTATATAGGCTGATGGTTTGGCAAAAGGCTACTAGAAGCAAGAGAAGTGTGTTACCAGCTTAGTTTGCTACTTCGAATGCAATGGAAACGCCAATATGTTTATAGCAGGTCAATTAAAATCTCTGTAGTAGCTATTTGCTAGATAGCGCTCCGAGCCTGCGCAGGCTAGGGCCTTGTTGGTGACAACAAGGTGGCCAGCAGCATTCATTTATCCTAACAAAGCAATATGAGAGCCATTTTGCACTAGAACGGTTGAGGGAGTAAGTAATAAAGAAGCACTGATGTGCTGATGGAAAGGAAGTGCCGGAATCGCCTGTAGTAGTCGATTCAGCATTGCTGCACATGAATGATACAATTTCTGGGACGTGCCGAGCAAAAGGATCATCTGTAAGTACCATCTTTCAATATAGGGTGTGCAGTGCTCGTTTATTTTCCTGAGAGATACTGAGCTTACGAACTTCAAAGATTGCTGAAGCTGTTTGTATTTAAAGAAGACGAGCCTTGGCAGGCCTTAAAATTAGAGCTGGAATTTTAGCTTTTATTTTTAAGTCCGCCTGTTACTGCAGCTCCTTTGGTAACGTGGGTTAATCACTGGTTTTTTAGTGAAAAGCAAATTAACAGCCGTGAGTAGGCTTTAGAAGTTCCGGGGACTGCTAAGCCAAACAGCAGCAGTTTCCGGCCAGAAGTATTGGCATGTGCAACGGTCTGCTCATTCTCCGAACAAGTTGTCTTATTCGCCAGCTTCCAACGGACAGCTGACTCGATGAACCGATTAACCTCCTAAGAAAGATTGGCCGTCAGATATATCCACCGAAGCAATCCGGCTAATGAAGAGACTGTGGCAGCTGACTTCTATTAGTCCTTAGTCACCAAACCATAGTGCTTTCCAGCATCACTGTCGTTATACTAAGTTGTATCGGGGTGGGAAAATGATTGTGTTGGAATGATTCGAGGAAATCCGGGTTTATTTTTTGTTCACGACGTCCTAGGCCTATAAAGATTCTCTCAGCTCATCGCTAGAGCCTCTACCTCACCCACGTTGGTCCTTGGCCTGTTCATGGATTTATACACCCGAATGAGTACCATAGCAATGTTGTTGGGGCTCTGTGGTGGGCAGTAGGGCTTCAAATCAGAACCAGTAGCCATCGATCATGCAATCAGCCATCTCTGTCTGTCTGTCTGTCTGTCTGTCTCTCTCTCTCTCTCTCTCTCTCTCTCTCTCTCTCTCTCTCTCTCTCTCTCTCTCTCTCTCTCTCTCACCCGTTTGGTTATCAGATGGACCAAACATGGGCAAGAGACTTATTGGCTAGTGTGAAAGGATGTGAAATGGCTCGAGAATTTGAATGTATTTCCCCTGGGTCTTAGCCCAAGGATACGATCCTTACACTTATTGATGTGCTAATGGTCGATTGCTACAAAAAATACTTCTACGACTTTGACACTTCTTCGGGAATAGTCAAGGTTTGAGACATCTGGTTTTAGGCATACGTTGACCCGATCTGGTTCGACACTATGCAAGAATTAAAACTGCTGAATTAATATAAAGAATAGATCGGAAACCAAGCCTTAATCTGCTACGGCATTTGTAACAGCTGCCGTTTAATCCATTCCATTGCAGTCTCTGGGTGGTCGCCAGTGGCAGAAAGCCAGACAGCTTGGCTCGAAGTTCTGGAATAGATATAATGCTATCTTCTGAAAGAATTGGTTCATAGTTGCCTTACTCGTAAGGGTAATCAGTATATGTGCATGATAGCCATCGCATTGGGTAAGGTGTAGGGTAAATCTAAATGTTTTCTGGCAGTCTAAATTTGCTGAACTAGCAGTTTCTATAAACCCCAGACTAGTCTGGAGCCGGGTGGGATGCCGATTCTGTTTGTTAATTACTGAATTCCCAATTACGAATTACCATGATAATAAGGCAATTATAGTCAATATGCCCAAATGTATTCCAAAACCTTGTAACTCCTCGTAGCATTTTGGCCAGAATCGAGCATATTTTTTTTATCAACTCATGCGGTAGCCGAGGTTGTGCACGAGCTGGAGTTGTAAAGCCAACCAATTGAGCATTATTTATTTCACTGGGAAAAGCCTGCGTCTTGCCAAAAGTTGCCGAATTGTCGAGCTTAGTTGGACCAATTATGGCACGGTACAATGCTAGACACTCATACGGTCAAATCGCTGCTATACTTTCTAGACCAACGAGTATTGTTTCGCACAACGACAAGCGGGTAGTGAAGGCTTCAATCCCTGAAAATACTCCACGGACAGCCCCCCCCCCCAGTTATCACTAGGGGGAAACTATCCATAAAGTCTTCCTTCTTTCCTTCGTTAAAGTTGGATGCATGAACAGACTTTTATTTCTGCAAAAGCTCAAGCTTAAAGTCAGCAAGCATCGTAGGAAGATATCGATAGAGTTGTGTGGAGCTCTGAAGACATATTTATGCTCTTTTTGAACTGCAAGAAAGGCTTTGTAAGCATCACTGACCCAGCGAAGCTTACTTGCCCAAACGACTTCGGCCAGTAGTTAAAAAATTCTGGATGGGGTTGACCTGCTACGGGGAGGGGGGTTACTTCAGCAGAAAGGGCCCTCGGAATCCTGCATAGTATCGTGCATGGCCCAAGACTAATTTTACTAACAGTGCTTACGGTTGCCATGTGCGATACCACTTCATAGACTGGAAAACAATTTGAGTATGTTACCTTCCTACTGTGTTTATGGAATGTCTGGTCAGTTTCCAGACCTTATCCCAATGGTATTAAGTCGAGCGAAGGCTACGGCAGCTGGCTGTGTGTATCACCTGCTAATGTACTTTTTGTCCACTTTGCAATGAGCCTGAAATAGCATAATGGCATTTGTTTGATCAACTCCATGCATACATGGCTTTGCAAAGGGGGGGATGAAACGTAGTTTTAGCTCAAGTAAACGAAGTTTGAGAACAGAGCATGGTAATTGCAAGAGCATGCTGGGTTTAAATAATAGTGCCCACACTTTTGGTAACAGTAACGTTCGATACTTAATCTAACTGCAGCTGAGTAGGCAGCCGTCGTGGCCGATGCAATACTAGCCGTCTTAATACTTCTGTTTTGGAGTGTATACAATCTAGAGGTAATGAGAAGAGAATTGCTGTAAACTAACAGTAGATCTTCATGGAATTTCTCTAGTGAGAGCGTGGCTTGGTATCATCTTCAGACTACTTTCATGTAGAGTGTATTTTGTCGAACAAGTGTGCCCTATTCCAAGCCAGTGCACGCATCGTGCCGCTCAATCTTCTTGGAAGAGTTGGGTATATGTTGATATCCAGTGCTGTCAACAAATTGAACTGGCTCAAGGGAGGAGCTGGTCGTTCATTGCTACTCATGTTGCCCTTGAAATCCAGATAACAGCAGATCTAGAGAAGAGTGGCTGACCTAGTACTAGGATATGTATGGTAAAAGACAATTAGTGAAACCATGCAGCAGATCAGCAACACATCACCATTGACTGTAAGTGTCATCGATGAGATCTACTAGTGTTAGTGTTGCCCGAATACTAAAATGGGTCATTCTATAGACGGTTTGACGCGTTCTTCACGTTCCTACAACACGTGACCACCACTTTTGCCTTTAATCGTTTGGAGTAACAACCACTTTGGGGGTAGCTTACTTACTGGATGGGAGATGGAATGTATTCACTGCAGGTGAAGCCGACTGCAACTGGGGCTAGGGTCTTCTCTCAAACTAACTGGTAACTCTTGACAGTTGTATGATTATGGTGTGAACTTGCCCTAATGTTTTTCAGTTGTTGAATCGTGTGAACTGCAGTATCATATGTTGCTTCTAATACAGTCACTATCAGTTTTGCTATGTTCTATCCAAATGCTTTTTTCAAAAGAGAATAATCGGTATAGGTTGAAATTGCGTGGATTTGATGGATTAATCTCTTAAGCAGAGTGTCCGGATCTAAAACTAACAGCATATGTCCATCAGGTAGAATTAGGCCTGTATTTGTTGCAGGCTGTCGCTAGGAGATCTGTTGGAAGTTCTTTGTGCCGTTGTTGGCACGGGTTCTTGCAGATTGTACCACATTTGGCTCTTTTCCCCCAAAAGCCCTCTAGAGGCATTGCCCACTGTTCTCCTCCTGAGA
The DNA here is from genome assembly GCA_009760855.2 of Cristatella mucedo. Classification (NCBI taxonomy): domain Eukaryota; kingdom Metazoa; phylum Bryozoa; class Phylactolaemata; family Cristatellidae; genus Cristatella; species Cristatella mucedo. The sequence continues at coordinate 686,229 of WPIO01000083.1, forward strand.
TGCATCAATCTGCTGCTGCTGCCCTGCATACCTAACAAAATGAGTATGTCCTTAGCCTCAGGTCTTTCCCTGCATCCTTCAAAAGGTTGTTGTAAGGGCCGCTCATTAAGACCAGGTCAGATACTTGAGTCACTTCTTCATAGTCCCCTTACTGCCGTTCTTATCAAAAACAGTGGAACTAGTAACGGCAGATCAGCTTAACTATTTCATCGAAACTTCAAAACCTAGCAATTTATAGTCTAGCTTAAGAGCTAGTTGATCATTCCACGGTGGAGTCTGCATAGCTGTTGTGTATAGCAACCTTCTCAGGAATGCAGACTTAGGTGGAGTCGATCTGCTTGTTTTGCTTGATCTTTTGGAAGTGTTATGTAATGTATCTTCACCTGTAACTCCACAAAGCCACAAGTACTAAATGGGTGTTTAGGAGGCTAGAGTTTTCCCTAACCCACTCAAAAGCCAAAAGGGGTTTTGGTGCGTACTCGGTAGCCAACAGACTTTGCCTTATGCTGCAAAGAGAAATTGGTAAGCATAACTGGGTCTGAAGAGCAGTCAAAGATGTGAGTAGTTTGGAAATAGCAGCACTGGGCGGCTCAGCAGGTCCTGGACTGTGGAACTCACTTCCACGATTCTTACGCAACGACAACTACTCTCCTGCTGCCGACTATGGTACACCCTTTCCAGCCGTCCTGGGCTGCTACTTTCATGCTACTCACTACCTCAACTGCTCTCCTGACTCTGCTATGCTTTCCACTTTCTCTTTTTTACGTGAGATGAAGTCTGTTGGCAACCGAATGCGTACCGAAAGCCGCTTAGGCTGTGATTGCGCTATATAAAACTCCTACGTAACACCCACAGTTTTTGTGGCTTTGTGGAGTGACAGACGAAGATGCCTTACATTGCATTGCAAAGCGTTTGAAGTTATTGATCTTCAAGTCTCTGAGTGTCGATGTCATGCATGGGCATCACTGGCAGTGCACTGCAATGCTTTAGATTCTGTTTTGGTGGAAGACTTCAGTACATAAACCATACTTGCATGGTGAGCCTGTGCATGTCACCCCTAACGATGTTATTCTTGTTGTTTATTGAGCATGCTTCTACTAACCGTTCGATCGTGCTTCCCTTGCAACAAATGTAAAAGTGCCTAGAAAGATATTGAGTTCTCTGAGGGTGCTATATCAAATGCATTATTATTATTATTATTATTATTATTATTATTATTATATGTCAACAGGCATCAGTCATCGTGAGAGCCGTCAAAGTGCAGGGTACCCCAGGCATCTATGTTTGGTCCACTTCTTTTCGCAATTTATACTCTACCTGTCATCGGTGGTCGCCAAGCACAAACTAGGATTTAATTTGTGTGCACATTATACACGTGTTGTTTGATAGCTTCCTACCTTCCAGCTCATCAAACTCTCTTTCTACTTCCTTCCCTGTTGCATATATTGCTGGCATTTGCATTTGAATGCCAGCAAAATGTATTAGAACTGAGGTAAACTAACTTACTAGTTATGGAAAAACTATGTGTTACTCAGAATTTGTAATAGCTAACACTTCGAAGTGGGCTCGGTCTATCTCATGTCGCATGTGCACGCAATCTGGCTGTCCTGTTCCAATGTGACCTTTTTTATAAGATGACCACATTGACTCCACGGTCAATTCTGCCGACTTTCAGCTACGTATCATTGCAAAAACTTGGGTATGCTGAAATAGGAATACCACTGCAGGTTGATCCATGCATATGTTGCACCCATCTCGACGTCTGTAGCTCACTGGTCGTCACTGCAGGTCGTCCTGCATGTGCTACAAGGTACAAAGCAGTTTATGCAAAACTCTCAAGATGAGGCTTGTCTGTCGGGAATGTCACAATTGCCACATCACACCACTGCTCACAGGCCTGCTTTGGCACCCAATCAAGCAGCATATCGACTTCAAGGTTTTATCACTCACTTTTAGGTACACCTATCAGAGCTACTCCCTATCAGAGCTACTCCTCGAGCAGGCTAGGCATCGTAACATCCACTCTTGTAACTAAAGTCGTTTAGCAGTACCTCTAATCAAACTCAAATCCTGTGGAGACCGTGCCTCTAGTTCGTACGCTCCCAAAGCCTGTAGCAAATGTAAAGCGCCTAGAAAGAGATTAAGTTATCTGAGGGCACTTTATCAAGTGCATTATTATTATTATTATTATTATTATAACTCACTCCCGACTGACTTGTGACATCCCTGGACAGCTTTTTAATACAACCCTGTTAAATCGCAACATTGTTGGGTCCTCATGATTTGACCTTTGTGAGCTTGTGTCGGCTGACAACGTGCATGTGAACTAAGATTTTTATTATTAATATTATTTCTTAAACGTGAGTTGAGATTCTTCCTTTCTCTGCTGAGTGGTTTCTCAATATACACATTATTTTTATTTAACCTTAAAGGCTATTATCGGGCCCTAACATTTGTATACTTTTACTTGTATTTGTTAAGCATTCACCTCTATTTTGTTCATGCAGGAGTGACGACGAATGTCTCGCCCACAAGGTGGGAAACTTGAAGTTGTCAGGTGCATCCCCTGAGGCGCCTAGGAAGGGTGCTGCCAGGCAGGCGTTTGCAGCCCTCGGCACTGGTGACTCGTCTGAGGTAGGTCAATATCGGTGCATGCTGCCCACTGTTGGTTGGTTGTTTTGCAATGTGGATGCAAAGGATCACCGCTAGCTTTTTCCAATGCTTTGAAGCATCTTGATCTTATGGATTTCATGCTTGCTTTTTTTACAATCTGTTTCTTGCTTAATTATTTAGCCACCAGCAGCTGGGCATCTTAGGGAGGATCATCCAGTACTATCCGCCTAAGTGCTAGCTTGCAGCTCTGTCTGGGCCGGCATGTCAGGCAATTTTGTTGGGGCTGATTCTACTTATTCCATGACACGTGTGACTAATGCTGTTGAACTCGAAGGAACGTTGCAACTCGCTTCTGCTCCGTTACCGAGACACACTTGTAGACTAGCTTAGAAGTAAGTTGCTTGGTCTTTACGAGCTTTGTCGTTGGTTTGAGTCTTGCAGGAGACAATTCTTTATTGTCCACTACAAGTGGAAGTAATAGCCACTGAGGCTCTGCTGCTATATAAATGTGGCTATTGAATCGCACTAAGCATGATTCTCTTGTTAATAACGTCACAGAACCGAAGCAGCTGTCGATATTTAGAAGGGCACTTTCCAGTCTCATCCCCTACCTTCCACTTCCTTCCCCCTGAAGCTGAATCGATGCGGCATATGATGCTGTTTGTATGTATCGCTATGAATGCCCAGTTATCTTCAGTCGTTCTAGTAAAGCAAATGGCAGTGAACCTGCTAACTGGGCCGTGATACCCCTTAAGTAAGGTGCTTGCCCTTCACGACCGAATTCGTGGGTTCGAATCCTGCAGTTGGGTGATCCTTTATTGCCAAACTGCAAGCAGTGGTGATAGCCTATAAGCCTCTTCTGTCACTATACAAATGAGGCTGTTAAATCAGCTAAGATTTGTTTTGTATAGCAGTCGGAGCCAGGGCTTGTTGATGCTGCATTATTATGCATGGCTCAATCCTTGAAGATTAAGAGCAGTCCACCCCATGCAGGCAATTAACTGATGCAACACAATTATGCATTGTTTAGTCAGCTATCGTGTCGTTGTTCTGAGACGTGTATTCTTGTAACTTTGTTCTTGCTGTGTCTTGTATGTTGGAAAAATTGTTCGTTGTCTTTTACCGTTGGCTTTGTGGAAGGTTCTCTGTTATTGGCTGTGCTGAAAGTGTAAAAGCGCCTATAATACTTTAAACGCGTAAGTATTTGAACGACCTAGATCTGCTTGATTAGCAGCTTTCCTTCAGCCGTGACTGGACTGGAGCAGGGATGTAGGTTGTGTCTGCTAATTATTGGATACTCAAGTACAAATTATAAAGATGCTAGTTATGATGCTATGAATGAAAGATGCTAGAATGATGCTAGTTGTGGACAATATAGGCTCTAGATTAAAACCTTTAAACTCCATAAAAGAGGTGCTCGTCAGAATAAGCTTCCAGAAACGACCCTACGTCAGTTTATGCCGGAACTCGTAAGGCTGTGCACGACCCGGAATTATACTGCCAACCCATTGAGCCTTAATTATTTTGCTGGAAAAATCTCACAAGGCATGCTGAAGTTCGTCTAATTGTCAAGCTTCTTGAGGGGTAAAAGAATGTCACAGCACGAGATCACATACTCGTACAGCCAAATTTCTTTTATGCCAATATCAAAGACTATGGTTGCTTACAGAATGGGGAAAGTAGTGAAGACAGGGAGCCTTGAAAATGCTTCTCGACTGGGCAGACCTCTCTCTACCACCAGGCAGGAAAACGCCATCCTAAAGTTGGAGGCGAGTTAGCCATAATTCCATCAGATGACTATTAGACTTGGCTGATCTGAATTATTTAGTTTCAAAGAAACGCTTTCTTTCTGGCAAGAATGTAGTAAACCGTTCACCGTTGGCCCAGGCCTGGATCCAGTAGACCTAGTGAAGCCGGCTCACCCAAATGCCTGCAGCCAACAGTCAAACTCTTGGAAAACTCAGGGCAACTGGCCCTCTGTTTCACGTACACTGCTGCCCTTTTTTAACTCAACGAGCAGTGAGCCTCTAAGCAATGAGCATGGGGTAGCATAACAGCCGACATTTGCAAGCGTTTAAAAAAATACTAGCTGATTTAACAGCCTCTTTTTGTATAGCAACAGAAGAGCCTTTATGGCTATCACCACCGCTTGCAGTGGCGATAAAGGATCGCCCACCGCAGGATTCGAACCCACGACCCCGGGGCCGAGGTCGTGAAAAGCAACCGCCTTACTCAGCCTTATGCCTGGGCAGTTCTCATAGGTCCTTGCACATAAGGAAAGGGCAGCGTCATGTCAACCTAATAGGTAAGCACGATAATTGATAATTTCGCAAAAATGTTGCCTTTTCTAATTGCAACCAGTGTGCTTACTTATGGTCTCAGCAATGCAACGTTTGATATTTTGTCAAAATGCTGCGATTAGGCAGCCGTCTGTCATGGTGCTTGCCTAGACTTTCAGAATACTTGGGTGCTTGAGTGGGTACGTATTATCAGTGCAAAAATTCCATTAAGAACCCACTGAGTAGTTTTGCTTTAAGTTGTATCTCTTACTCCAAGCCATTTACGAATACTGAAGGACTCATTGGCAGAAGCCCTTCACTCAGTTCCTCTCGCTGCAGGCTCATACTCGTGTTTTCTTTATTCCTGCGTCTTGACTTTTTATTTCGGTGTCTTGACTTTTTATTTCGGTAATGTATTGCCTGTGCATTTAATGTAATTTGCTCGAGAGAGAGAGAGAGAGAGAGAGAGAGAGAGAGAGAGAGAGAGAGAAAGAGAGACTAGCTGCTGTCAATTCTTTTTGAAGGATGATGTTGCTCCTTCTTCATCTGTGCTATCTTCTAAAAAGCCGACAAATGCCAAGACTGCTAAGAAAGGTAGTGATGAACTCGAGATTGACATTGACATGCCAGTTGCTCCTTCAAGGAAAGGCAAAGTTTCAGCTGTGCAAGCACGTGGCTTCATGGTGTTTGCTGACGATGATGAGGTAAGCAGGTGGCTAAGTTAGATGGCTAAGCTAATGGTATGTCGTCGGATCACGTGATAACCACCAATCCCTATATAGTCATTGCATCTCTTCAAACTCACCCTCAGATTTAAGTATGATATTCATCTTTGCATTTGCTGATTTCACAAAGAGATTTTTTGCCTACATATTTCAAATAGGGAATTGCTTGTGCAGTCTCCTTTTTCATACGGAAGTTTCCTTGCAAGCGACTTGATCGCCGTAGTTGGCTTGTTTCCAATAGGGAGCGCACACTGCAGCTGATAGTACCATCATGCACTATGCGTTTTGCCCTTCATACTGCTGGTCCCTACTTTGTACTTTTCGTTGGTTTGTTACAAAACCTATTGCCTATCCAACAACCATACCGACAAAGTTATTTCTAACCTTTTTTTAAATACCCTATTTTTCAAAGATTTATCTGCTGTCCACTAGGGTGGTCCAATTTAACGAAGTTCAAAAGATTAGCTGGAATGGAGAATTATTTTGTGACACACGTAAGGTATTAAGGTAATGAATTTCTTGCTATTCGGTGGGCTGTTTAGGGTGGCGAATTGACGTTGCATCTCTAAACCAATGTGACTGTATCTTCCTAAATCAGTAAGTCAGCCTTTACTTTCTTCCTGCCGTATCTTATGAACGTTTTTAATTCGTATTCATTCTGGATTAAAATTCTGGCCCCAAAAATGTAAGCCGAGGTTGTGGGAACAGTTTCATTAGGTTTTTTAATTCCTCATTAATCAGAAAATGCCCTGTGGTCATTCTTGTTCCTATCCTTTTCGTCGATATTTGTTATCCCTTAGAACCATGTCCGAGCCATGCAGGTTCATGCCGAAAATTTGACTTTTTCAAACCTTTACTATTGCTGACGATGTGCATTGGCCTACCATCTGCCAATCTTTCTCCGACGTACAATCGCTGGCACGTGCAACGAATGTTGGTGAGCTTATTAAAGGCTAAATTGGCCGCAGCCACTGACTAGCACAGCTGTTTTCTCGTATTTTTAGCACATTTTTTATGACGCACACTACTTATCTCTGATAGTTTTGTAATCCTATTTATGTCATTCTATAGCCTATAATTTTTATGCTGATTCAAGTTTCAGGTCGCACGAAGTTTTTTATTGTAAATGTATCTACTTATATGGACGAGAAAGTAAGAAGCATGGCTGAGTTGGGAAGACGGTCGAGAAAATAAAAAGTAAGAAGTAGCAGTGCAAGAAGGCTGGGAAAGTTCTACCAGAAGCAACAGCACCAAGCGATGTCGTTGCATAAGAATTGTGGAACTGAGCTCCGGGTCCGTGATCAAGTTTGCGAAGAGAAAACCCTCTCAGTCTATTTGGTAGCTAGTGTGTTTGGTCCATCATGCAACCAGAAAGTCCGGATGTAGCTGAAGAGATATGTGTGTGTGTGTGTGTGTGTGTGTGTGTGTGTGTGTGTGTGTGTGTGTGTGTGTGTGTGTGTGTGTGTGTGTGTGTGTGTGTGTGTGTGTGTGTGTGTGTGTGTGTGTGTGTGTGTGTATATGTATATATATACAGCTTAGTAATATATATATATATTACTTAATTCTTTGATTGATTTTTCAAGAATATTTGAAAAAGTTTATAAATAAGTATCTTGAGCATCTTTAATTTGTCATGGTGATTGCCCGAGACGTATGTGCAGCGTCTGAATAGAGATCAAGTTCTCTTAGTGCACTATACAAGTGAATGGAATTTCTCTTTTTTACTGTTGGCTACCATATGTACACTGAGAGCTGCTGGGGTTTGAGGTGCTCTGTAGGCAACTATTAATAATAATATTAATTCACTTGATAAAGTGCCCTCAGAGAACTTAATCTCTCTCTGGGCGCTTTACATTTGCTGCAAAGTGAAATGCAATTGGATGGTAAGTAAAATCATGCTTGAAAAACAAACAAAATGAATATAATGGTTAGGGTTGACATGCACAGGGTCAGCATGCAAATGTGGTTAGTGTCAGCACGCATAAGCACATCAAGGACGAATCACAGGGACCCACTAAATGCTGTCCTAAATAGGTGTTTTTAAGTTTCTTTTAAATGTGGTCAGGTCAGGGGATGTTTTGACGCAGGTCGGGAGGGAGTTCCAGGCTGTGGGAGCACACGAACTAAAGGCACGGTCTCCAAAGGATTTAAGGTTTGTACGAGGTATTTCTAGACTGTTGGATTCCGAAAAGCAGGTGGTACGATGCTTGGCCTGATGGGGTAGTATATCTGAAAGATAGGCTGGAGCCATAGAATGAAGAGACCTAAAAGTGAACGACAAAACCTTGAAGTCAATCCGTTGCTTGACTGGTAGCCAGTGCAGGTCGGCGAAAAGTGGAGTAATGTGGCAACAGCGACGTTTACGACAGACAAGTCTAGCTGCCGAGTTTTGCACCAGCTGCAATCGCCTGATCGCTCATGCTGGTAGGCCAGTAAGCAGTGAGTTGCAGAAGTCGAGACGGGATGTCACGAATGCATGGACCAACTTAGATGTGGTATCTTTATCTAAACAAGCCCGAGTTTTAGCAATATTGTGAAGCTGAAAATAGGCAGATTTGACTGTGGAGCTGATATGGTCGTCTAACGAGAGGTTGCTTTGGAATATGACACCTAGATTTCGAGCTGATTCAACTGGAGATATGCTGGCAGAGCCAATTTTGAGAGTCAGCCTTTCCAATATCTGAATCACACTGGGTTTGCCCATAACTAGTAAGTTAGTTTTATCATCGTTTACTTTTAGGAAATTTGCTGCCATCCATGTGCGGATGTCATCAATGCATGCAGCTAGTGAGTTTAGAGAATTTGAGGTGCTCGAAGGCTGGGAGGGATCAAAGCAAAGGTACAACTGAGTGTCATCCGCATAGAAGTGAAAGCCTAGATTGTGCTTGGCAATCACATCAGCAAGAGGGAGAGTATAAACCGTGAAAAGAACCGGACCTAGCACAGAGCCCTGAGGTACTCCATATTTCAGAGGTACTTCAGATGATCTTTGTCCATTTATGTCAATACTCTGTAGTCTCCCACTGAGATAGGACCTGAACCACTGCAGAGCAGTGCGAGAGATGCCCAGGCGAGATGAGAGGCGCTCTAGAAGAACTTGGTGATCGATATTATCAAAAGCTGCCGAAAGATCGAGCAAAACAAGCAGAGACACTCTACCCATGTCTGCATTCCTAAGTAGGTCGTTGTACGCCCTAAGCAAAGTTGATTCTGTGGAGTGATTAGCTCTAAATCTAGACTGGAACTTTCTAGCAACATTTGAAGTTTCAATATATGAGTCTCGCTGGTCCGCCACGACCCGTTCGAGTGTCTTTGATAGGAATGGTAGAAGGGAGATTGGGCGATAGTTGCTCAAGTTCTCTTTATCTAGTGTCGCTTTCTTGAGAAGGGACCTGACTACAGCTTTTTGAAAGGTGCTGGGACATGACCTGAGGCTAAGAACATATTAATGATGTTAATTACACGTGGCAGTAGCAGATCTCTGCAACGTAGGAGCAGGACAGTGGGAATAGGGTCCAAAGAAAATGGGTGTCTTCTTTGATTGGGATATGAACTTCAGGACTAGATCACTAGTGACCTGCTTAAATGTAGACATTGAGGTGCAGCCAGGAACCGAGGAACAGCATTCTAGTGGGTAGGTTGTCATCGCAGGGATGGATTCCCTGATCTTGTCTATCTTCTGCACAAAGAATCGAGAGAAGCGATCGGCTAGATCATCACTAGGATCATCAGGTAAGGAGCTAATCTGGGAACGGTTGAGGGAATGGTTTATTGTCGACATCAGCATTTTTGGATTGTGCATCTGTGATTCAACAATGTTTTTATAGAAGCTAGACTTGGCCTTTGCTAGGATCGATTGGTACGACCTACAGTAGTCTTCATATGCCTGTCGATGGACAGTTAGTCCGGATCTTTCGTATGCTTTTTCAAGCTTTCGTTTAGTAGACCTGGCTAGTTTAATATCTGTGGTAAACCATAGGCCGTCTGGGCGGGGACGCACAGTGCGCTTTGTCAGAGGTGCAAACTCGTCGAGCGTGTCAGCTAGTGTCGTGTTGTAGCTATCTACCAATGATGACAGATCGGAGGGAGGATTGAGCAGCAGAGGTGAAGCAGATATTCTCGCACGGACAGCATCGATGTCAAGGGTCTTGAGGTTTCGCGATTCACATGTTATTTTAGAGGAGGATGTGGGCACACACTGTAGATTGAATGAGATCTGCGTGTGGTCAGATAAGCAGGATTTGGTAATAATTGGTGATGACAGAGTGCATCTGTATGAGAAAATCTGGTCGAGTGTGTGACCCTTGATGTGGGTAGGGCCATGCACATGAGCCACAAGAGACAATGAGTCGGTCAATGCACGAAATTCGGTGCTGAACGCGTCAGATAAGTTATCAAAGTGAACGTTGAAGTCACCCATTACGAGGAAGGATCGATTTCTTGCACACAGAATCGAAATGAGATCGGAGAAATCTGAGATAAAGTAGGATTTGGTACCTGGTGGGCGATAGACTACTGCCACTATCGGTAGCTTGTTTTCGGGTGAGACCAAGACAATTGATTCAAAAGACTGCTTCGAGGGTACCGCAAATGGCTTGAAGTTGAATTTCGAGCGCACGACAATAGCAACTCCACCTCCAGTTTTGATTGATCTAGAGGTGTGAAAGAACGAGAAACCAGATGGAGTAGTGTCTTTAATTGTCGGGCAGTTTATCGATTTCAGCCAAGTTTCAGTTAGGGCGAGCAGGTCGATACCATTTTCAGAAATAAGGTCGCTTATTACTAGAGGTTTATTGCACATTGAGCGAGGATTCCAAAGGCAAGCGTTAAGTCTGGCCGATGGGGTTACAACAGGCTTGATGACCACTAAGTTTGAGGAATTTACAGTGACGCATGTGGGGGAGCGTGCTGAGCGGTTCGAGATAGTGCTAGGAATACCGAACGAGCGGGTACTCAGCTCGCAGTTCCCGCCGAACGAGCGGCGTCTGAGCTGGCGGTTCCGGCCACCGCGGCGGCTACGGGGTGCTTTTCTTTTGTTAATGCATAGTTCAGGAATCTTAGCAACAACATTAATATCTAGGAATGTATTCAGTGTAGCACCCACTTAGTCTTTGTGGCTTTGTACTATTACAGTTCATAAATGTATAGATACCTTTACAACTTTAAATATGTAGATGCTTTACCGGAATACCTTAGTTGCTCCTCTTCCTCTGGTCTTTTAACAGTGCCTCCAACCAACCTGGAAAACCTTAGGACAGCCAGCCGTCAGTTATTGTGCACCCAAAAGCCTGCAACGCTTTACCACCAAATGCCTACAACTCTTTACCAACTGACATCGTGGCAGCTGCGGATGTGACATAAAAAGCGAAATTAAGCCCACTCACGTCGCATGCTCTGTCTACATGAACTGTTTATATGTTCTTACCTCCAACTCATTGTTTAGGCTAGGCTACCATCCATTTCCCTGAGTTGTGCTTCTCCGACTGTTGAATTGACATGTCCTCCTAAATCACACTTGCCAACAAAGATTCCTGTAGATTCCTGCAGCGTTCCTGATGTTTACTTCCCCCTTCTGGGGGCCTGCATTGCTGCATTGTTCAACTCAATTATCCTTGCTCAAGTTTACTGCTGCTATAGCGCAGGTTTTGTGATTCCAAAGTGGGCATAATTCTTCGAGATGCACTCTTTCTACCAGCTCGGCTAAACCTCAAATGTGTAGCTCCTAACATCATGCATTGCTGCTTGCTTCTTCAGGTTTCTGGTGCCGCCTCCCAGAGTGACAAGGATGATGACGATGCGAAGCCCGCGAGCGAGCCGCAACCTGCCCAGAAGTCGAAGCAGAAAAAAGAGAAAAAGAAAGAGAAAAAGAAGGAGACGAAAGCCGACGACGACGACGATATCGATGCCATACTTGCAAAGCTTGATGATAAATCTGGAGCCGAGAAGAGCAAAAAGGGTACGTTGCAGGCCTGGCCGTCCGTTCAGCCATAGCGAGCACTGCCAACGGCGTTAGCACTTTTGGTGCTGTGCGTGTGTTTCTGTGGCTGCGGCTGTAAACTCGTTTGGCTGCAAAATATCGCGTCAGCCATGCTTGGCCCTGCTGCATGCCGTGCGGTTTTCTCAAGCTCGCCTCTGTGTTGGATGTTGCAAGCCTGTGTGGGTGTTTGGGTGTGTGTACATTGGCTGGTGCTCGCCCGTTTTTTTTCAGAAAAGGGGAAGTCGGCCGTGGATAAAGAGGCTGCGGATGTCGCACCTGAGCCTCTGGCTCTGGCAGCTGCAGGTCCTGTGAGAGAGATGACTGCAGAGGAGCTGGCTGACGAACTTGAGTCGTCGCAGAAAAAGAAGAAGAAAGGTCAGCACCACTCAATTCTCTTGTTCATCCGCTTGAGCAGCTTCGAAAGGTTTTCTTACTATATCGTTCTTAATATCTTCTCAGCATTATGCTTAAATGAATATAAATATAATTCATTTGTATAGCGCCCTAAGAGAACTCACTCTCTATTCAAGCGCTTCACATATGCCACGGGGCTCAAGCCCGCGACTTCGGCCAGACCTTGGTCGAGGCGAGCACCTTCACCACTGGGCCAACACATTAAGTTTTATAAATAGAAGTAACAGCAGCCTTGTGCTAGTGCTCCAGATCAGTTGTTTCTTCAATGCTGCTTAAAGAGGCAAGGAAATGGGCTGATAGTACAGGTATTTGTTCCGTTTTAGTTTTTCATGCCTTGAGCTTTATTTTCTCACTCGTATTGTTCGAATTGACCGAGCCATGAGCATTACTCAGCTCGCACAGGGTGCCGCTTGCCATTTAGCTGTTGCACAATTGTTATTATGCCTTGCATTAAGTGAGCAGAGCACAGCAGGTGGTGAAATGGCGAGATTACTATAATGGATACAGTTATTACTGTGTGCGTGTGTATTGCAGTGCTTGGGAGTAGTTCTAAATAAGCATTTTGCCTCGTGATATCAGGTATCCATCACAGAAGCAGACCCTGACCCAATTGCCTTCAAATTTCTGCCTACAGAAGGTGATTATTATTGAAACCTCTGGAGTAACGACACAATACTGCATACATGTTCTTTAAAAAAAAAAGAGCAAATTTACTACCAAGGCCTCAGTCGATTTTGTTCCAGTCATCGTGGAGTTAGTGTGTTTTTGCTGCAGCCCACTCCCAACAAGGCAGTTTATGCTTGACAGGCATAAGCGGTTTCTTTTGTTGCATGTAGAGCAAACATAGCTTGCTCGCCTAGTCGACGGACGGTCATATCGTTACCAACTAGCTTCCCAGTAGCAGCCTGAAGGCTTAAAGCGTGAAACCTCCTCACATTGGGGAAATGATGCCTAGAGATGCACTGGTGTGGTCCAGCGGTGCTCGCCCCGACCAAGGTCTGGCCGAGCTCGTGGGCTCGAGCCCCTTAGTTTATATGAAGCCCCTGAGTAGAGATTAAGTTCTCTTGCTGCGCTATACAAATGACTTATATCTTTTTTTTTATATTGTTATCAGTCCTATGTAGCAGGTAGTTACATGTTGGCAGCTGGATCTCTTCCGGTTATCGATGGTACCGGTCGCAAGCCATCTCCTTCAGCCATCTCCTCACCGAAGTCTCACCAATTCAAACTTATTTAGCGATTGCAACGCTAGCAAGTCTCGTTTGGCACAAACCCCACATGAGACTCATCATAAAGGCAGTTAACTAGGTAGTCTGAGGTATGCTCGTTGGTGACACGACAACTCGAGGCTAGGAAATGAGCATGAGTTGGTGCACTATTGTTTTCATACCTATGCGAATGTCTAAGTACCTCCAAAAACGGACCATGTAATAGTTTTCAAGGCACTGTAAAATGAGAAATTGTTACTTGTAAATAACTTTTAAGGGTCGAAGACACTTTCTATCGTTATTTTTCTGTTGCTTGCACTGGTATCTGAAAACTCCATCTGGAAAGGCATGTTAATTGGGGGCATTTGTTCCATCTGCTTCAGTCTAATGTTTCATGGATGAATGCCTGCTACTCATCGTAAACAAGGGGTTGCCTATACTTTTTCTATCGTGTATACATATGTATACACTTACAAGCAAAAGTATATACAAAGCGTTAGACAGTGTTGACTTAGCAACTATTAGCCACCAGAGGTTCCCTGGCGGCTTGAACCGATCTTTACTTAATCCAATTGCATACCTGCAAAATGGATTTACTGTCGATGGCTGGTTCGATATCTGACCTTCAAAAATAGTAGAATGTGTTTGTGGTTGAAGTCTAATTATCTTGCAATCCAAACGGGTCAAGGGTTTTCGGTGTACAACCTTGTGTTAGGGTGGCATGTTATTTTTGCCCATCCTGATCGCACCACGTGGGTGGAACTTCTCACTCGATGCTCTCCTGCCATGGGAAAGACCAAGGGACTAGATGGTCGCTTATTCCAAAATGGGTCCAAGCAACGTGAAGATTACACAGAAGCTTGATAATTAACCAGTGTACTATCAGCTACAACCCGAAGAAGTGTTTTAGGGCATCGACGTCTTACCTCGCTCTGGCCAGCCATGTTCGACGACAAAGGTATGTCTTCCTACTGAAGCTGTACTGGGTCAAAGAAAAGCCCTGCATCGGCTCTCTCCGTGGTCTGGGCAGAGATCGTGGGTAAAGCTGTGAGAGTGTTGGTGTGCTTTATAGGAGGCATTCGTAGCATATCGTTTATAGGAGCATCAGCAAGTGTTGTTTAACAAGCGGCAGCAAAAAATTCATCTACAATTGATGCAGGCATTCCCTTCCCCCTGCTTAACAGCTGCTGGCTGTAGCCATGTTCTACAGATCTATGAAAGTAAATTCATGATCCTCGGAGATGCAAGTGGGGTATTTTGTCGGCCTTAGAAAAAGGGAAGGGTACCAGCTGGACAGCTTAAAGTCTGTGCTTAAGTATGTTGGTTGAAGTGTGCATGTTTGGTTGTCTTTTGGGGCTTCCGGCATCAGAACTCTTCACTGCGTTGGTGGGATTGTGGATAGGAGCATTTTCATAGGCTTCGTCCACAATTTTGCTTTGCTCAGTTCCAGAGCTCTTATTTGGGAGGGCTACGTTTGGCAAATGGATAATGACTCTGAACCGCTCACTGATAGCCAAGAATTGTGTCTCATCGGTTCCCAACAGGCTTGTTTAACGGCTTTAGCAGCTGTGAGGCTTCACAGCTATGAATGCTTGCCGAAAGCTGACCAATTCGATGCACAGGCAAATACAAGTAGTTAGATAGACTAGGGGCAGCATGACCTCCCATCGATATAAGTTTCCATTTGCGCAATATGTAACCTTAGTTATCGTTATGGAAAATATTGAAACACCTCATGCGTATGTTTCCCGGGCTGTTGGACGAAGATTGAGCCAATCGACTGATTTGGATAACAGCCTAGTGGAGGTATCCCTTTGCCCTCTTAAATAGTTTAGGTGTGTGTGTACGTGTACGTGCCTGTGTAATTTTTGCACACGGCCTGCTGCATTCAGAAAAGCAGGCCTGTAGGAGTGGATTTGTGCATCGAGCACGGCTGTCGTGGCACTGGGCTTTTTTGTCTGCAGGTAAGAAGACCGAAAAAGAGCCTGCCGCTGCGGCGAAACATGAAGCAGAGTCTACTTCTAAGTCTGTAGCCGGCGAAGAGCCAGCAGAGGAACTTGAGGAAGCAGGCCAGAAGAAAAAGAAAAAAGGTAGTGCTGTTCGTTCGTCCAAGTTGGCTGTCTGCATTACTTTCGTACTGAGCTGCATGAAAACCCTAGACCATGGGGGGGAGACAGGCCGCCAGAATGTCATGTCCAGCATTTCTTTATGAGATGGAGTAATCGGCACTATGTCCAAAGCCACCTCAAAAGCACCAGGTCGCGGCTCACAGACTACGCACATTGTAATTACATTACAGAACTTCTTTTTTCATGCACAGGTGATGGACGGTCTCAGCAAAGTTGCTCTGTGCATTGCTTGTTATTCCTGGCTGATAAAATCTGGCATACTATGTATGTTCTTTCCGTGACCATCAGTTAGCTAGGAAATGTAGCTGTCCCTTAGCGGTTTGTGCGAATGGTATGACAGCAGCACATAGGCAGGGCAGAAAGAAATTTGTCTGAACAGTTACTGCTAGTTAAGTGCAAATCTTGCTCCTTTCGCGTTTTACTCTTTCGTTATTTATTCTGAGCTCATTTTCAGCTACTGTCCGTGCTTGTGTGCATATGAGCACATCCAAAGGTTTAATTCCAGTAAAACCACGTGGTTAGGTGACTGTTTCTGCTTTCAATCTCCTGATAGCTCTTCTTGTTATAAGATGCAACCCGCGATTTCGGTCATGCAGGTGCTTTCGCTTGGTAATTGGACAAGATTTAGTGAAAATTTTAATCCTGTTGCCACAGGCAAAAAAGACACCACTGCGAAGAGAGACGACAAAGGAGCGGTTACTGCAGCTACTTCTGATGCTATTCCCACAGTGGTAAGCAACACGTCAGCACAGCAGATTACGCAGAAGAAAGAAAAGGAGAAACCTGCTGCAAACATAGAAGCTGACAAAAAGGTAATAAATATACACGTGTGAAGCGGCGCCTGCTGATTATTTTTTACCGTCGTCTTTGGCTTGTTTCCAATTTTCTTCCCTTCTACCCGTAGCCACTTAAAAGCCCTAATCCGTCGTCTGCCTTTCCTTGCTTCTATCGGGCTATCTGACATATCTGCCTGTCCTACTCCGGGTGTCTCCGTCACTCTCCCTTTGTACTGCCTGTCATCTTTAAACTGTCTGCCTGTCAAGTACGCTCGTGTATTCATTGTAAAACTTGGTCTGCAGCAGTTGCTGCTCTAGACCTTGCCGTTGCTTCTGATTTCAGGCTGCCGACACTGCTCCGAAAGCCCAGCCGGCCGTCGATGTGGAAAAAGGTGATGGTGAAGGCGCGGCTGATGGCAGTAGTAAGAAAAAGAACAAAAAGGGGAAGGATGAAGAAAAAAAGAAGCCCGTGAACAAGCGTGTAGGTTGCTCTTAATGCCACGACCCAGTCGCTGCTGTAATCGTGCCGGTGCTGCATCATGGCGATATGCCCTCCACGACCCTGTGAGGTCGAAGTGCGTGGCTAGCTATCACACTGCTTCTTGTCGAGTAGTAACCACACAGTCACTCCATCTTTGCATCTAATAACTATCTTGGCATTGACGTTTCAATAATAGCCGGCGATGCGTGAGCTCGCTTTAACTTGACACGTCTAGGTGGAAGCGATGAAAGAAACCTTGGCCAAGTTGAAGGAGGAACAGGAAAGGTTGCAAAGGGAAGCGGAAGAGAAAGAGCGTCGCGAGGAAGAGGCCAGACGGCTCAAGGAGGAGCAGGTAAATGTTTGCCATTTGTTTTCGGCATGGATGGATTGACAAGCTGCACCTGCATGGGCTCCGCACCTCGTGGGTGTCTTTTCTCAGCTTCGTCTCGAAGCAGAGCGAAAGCTAAGGAAGAAGCAAAAGGAAAAAGAAAAGATTGAGCGCAAAAAGAAAGAGGGCACTTTCCTAACAGAAAAGCAGAAGCTGGAAAGGAAGAGAGCCATTCAGATGGTGGAAGCCTTCGGTATGCTTGTGACTCGGACTCCTTTTGGCCCTTGCGATTTTTTACCTGTGCTAGCTGGTGGCCTCACTTGACTGTGTGACGTTGCTCTTCAGGTATGAACTTACCCAGTCGCGATGCAGGCCCGAAAAAGCCTGTCTACGGTCGAGTGCGCAAAGGGAAAAGGTCCGAACCGAGCGAAGGTGAGTCAATTGTGCGAAACAAAGCTTAATAGAGCATGCATTCTCTCGTCGGCATGTGCTGACGTTCTATCCGCATCCCAGCGAGCAACTGCAGTGCTCTGCACAGCGAGGCGAGCCAGCTAATGTGGTCCCAAACTTGTGTGGTGACCGCAAGTCACGGAGGTCACATGTCCATGTAGCAGGCTGCCGTGCCAAAGCCTAATGAATTGCCGTGCATCACCAAGTCATGCCGGGATTCGGGATGGAGACTTGCTGCAATATATGACAAGTAGGAGGCTGTGACAAAAAAGTGCAATGTGAATATTGTAGCCCAGCGATTGTGTTGGAACTTCCAGATCGATGCCATGCTATTCAGTTGCTGATGAAGTTTGATTGAATGCAGATGATTCAGTTGAAGATATACATAAACCGGTTTCCTTGTGGTTGCTGCTCTTTGAAAAAGGGTCGTGCCGGCCAGCCTGCAATATAATCAACACGGGTTGCTGTGGATCTGAAGCACTAAGCCACGATCGGCCTTTTTTCTGTTACGGACATCACATGCCTCGCTTGTTGTTTGCCGTCGAATTTGGTGCTCGTATTTGCTTCTGATCCCTGAGTGAACGAGTTTTTGCATAGAGTAAGGCCTAGTGAGCCTGCTGACAGTCTATGGGTTGTCGGCTGTAACATGCATGAAATAAAGCCCTGCTGCTATGTTATACTTGATAAGCGATAGTAATTGCGCAACCTGCCCTGGTCGTGCTTGGCAGGTACTGTAGCTTGGGCTGTCAAAACACCCCGTCCTGCATAATATATTACCTAATAACTTACGACTCGAGAAGGTTTGAAACTTTCGATTTAAGCAGTTGATCACTGGACTGGTGTACAAGGAGCTGAAAGTCTCTATAATTCGCCGAGATACTTACTACTTGTTAGTGAGTGCTGTCCATTCAGATATATATAAAATGCAGAGAAAGAGTTAAGAGTTCTCTGAGTGTGCATTATAAATGCCTTATTATTATTATATTCCAGGGTTTTTTCATAGATTTTCTTGTAATATTTCAATGAGATTTGACGGATACCCACATTGCAGGTTGGCGCCCGATTCGGATTATTTGCCTATTTGATTGGGGTTCAAGTTAAATCGGTGGCCTGAATTTGGGCGTAAGTTTCAAAACTTGGGTGCTCTGTTGGAAGTTGTGTTGATCGTTTATTCAAATTGTTATAGGAACAAGGGATGCTGATGAGGGTCCATCAACTGCTGATAATGAAGACAATGATGAAAATGAAGATGAAGTTGAAGTTGAAGAGGAAGATGAAGCTATAGTCACAGATTCTGGCGCGACCTCTGCTACAGGCGAAGCTGATGTGGCTTCAGCACCTTTAGTAAGCAAGCACGATCTCACATTAACTTGACTGATGGGTAGCAGTGCCATATGCAACCAAGCTGCTTTTAGAAGCTTGCTACATCTGCATGCTATGCACATGTTTGGCATTACTAAAATTATTGATGTTTTTTATTGCTTGTATGACCATCCAATTATGATACCGATCCATTTATAAGCCGGCAACCGATACCTTGTTACTGCAGCAGCTTGTGGCATGCCATAGCTGTACCTTGTGCCATTAATAGCAAGCACTGTAATGACATTTTTGGCATTTCCAAAAGTAATATTTTACATAGCGAGTCGTTCTTATACTTTCGATCTTACCGATGTGATTTCCAAACACAACCTAAGCTTTCACTTCTATGCAGATGACACTGAGTAGTACCGTTACTTTGATTCCTCCCACCCTCCAGCACGTCTAATTCTTTCAACTCCCTTGCTGCATGTATTGGTGGCACTTGCAGATGGATAGCAGCAAGCATTCTTAAATTGGATGATGGTAAAACCAACTTAGTAGTTATAGGAAAACCGGGTGTCATTCAGAAATTTAAAAACTTGGCTCTGCCAGCATATCTCCAGTTGAATCTGCACGAAATCTAGGTGCCCTGTTCCAAAGTGACCTTTCATTAGACGACCACATCAGCTCCAGTCAAGTCTGCCTACTTTCAGCTACATAACACGGCTAAAATTCGTTCTTGCTTAGACAGGGATACTACATCTAAATTGGTCCATGCAACTGTGACATCTCGACTTGTGTAACTCGTTGCTTGCTGGCCTACCGGCATGTGCAATCAGGCGATTACAGCTGGTGCAAAACCCTGTAGCCAGGCTTGTCTGTCGTGAGCGTTGCAGTTGCCTCATCACACCACTTCTCGACCTGCACTGGCTCCCAGTCAAGCAGCATATCGACTTAGAGGTTCTGTCACTCACTTTTAGGTCCCTTAGTTTGGCTTCAGGCTACCTATCAGAACTACTACCCCACCAGGCTAAGCATCGTACCACCCACTTTTCGGAATTTAATGATTTACCTATACCTCGTACATACCTAAAATCCTTTGGAGACCGTGCCTTTAGTTCCGATGCTCCGAAAGCTTGGAACTCACTTTCGACTAGCGTCTCGATATCCCCTGGCTTGACAGTTTAACAAAAAGCTTAGTGATCAGCCTATTGTGATTGCACTAATGTGTCTTCATATATCGATTTTCCTTTGCTTAAACGGCCAATTTCTCTGCCTGTTTAAAGGGATTTTGGGTTGTTTTGTGACTTTCAGATTGGCTACCTTGATGCTTAAGTTATGTTTACATACTAATGCAATAGTAAAAATTAGTAGAGATAGCTGATTCAATTGTGTCCTATAGAGTGGCAAAAGCAAGCCACGACATCATCACAGGCTTGGGTAAAGTGGACAAAAATGTAATGTTTTCTGGCTAAATACTGTTTGAGACTATTTGTGCCTAACCAAATGTTTGATTTGTCAAAATAGCCTTTCATCTTTTGGCAGCCTTAACTAGATTTAGGCGATGGCCAGCATCAGTCTAGCATGCCTTCACTTAGTGTGCGACATGTATGTAAACGTTTGCCGTGACCAAGACACCAAGCTGGGTAGCTATGAAGCATATTCGTGCATGCAATGGAATACAACCGATCGAGTCAGCCGGGTGGCTCTAAAATGCCATGATTGTAGGCGATACAGCTATCAACAATACAGGTTTTAGCAATTTTTGTTACTGCTGTTGTGCTCTGCACTTGCACGGACGAGTGCCTTTGAGCATGTGGGCTGCTAGGTCTTGTGCCCAGACCAAATGTTTTGTGCTTCTGGTGAAAGTTGCCCTTCAAGTGGCTTGCAAGTGGATCCTTCTGACGATGCAAGAAAGCTGCAAGTGACAAGTTGACTATTTTGTATGCTTGTCGTAGGATCTCATTGCTGCCACTGCAACGGCTCCCTTGGTCTCTGAAATTGAGACCGAGGATCTTAAAGATGACTGGGCACTTTCTAGCGATGAGGAAAGCGAGACAGAAGCTGCTAACGGTGGTGGCGAACATGTGACAGTGCAGTCTACCAAAGAAGGTAGGACGCAATTTTGTTTGCATGTGGTACCACTTTTTGTTGTACGTCTAGCCTAATTCTTCCCACATTTAGACTTTCAGCATAATGAGCATGTGCGTCTTCATTGAGACCCGGCACTGCTGGCACAGCTACACCAACAGAATTGATTATGCAGAGCTGGTTTGGTCTAGCGGTTAAGGTGCTCGCCCCGACCAAGTTCTGACTTGAGGTCGTGGGCTCGAGCCCCGAGGCATATATGAAGCGCCTGAATAGAGATTAAGTTCTCTTGGGGCGCTATATAAATGAATTATATATATATATATTAATAATAAAAATCATAATAATAAAACGTTTGTTTGACGAGCTCAGAAAACTTGGTCTCTTTCTAGGCACTTTACAGATGCTGTAAAGAGATCACACGGTGTGCTTAGTCAGAGGTGCAAACTCGTCAAGAATGTCGCCTGATATCATGTTGCATTCTACCAAGATGACAAGTCGAAAGAAGGATTGAACAGCACGGGCAAAGAAGATATTTTTCCGACAACATCAATGTCGAGGGTTTTAAGGATTCGCGATTCACAGATCATCATAGATGCTGAGGAGAGTGCACACTGCAGACTGGACGAGATCCATATGTGGTCAGATGGGCAGGATTTGTTAATAAAGGGTACGAGAGCATACAATATTGAAAGAATAATTTATCGGGTATGTGACCCTTGTTGTGAATGAGGTCATGCCATGAGCCACAGGAGAAAATGAGTGTCAGTGCTTGAGATTTGGCACTTACGGTGTCAGATGAGTCGTTAAAATGAATGTTAAAAGCACCTAAAACAAGGAATATGCTGTCTTTTGCCGTAATGTCGTGTGCTTGCTACTTTTAAGCCATATGCCCCTTCTTCATTTCGTGCTGCTGAAAACCAGATAGGATGCCAACTTTGCCCTTACAGTGGTGTCCCTTCAAATTCAAACATACGGGATGCTTTCCATCTCTACTAATATTTGGTGACAATGGGTGTGTCTTGTCTGTGTGCAAGTTTGTTTTTTAAAGCTCTGTTTTTAGTTCTGATGTAGTCTGTCATGTTAGTCGTAGCTTTGACCCCCACCAAGCGTTCATTGCTATGAGTAGCTTCTCAACAAACAAACAAAAACATGTCTTAGGTGCTCCTGCTTGTGCTTCACTTATACTGTATCTAATGTGTGTACGTTTGAGCAGTTGTAGTTGTTATACCTCCAACCAGTTGCATGTCAAGAGGGGGTTTCCTCAAGCATAGTAACATCTCGTTAGTCGGTGGTTTTGGCATTAGTCGCCATTTGTCATGAGTTTTTTCTTGCCTCTGACTGTGGGCACCGAATTGTGTTGCATGGAAAGATTTGCTGTTGCTGCCGATGGCGCTACTTATTGCTGCAGAACTTACTACGCCTAATTTGTACACCCCCTAGCCTTTGGCTCATAACGCTGCCCCGGATTTTGATGAGCTGTCGTTACGTATTTGGTTTTAGTGTTAGCTAGTTTGCCTTCATGTAGCTTGACCTGCCTGCCATTATTTTAAGGTTGATGTCGTTCGCGTGCATCAATTGCAGGCAGAGCACCTGCTGCTTCTCAGTCCAAACCTGCTGGAGTGCGTGCCCATCAAGCAGCACCTGTCAATCACGTGCAGAAAGCCAGCTTGACTAAAGCTGCTGCTGAGGCTCTGTCTGCCGAGGAAAGCAGTGAGGACAGTGAATCTGAAGAAGAGGATGAAAGTGACGATGAAGATGAGGAAGAAGAAGAACTGTCTCCCAAGGAGAAGGCTCTTGCTCGAATTATGGTAAGTGAAAGCTTTTGTGCTCAGCATCGGTGCCTTATTTTACTTACACTGAAAACCTAGTGCTCGGCCATTGAAAACCCTAATGGTGTTGGGTGTTGCACGATCAAAACGGTAGCATGTGAAGAAATTATAATCCATAAAGCAAATATTGGAAGATAAATGTATCGTCACTAACATCTCAGTAATGACATTCGAGTGGCTTTGATTGGGGTGCTTTCTGTAATGCAATCTGATTTTTAGCAGTTTTCAACACACGGAAATACCTGTGAACTGATGTGGTAATAATAACATTAATTATAATATTGCACTTGATAAAGCGCCCTCAGAGAACTTAAATCTCTTTCTAGGCGCTTTACATTTGCTGCAAAGTGATACGCAATAGAATAGTAAGTAAAATCATGCTTGAAAAACAAACAAAATGAATAACATGGTTAGGGGTTACATGCACTGGGTCAGCATGCAAATGTGGTTAGTGGCAGCATGAACAGTGTCAGCACGCATAAGCACATCGAGGACGAATCACAAGGACCCACTAAATGCTGTCCTAAATAGGTATGTTTTTAAGTTTCTTTTAAATGTGGTCAGGTCAGGGGATGTTCTGATGCAGGTCGGGAGGGAGTTCCAGGCTGTGGGAGCATACGAGCTAAATGCACGGTCTCCAAAGGATTTAAGGTTTGTACGAGGTATTTCTAGACTGTTGGATTCCGAAAAGCGAGTGGTACGATGCTTTGCCTGATGGGGTAGTATATCTGAAAGATAGGCTGGAGCCATTGAATGAAGAGACCTAAAAGTGAGCGACAAAAGTGGTAATGAAGAGACTGGCCTTGTGCAAATCGGAAATGATTAGCTTACTTATTTTTTTCCATGTAGACCTAGGGAGGCTGTGCCCTTTTTACTTAGCCTAGTTGACGGACTGTGCTCCGAATAAGAAACCCAGATACTCATTTTTTCTATCTGCCACAGTCGTGGCTTAACCCTGTGTCACACTTCTGTTTGTGGAGAAGTTTTCAGGAACAAATACTGTATCGACTCCATACTTCCTTCCAGCACTGTACAGATGCCGATCAGATCTTGTCCCTGTAGCCTATGCAGGTGCCTTCAGTTCACCGATTTCGGAAAATTGCCTCTGGCAAAAATGCTGAAATGGGCTTCATTCGAACTTGGAATTTCTGAGTACAGTTACCCATAGCACTACTTGGATAACCCCGTGGGATCTTTTTTGGTATGTTTTAAGGACTTGAATCATCAGAATTACATCTTAAAGCGCTGCGGTTTTGAATGTTATATGTTGTACATCGTCTCCAGCATAGCAACACTTTAGCCTTCGTAGATTTTTGTGTTACAGGCGATGAATGGCTTAGCCCATTGGGCAACAAAGGCTGTATCCTCTTTTGCAGCCTGATAGCCTGCAAGAACTGGCCGTGCCTCATTTACCCCTTCCCTGTGGATTGATGCAGCCCTGGCAAGGTTTTGGTTTAGGCCCTTAAAAAAGTTCTGGCTAAACCTTTGAAAACCGTGCGTTCTATATACACTTACCAATTGCATTTGCGGGTTTCAGCTGTGTACTTATGCCTAGCAAGTGGCTTGCATGAACTAGTGCTCTCTTCCCATTGCATGGATCGAAGGTGGGTGGAGTTATCTGCCACCTACCTGGACTAACATAAGTTGTGCAATACATAATGCCAATCGCTGAACACAGGCAGATGTAGTCATTGGAACACGTTCATTCAGGCAGTTTTCGACATTCGGCCTAGGTCGTGTCATAAATTATATATAGCCAAAGTTGTAAGACCATTGTTGAAAGAAGCAGAGTAAAAATATGTCAACTGGTAGAGCTCTGGTCTGAAAACCTGAGGTTGCAGAGCGGGGCTTTCCAGCTCCAGGTGACTTGTTCTGCTCACAGTCCCACGGCAGACGACCTTTAATCCGTACAGTCAAATGACGCTTAATGGAAAATGGCGCATTGTGCTTGAATCTCCTGTCATCGAAGGTTTGCAGTGCATGATCGGTGGCATTGTGGGGTCATTTCTTGTAACTAATGTCATGAGTCGGTCTTGACCTAAATGAGAGGTGCCTTGATATCGTTACTATAGAAATTGTGCTAGATGACAGCTGAAGTTGACTTGTTTGTCTGTCTGGCATGCTATTGGCGAAAGCTGGGCCCGGAGTAAGAGAAGTTGCAATCGCCGGGGGTGTGCAGGAAATGTGGCCACAGCATTGGCTGTCTCGATTCGACATGTCCGGTCGGTATGAATTGATCTAATACAGAACAATGTGTATATGTAGTAGGGTCTTTGGGTGCTTTGGCTCCATTTGTATAAAAGGGTTTGTCAAAAATTATTTTGTATCTTGTAGAAGCGTCAAGAGGAAGCTGAGAAAAAACGATCTACAGATCGGTTGAGAGCAGCAGTTGTCTGTGTTCTTGGGCATGTCGACACTGGTAAAACAAAAATTCTCGACAAGGTCTGTTATAGTCCTGATAGTCGAACCGAGTTTTCTGTATTTTGCTTCCTACTAATCGTTATTGTTTTATTTAATTTGTTAGTACTCACCCACTTTGCGTGATATGCCGTCGTTTGACTTTGGGTGATGTGTCATAAGTTATGCTGCTGCACTATGTGGTGTTTACATTCTGACATAATCTTCAGCAATATAATATGTTTTGAGTATTACCTGTTTTAGCTGAGGCATACCAACGTGCAAGATAATGAGGCTGGTGGAATAACGCAACAAATAGGTGCAACCAACGTTCCCCTTGAAGCTATCAAAGAACAGACCAAGATGTGCAAAGAGGTGAGTTAGAAAATCTCGTAGTACTGAGTGTCCATGATGTGCAGTTCTTTTGACATTACTGTAACGTAAATCGTGACATTATCTTTATTTGCAGTTTTTAAAGTTTGAGCTGAGGCTGCCAGGCTTGCTTATTATTGACACGCCTGGCCACGAGTCTTTCAGGTTTGTGTCTTTTTTCAATTCTGTCTTCTCTTGTACTGTAAATAGGACCTCCTGCTCGTTGCTCGACTTTTGTTTTCATTTTGCTAGCCGTCGAATAAATATCTTAGCATCTCGAGTTAAATTTTGTTTTTAGCAATCTGCGATCTCGTGGCTCTTCCTTGTGCGACATTGCCATTCTGGTTGTGGACATTATGCACGGCCTTGAGCCCCAAACTATTGAGTCCATCAACCTACTAAAGCAAAGAAAAACCCCTTTTATTGTTGCTTTGAACAAGGTGAGTCCGTGTTTTTTCTGACTTTCTAGCTTCACACTGGACATTTTTAGTGGGTCATTTTATTATTCGGGGCTATGTTCATGAGGTACTGTACTAGTGTAAAGTAAGCTGCCTGCATAACGAGTACGGCTACGACAAGTACATGCTGCTACTGTTTCAAACAAGGAGAGTTGGATGAAATATAATCTGGGAATCTATGCCTACAGTGCTTTCATAGGGCACTTGAGCATATCACTGTAGTAATATAATGTATCTCCATCTGTAACTCCATAAAACCACACAGACTATGTGGGTGTTACCCAGGAGAGTTTGTATAGCACACTCACAGCCTAAGCGACTATCGGTACGAATTCGGTAGCCAACAGACTTCGTCTCAAGCAACAAAGAGAAATTGGGAAGCATAGCAGAGTCAGGAGAGCAGTTGAGGTAAGTGAGTAGCATGGAAGTAGCAGCTCATGACGGCTGAAAAGGATTCGCCATAGCCGGCAGCAGGAGAATAGTTGTCGTTGCGTAAGAATTATGGAAGCAAGTTCCATAGTCTAGGGCCTGCTGAGCTAAAGCTTCTGTCCAACGATCTTAAGTGGAGGAGTGTAATAGCTAATCCATTGTCCACACAGGACCTGAGGAAACGATGGGGCTGAGGCTGGTGTAACAGTTCAGCTAGGCATGGAGAAGCCAAGCCGTTGTGGGTCAGCGTAAGAACTTTGTTCTGTATCCGTTGCTTAACCGGCATCCATCCTAGCTCTTTTAGCAAAGGAGACACGTGCTCAAACCTGTGGCACTTAATGACTAGCTTTGCAGCCATATTCATAGTCAGCTTTGGTAGCCCAGCCAAAAGAGAATTACAATAATCAAGCCGAGACAGGATTAGGGAGCTAGTTTTTGCAAGCCACTGTGGAAGACAGCTCCTTATCTTGGATAGGGATCGGACGTGATGGCTAGCTGTAGAAGCTGTCTTCTGAATGAAGCTTTTAAAATTGAGGCAGCTGTCGAAAACGACACCTAGATTTCGAGCACGTGGTGATGGTCGCACAGTATCACCTATTAGAAGAGCACAGCCTTTTAATCCAACCAGGTGCTTAGAGTGTCCTATGAGCAGCAGTATCAGCATTAGTCGATTATTAGATCGGTAGCCTGCAAGCAATGCTATAAATGTCAACATTTTGTGATTGCTGCACTATAATTAATGGGAATGTGCAGCCATCGTGCATTCTAGATATCGGAAAACAGATTGCAACCAGGGTGATGACCTGAAGCCATCATATACTTCTGAAACATTATACTTGGCTATATGGTGTAAGCATTATCAGGAAGTCGGCAGCAAACATGAAGTGCTTAAATGCCAACGGTTAGGGCTTCGGTATCAACCCATGTTTCTGCTGTCAGCATAAACTCGTATTGTGTGGATCATTTTTGTATATAACATAAGTAAAATGTAGGGATATTATGTTTAGATTCATTGTGACGTCATACAGAACGAGAAAATCAGCAAAATAAGGATTAAAATCTGCAGCCATGTGGTTGGACTGAAAAGCCTGACGTCTTAGGTACTGGCATTTCGAGCATGGGAAGCTGATAATAATAACTCAAAAATTTGCTTCTCTGTTTTAGCAGCAGCTGTTGCAGCACTCCTTTCCAGCTGTCCTGGGCTATATTCATTCTACTCACCTACACGACTGCCCTTCTGACTCGGCTATGCCTCTCACTTTCTCTTTTGTTGCATGAGATGAAAAACAGAAAATGCCTACAAGCTAGCCTACCCTGGTTATTAGTATTGGCACCTGTAGTTCATACATTTGTCAACCTGCAATAAAAATTCAGAGCCAAAATGCTGAAATATAAGTTCCGTGTCCTTTGTGGGAATAGCTTTTTTATTCAGCAAATTATATTGCTTAGGAAAAGAGTAGAGCAGGTGTAATTTCCTCATCTGATTCGTGGATAGGCTGTTATTTGCGATTTTGGCTTATTCGTCATCATAATTGGATGCTTATCAGCCTGTTTTCTCAATTCTAATTGTTTATCCCCTCCGGATCTCCTTGAGAAAGGGGGAAATGAGGAAAGAATCGTTGGCTGTCAGTAAAAGGATAGTTCGAAGCCGACATTTTGGACGGTGTAGATGCAGCTAATCAGGAGGCTCATCGAAAAACGAGACTACTTTGCTATATGTGCCTATCTAACGTACGACTGTAGATGTAGTTTAACTATAAGGCAATGAGTATGCATCCATATAAGTATGCGAATGTCACCTGATAGTCACCTGATCATGACGTGGGAGATCCTTTTGTATATGGCTATAATGGCAAGAGAAGACAATGGCATCACTAGCCTTATCGTCTAATTAGATGCTATCATGCAATTGATTTAGTTTCGGAGTAAGTTTATGTGGCAGTTTTTTGGCAAGTAGCAGAGAACCATTAGCAAGAAATTACGGCCAATGGATGCCTAGTTATGAAATAAGTTATTATAATCTTGAAGTTGTGGTCCTTTATAGATTGATCGTTTGTTTCAATGGAAGACGAACCCCCATGCAGATGTTGTAAACACCATCAAGAAGCAACAGTTGAACACTAAACAGGAGTTCGATGAACGTGCAAAAGGAATTATTGTACAGTTCGCCGAGCAGGTACAGTGTATGGCCTCTTGCTGCATGCATTTTTTTAATGACCTCTTGCGGCTTTAATGTATTGCTATGTTTGGCAGGGTGGTTTAGTGCTATGCTTAACTCTCTCTCTCTCTCTCTCTCTCTCTATATATATATATATATATATATATATATATATATTCGAAAGTGACCGCTCGTTTGCCTTGCGCGACCGCTCGCTGCCCACGCCGGCGCAGAGTTTACCCAAGGGCCATCTTGTATATATATATATGTGTGTGTGTGTGTGACGTTGCAGGGTCTTAATGCAGCATTGTTCTATGAGAACAAAAATCCCCGAGAGTATGTTTCACTAGTGCCGACGTCAGCGCACACTGGCGATGGTATGGGAAACCTTATAGCTCTGGTGTGTGAAATGACCCAGCTGTATTTAGCAAAACGAGTTGCACTTTCTGAAGACCTCAGGGCAACAGTGATGGAAGTGAAAGCCATTGCTGGGCTCGGCACAACAATAGATGTGATCTTGGTTGATGGGCGGCTACGTGTCGGCGACATCATCATTGTACCTGGCATAGAAGGACCCATAGTTACTCACATCCGTGAGCTTCTTTTGCCACAGCCGATGCGGGAGCTGCGAGTTAAGGTGAGCCGTGTTGCTATCGCCTACACTTAGCGATATGCACTGTCTTGGCTATACAGTTTTTAGTACATCGGCATATTATTTTGAACTGCTGTGTCTAATGGCTGGCTGTGAGTCATGGTTATCAAAGCTGAAAGTTTTTAATTAAGGATGCACCCCGGCTACTTTTAGCCACGAAATCTCATACGGCATGCAGCTAAGCTAACCTTTACTTTTAGTAAGCGGTGCCTTGACGAATGTGGGTGCGTTTTGTATGTGGCATGTTACATAAGTAGCCTTCACAATTTGGTGAGCTAGTGAGAACGATGTATTAATCCAAAATTCAGAATGACATTAGAAGAGACTGGCTCGTAATGTATATGCTTTATATGTAATCCCGTGTTTAACCCGTGTTAATTTGCATTTTAGTGAGTGTCGAGACAAAAGGAGTAAGTGCATCTAGATGCATCTCTCTAAAAGGCAGTGAAATATATGACAGCAGTTAAGTAATGGTATGGGATTGTAGTATGGCCTGGCTGTGTTGCAGGGTGGTTGCACCGGTGCAGGTGATGGTTAATGAAGAATCAGTGCATAGCATGCATGGTTGGGATTTTTTGACAACAGGACAAAGATTCAAAGCCTACTGAGGGCATTATAATAATTTTTACAACCGTGTTTGCCGAGGCTTCGATCGCTTCCGGGTTTTGGTGTGGCTAGGATTTGAATCCCGTTGAATATCTGGGGCGTCGGTTGTTGCATACAATAATCGGCTGAGTCATGCTCCCACGAAGTTTTGATCAAGTTCGATCACCTCATCGGTATTTGAGAAATGGTCAGTGTCTGCCCAGAAGACTTTTGGCATTGCAAAAAGTCATGGTTATGTAGCATGCTTGCTATTAAAACTTTGATGTGAACCATACAGCTTTTTAACTTCGGAGTACTTTTAATTTATTTCAGTAGTAATTGCTCCCACGATCTAATCTACCCTACTCAAGGGCAGGGTGCATGCATTTTTCGGGCCAGCACTGTATATGAGTGGACCCACTGGGCATCGGTAATTGTTTCAGCATTCGGCCAATGTCGGGTAAGGGACAGATATGAACAAACTGGCTGCTTTCCTGCCACAACCGTGTCAGTGGTGAATGTCTCACCGTGTGGACAAAAGCACCGACTATATATACATGCTTTTGTAATGGGGCGTCAGAGGGGCCTGTAACTGAAGTGGAGGCCATGTCGGAATAAGTGCCAACAGACTAGACAGAGGCAACTCCGACGAGCCGTGCAACACAGCAACATGTGTAAGACAAAATGGGTCCATAGAACAAACTGATAAGAATGCAAAGCTTCTAATCAGTCATTCGGTGCTTCCGGCATTGGTGACTTGCACTTTTGCTTAGTCGCGACTTGCCACTACATGTCTTCCATTTTCTTGGAAATTTCTGTATAGCAAATCTGATTTTTCTGACCAGTTGGTTTTGTTACCTTCTTATATGTGTACCATATTCCTTCCCCCACCACCAATCCTCTTAGCACACTGAAGTGGTTAACATTTTAGGGTCAATATGTGCATAGCAAAGAAGTTGTCGCTGCTCAAGGAGTAAAAATTATTGCAAAAGAACTGGAGAAGGCCTTAGCCGGCTTACCGCTGTATGTAGCACAGCAGGACGACGAAATCGAAGTCTACAAGGTGAGTTGCATATATTGCATTTGACAGTTCGGCATAGTTTTTGGATACATCGTTTAACTTGACTCAGTGTTGACATTGCACTTGTAATATACTCTCCACAGGAATGGCTTGCTGATGCTCTTAAGAATGTTTTGAACTCCATTAAGTTATCTGAGCGAGGCGTCTATGTGCAATCATCAACACTGGGCTCTCTAGAAGCTCTTCTTGAGTACTTGCGATCTGTGAAAATCCCGGTAAGTATGCAGTTCATGGTTGGTTGTCATACTCTGCTGTCTCAAGTTGAAGAATATTACCACTTGCACTGTGTAACACGTTATATATAATTTATTTGTATTTGTATAGCGCCCTAAGAAAACTTAATCTCTATTCAGGCGCTGCTCATATGCCACGGGCTCGAGCCCATGACCTCGGCTAGACCTTGATCGGGGCGAGCACCGTAACCACCGGGCCAAACTAGCTTGGTGGTATGGCTCTGTGTGTCAGTGTTATTTCCCAATTTCTAATGCCCCGCTTATAGAAAATGGCCATTGTTGGCAAACCTTGCTTTTGTGACTGGGACAGGGATTAAATTATGAATGACCCATATCCGAGGAGAGAATTGACATATTCGCATATTTTGGTTTGCATTTAGTCAGACGGAACAGTAACAGAATCAAATTAAATGCTTATCTATTCTTAAATTATGCAAAATGGCTCATTGGAAAATATTTGAAGGTGAGCAGACCGTTCTAGGTTTGCAGTTATGCTTCAAATCGTGTTTTCGAAGAAGCATTCACTTTGGTATTTTGGCTTTTTTTTAAGGGAGCCTGAACCAGTAACTTTTCAGAAAAGTAGGAGCTGCTCTTACTTTTCGACCTTGTGGCAGTTGCCTAGAAAGCCCTGTAACTCTGCAACGAAACTGGTCCAGGCCGTTTTCTCAGTCCTATTCAGGACTGAGAAACTATTTAACACTATTTGAGGTATTTCAAGTCGAGGAAAGTACGGCTTGCCTCAGCCTCAATAAGTCTCGCCTCAATAGGCCTTAACTATGAAGGTGGAATCTGGATCTGCAATCTTCCTTGCTGGGGCTGCTGCTGTGGTACTGTGGATGAAGGAATGTGTGTATGCATGATGGCAGGTGCGCTCTTGCCAGTTACACGTTTAGAAGGGTCCGCTGTGCAGAAGTAGCAGTTGCATGAGTGGTCAGTCAGTTTCTGCCAAATTATTTGGATAGCACTTCATGGCTTTCTTTCCTCTCCTGCACCAGCCTAAAAGCATACTAGAATATATAAATTAAAAAACTGTATTGCACATATTACCTGATATTGTGAAAGAAATTATATCTAGGGAGCAGCAATTGTTCGCCTTACCTTCAAGAATTCGTTTGAAATGTTCGCACGGGGAAAGTAGGTACAATAGGCTCGTATTAAAAGTGAATTAGCACCATTGACTTTTTGAAAGGTTGCACAGTATGCAGATATATTTGCTGTGCAGCCATTTGCCAGTCAGATGCCATAGCCGGGTCAACCCGCAGATATTGCAAGTAGCTAGGAGCATTCATTGGAAAAAATCCATTTCCGGTTCAGTTCCAGCAGCTGAGTTATCATTGATTCATGTTTCTTTTGCATTATAAGTGTTTGTTGCTTCAAATCTATTATGCATGCCGTCTGTTTTGTAGTATTCGGGCATTAACATCGGACCTGTCCACAAACGAGATGTTATGCGTGCATCGGTAATGCTGGAACATGGTGAAGTAGAGTAAGTGATGCCTCAAATGTGTTGAAGGCAGCAGAAAAGCTCGCCAGTCCATGCTTCGTTCTTTTCATCCTAATTTGACTGTCGGCGGCAGGCCGAGAGTAATCATCTACAAGGTGCTTTTGCCTTTTGTCGACTGGCTCCCCGCCCCCCCCCACTTCTACCGAGGTAGGCAAAGTTGTACTCTTAAGTTCAGTTATTTTTTCTAATTTTGGCTTTATGAGCCAGGAGCCGTGTTCCAGAGGGTTGTTCCACACTTGGTGCTTTTCAGTGGCTTTCATGTTGCCTTATGGTAATGCCTATTTCCAGCAGAAAACATATTTTAGTGCATTGATAGTCATTGGGGCGGTCATCGGCACCATGCAAGTCCTTGACTAGTCTTTGCTGCATGAACCAGCAGAACGTATCATTACGTCTTGGGGCACTGCCGTTGTATTGCGTGCATCTAGTGTTAAGTGACTGGGTTTTATCAACATTTAGTTCTGGGTTGACTGTCACATTATTGGATGCCCTTGTTTTGATTCCCAGTTTTGCATAAATTATAGCTTAGGTTTTGCGTAAGTTTATGTGGCAGTGTGGTATACTGTGTTTCTATTGAAAGTATACTAATGCATTCGAATGCTATGTCGGGGTTAGGCAGAAGCACATACGGTCATTTAGAGCCAGATATCCACTAGTATCAATTGTTAGTTCTAGCAGGCAAACAGGACCGTACAGCATCATTGATATTCAAGGCGAAATCTGTCTGGTCAGTCCGTCGGCAGAAGCCGGTCGCTTATTCTGCAGTTTCAAACACAGGGCATTTGCTGCCTTCTGTAGACTTGGCTGCACAGTGACTATAACGAGCTATTTACTCGAATCTTTGAGGATGAACAAAGACGGGCACCTAAGCTATATGCTATTAGCTTTTCCTGGGCCATGCAAGTGCCATGTCTGAATCTGGTACGTCGAATCTATTATCGTGATAATTGGGTGGGCAAAGTTTCTTCATTGTTTCCCTAATGGTATCACAGATAAAATACGTTTGGTAGGTTGTGCCGTGGTGTTATTTTAATTTGCCGTTAGACGGTGTAGATTATCACACTATCCTGTCGATTTTTCTCCAACTTAATTTTTAGTTTTGCCTTCTCCGTGATATTCTGCTTACAGTGGAGGAAATGTATTTGGCTAGAATTTACTTTTCGGTATTATTTTTAAGGCTTTCTTGCATCTTGGCATTCGATGTGAAAGTGGAGCGTGATGCTCAGGAATTGGCTGACAGCCTTGGAGTCCGCATTTTCACTGCTGACATCATCTACCATTTGTTCGACGCCTTCCAGAAGTACCAGGATGAGCTGATACGTCGTGGCCGCGAAGAAAACAAGGCGATTGCCGTGTTCCCGTGCAAGCTACGGGTACTTCCTCAATATATCTTCAACTCCCGTGATCCTATTGTAATGGGAGTTACTATTGAAGACGGCTTTGTTTGCCCAGGCACACCAATTTGTGTGCCTAGTAAAGAGGTAGGTCTGTATTGGGTTCGAGATCATTAATACGGTCTCTGCTGTTCAGGTTGCCAATCAATCATGGAGCATATACCTGTGTGGTCCTAGGTATTAGCACTTTTTTATTCTATAACAGTTCTGCCTGTGTGCAGCATGGGCACCCTAGTGCAAGGTGATTCGATTGATGTTGGCGCAGCTATTGTTGTGTATCTTTGTACCTGTTATCGAAGGGATAATTCTTGCTTCCAGGATTACAATACGGTTTTTTCTTTGACTTCGGAGCTGTATGGACCTGACTGTTCTCAATTAGTTCTAACAGGTCTAAGATTAACTCTTTAAGATCATATTTGCAAATAGGCATCAGAATTATCTCTGGCTGGCTATGCGATGTTGCAGTTTGTCGATCTTGGAGTTGTGTCGAGTGTTGAGCTCAATCATAAACCAATTGAAGTCGGTCGAAAAGGTCAGGAGGTTTGCATCAAGATTGATGCGATACCTGGTGAGGCCCCTAAGATGTTCGGGCGCCACTTTGATGAGAATGATATGCTCGTGAGCAAGGTAGGTCAAGCAAAGGTTCTTGCTGTTCGTGTACCTGTGCCATTTGTACTGCAAAATTGTCGCAAGCCACATTTTTGCTCTTGCACTCGAGGAATTGCAGTGGTCCCGTATTTTGGTTGCAGTTGCTTGCTATGTACCTTATTGCTCCAAAGGGACATTCGGTGTTCTCCATTTGGTTGCATTGTGAAATGTATTGCAGAAGCACTTTGGGATTGCGATTTTATTCTTGGCCTGGATGGTTAGTTATACGAGGGTCTTCCCTGTACCAAGTCTGAGTAGAATGTGTCGAATTGGGTTGGACCGAAGCAAACAAGCAGGCATGGTGTTGATTTTTAAAGGAAGCAAAAATGTCCATTATGGCGTGCCTATGTTTACTGATATAATCTTGCATTGGTGAGTCGTGATGGTATACTAGGTAAAGCGGTTGCTCTTCACGACCGAGGCCATGGATTCGAATTCTGGGGTAGGCGATGCTTTATTGCCACTGCAAGCGGTGGTGATAGCCTTTAAGGCTCTTCTGCTGCTATGCAAAAAAAGGCTGTTAAATCAGCTAGTATGTTTTTTTTACACCGAGTCGTACTTGTGGCAACCTTTTTCTAGCTCAGTCTAGAGTCACCATCATTCTTTGGCAATATGAAAATAAAACAAACCTGTCTGATAAAATCACATTGGTAAAAGCTGGTTGGCATTTAATTCACAAAACCAGTCACGATGGCACGATCATGTACTTCACTCAAATCAATTGTTTCTCTCTGTGAGATCCCTTAAGCGATTTTTTTTCTCGGTTGACATATTGCATGTCTCAGTTGCATTCTAGGTTCATCGGGTGTGCATCCATTTCTTTGAGCAGGGAATGACAATTTTTTTCAAATTCGTGTGGGTCATACCACTGTGATTTACACGT
This sequence comes from Cristatella mucedo, assembly GCA_009760855.2. Classification (NCBI taxonomy): domain Eukaryota; kingdom Metazoa; phylum Bryozoa; class Phylactolaemata; family Cristatellidae; genus Cristatella; species Cristatella mucedo. The sequence continues at coordinate 721,625 of WPIO01000083.1, forward strand.
GCTATGTACAAAGACTAAATTTTGATGGTGCATATTTGCTTGCTGCATGTATTCTAGTATAAAGAGAATATATACAACATGGCATATATAATGACTTCTAATTGTAGATCAGTCGAAATTCGATTGATGCCGTGAAGAAGTATTTCAAATCTGAAATGACCACCAACGACTGGAAACTTGTAATCGAGCTAAAGAAAATGCTAAATATAATCTAGCTTTCCAAGAGCTATTTATCGCTCTTCGTTCAACTTTACGGGCGTGCATTGTGCCTAGAGCAAGGCACAATGGGGCGCCTGATAACGGTTGTAGCTATATTCAGTGACGTGCAAGGCTGGAAAGGGATAGCCAGAATGTTGTACATTTTGCCTGATGCCTGACGTTTTCATGGCCAACAGCGAGACTACCTTTAGGCAGTAGCAGATACTTTGTTGCTGTTGATACTGCTCTGGTCTATTTACACTTGCAGTAACCGGATGGTGAAGCCAATTTACATGGTTTAATAAATTATTCAAGCTGTAGTTCTTTGCTGTCACTACTGGACTTGTATTCACGTCTAGTTAATGACATAATTGCATTTAGCTTGCGATGGCTTGAGTAGGTGACTTCATGTAGCTATAACCGTCGTTAGGTCTGCAGCTTCCCACAAAGCAGTGTCTAAAGGGAAACTTTGTACTGGCATTGTAACTAAGAGGGGGATCTGACTGATCGTGTGGCTTCTGCTTGGGACCAGTGGTTTAAGATCTGATTGCAATTATCTGTAGTTGAAATATTCGATAAATTATTGCACATTTGCTGCAAAGGAAGCACGATCGAATGGTGAGTGGTATCATGCTTGATAAACAACATGAATAACATGGTTAGGGGTGACATGCACAGGGTCAGCATGCAAGTGTGGTTGGTGGCAGCATGCTTAAGCACATAAAGGACGAATCGCAGTGACCCACTAAATGCTGTGCATTGCACCTGCAAAATCTCCTAGCAAAATACTAATGGCTGATATCGATAATGATTTAATGTCATTTAAACTATCGGAATAAACTGTCTTGCAGTCATTCGATCCTGGATGTCAGCCAATGTTTAATGCTTAAAACTAAATCCGAACTGCTACTCACATGGTGTCCTTATTGTAGATGTGCTGGCCTTGGTTTGGCCCCAGGGATTAACGTGCTCGCCTTTGACCACTGAGGTCGTTGACTTAAGCCCTACGGCATATGTTAAGCCCCTGAATAGAGATCAAGTTCTCATAGGACTTGCCTAGATTATTGCAGTTACCTTTATTCGGAACGCTCAGCCTGTGCCCGTAATCGTCTGCAATTTTGGTGCGAAACTCGTCATCTTATCTAGTAGGTCGTCAATGGCGTAGTTGTCACTTCTTCGACTGCCCCCTCCCACTTCGCTATGCTTCTTGCTTTCTCTTGTGTTGCATAAGACGAAGACTGTTGCCTGCCGTGGGTGAAGCGAAAGCCGCTTAAGCTTTTGTTGCTTTACATGCATCTCTCTATCGTAACACCCACTTGGTCCATATGGCTTTGCAGTTAGACATGAGATTCGTTAAATTGCATCTCAAATTGCAAGTGTTCAAATGACCAGCTTGCCCCTCCATTGGTGATTTTTGTTTGTACTACACGCGAGTTGCAGTCAGATGTCCTTTTCGGAACAAAATCTGCCTAGCAATGCGACCGATCGTAAGTCAATCTTCTCCGAGGAACTTGGAAGAGCCATTTGATGCATTGTGCCACTAATGAACCAAGTGGTGTCTGTTTACTGCTTCGGACATTGGGTTCCGTTGTGTTCATATGCCTGCCTGCCGGCATAGCGATCAGCGATGAGTTCGGTCATGTCAGCAACGTACAAGTTATCGACTCGGCGAAATGTATTCAATTGCCTGCGAAGCAGGACTTGTCGATCTGCATTTGTGCTTCTTGTATTGCTAGTCCGGTCCTGTTGTATATAGCTGTATCCGTTTTAAGACTTAACTGTGGTCCGCCGAAATCCGACCTGAACTCCGTGTGAAGTACAAAATTCTTCCGCGAACCTCTCCAGACTGAGTTCTCCGTAGCTACTTACAGAAAACTTCCAGAAAAAAGTACCCTCTAAAGTGCAATTTCAGTCAGTAAGACACTAAGGAAATATTGCTGCGATCTTATTCCGAAGGCTTTGCAGTGGGTAATCCTAGTCATGATTAAGAATTTACGATGTTGCAAAAGCAAGAAGTCGACTATTTTGCAACTGATTGGGTTGTTTTGTACGGGTACCACTGACCACAACAAGTTAAAAAAGAACAGTGAACCGACAACTGTTCTCGCCAAGGGATATATGCTCATCTACCTGCGTGTGCAACCCTTTAACTGCCCTTACCGTGAATCTACATTATGTCTAAAACCTTTGCTGATCTCAGCAGTGTGCCAACTAAATGGAGAATAATGTCTGCCTAAAATCGCGGAAGCATAAGAACAAGAGACCACCTAGTTGTTTAGTAAGAGGTTTCTTGATTCATTCGAGCCAAAGGAGGATCTAGATAGCACAGCTTTGATTATTATTACTAAGGGTAGCACGGACTGGCAAACACTGTAGCCAACTAGTGAATGTTTGCATAAGAGATGCCAAGATGGAACCGGTTTTCCCGGCAGTCTAGTGCACAAGTGACGGCTAAGAAGGAACTTGCTTCTGCGGCCACCCACACAGCGATGCTATTCTTCGCTTGCTTCCACTCCTCTACTTCGGTCTCAGCTGACAGGTTCTTGCATAGAATTCGATTTGGTTCTCCTAGGGCACAGTGGAGATATAAAAACGTCTTAATACTATCATTATACGCCGGGCACAGTTTGAAGGTAAGAAGAGACTATGCATGACGAACAGGTCGAGCAGGAGAGGCAGAGTGCTCGGCGTATAATGATAAGATAATATTAAGACATTTGTATATCTCCATTGTGCCCTAGGAGAACCAAATCGAATTTTATGCAAGAACCTGTCAGCTGAGACCGAAGTAGAGGAGTGGAAGCAAGCGAAAAATAGCATCGCTGTGTGGGTGGCCGCAGAGGCAAGTTCCTTCTTAGCGTAACTTGTGCACTAGATTGCCGGGAAAACCGGTTCCATCTTGGCATCTCTTATGCAAACATACTGATTGTTTACTTCTGCTTAGGATCTAAATCGCTACAGGCAGCCGCTCCGAACATTTGGTTCCCATTCCATTTGGATTCTTTTGCTTTTGTTCGGGACCGAACAGTGTAGGGGGCTAAAATAATGGGCCATTCAAAGCAACAGATACGTACGGCAGATCCGACCGGAACAGCTGCACGACAGCTGCAACGACTTGTCGACAGCGATCTGAACCAGTCGCACCTATTCACTGGTGTGTCTGTCAGGCAGCCAATTCATTGCGTACCAGAAAAAGCCCGAGCAGCGGCACCTCGATGACGGCCAAAGGGCTGCTCTCTATTCGACCTTGACCGGTGCTGGGCTAGTCTTCGCCAACTGCTCCATTCTGAACATCACTGGCACAATGCTAAACTGGGTTAGGTCCTACCCTAGTGGGAGTCTAGGTGCAGATTTAAACGGCTGTCTGTCGTAAAGGGGGCCTTCGTTGTAGGGAGTGCCTCGAGGTTCGGTCTGGAGCCCCTTCTTTTCACTGTCTATACTCTCACTGGCCCTTGCCATCGCCGATCACAGCCTTGGCTTTCATGTCTACGAAGACCACACCCAGTTCTACCTCTCGTTCGACCTTTCTAAGCCTCGCCCCATCCGACTCAATTGATTCCGTTGCTTTCCGTACCAACGACATTCGCGTTTGGATGGCTTGTAACTTCATGAAGTTTAACATGGCTTTGACGAAACTAATAGTTATGGGTAACCTAATGTCTACTGACAGTTAAAAAGTGTAGCCCTATACTGGTCTAACTACCATCACTTCTGTGACGTCGGCCCGTTATCTAGGAGTACTATTCTAACGACATGTGTCATTAGATGAACATACTTCCTTCACTGTTAGGTCTGCCTACCTTCAGCGAGGAAACAATGTCAAGAAGTGCTTAGACAAGGGCCCGACAGCCAAGCTAGTTTAAGCGTTTGTGACATCGCGCCTAAATTATTGCAAATTCTTTTATTCAGGACTGTGTGCCATTGGTGAAAAACTCATTGGCTTGTCCAGTCTGTCGTAAACAGCATAGTTGCCACATCCACCGCTTCTATCTTAGCTGCACTGGCTCCCTATCAAAAATTGAATCAACCAAGATCCTCAGCCTGGCTTAAAGTATGGCACTTTCACTAGACGAATAACATCGTCAATTTAGATAGCACTCGTGGTAGCGTGCGCGTAAACGCTCCATGCAATAAAGATAGTGAGTCATTCCGTCGCTGCTTGACTGGGTCATGGCGGTGCAAGCGAGGTACGATCTGACTTGAGTTCCTTGTTGAGCTGAGTGCTTCATTTAATATCTTGGCGGTTCGCCCTTTTAAAGCAGCTTCTCTGGCATGATGTGAGAGCGGTACGCGATTGTGCATGGAGACAAAGGAAAACCCAGTGTAGTCTAACTAGCAGGGTTGGTATCCAGCCAATTATTGGCGGCAGCCCCGGACAGGGAGACAATTCTAATACCACGAGAATATTGGACACTGCGTGCAGTTATTTTTAACACACCTAAAAACAACCGCTCTGTTGAAGGTCTACACCCAATCGCGTGCATCAATTTTTCTTGGCGAAGCAGGAAGTTACTTTAAACTCGGTATGGATGCAGCAGGAACACTTCCTTCTCAGGTCGTTTTACTATTCATTTCTATGATAGCGCTCGAATCTCGGCGTGTTGTACGCACGTCTGGCCCCAGTGACAGCTTTGTCGAGGCGTATCTTCCAGGTTTCTGTCCCACTCAGCGAGGTCCGAGCAGCGGGTGCGGGTTTCTGTCTCTCGCGTATCTATACTCATTGTGCATAGAGCCGGCTAGGGATATTCGTCCTGCCCCTAGTTCGGAGCAGCAGTAGAGTGTGAAGGTCAGCTGATTGATTGCAGCCCAACTAAATGCAGCGGATAAAAGAACAGTAACCTCGGCAGTCTCGCTGCCGTTTGCAGCATGCAATGCAGAACTGCCTGTAGCAAGAGTCGGAACACGAGACCTGGGTCGTGAACTGCAGTATCTTACGCATAGCCCGCCTAGTCAAGCTTATAGCGTCAATCGGCTCCTGGATCTTGATTGCCCCGGCAATCGGCTCCTTGATCTTAGCCCAGGGATAAGGTACTCACGTCTTAGCCCGGGGGTTAAGGTACTCACTTCACGACTGAGGTCGTGGGTTTGAGTCCTGCAGTGGACGATCCTTGAAAGCCCCGGCAATCGGTGATGAGAGCCGTCAAGGCTTTCTTGCTACCGTACAAATGAGGCTGTTCAATCAGCTAACCTGTAGACTTTTTAATCGGAAAATATTCTAGTCGACTGCATAACTCAAATCTGAGGTATCAGGGCACAACATCCATAACGCTAGCCAGTGGGTATAATGGGTGATGTCAAAGAAGCACACCGATTTTTTTTATAGCAAAATAGTCGCAGCAGCGAGCAAACGCGACAATTGACAGCCAAGGAAGGAGGCTATGGGGATTTTTCAGTATCAAATAAATCATAGCAGCTTACTTAATATGCACGAACGATCGTGGTAAAATAGAGATGACCTAGGACCTGTGACAAGGACTGTTGCAGCATGTACTCCACTGAGATCGACTACAAATCAGCAGAGAAGCGCTCAAACAGTGATGGCGCTTAAAATAACATTAACTTTTAGAGTGCACGTCAAATTTCACATGGTCCGATCTAAGTACTCGTGAAAATTGGGTACGACCGCTTGTCAGCACCAATATACTATTGTGATTCACGTGATGCGTAAAAAATCGGCTTCGTCAACAAATATTGTACAGCACTGTGTGTAGAGCGTCTCTAGAAGTTTCAGCGCATTCCGCTTTCGTGCTCATGAGAAATTGTCTGAAAAGTTCCGTGTAGCCCAGCAAGTGCTGATGCTAACCAGCCATCTTACAGCGGAACTTGGTCATTCTTTTTGGAATGCGCAAAGCGAGTTCCGTGAAATTTAGTCAATGTACTCCAACACAGTGCTGTGTTAGAGTGCTATTACTTCTGGAGGCTGCCAAGGACGATCGTGCCGTACTTTCAACGGCAAACGTTTTCTCGCCAAAAATGAAGGCAATATCGCTCTGTCTCGGCAATGCAACAGCTATCATATTTTTGACATCCTTATACGTTCTTAAAAATGTTACTAATGCTTTTTGACTTATTACTGGCTAGCGTTACCTAAACTCAACTCAAAGGAATCACTTTCACGACCTGGTACCCACCAGGATAGAGAAAGCCTGAGTCGTTCTTCCTAGAGCAAAAGTATGAATCCCGCTCAACCGTGGAGTATCCTGGTCATTTGCACGAGTAGGAGGCTGTATACGCCTAAAAGTACTGACTGCACAATGTTAGTCCTCCCTACATCTGCAGTTCCTTCGAATGTCCACTGAGCCCACGCTCTGCTTTAAGAGCTTGTGCTTTCGCGAGGTAACGTTAGCTCTAGATATGAACATCGTTTGACGTGGCATAATAACTCGTCGGGGAAGGCCTCACCGCTTGTTTTCCTCGGAAGGTAGCAGTCTGCGAAATGTCGTGTAATGCACCTTTGTCTTTAACTCCTTTAAGTTACAAAGATGAACAAGGTTGTTACTCTGTTTTCTATAAGGAGTGTTTTCTATAGCGCTTTCAAAGCCTATGTGGCTTTCGGTGCGCACATATTTGCTAGTAGACTTAATCTCATGCAGCAAAGGGAAAGTGAGAAGCATAGGGTAGTCGAGGAAGTGCATGGCAAGGAACAGCTCAGGACGGCTGGAAAAGAATGTGCGACGGTCGGCTGCGCAAAATAATATTTCGTAACGCAAGAATTGTGGAAGCGAGTTCCACAATGTAGGCCAGCAGAGTAAACTCTTCTGTCACAGCTTTACGCGATACGGTAGAAGTAGAACAAGCTCCAATTCGCTATCGCACTGGCGGCCCACTTAGTTTTCTTTTGCTGTCGTACGAGCGAAGTTTGATTGACCGAGATATTGAATGTAAATCGCAGTGGCATGCGGCAGCTGCTGATAGCGGCGGCAGCTGCCGCACGCCACTGCGATGCACATCCTGCGGGCGCTTATCGTGAGGCGCCGCTCTTTTTCCTTCTCGCTTTGGCGCCTCGTTCTCTTTCTTTTTTTCTTCCTTTTTTAAATAACTGGGCGGCAATGAATTCGCCCCCTCCCGGACCTGCAGTCTGCACGAAGGGCTGAGCGAAGCGGGAGCGCTCGCAACCGAACGTCACAGGACGCTTCGCGTCCGCGCGCGCGCGCGTGTTGCAACGGCTGAAACAGCGACTTGTGTCACAACGACCGTCACATCGACTCACTGGATGCCTGCAGCGACTCACCGGACGCCTGCAGCGACGTGGCGCCGCTCGACACGCGCGCCTCGCCCAGCTGACCGCCGTCGCCGCCGCCGCCGCGCCAGCAGCTGTAGCGGCGGCGGCCAGCTTCGAGCACAGCTCCGTCTTGGCCGAGCTAACCAGCTGGCTAATTTCTCAGGGATGGCTAGAAATGCTGCTAGTGCCGAGTAGTGCTGCTGCCAGCGGTGCCTTCGGGCACGGCCGTTCGGCGCAGCGTCATTTTCCAATGAGGTTAGAATTATACATTTGTTTCAACGGCGGCTATAATTTCGGCACGTTTCGTCGCACGCGCGAAGCCGCGTCGTCGTTTCCGGTCACTCGAGCGCGGCTCCGTCCGTCGAGCCGCTGGCCTCCACATCCCGCCAGGCCTAGGCCCAGCAAGGGTCCTAGGCTAGGAGAGCAGCTTTAGACGCAGGTCTTGCGATCGTTTCAGGTACCCACTGAGATAGGGCGGAAGCGCGTGGGCTCTCTGCTGTCTGCAGTCAGCCGACAACCTCGAGACGCCGCCTGAGCGTTCAAGCGGCCGGCCGCTCTGCTAGGCTGCAACGCGAGGAGTCGGCTGGCTATTTGCAGCGCTATTACGTCCCTCCACTGTTCTGCAGCGTAGGCGTAGTAGTAGTAATATAGGCGGCCGCATCGCATCGAGTTGCTGCCAAATCGTACGGTCGGAGCGGAGGCTTGCCGTAGCGTCAGTACCGCATACGCGGAGGTCCGCGTGTCGTCGCGGTAGCTGGAAAGGTCGCGACCCGTTTCAAAGGACAGGCTTGAAAGCTAGAGATAGCGGCGGCTGCTCCAGCATTCGACCAGGTAACGGCGCGCTGGATAGGTCGAGCAGCGACGACTGGTTACGTAAGCAAGGCAGCTCTCCTGAGCGCGGACAGCTTACTTGTACTTTGGAAAAAAGCGGGTCTCTCGCCGCCATTAGCTGTTGTCTATAGCTGCCGCGAAGGCTGGATTAGCCCTACTCAGACTGGAGCCGCACAGCAGTGCTCCTGCGGTGGTGTGGACTTCGGTCGGATTAGACATCGACCTCTACCAAGCGCCAATGATTGCCGCGGTGCACCGAGCTGTCAGTGTGTAGACGCACGACTACTCGCTGTCTGAGCCTCGCCAATAACCCACTGGTGGTGCCAAACGGCTCATCGATGCTGTACCGGCGCTCGTTGAATTTCGCGTGCGCACGCGTGCAGCCCGTAGGCCATACGCAAACGGACATTCACCGGTTAGTTGCATCGCTAGTTCGTGTGACTCGTGCCTCAGCGTGTAGAGTTCATTGGTTCATTGGTTCATTGGACACCTGCGACGCTCTTCGTAGTGCTACGATATCTCGCTCTTTGGGGCGCTTAGTGCTAGATGTGTGCGGCTGGCGATTAAGCTGCATATCACGACTGGCATAGACCCTAAATCAATATAAACCTAATTGTAGTACGAAATTAGCACCGGCGAGCACGGTGACGACGCACAACCTCCGCAGTGCTTAAGCACGCATATATTCCTCGAGACGGCTCGCAGTGCGCCAGCACAAAGCCACTCGGCCCGGTGTCCCATTGTAACTTCTGTCTGCATTCGATCATGCTTCCTTTGCAGCATATGTAATGTGCCTGGAATGAGATTCAGTTCTCTGAGGGCACCAATGTTTTATTACTAGTGGTAATACATTCGGTCTCCGACTCGTCGCCTCGGTCCGCTCGTCCTCCTTACCAGCAACAGCTAATTAAAGGTGGGTTGATGGACCGTTGCTGCGCACCGGCTTGTATCTAAGCTACATGCGACAGCTAATCAAAGTTAGGTTAGTGGACGACAGCTACATACCGGCCAGCGTCCAAGCAACACTAATTACAATATTTCTTTAGTACTAGGCGCGTCTAGCTTGATGGAGTCAAATTCCACAACTGGCTGTAAATTCTTTGCGTTGTTCGACGAAGAGGAGATCCTTACGATTGTATCGAAAGGGTCCACGTAAGCCGTATCGTAGCGCTCAGGTGTACGTCTGAAGTATCAGCAATCAAGAGTAACGACACGGGATATGTGCCAATAAATGATAATGTGTGCGTTTTTGTAGATCATTGTGCTTCATCTCGAGATTCTTTAGCGATATTTCACTGCCGTCGATTCTCCGTTAAGTGCATCGGCTACTCGCGAGTTCCGAAGCATTTTTTGTTTATGTTTCGCTTCTTATTCAGCTCGCGGCTCCACGATTCCAGCTGTCAGTTCTATCTTCAGCGGGGCGCACGAGGCCTTTTGTTGGTCACGTGGTCACATGGCTTTGCAAGGTTTGTGACGCTGCACAAGCTTCGACATACTGCGAGTGAAACTTCTCGCAGGAATTAATATAGCATCCTAGATCCATTTAACCCTATGCGCACTGTCTTATCTTTTCGGGTGTAGTGTGACTTCGAGAAAAAGTGCCACTAACTAGCTACTTCGTGAAGCACCCGAAAACCGAACGCCGACTGAATCAGCAGCCAGCTGTAGCCGCACTTCCGTAGCTCGCCGAGATATAGAGCTCTCTCTCTCTCTCTCTCTCTCTCTCTCTCTCTCTCTCTCTCTCTCTCTCTCTCTCTCTCTCTCTCTCTCTCTCTCTCTCTCTCTCTCTCTCTCTCTCTCTCTCTCTCTCTCTCTCTCTCTCAATAGCATAGCCTGTAGCCAGTGAACAGGCGGCCACTTTCAGAAGATATGGGTCACTAGATGCATTCGCAAGTACTGAAACGAACTTCAGGGTTAGTCAGTCCCAGTCCCCGATCGGTTGGCTGCCTATTGGGGTTGAGCATCGCCTGTGTAAAGTCTACAGCAATCTCCCAAGACAAGTATAGGGTGGCTCCGTAAACGCAGCGGCCTGCCAACGGTTCAATAGCTGACCGCAAACATTTGGAAACCACAGACGTCAAACCGCTCGGCTAATTAGATTCCATGTTTGTCAGCTTGGTAACAAATGCAACCGCTTGCATCCGTCGGCCTCAATCAAAGCCCTTCACTGCTAGCTACGACGAGTTTCCTTTAGCCGGGACCAAGATCAAATGGGGTAATTCATCCGCGAAGCGCTGTTATGAAGCTCTCTGCCAGCGGCGTGAACACAGGTCGGCCTTACTGCCCGGCAACGGACAATGGGCACGTGTTGGCCAGCCGCCATCTTCCTCATTCATCAGGCAATGCTGCTCTGCGAAGACGTGTTCTCAATCAACAAGTCGGCAGTCATCGATTACTGAGTCAACACTTTGCATCCCCTCTCATAGACCGGCCATTGTCATTAGTCAATGCATTCAGCTGGCGGGAGGGGATCGGCCTGCTGGTCGGTTGTTCGCAACAGCCCGAGCTGGATGTGATGCACCCCGAACTGTCCCGGCCAAGTGAATCGGTAGCCGTTATCGGTGATCGGTAACTGCCCAGTGCATGCAGAGCCAACTAGTTGCCATCCTCAGCAGAGAGGTGTGCCTGCCGTTCTGCAATTGAGGTCGAGGAAGGCATCCAGAGGGCAGTCTACCCCCACAGGGCCTCTATTGCAGTTGCAGCCTCCACCCACGTGGGGCTCTACCCAGAACTGCAGACTGTCTTCCATCCTTGCCTCCAACTATGCACTACTACTTTGTGCTAGCGAACCATTATATAGCGAAACCTTTAACTAAAACTTGCTCGTACCAATCAAGTGGAGATGAGACGTTTAAAAAGGCCTCTAGCTCATACCAGATGAAGGTGTGAGCTGAAGCAGCTTACTCTTTTATGTTTGATAAAAATTTGATTGATAATTTCACTAGAATTTTACCGGGCTAGATTTTTAAATAGTACTCATACCGACGATTCTGGATTTAGTGGCAGCAAATTATGCTGCATACCATAACCCAAACGCCGAGCTGATGCAGTCGGCTTCCATGTGATTTTTCTCAGCAGTTGGCTGAGTGCTATACAAGGCCTGGGCAGCCGAGTGCTATGTGCTGCCGATGGCAGATGGCGATAACAGCAGCTACTCATGATTCCCTAAAACCGAAACAGCATTTACTGCTGCTGTACTGTCGCAAGCACCTCTCAAGAGCATGTTTTCAGCTTTGCTGATTACTGACTTGCGACTGCTGCAAAGGAGCAAGCTTGGCGGTGCTTTATCACTGAGGCGACGAATGCTGCTGCTGTACATCCTAGTTGTTAGGTGGAAGGTCCTTACTGATGCACAGGGGTGCATTCCTCGTCATGCTCACATCCTGCTCGTGGGTGTGCAGGCATGTACATTTCTCACTGGCATGCACTTTTATGTGTGCAAAAGAGAGTGCACGACTACATCCACGTATTCAAGTGTGTATATGGACATAAACTGAATATAAATAACTACCAAGCTTAATTCTCTGAAAACTTCTGCAGCTGCCTCTGTGCACTGGCACAGCTTGGTCTACAGACCGATCAATGTCCAGCCGCAGTCTGCATCAGTTCAGTCCTGATCCAGCAATAAATGCTGCATTCAGGCTTCAGCCAATTTGCTGGCTGCTGATTATTGGCATGCAGGCCAACGTGTCATTGCTGACAACTGTCACCTGGTCTCTTTAAACAAGAGAACTAAAAGGAGCCTGTCATAATAGCTAATTGGCATTGCATGAAAATAAACAAATAAACTACGCTCGATCGAGTGCATGCAGGCAATTGCTTCAACGAAATCAGTGGCTGGATGGAATGATTTCTTTTGCATGACTTCACCCCTAAAGACGTAGAGCTATTTTTGGAGCTGGCTGAACCACCAACACTACTCCAGGCAGATGGAAGACAAGGCGGCACCAGGTTGAAGAAGGGTAGACAGGCAATGTGGGCTCAAGCAATTAGAGCACCGATCAATTAGCCTTGAAAGGAAAGGTGTGCTCTAGCTGCCCGACTGATTCAACCCGATGTGCACCGAGATATCGGCAAGAGGCAGCTCTTGACAGAAAGAGTGAAGTCGACAAGCCGATTCTTGCACCACCAAGACAATGCAAGACACAAGCAACAATCATGATGGATGTCAAAATTTAATACTGACATTGAGATGCTGTGAACTACTATTCTTCAGGTTGAGCAATGCGGCCTATGGCACCAGCTCGAGTGTATGCCAGGTTAAGACTAACTTAACCCGAGTTGAAACTGGTTCTGAAAGGGAGAATGAATGATTGGGCAGGTGTGTGACACAAAGACAGACACAGACAAAGGCGATGCTGAAGTTCGAGGAGGGAGGTGGAGAGGAAGAGATTAAGTGAGCCGAGCTGGCACTCGGCTCCTAATTTAGGCACCTCGGGGATGGGCTAGTATAACTACTGCTGTGCACACACATCTCCTTGGGGATCTAGAGGCGAACTACAGTCAGTCTAACGTCAGACTGCAACAATGCCACAGAGCAGATGCGATCGACCAGTTGTCCGGTTAGTCGCAGTTTAGTTGAGCGACAAGAGCTGCCCACTCACCGCTGCCGATGTACATGGCGACTGGAAATTTAGATCAAGATTTCTTTCGGTGCTGTTGTGGGCAGCCGTTGGAATACCATTATAAGGACAGCAATTTCGAAATCAACCACGACGCCCTCTCCCCCCATCAGTCCACGAGCAGTCCATAACAGACCAGCAAGCATCAGTGTGTCTGCCGATGGGCATCGGGTGGAGAAGGGGCAAAAATCGCCACCGCAGCCACCTCCGCTGCCATCTGGACAGGACGGAAGGATCGGCAGAAAAAAGAGCTCTATCAGATCCCATAGCAACCGTCTCGCCGTGGTGGACAGGTCTGCTCGCTGCCGTCCACTGCCTTGATCACAGCTTCCTCGGCTGCCGAGAGTCCAGAGCAGGCCACTCTCACCCCGCTTAGGCCGCCGCCGCTACGACAGTGGCAGCCGTGCCTCTTCCGGTGGCAGTTGTAGCAGCCCGACACGGCAGCAGCGCAGGCACGCAGCGGCCAGTAGAAGCACAGGCACGGCAGCACGGTAGTGGCAAGCATGAGCAGCACGCTCCAGCGAGCACAGCACATCGGCTTGTCACGACAAGCGCACGGGTGAGCATCCGGGGCAGTGCCGGTGGCCAGCTTCCGGTCTGCCTCGCCGCCGCAGCAGCCGCCATTGAACATCGCTCTCACGCAGCACAGGCAGCTGGCTGCATCAACGCAGCACTCGTCGCTGCACACAAGCGACCCCTCATCGGCAGCGGCATCAGTGGCCGACTGCCACTGCCGCCGCCGTTCAGCAGGCAAAAACGGCCGCTCAGCTGGCTCGCGTGCCGCAAACGGTGAGGCGGCGGCGACAGCGGCAACGAGCTGCCTCGGTGCAGGAATCGACCACTCGGGCAGACAGCGAGTCTGCGTGCAGGCACGACACTGACACTTGCCGCATCGCGCGCACACTATCGAAGAGTCCGCCACCGCCGCTGTAGCAGGCCGCTCGGCGGCAGCCTCGTGAGCTGGAGGCGCTTTGCTGCTGCTGCTGCGAGGAAACACCGACGAGTCGGCCCTGGCGGCGCGACCACCCGAGGAGAGGCGAGCCCGGTCACCGGTGAGTGACGACACCGAGGCAGGCTGCTCCGAGATGATGACAAGGAGAGCGTCAGGCAGAGCGGCCGCGCCCGAGGCGCGCATATTGACGCCATCGCCCGGTCGCAGCCGGTTGCCGTCGCCGCTGCTTCCACTGCCTCGACTGGGGTAGCGTAGCTGAGGAGGAGGAGGAGGAGGAGGAGGAGGAGACAGTGGCAGAGGGGGAGACGGCAGCTGGCCGCTGCCGCCACCGTCGCGAACGCCGCTGCCCCCTTCATCAGGGCGACGATGGCCAGGCCGGTGCGGTGGAAGATTCTTGCGCTCGCTCGAGCCGTCATAGAAGACGCAGCCGTCGGCCAAGCGGCCTAGGCAAGCGGCCGAGACGGGTGCGCTGCTGTCGAAGACATCCGGCGCAGGGCTGCTGCTGCCGTGAGATGCCGACGAGAGGGGAGTTAGAGCACCAGCAGCCTTGGAGAGGGTTTTCGGCGCTGTGGCCGGCAGGAGGCAGGCGTTCGGCTCGACGTACTCGTTGACCCGGATGCTAAGAGGCCGCTTGATCAGTCTCGTTATGTGCAGCAGTTCGGCAGACGACGATGCCGGAGATCGCGTCGGCAGCTGCAGCAGCGGCGCAGACTCGGGCTGCGGAGCGGCCGTACGTTGGGGGATAAAGCGAAGCTCACGCTGCTGTTGCCCTCCGGAAGAGGTGTCCACGACGTCCATGGCAAGAGAGTTGTCACACGTAGGTGGACAGTCGTCACCTAAACACAGTCTAAACGTTGTCACCTAAACACAGTCTAATCTAAACGTTGGCCAGGCAGACGCGATTGAATCAGTGGTTACTCATAACCATTGCAAGCAAGCGCAAGGTGCATGTCATGCCGGTCGGTGAGCAGACACCAGCACGCACTCGCATTTACAGACCGGTTGGTTAACATATGCAAGCATCTTTCAAGCAACAGATGGGCGACTGGCGGATGGATAGCGGCAAATATTATGCATCCTGTGTAGGGCATACCGAAGATACACGGCTGGCACTTAAGCAAGTGTCGACTAGGCACTAATTTTCCAAACACCATCTGCCAGACTAGAGCAGAGCAATGCAGTTATTAGAAAAGAGCCAAGTCAGAGTCCAATATTTACGAGTTCTGCCACTGCAAGTAAAAAAGAGACTGTTTCACTTAGTTATCGCTAAAAGCACGCTTGTAGTTGATACATCGACAGTATGCTCGGCTATATTGCATGTGCTTACCGAGTACTATAGGTGTGGGCAGGTGTACATGAACAGTATGCAAGCGTTTATGTCGCAAGTATTTCCAAATTTAATGGAGCTGAAATTCACACCCGATTTTTTTCTCAAAAACACACCGATGAGGAAATAGAGCAACGACGAGAGGCGAGGATACACCAATAGTACGGTGCGTAAAGAAACGCAAATGAATGAGAGTTGGGACTCCGTGTGTAGGGCAGCCCAAAAAACTAGCCATTCCAGCAGCCTCTCGCTACCCCTACTCACTACCACTCGATCAGCCGTCCAGGACAGAATCGCTCCCTGGCTCCCTTGTACGCTGCCCAGACCAGCAGGAAACTGTGCTACGGTGCTGCTCGGATTTGAGCTGCATGTAGTCTGACAGAGAGTCTGAGCACCTCAGCTGCTCTGCTCCCGGCATGCCATACTAGGCTAGAAAAAGATGATTTAATCAGCTTTAACCAGCTTGCTCGACAAGATGATGCATTCTACCCTCGTGATCGTTGATACCTGACTGCTTTCTACTGCTTTGCACACGCAATTATGGAGTGCATTGTTGCAGTCTTGTGTCTGCATACTGTTGGTGCCCTTGCTACTGCACCGTGCTGTAATTCGAAATGCGCCGGTGATCAGCGGGCTTATTGAGGCTGCATAAAACGTCGTTGATTGGCTTACTCATGTTCTACAGAAATGCAATAGGTCAAAAGAAACCCTTGGCAAGCTACTTGTACAGAGCCATGACACAGCAAAAACTGGAACGAGCCGGTTTGCAACTGATATAGTGATAGCAAATATTGTGAAAAGTAGCTTCACTTAAGAGTGAGACAGTAAGTAGCAAGAAATCTTGGCAAAGCCAAAACGCAGGCAAGAACAATGTGCCGGAAGGGGATAGAAACACTGGTTCAAAAAGATTCATGCTACAAAAAAGTGCTGCCACAAGATTCGGTGCAGCAGGCTGGTGGCCGACGAACTCCCACGGTTCTTGTGCTACAGTGCTTACTTCTACATACTAGATCGCCCCGGGATCGCCTCTTGCTACACTTCACCGGTGCCTACGTGATAAAAGCGATGTAAAGCTATCACTCTAGCTTGAGCGAGTAGCGGATGCCAGTCTCTGGATCAGCCTGTTGCTTTGCTGATGCTGCTTTGTTACTGTTGCTTTGCTGATGCTGCTTTGCTGCTGCTGGGTGCGTGCTCAGCAATTCATCGTGATGTCACCAGAAGACCGATAGGTAGCACTGACATAGCGGGATAGAGGATAGTTGTCCCAATAAATTGTGGCCTCATAAATACCGTTAGTGTCCACATAGTGATGGTTTTGGCGGCTCCCTTATGCGTGCTGACACTGCATGCTGCCACTAAACTAACCACTAACCATATTTGCATGCTGACCCTGTGCATGTCACATCTAACCATGTTATGCTTGTTGTTATTGAGCATGCTACCACTTGCCATTCGATCATGCTTCCTTTGCAGCAAATGCAAAGTGCTTAGAAAGAGATTGTTCTCTGTGTGCACTGTGACAAATGTATTATTATTATCCCTTACTCCACAAGCGCGATAAATTCTAGTGCATCCAGTAGATTGACTAAGAGCAAAAGTTTGCCTGAAGTACAACTCGGATCGTGTGGATGGGCAATGGCATATCTCGCTAAAATATCTCACGATTCGACTCATGCCTTACGAGGGCAATAAGTACATCGATTTATTAGCACAAAGGCAGAAGTAGCAGGCGTCCAGAGTGCTCAGCTGGGGCAAACGTTCACTAAGCTTTCATTGCCCACTTACCTTGGAGAGACTTGTAGCATGCATCAGCATTCACTTCTCCTACCCCCAACTACTTTATGCGAGCAGCAGTTTGTTGGTTGGTCACATCTTCCAAAGAAAAATAAATTCAAAGGCACAACTGAGGGCTTACGGTGGAGCTTTACGGATTAGTAACTTAGTGTTGCTAGCCCTATATTTCGTGTTACCCAAAACCCAAACCGGTGTAAGACTGCCCACCAGTGTTACCACCAAGCTGGCAACTTCTAAAGCTGACTAAATGTAATGTAAGCAGCAACCATCGGTATTCTGTGCATATTGCATTGAGGAATCAAAACCAGCAGGTCACGAATAAGCTGAAATATAATAAGCCCATCGTGCCTACACTGTGCTGACATGCAGGTTTCGATTCCTTTTACGACAAAGTTAGAACTCATTATACAGGGGAAATGTATGTATAGACACCCGAGTATCCATGTATATTCATATACCTCCATCTCAATGCATATACCGTAAATGTATCTTACATGGATATATGCATCTATACTATATAAAGTACATAGCTGTATATGCTGGCATGCAGGAATCAATTACAGCAGTAGAATTCTGGCGCATTGCAATGTACATTGCACTGAGAGTACTTTCCACTAGGTCTTAGCCACCACGTACTCTTAACCAAATGGTAAGGTGCATGCACATCACGGATTACATCATGGTTTTGAGTTCAGCAACTATTTCTGCCCGATTTTTGTTTCCCCGGAGGTAGTGTCCTTGAACTTCTCGATTCAAGTCGTAGATTCGTGATGGCACACTAGGTAAGGCGGTTGCTATTGACAACCCCAGTCCCGAAGTTGTGGGTTCGAATCGTGCAGTGGGTGATCCTTTATTGTCACTGCAAGCGGTGGTGATAGCCATAAAGGCTCTTCTGTCGCTATACAAAACAGGCTGCTAAATCTGCTAGTATTGTTGTAGTGTTGTTGATTCAAGTCCTTCAGCAGGCAGTTCTTCATTGCCTGCTGAAAGCCGGCGAGATTGGTCGCTAAAGTCCTTCTGCTTTGCGTACGAGACTCTTGAATCGGCCGGCCTGTACTAAACTGGTTTAACATATAAGACCGCACACACATAGACACATGCTTCCATGAGGTACCGCAGAATTTAATGAGCCAAGCTATGGGCAGGTAAGCGATTGCCACGGTCACTGGAAACTGTGGCATAAGTAACTTGTGAGAAACTGGTTGTAACTGTCAACAAGAGTGCATGTGTGACTGACTCACCAACGACAGTCATCGAAAAGCTGCTAAGAAGTAAACCCATTAATTCCTTACTGTTTACTTCAATTAATGACAATCAGGGTCTCATATGCCATGCTCCTGCTTGCTTTGGATGCTTGGTGGTTCATGCTTGGGATCAATGGCTTTATTTCGCACAGGTGTGTCAAGTTTGCTTTTAATATATACTAATCAGTTGACTGGACCAAAAAACTGGGTCATAACTTTTCTGATCTAGCTCATTATCATGGCTATGGCGCCGAATCTCTCTATTCATCCAGAACCAATGAGGCTGGTAAGCTGACATCTCCCCAAAACACCAGTATCCCTCCAAACTTCCTTAAAAACGGTGGCCTTTTGCAAGTTTGCCAGTTTGCTATACATGACAGGGACAGATGTGGTAGTGCAATCCCAAACGCCGCACGCTAACCGACTAGAATGAGCCAAGAAAACAACAACACTTCTGCCAATTTGAGTCCACCAGTCAGTCCTAAGAGGTCGGATTACCGTTCGTAAAAAGAAGCAAGATTGAGCATTTTTTGATGCCTGAGACTTATACTGTAAACCAGTCAGTTTGATGACGATGCCTAAGAGTAACTTAAAAAGAACGACGTGAAGGAGATAGGAAAGAAGGAGGGCAGTGCTCACAGTGCCTCTCAGCCAGATCAGACCAGTGTGCTACTTCGAGCAGTGCGGCAAGCGAACTCGATGCTCAATTTGAATGGTTTTCTTGTCTGCTTTACTTCAGCTAGAGGTAGTTGCAGTGAATCCTGCATCATGCAGCACGGGGAATCAAATTAGTATATTTTTACACTGTCGAGGACTGCCACTGAAAGAGGCTGGCCAGCTTCTTGTGTGCAGTGGCAAAGAAGTGCTGGCTTTTTTCAGCCAGGATTACTTCAACTCGCAGCCGCCTACGATGGGCCACCTACGAAACCGCCGACAGAAGCTGAGGACTGTGAAGAAAACGTATCTAGTAGCGAAAGACAAATTTGCAGAGGGGCAGAGGCAAATTTGCAGCGATCCAAACTGAAAATGGAAGCACGTCGAGAATCAACGAAGCAGTAAATGCAGAGCAGGTAAATTCCTGTAGCCTGTAGTTACACAGAGAGCCGCAGTTTCAGGGTTTGGTGGTAGCATTGGCAGGTGAGTCATGCCATGCAGAGCTCACCCTATGCACCCTAGCAAGACCCGAGAGCTAAATTCGAGCAGCAGCAGCAGCCGGACTGTGAGACTTTAGCGAGAGAGAGAGAGAGAGAGATGTCGAGACTAGAGCTGTGATGGCACACTAGGTAAGGCGGTTGCTTTCACGACCTTGGTCCCGAGGTCATGGGTTCAATTCCTGCAGTGGGCGATTCTTTATCGCCACTGCAAGCGGTGGTGATAGCCGTAAAGGCTCTTCTGTCGCTATACAAAAAGAGGCTGTTTAATCAGCTAGGATTTTTTTTTTTTAGAGCGAGACAACTGACGCATCGATGCCGTTTGGACCAAATTTCAGGGCTGCAGGTTCCGGTGGGGTGGCCCACAGACGTGAAACAGTCAGCTTCCATCGACTTGTATCTCGCAACATAATGTATCACGAGCTTGCATTCGGGACTCTGGCGGATCGCTTGCGACCTGTCGAATTGAGCGCAAAAACTCCAGCTTAGCAATCGGCTCGGCTTTGGTTGCAAAAGGACATCGGAGAAAAGTGTTTCCACAAGCGTTACATTATGCTGCCTAGTGCAAGAAAGTCCCAATAGTGGGATTCATCGTTCCTGTATACTACAATTACAATTGAAGGACTACCGGCTAGTGGATCCATATACCTTTTCGACTCATCAAACGTCGGCAGGTTTAAATAAACGAGATTCTCTTCACTGGTCTTTTTTGTTAACCTCCTTGCTTGTTAGGTGTAGGCATGGCAAAGAGGGAGGGGGAACCAGCCTGCCCACCCGGCCAGCTGACCCATAGCCACTCAGCCAGGAACACCCGGCAGCTTTCCAATGGCTGCCTCTGACAAGGTTAGGTTCCGGCCACTTAGCTTAATTATGACCACTCCACTGCTTTGAGCCAGAGACAAATGTCAATTCTCTGTGTGAGCCACGTGAGGTCACGGCCAGAGTGTCGACAGGGCAGCAGTGGGCCTTGGAAAGCCTTGCAGGTGAATAATGATAATAATGATGATAATAATAATAACAAAACATTTGTACAGTGCCCTAAGAGAACTAAATCACTTTCTAGGCACTTTACATATGCCAGAAAGGACAGGTTGGCAGTTGGTTAGTGAATACACAAAGGTTTGGTGCCTGCACGTCATTGGGCCCCCAATGATTGTCTGCCCGGAGAAGTCAACGTTAAAAAACCTTTTTGGCTTCAATCTGAGTATACCTCGAAAGTCAGGACCACCTTAGTAAAGCAGAGAGACAGATGCAATTCGCTACTGCAGATAGCTGGCAATCGTAGCCACATACTATGGGCCGATTATTAGCAGTACAACATTTAACATTTTTAAGCACCTCACAAGTTGCATCCTAGACAGGACATAAGGTTGTTAGTAAGCACGCACACAGGCATTCAGTATTTGCCTGCGCGTGCATACCGAATACCTAAATGTAAGATCAGATAACTTCAGATGGTCTCTCCTGCTTTCATTTCTTCCTTCCACCAACCCAGCAGTTACCCCACTTGCTCAGCTAAGCATGAGGCCAATGCACAAGTGTAGGGTAGTAAGCTACCAACTTGCAGCAGACACGTATACGATAAGCACGGTGACGGCTGCTTTCAATGCCTCCAACCCACATCACTAACGCTGCTGTGTTGCTCGGGGGGGGGGGGACCGACAGCCCGTGTGATGGCTAAGCTTACGGTGGTACAATGAGCCACGGAATTCCACACAATCACGTGGCAGCGACTGATGCAGCCAGCCGCACGAGCAAGCACGGCCTTGTGACACGTTCGGAAGGCACAAAAGCTGGCGGACGCTGCGTGGCTGCCATGCGAGCTCTTACGCGTCCATTCGCAGGCAGTCGCCTCCTGCAGGTGTCGGCCAGGGGTGAAGGTCGGCTGAGGGGTTAGAGTGGGCTGCTCTACCGAGGCTGCACAGAGTTACCTGCCTACTTTGCAAGTTGCCCAACAGGGCGGCAGCAGAGCTCGATGGCCACCAGAAGTGCAGGCGGCGACGGGCGGTCTGCCGGGCCAGAGCCAAGCGAGCCAGGCTGGCCGTCGTCGCACGCCCAGCCAGCCAGCCAGCCAGCCTTATGGGCGGCACCTTGAGGCATTCCTACACCATAGCCCTTTTCAGGAGGTACAATGCAGTCACTAATGACAGGGGTAAATCCTCTGTAATAATGCACAATAAGTTGCCAGAAGTGATTCTCACGCTCACAATTCCCTGCCAACTGACAGACGCAAACGCAAGGACCATCGGACTGATAAGATTCATGAGCGAATATCGCCCGCCAAATCCGTGCTGCCCCTGCCGTTCCAGTCAGTGCATGCCTCCGGTGGACTGCTGCTGCTGTGCTGCAACCAATGTAACAAACATGGCCGCACTGGGAGTAGGAACAAAGAGGCATACAGATTTCTGCGTGCTAAAGTAGTAGTTGCCTCGTGTCTTACCACAGCATGTACATACCTATGTACAGACACACACACACACACACAGACACACACACGCGTGCAAATAACACAAATATACACACACCAACACACATGCACACACACACCAACACACACACAAACAAGCACTCATGCGGGCACATGCAAAAGCCTCACGCTCACAGAATACAAACACAAAGAGCTCTCTCTGTTCGAGGAGGTTCAGAGACAGACAAGTCGTGCAAAGAGGTATAATACGTCATGCAGTGCAATCCTGCATGTGGCCACAGCCCTAATGACTTGCAGGAGATGCAGTGTTAATTCTCTGGATTTACCAAGGCTTGCAGGTAATCCCGGTGCATTCTCATTGCGCGAGCTTCCGGAATATCTGTGTACCTGCCATCAACTGCCATCTGCGGTCTCATCCCTGCCGACCTAGCTGATCGGCAACCCCTCGAATGGTGAGAACGCACGCTTGGCTTCACAGGTACATTCCAGCAACCTGCCGGGCCGATCACTTCTTGGATTTCCTCCCATATGGAACACAGAGGCAACTTCAATGGTCGGGGCCGCTGTTACCCGCCAGCGCGGCAGCTTCGATGGGGTACAGCTGAACTGGCCGCTATCGCCACGATGCACAAATGTTGGTTTACACATGCAAACCGCTTAGCGATCGCATCGTATAGTTGGCCTTCGATACGACCGTTCGTCAAACCCGATCGGAGCTAGCAGCCCATTTGGGAAGCCAGTGAGCTCAGAATGCAGGCTCGCAAAAATTCAGGCTACGACCCGGCGGCAGCAGCTACAGACGCCTCCGGCAGCGCCGCGTGTTTATCAGCTTCCGGAAGTCGGATAGAAATCAGGCAGCCTTACCTTTCCCGTCGGAGACGTTTTTATCGCGACTCGCAGCGTGGCTCCGAGACGGCCACGGTCCGCCGGCAGCGCGAACCCGCTTAATAACTAAGAGGCTGCAGGCGCCAACATTTCGCAGCGGGTGCCCCACAGTCCACGCAGGCAGGGCTGCGGTCGGGGAACACTTAAGGTCATTCATAACCGGGGTCGACCGGCAGGCCGGCCGGCCAACCAATCAATGGAAAGCGCGAAAGCGCCGAGCCGAGTACGCGCCCCTGCCGCGTGTAGTTAGTGCGGCCGCCAGGCTGGCTGGCGGTGGAGGAGAGGGAGGGGTAGAGGGATGACGGTGTGAGGCGTATCCTGTGAACGTCCGCCCAGACAACAACCGCGCTCTGAGCCCGGCAGGGTGCCAACGCCGCTTGTTTCCTAGGGTTCGCCGGAAGATGCTGTGACGCGATGCGCGATGGGCGACCGAAGAAACGGGCGGCGGGTAGCAACGGCGCGGCGGCTGGTGGTTGGCGCCGAGCTGAGGGAACGCCGGCCGCCTTCCCTCGGCTAGCTGCCGTAGCGCGGCGACGGATACGACGCGTGCGGTCATTTGCAGACCGGAGCGTCAAGTTTGGCCGTGCGTGCAGCGCCACCCTCCCGCTGCGTTTCTTTGTCGAATCCTTGACGCCGGAAGCTCGTACGCCCTCGCCGTCTGCCGAAGCAGCACCGGCGCGAAGTCGGGCGATTGGCCTCGCCCGCCCGCCAGCCCGCCCGCCCCCCCCCCAGGTCCGCACGCCGAAGTCGCAAGTGTGCTTGCGTGCGTGCGTCGCCGCTGCGCAGGCCGGCCTGCCGGCCGGACGGACAAAGTGAGAGACTCGCCGCAGCCGATGGCTGTCATGTCTCCCCCGGTCATGCCGGCGCCTCAAATGTCCCGTCGCGTTTCGTTGGCCGAGTCCTTGCTACCGCGCGCTGCTGGTAGCCGTGGCGACGCGCTACGACGCGGCTTGCCCCGTCGCCAGCCCGCGTCCGCGGCTATCCAGCTGCGGCTTCCGCCAAGGCCCCCGCGTTTCCGCGAAAGATATTCGGCGTCGGACAGTAGTACCCGGGTCGGAGTTTAGCATCGGCGGCGGCGTCTCACTGCGCTAGCTATCGACTGTCGGCGAAAGGCATTGTCTTTCGCTCTGCCTGCGGTCGTGCGCGACGAGTCGCGCGGACCTCAAGCGGCCAGCCGCCGCTGCGCGAAGTCACTTTCTTTCTGTTTCCTGTCTGTTTCCGCGTCGACTTCTGCGTGGGTCTCGAACCAGTTTTTCGACAGGCAGGTTTTGGCCAGTGTGGGGCATCGGAGCTGCAAACGACTGCTGGGTCTTGGCAATAAGCGACTCCTTTTCATTGTGAGTCGCGTGTAAATAGTAATGGAAGTGTTGGCTAAGTAAGAGTACCGCAGACTGCAGCCAACGTCGCTCACTTCGACTTGGTCAGAGCAGCCGAAGTAGGGGCAGCATTGCTACAGGACACGAGCGAAATAACCAACTGGAGAAAACCTTCTACTGCTCTGGAGGTCCTAGGCTGTGGAACCCACTCCCGAAATACTTGCGCGACGATACAATCTCGCAGTCTGCCGCCAACTGTAGCACATCGTTTCTAGCCATAATGCGTTGCTACTTCATGCCACCCATTTTCTCGACTCAGCTATGCCTCTCACTTTCTCCTTGTTGCGAAATATGGAGTCCTACAAGCTGCGGTACGCGCTTCGAAAGTGGATCAGGCTACGAATGAGCTAAACAAAAACGTTCCTGCCTGATGTTTGCAGCTTTGTGGAGTCACTGCCGGGAATGCACAATCAAAGCAGCATTGTACGATCCATCGGTTTATTCCGCAAGTTTCCAGTTCAAGTGGGTTTAAGCGCAGAGTCTATTTCTTTTCTGACCAGCACAAGTCCACATTTACCGCAGTGCGAGCAGGTATTGTATTTGCGTTCAGGTCATCTCTCGTCTGAAGCGGGAAGGATCTAGCCGGAGGGGCCGCAGTTCGCTGCTCATCCGAGCTGCTGCTACATTGCTGTACATGGGCTGATAAATGAGCGCGTTCCGGCGCTGCGTTTCTGCACGTACATTAGATGACCCTCGATGCTCTAGTGCTGTGTGTGAATAAGCTAGACTACTAACGAGTCGTACGGGCAACGTTTTCTTGCTCGACGCGAGTGCTCGTGCAGGTAGCTCGAGGCTTATTCAGTGCCTGCGAGCTCTGGACTAATTGCTAAAGCACGAGGTGACAGATCGCGACTACGCTCGTATACGCTGCACCCAGCTGTCAGAGTGGCGACTTTAGGCAGTAGTTCCCCCTCTCTCCCCTCCTTGTACAGAGCCAGCCGTTCACAGAGCTACGGCCGAAGGCATTCAATCTGCTGGGACGCGAATATTTTTTAATCGCTCTCCGCTGCCTCTGGCGGTGAGGTACGAAGACCGGCCAACGCAACCGAGGATGCTGCCACTCTGGCGCGCTGCACACATAAGCCGCAGCTATCTGCTCTGCACCGGCTGCACGCAGAGCCATTATGCGACCGGGCCAGCGTGCGTAATAGCTACACGCATGCTCGTGTACGAACCGTAATTGCTTCGCCATCTCTCTCGCAGTCGAGTGCTGACTGCCTGCGGGTCGTCCGCCTGCCCGGGCCAAATATGGAGGGCCGTCCGGTAACATGAACCCGCTGCGAGAGGCCGGACCTGCTGGCGTCCGGTCCGAGTGTGGCGGAAGTGCGAGGGTCAGCTGGCCGTCAGTCGCTATCGCGAGGTGTATTAACAGAATCCTCCCAGCAGGGCAGCTGGGGAAAGTTTGCACGTCCGATTCGGATCGGGTACGTAAGGTCTCTCTCTCGCTCTCTTCCTCTCTCTCTCTCTCTGTCTCTCTCTCTGTCTCTCTCTGTCTGTCTCTGTCTCTCTCTCTCTGTCTCTCTCTCTCTCTCTGTCTCTCTCTCTCTCTCTGTCTCTCTGTCTCTGTCTCTGTCTCTGTCTCTGTCTCTGTCTCTGTCTCTCTCTCTCTCTCTCTGTCTCTCTGTCTCTGTCTCTCTCTGTCTCTCTCTGTCTCTCTCTGTCTGTCTCTCTCTGTTTCTGTCTCTGTCTCTGTCTCTGTCTCTGTCTCTCTCTCTCTCTCTCTCTCTCTCTCTCTCTCTCTCTCTCTCTCTCTCTCTCTCTCTCTCTCTCTCTCTCTCTCTCTCTCTCTCTCTCTCTCTCTCTCTCTCTCTCTCTCTCTCTATCTATCTATCTCTAGCCCGCTTCCCAAAGCGAGCTAAAGAAGTTAGTGAATATTTTCAGTAGTTGTACGCTCGTCCGCAGTAAGTAGCCCTCGCTAGGAGCGCTCATATCGATCGTAACGGCAATAGCCAGCTGTCTTAGCAAAAACTGACGGCGAAACTCACTCACCCCGTATCTGACCGATCTCCAGTTCGCAGCTATCGCGAGACACCAAGCACTATCACATTTCTAATTCTTTCCTGCTGTCGTGCGGTCCGATCGTGCCGTCGCTCGTCGTCCTGCGGTCGATTCGGTTTGTCGATGCTCCGCGGCGATAATAGCGACCGACCGCGAACCAACTGCAACCGTGGCCAATGCAGACGTCCAATGCATCCGCATCCGCCTAAGCTAAAATTGTCCTTCGGTCGTGGCAATATCGTCTTTTCTATCTCCAACCGCGGATGGCGGCAACACCTGGAAGTGTCGCCACTATTTGAACAGTAGTCGTGGTGATTGCGGCCGCCGGTGCAGAGAGACCGACCAATGGCCCGAGGGTCGCTCCTCCCAGCTGTTCTCCCACACAATGAATTGCGCGCGCCGCGAGGACAGCCAGGCGCAATGCCGCGTTTTTGGAGTATGTGCACTGGGAGGCGAGTCGATTATACGATCTCATTCTCATAGATTCTGTTAGCTTTTATAAGCTAATCGTGTGAAGGAGTAGAGTTCAACATCATAAATACCAATGAAAAAAGCATCGACACTTGCCAATGTGTCTCTAAACCATCTTCTTACGTCTCCTCCTTTCAGTCGTCGATGTACAGAGCGCTTGCATCGCAACAGCCGCTGTCCATACGTAGCTGCTTCGCTCGCCGGTAACCCGCGGCTAGACATCCATTAGATAGAGGTGACTCATTCAGTCATGCTTCGGAGGAAAAGTTTGCCAAGGCGACCTGGGCGAGTCTTCCGTCTCCGGGGGAATTTCTCCATTCAGCGCCGCAGTCATTACCGTACCCACTTGGCGCTCTCGCCTGTAGCTCGCTTTACTGTCGTGGAGCAACGGTGCCATAACGGCTCTTTCCGAATCATTTCGGTGCACTATATATAAATCAGGCTCATCGTAGACAGAGCCAGATCTAGAGCTCTCGACTGCCGGATTGGCCTAACCTTTCCCAGGGTGGATCGGGTCGCCTCGTCGTACACGAAGTCGTCCGATCCGGAGAACCAGCACTCCCACTGGCGTCCTTTAAAAGCTGCTGCCGAGTACATGCGGTACTAATGCTGAGCACTCTCACGCGAGAAAGCTCTTTGAGCAAGTCGAGACTAATGGAATCGCGCGACCCGCATCTCAGCCTCGCTCGCCAGTTCTTTGTAACCTTCGTGCTAGTCTGGCCTAAGGGTTAGGGTGTTCGCCTCGAACCAAGGTCGACGTGAATGTATTTCATGACCAAGGTCGTGGGCTCGAACCCTGCGGCGCTTGTGAAGCGCCCGAATACAGATTAAGTTTTCTTTGGACGCCGTACAAATGAATTATATTATATTGTATTAACCTCAACGTGACCGATCGCTTTTCGACACTCCTGTGTAGAGTCTGCAATTCCTTCGTGGATTTCATAGGGCCGTGAACAATCCCGATTTGTCCACTGCCTTGAGTCAGTACTGAAAGAGCAGATACCTGCCTCTTTGCTTGCGATAGCTGCGCCAAAAAACTCTTCTATTTATAATATAAACCTTGGTCCAGATTCTGGGTAACTTATTCGCTGGGGGTCTCTAATATGTTAGCTTCGAGCTTATTGTTTAGACAGGCAGAGTCAATGCTCTGCCGGATATTTTTCATCAGCAAACGTATCGAAAGTGTGTAAGTGCAAAGCAGAGAAAGAAAGTAGGTCATCAGTAGCCGTCTCGGCAATTTATGAGAGCTTATCAAAGCCAAACAATTTCACAGAAGCTTACAGCAACTGCACTTGACCTTCAAGCCTAAGCATCAAGCTTGACGCATTGGATTTTTCACGTGTTGATTAGGCGAACTAGCTTTTGAGAGCAACTCCAATGCGGTAAAATAGAAAAGCAGAACCTGATTTTGCAATTTGATCACTGAGTCTTACAAAAGCCCATTCTTTTTAGTGATATTGGACAGAAGCCTGTTGAGAAATTAATGCAAATTGCGCTTATATTGGCCGCGCAGACCTTATAGACTCATAGAGATCGGCATTGTGGCATCTTACTCAGCAAAAGTGTTAAGCCCTTGCTGAAGTCTTAGCTCTGACTTAAGGTACTCGTACATAACGACCCAGGTCGCAGCTTCGAATCCTGAAACAGGCGATCCTGTATTGCCCACTGAACGTGGAGTGATGCTAACAATAATAGTAATACTAACAATAAAATATTTGTATAATGTAAAGTGCCGTATCAAAGGGCGCTATATCAAATGCATTATTATTATCGCGGCACCCTCTGAGAACTAAATCTCAGTCTAGGAACTGTGCATATGCTGTAAGGAAAGCATGTCAATATGGTTAGTGATAATATGCAGCGTCAAAACACGTAACCATAAAAAGACAATTCACAAGGACCCGGCCATTTCTGCGAGGAACATGCGTATTGTTCGCTTCTTTTTAAATATTGTCCGATCAGGCAATGTCGTGACGTCAGTCAGAAGTGAGTTCCAAGCTTTGAGAGCATACAAACTTAAGCTATGGTTACCAAAGGACTTGAGGTAGATTCGAGGCACAGCTATGCTGCCATTTGAATCAGAAGAACGGGTGGTAAGATGCGCAGCCAGAGGATAGGGTAGTGGTAGGCCAGGGTAGTGGTTTTGAGCAGGTCGTCTGAAACAAGAGAATAAAGGGACCCAAAATCGAGTGGCATAACCTGCAAGTCGATACGCTACTTTATGCGGAGCCAGCGAAAGTAAGCGTGAATTAGTGTAATGTGGCAACTGCGACGTTCACGACAGACACGCATGCTTACTGCTGAATTTTATTTTGCCCCAACTGTAAGCGCCCGATTTCGCAGGCCGGTAGACCATCGAGTAGTGAGTTACAGTGTCAAAGCAGGTGTCGCAAATACTTGGACCGACTTTGGTTTTTTTTTCATCGCTTAAGAACGCCCGAATTTATGTTGGCAATATTAGGTAGCCGAAAGTAGGACGACTTTATTAAGGAGCTGATGTGGTAGTCTAGTGAAAAGTCACTTTAGGACAGGTCACTCAGATTTCGTGCAGGCTTGTAACGATATAGCAGCCTCATTTATATAGCGACATAGGAGCCTTCATGACTGTCACCACCACTTGCAGCGGACAACAAACAATCGCCAACTGCAGGATTCGAACACGCGACCTGGGTTGTGAAGAGCGAGCATCTTACCTCCTGGGCTAAGACCAAGGCGCAAGTTGCTATGGGCGATACGCTGGCCGAGCCCATTTTGATAACCGTTAGGGCTCTTCAGCACCTATAACAATGTTGAATCAACCAACCTTTATCTTTGTATTAGCTTCGAGTGCCATTGCGTGATGTCATTATGCTATATTGTTTGAATGACAAAGCCGTAAGTTATTTATAATTAAACTTGTTGATGCGATTACCATTCACTGTCGAGAAACTGCTCATACAATCTGGCTAATGGTCAAAGCTCTTGTAGACACGCATTGGCCTCTGGCATTCTGGCTGGGGCATACGAGCGTTCTCGGCTCTTGGAGAAGAAAATGCATCTCGAGACCCGAGGGGTGCCCTCAGCATATCTGCAAATGAACGCAGCCAGAGTAACGAGCATTTTAAAATCAGCTGTCCTCTTTCTATCTGCAAATACGTTCGCACGATTGCATGCAAGCCTTTGCCTCCTTAGATTGTAATACGGTGATTATAATGGACTCACTGCGGAGCCAATCTATGTACAACCAATAGCGAAATTGCGACTATTTCCTATTTATTAGTGCTCAGTTTGGCCTCTGCGGTGGGTCATGGCACAGAGCTAACACGGAGGACAGTTTTTATTTCACAGTTATTTATCCCGCGTAATAATGTGTTAAACATTTAAATGTACGGAATATTTGTGCACAAGAATGAATAACTAGTGGCGAACGACGTGATCCGCTGGGCCCCTTTGACGTTGAAGTGCTGAAAAGAAAAAGGATTAAGATGAAACAACATCAACGAGGAATGCACTCACTTGTTTTTCTCACCTCAATTTTTGCGAGTTTTTAAAACGTATGCATTTGTATGTGCTTTTTTTTGCCTTTCCCTGTAACGCGTTTTTCTTTTGGTGTTAGCGAACGTACTTTTGTGTAGAAATTATGATTCCCAGAAGGAGCCCTTTACTCTAGCTACGCATAGCCTGCTCTCAGCTGTTAACTTGTAAAATTCAGACTGTCCCTTACAGATATCCGCCGAGCCCCGTCCTCGAACTCGACCCATTGCGTCTTACTAGATTCACTCCGCGGGTCACACGACCGCCGGCGCGCCTGTCGTGCGACTCGGCTAGGCCCTTTTACCTGTTCTGCCGGTCCGTCAACCGGTATGGACTATATTCACCCTCCCTCCTTCCGTCTCTTTCTCTCTCCTATCTTTAGGTGGAGCTCCGGCCTTTCTTAAATAAATGGTCTATTTTGGTAAGTGCCCAGTGATGCACAACCTCCACATTTTGCATGTCATAAACTCGCCCCCAACGTCTTTCACAGTCGATTCATACACAGCTTGTCATTTCTAAAAGCTTCTTCTCCCTGGCTCGCATTGAATTTTATTTGGATCTCTCTGAATGCTTCATTGAGTTAAAAATACGTTTTGAGAGCTCCAATATTGGACAGCTTCTTTGGAAAGTATGAAAACCAGGGAAGCGATCTGCCCGAGCCTTGTCATTGAAGGCTCGTACGCTCCCAAAGCATTCACTTCCCACTTGCGTCACGACATCCCCTGATTTGACCGCATTTAAAAAGAAACTAAAAAGGCATCGATTTATCACAGCATTTAGTGGGTCCGTGCGACTCGTCCTTTACATGCTTATGCATGCTGACACTGTGATCTGCCACTAACTATATTTGCCTGCTGATCGTGTACATGTCACCCCTAGCCATAATATGCATGTAGCAATTGAGCGTGCTACCACTAACCATTAGATCGTGCTTCCTTCGCAGCGAATGTAAAGTTCCTAGAATGAGATTTGAGTTCTCGGAGGGTGCTGTATCAATTGCCTTACTATTTTTATTATTAATGCATCGGGACAAGAAGACAAAAAATAATCACGGTTAAATGCATGGACCAATTTAGATGTTGTATCTCTGCCTCAGCAAGCCCGAATTTTAGCAATGTTATGCAGCCAAAAGTAGACAGACTTAACAGCGTTGGCTTTCTTGGTCTCGGCTGTGGATTATTTGGCTATTCGTGACTATCTTGAGGTACTTCCAGATTTTGTCTTGGAAGTTAACTGTGCCAGTGAAGCCGATTCATGAAAAAAATCAAAGATGCCGCTGAGAGACAGTTTTGAAGTTGGAAAAACCTCAAGTATTTTAAAGTTATCCATAACAAAAAAGTTTTTACATGCAATGCAGTTTGACATGGTTTTCTGGCTTCTCACATTTTTATGTTAGTAATAAGAATAATAATATTATTACATTTGATATAGCGCCCTCAAATAACTCAAAATCTCTCTAGGCACTTTGAATTTGCTGCAAAAGGAAGCACGATTGAACGGTTTGTTAACTTCATGACATGAATATTATTTTCGATGTGATTATTGATATTCGGGTAGAAGATCTAAATCAGAAATTACTAAGTTAGTCAGCAGCAGAATCTGTTAACTCTTGATACGTGTCTCTCTATCCATATTTTGTATGATTTCATTAAGTTCAAAGCAAAACTTGGAAGGTCACTTCATGCACACCCAGCGATGCCGTATAAAATGCACTAAGGTAGTGCATATGCTTAAATCCGTACGATTTTGGCGGTGCTTTGGCAGTGCTTTGGCGGTGAAAAGGAGGAACACGAAACACAGCTTTAGATCTATGGCCAGTGGCACGTGACAAACGTAGGAATCACCTTGCGTCCGCCATGCTATGGTCCAGGATATTTTTGGCGTGTGCAGAGCGCTCCCGGCTGCTCCTATTGTCCCAAAGTGCTTCCAAATGTGTGATCATGACATGTGAAAGCACTTACTTTAAGTTACTGTTTTTTAACTATAATGAATTCTTGATCGGCAACAGATGCCGCATTACAGCAGAAAATATTTGCAGCTTGTGCTTTCACCATACATTTCTCAATTCTTGTTTTTTTACCGAACTTCTCAATATTTTTTATTACTCAATTACATGCCAATTTTATTTTTTCTATGCCGAAATATGTTACTAAATTCTTATCTGTAAATCCGTGGCTCTTTTGAATTAAATAGTGGTTACTTTAATCGAATCGTTTTGTTAAGACTTGCATATATTGAGTGCCTAAAAGGTAGCAATGATTTTTCAAAGATTTTGGAATTTTTCTTATATTTAAGACTTTTTGCATAGATTATGGATTTTTTGTGAGCTGAACATGAAAAAAATTGATTGTGTACACTTTCAACAAATATTAGGAGGATTTTGGCTTTTTCGCCGATTCGTTCTGGCTCTAGTCATAACATGGTGTGCCATAGGACCAAATGAACTGGACCCAGATGTATTTCTTTGGAATTCGCGATCTGCACAGCACCATAAAAATATACATTTTGCTATCTTCGAAGTATTCTTGTAATTGCCATTGCTGTGTGGCTCTAGTTCTTTTAAGGTCAAGCGTCTACAATTTGCTAAGATATTCTCGCTCTGAATTGCAAAGACTGATCGTTTATGCTCTGACCTACCAGGTCAGCCTCTTCTTAGCTCCCTCCGCTGCACATAGCTAAGCAGCTGCAGAGGTACTCATACTGTGCTCCTGACCGCAGGTCCTCTCGGTACATTTGTATTAGCTATCGCAATTTGTCGCGAATACATTTTTTTGCTTCGAGGAACGCAGCCTCTGAGCTTCCGCTTTTCTTACTTAATAGATCCTACCTTGTTCTGTATAGCAGCCAATTTTTACATTTTCTTTCCTACCGTTCCTGCTACTTCCCTTACTCGATTGCACTCCAATAAAGCAATTATTGTTTTATTGCAAGGGAAGAAGATTTGTGACGACCAGTTGCTTCACTGATATTTTCTTATTCTTTCTCAACAGAGCACAAAAATGTTTAAAGTTACTCTCGCTGAGTCGTGATAGCTCTGTGGGTTGATGAAATTGAGATGCGTTCATATAAACAGGCAAATAAAATACTGTAACTAAAATTTCATACATACAGGTAGCTACACATAAAATAGTAATAATGAGTCATTTGTAAAGCACCCTAAAAAACTAAATCTCTATTCAGGTGCTATACAATACATGTTATATCTAGGCCCAAATTTTATGGACGTAAGTATATCCTTATAGAGGTAAATACATATTAACTGTATCTATCCTGTACATATGCAACTGTATCTTGAGTACATGTTCAGGTATCTGCGCTCATGCATATACCTGCACATTACTATCAGCCTACATAGATTTGAATGTGCCCGAGTGAGTGCCGTAAACACAAGTCACTAATGTCACGCTTACGTTGTGCCCTTTAGGTGTTATTTATAGTACTGGCTTGCACCCGTGAAAGATCACGGAAAACAAACTCTGCTTTTGAAGACGGGCTTGATCTGCTGGCTTAGCTGGTGATCCCGCCGTACTGGCTACGAAGCTTAAAAGTTCTTAGTTATTAGAGCAAAACCTGTATAGAAGGAAGATGGAAAACTGATCTCAAAAGTATATTTAATAGTATAATTTGGTCCATGTGTTTATGACGCCCGGCTCGACTTCTGTAACTCACTGCTTGCTGGTCTACCGGCCTGTGTAATCAGGCGCTTATAGCTGGTGCAAAACACAGCAGCTAGGCTGCCGTGATCGTGACAGTCGCCACATATCACAACGCTTCTCGCCAACCTGCACTGGCTCCCAGCCAAGCAAAGCGTCGACTCTAAGGATCTGGCGCTCATTTTTAGGTCCCTTCATTCTTTGGCTCCAGCCAACCTATAAGATCTACTTCCCCACCAGGCTATGCATAGTGCTACATGCTTTTCCGAATCTAATCGTTTACCTATAGCTCGTACAAACCTCAAATCCTTTGAAGATTGCCCTTTAGTTCATTTGCTCCCAAAGCCCGGAACTCACTTCCGACTGACGTCATGACACACCAAAGTGTCATGACGATATTTAAAAAGAAGCCAAACCTCATCTATTTATCACAGCATTGAGTGGGTCCATGTGATTCTTCTTTTGCATGCTAATGCATGCTGACACTTTACATGCTGTCACTAACCATATTTGCATGCTGACCCAATGTATGCACGTCTGACCATGTTACACTTGTTGTTCATTGAGCATGCTACCGCTAACGATTCGATCACGCTTCCTTTGCAGCAAATGCAAAGTGCCTACGAAAAGATTGAGTTCTCTGGGAGCGCTATAACAAACGTATTATTCTTATGATGGAGTTCACGTACGGACCGTAAATAGTCGCGTTGACCGCCTTTAAACTTACTTCCGACTATATTGTAGGCCCCATGAAGAATTATAGGCAGATTATATTTACGCCTGCTTATCGCTTACAGAAAAGCAGCAGGCGCAGCATGATCATCGGTCGGTCGCCCTCACTCTTGCATCTTTCCAATACACTAAGCCAGCTGGTCCGGACGCGGAAGCGCCGGAAGTCGTCACTTCGCACCTCCTGTACAGGAGGTGCGAAGTGCAGAGAGTTCTGCCACAGCCACCCTGTGGAGATTAGCATACTATCTCCCCTCCCTTATTTTGACATGAAATTCATCATTACTGTGCCGTCGTGATAGTACTGCAAATATCCCAGCTGGAATAATGTATGCGCGACGTCACTGACTTTGACTGACTTACTATCTGGCTACCTAGCCAGTTATTGAGATTGATACCAGCAAATATGCAAGGTGCACATGTATACGTGCAAATACATTGCATCAATATATGCATGAGTTTACTTCTATACGTAAGTGTATACATCCATGGAATGTACTTACATGTATATTTATGTTGATTAGCCTTCCCATTTTGATGGCGTTGAAGGTTTGCTATTGTCACTAAGAAGCGTTAAATTCTGCAACGATCCATCTTTACCACGGCGGAGCGACGTCACTCTGATGGCCACTTTAACGCCAATATCCCCTCCTCCGTACTAGTTGTCCATGCACTTCTCCACGATTGAAGCTACTTCTAGCAAATTTGCCTAGTGTCGCCCAACGTAAGAGTCAAATTTTGGTGATGCGAGGTTTAGGAAATCCGAGCTCTGCCGTCCAATAATGTTCTTCGCTGGGCGTTAACTGGTGTGCATACCTACTGTTAAGGCTTATGTTGGTAATCCGATTAGAGCGAGTGTTTTCTGGCATCATTGTTTGCTGTAGTCAAGAAAAAGCCTACAGCTTGAAAACGCAGCTCGTAGTGCAAACGGCAAAGATCATCCGAGGTACCTATTAAATATGGTGCACCTTAAGGCTCCGTGCTAGGTCCGGTTTTTTCAAGATTTATACTCTCCCTTTTCCCGGTGTGATTGCCAAGCACAATCTAGGCTTTCACTTCTATGCGGATGATACTCAGTTGTACCTTTGCTTTGATCCCTCCCAGCCCTCGAACACGCCGAATTCTCTCAACTCCCTTGCTGCATGTACTGATGACATCCGCACATGGATGGCAGCAAATTTTCTTAAATTAAATTATGACAAAACTAACTTACTAATTATGGACAAACCAAGTGTGATTCAGAAATTGGAAAGGCTAATGCTCAAAATCGGCTCTTTCAGTATATCTCCTATTGAATCAGCAGGAAATCTAGGTGACAGGTTCCAAAGTGACCTTTTGCTAGATGACCACATCAGCTCCACAATCAAGTCTGCGTACTTCTAGCTACGTATTGGTTAAAATAAGGGCTTGTTTATATAGGGATACCACATCTAACTTGGTTCATGTATTTGTGACATCCCGTCTTGACTTATGTAACTTACTGCTTGCTGGTCTAGGCCTGTGCAATCAGGCTCTTGCAGCTGGTGCAAAACTCTGCACCTAGGCTTGTCTGTCGTGAGCGTTGCAGTTGCCACATCACACCACTTCTCGCCGACCTGCACTGGCTACCAGTCAAGCAACGGATCGACTTCAAGGTTTTGTCGCTCACTTTTAGGTCACTTTATTCTTTGGCTCCAGCCTACTTATCAGATCTATTCCCCCACCAGGCTAAGCATCGTACCACCCGCTTTTCGGAATCTAACTGTTTATAATACCTCGTACAATCCTCAAATCCTTTGGAGACCGTGTCTTTAGTTCGTATGCCCCCAAAGCCTGGAACTCACTCTCGACTTGCGTCACGACATCCCCTGACTTGACCACATTAAAAAAAAATTAAAACGCACCTATTTAGGAGAGCATTTAGTGGGTCCCTGTGATTCGTCCTTCATGTGCTTATGCGTGCTGACACTGTTGCATGCTGCCGCTAACCACATTTGAATGCTGACCCTATGCATGTCACCCCTAACCGTGTTATTCATGCTATTTATCAAGCACGATACCACTCACCATTCAATCATGTTTCCTTTGCAGCAAATTTAAAGCGCCTAGAAAGAGATTGAGTTCTCTGAGGGCACTTTATCAAGTGTATTATTATTATTATAAATGCATTGCTTGCTCATTTCGCGAAATTCTGCGAGAAGGTGGGC
The DNA here is from genome assembly GCA_009760855.2 of Cristatella mucedo. NCBI lineage: Eukaryota > Metazoa > Bryozoa > Phylactolaemata > Cristatellidae > Cristatella > Cristatella mucedo. The sequence goes on from WPIO01000083.1 coordinate 758,205, forward strand.
TTCCTGCTGCTGTTTGTAACGGAAAGCTCTCCTAAAGAGTATGACTCGGCAAGAGTCGCCGGCTTTGCCGCACCACTAATATTCATCAGTAGCTATCCTAATCTTAGGGGCCAACGGCTAGATCATCAACGAAGCACTTGCGAGAGAAGGGAGACTGCAGTAGGCCCAGTAGGTGCGTGCAATTGCATGGATCTCCAGCACTATGCAAATTTCAAGGCCGACGTGGCCATTACGAAATGGTTCATTTGTGCAACAGGGTTGAGAAGCTACACCTCCAGTCGACATTTGTACGATATGCGCTTTGTGGCACCGTCGTCAGTCTGAGCAAGCGCGGGTTCATCTAATCTAGGTAATATATATATAAATATATATATATATATATATATGCATAGATATTACATTATAGGTATAAAAATATAAAAAATAGATATATATTGAATTATATATACATACAAATGTATATATATATATATATATATATATATATAAATAATCATAGACATCACATTATAGGTATACAAATTACCTAAACTAGACACACACACACACACATATATATATATATATATATGCATAATTAATTTGTATAAAACCCTAAAAGAACCTAGTGTCTATTCTGGTGCTTCGCAGATGCCGCGTGGCTCGAATCCACGACCTCGGCCAGAAAAATACATTCACCTTCACTTTTCATTCGAGGCGAGCACCTTAACCACTGGGCTGTACCAACGAGGAGGTAGGGGTAGGTAGTGGGCCTCGTCCTCTGTAAGCACTGGGTCAAGGACATCTGCGGTGGAGCTAAGGGGGCAGCTGCCCCTCCCCCCAGTCTGCAAAGGAGGAGCCATCACTAATAGCTATGACCTCGGGCATTTTGCTTCAGTTGATTTGAACTTTTCGCTTTTTACGCCGCCACGAGTAGCAGAGGAGGTGCGAATCTAGCCAAGCAGATCCGCTGGGACCCATTAGTCAAGTCGTTTCGGGCGATGCAGCTAATCCGACAGTGAGACCTATTTAGAGCCTAAAATAGCCGAAGCTACGCTACTGACAGAAGACACGAGCTGGCGAGTAGGTCGTCCAATGTGCTGCATTAATCAGGATGTTGGGATGTTAGCCAAGCGCAAGAACGCCGTCAGCCGACGGTTTCAAGCAAATTAACGATAGACGAACGTAAGAATGGCCGCCAATAGTTTGGCCCTAGAGAATAACAATTGCTTGAGTTTCGGAGTGCAGCTCAAATAGCTAAAGCCAAAGATTATCCTTCGAGAAACGGGACAGACCAGACCTACAGCGACGAAAAGATAAGCCTAACTTAAACTTCGCAGTTGTTTTCCTATCAGCTAGCTTCTCAGCTAGCTACTTGTATCTTGTTGGCGATTGTTAGGGCATCCGCCGTCAGGTCGGTGCGGACCATCACTAGTGATTGCAGGCATACCGTAGCGTCCACTATACCGCGATTCCGACGGCTCTTTAAGTTCCGACCGGTATGATTACTTTTCGCTGCATAAGGCGCTTGCCTCGGCGTAAAATCCCCTACTAACCGGGCCACAATAAACTGTTGGTTTCGGCGCCCAGTTATGGCTGGGTGTAATAATATGGGGAATGGCCGTGGGGATGGGTAGTTATGCCCCATCCTATGGGATTTAGCTCCCCCGACTATACATTTATTGATATTTCTCAAATACTAATACAACGACCGGCATGCAAATTGGCAATAACAACAAGGTTAACATAATCTACTAGAACTCACTACCTGTGGACTCGCTTCTCTGAGTCATAGAAGAATTACACGTTTTTTATACGACCTTTTTATTTAACACGTTGACCCTCTAAAAACCTGCAAGAGGCTAGGCCAAGTTTTTACTGGACCTCAGCCAAGCTTGGCTATCTTTTTAAATCAATAGATTCAATATCAGTCACTATACAAGCATGCCGAACCCCTCAAAAGTAGCAGATACATTCCAAAATGACAATAGAAAATTTATTTGAAATGCCAACATTTCGCGGTGTCAGCAAAATTAAGTTTAAAGAAATACTAGATGTGTCGCTGTACTTACTAACCTACGACAAATATGAGCACGTCAAGCTGCGAAATCAAGTGAGCCAAACTTATATTCCAAATTTCACGTCGATCGGAGCACTTTTTGGGTAAGCTGTAGAATTTCCAAGGTACAGAATACCACTGTTGGAAAAACACTTAGTTAAGACAACGGATGATGTAAAAGCATGGAAATGATGATGAAGCCGGAGTTACTCGGTTTACCATCGTACAACTTTGAAGTTCATACCAAGAAAGAGAGCGCTTACATCAAATTTTGTATTGATCGTGTCCTTATTAGCCTACCTGTGAAATTTGCAAGTCATATGAGTAGAAGGATGACAACGCCTTAGCAAGAAAAATACAGCCAGTTCATTAAAATCAGTATGCAGTCAACTTCGCTTTTAAGAATACGCTCGGGCCTGCAATTGGCCATTCTTACAGGCCATATATACATACATTCCCATATGATGAGTGAGACTATAGCTAGATAGAGTAAATCTGGTACGCAAAACCACTATTCTTATAAGCGGAGTATTCCTATATCCGATATTCTTATACGCGGATTTTACTGTACCTACTAAAGTACAATATGCACGAGAGACGGCTGGCAGATGTGTATGAACAAACAATCACACATTCGAAATTTCAAGTTGATTGGTTCGATATTATCGGAGATATGGCATCTGCCAGATACAGCACAGACTCGGGGATTCTAAGGGGTAAGGCGGGTTTAGGGTTTAGATAAAAAGGCACTCTAGGGTGTACGGCCGAGCTGGTTTGGTCCAGTGTGCTCGCCTCGACCGAGGTCGTGGGCTTGAGCCCCACGGCATATGTGAAGCGCCCGAATATAGATTAAGTTCTATTATGGCGCTATACAGATGAATTATATACATAGTTCATATATATATATATATATATTGTGCCTCAAAATATCACAGCTATAAAACGTAAATATACAACATTTGAAATCCCCTTATTTTCCTTGAATATAATTGAATCAATACTTGCAGACTGATTCCCAACGAACGACTCGCACGTTCGATTTAGTTTCATACAGATACGTACGGCGGGGCTGACGCTCTAGACCGACCGACCGACTTAGCGGTCTCGAGGCAAAATCACAATGACCGCTACTGTATACCGGAACAGGTAACCTAACTGTCGCAGGACTCAATAGGTGCGTCGATAATGAACTAATTACTTATCGCGGCTCAGACGGCACCACTGAAATGCAATATCCGTAACGACGGTCTCGTTACCAATCGATAGTCACTTCCGGTTCTGGGCTAGAACGAGGGCGTATCAAGACAAGTGTAAACGTACATATTGCATGCTGACCCTGTGCACGTCACCCCTAACCATGTTGTTTATGCTGTTTATCAAGCATAATATTTCCACTCACCATTCGAAACCACACTTGCATGCTGACCCTGTGCATGTCATCCCTAACCAAGTTATTCATGTTATTCATTAAGTATGATGTTTTCACTCACCATTCGATTGTTTTTCCTTTACAGTAAATGTAAAGCACATAGAAAGAGATTGAATTCTCTGAGGACGCTTCATCAAGTGTATTATTACTACTATTATTGCGTATGGCAACTCAATAAAAGATTAATTAGCCTTGGATATCCGTTCGCCGAAGGTGGGGGACTTCACATGGGGACGCGGTTTTGCTTTGTGGGTAGTGTTTAAGCTAATTGATTGCTACAAATACTGGTCGAAGAGTTGATCTCGAGGGATGTATCATTGTTTCGAAAAATTTTAAGTTGCTTATAATGTCAAGTGATAATACGGCGTCCGTTTGGGGTAGAGCAGCTTTTATTTATGAAATGCTGCCACTGACCAAACTAGCATGCTGACCGTGTGCATGTCACCCGTAATCATGTTAATCCTGTTGTTTATTGAGCATGCTACCACTAACCATTGAATCGTGCTTCTTTGGAGAAAATGTAAAGTGCCTAGAAAAAGGTTGAGTTCTCCGAGGGCAAAATGCATTATTATTATTATTATTAAAAGTTCTTCGAAAAACACTCCACTTGCTTTGAATTCATTTTGAAACTCGTGTGAATGATTTTGTTGTAATACTTCCGATGTAAACATGTCTTGCAAAATAATTTTTTTACCATGATCCATTCATTTGTCAATCGTCAAAACTTGGGATTGCATTTATAGCTTGCTCTTTTTTCTATAAGAAAATTTCCAAAAAATTGCTGTTTTGACCATTTCTGGCCGCCATTTCCCCCACACCAGTCCCGAAGTTTACACGATCCCGGTAAGGGGCGAACGCTTGTACGGTTACAAGTCTTCTTGGGCTGCCCGCTGCCACCTAGCAACGGCATCCACCACCTTGCTAACACCTCGGGGACAGAGTGGAATAGACCGATGTAGTTGAGTTGTCCCAGTTTGAAACTCGTTGGAGAGAACGCAGCACGAAAAATTACGAAAAGACGGGAGCAGTAGCCACCACAGTCTTCATTCCTGGTGATACGAGCGATCCTCTTAAGACAGCCGTCTCGCAACTTCCCAAGGTAAATACATTCGGACTCCGGTCACTGACGAACGTCGGGAAGCTTCCCGATCTTGCAGTCATGCTGGCAGAGACCGGTCGAGCTGAGGCCGGCTGCCGAGAGGTGTGGACTACCCATAATGACGCCGCCACGTATTTGTTTGCAGCAGTCATCCTATGAGGATCTAAAGCACGGGGTAGTCATAATATACTTGATAAAGCGCCCTCAGCGAACTCAATCTCTTTATAGGCGCTTTATATTTGCTGCAAAGGAAGTACGACCGAATGGTTAGTGGTATCACGCTCAACAGGAATAACATGGTTTGAGGTGACATGCTTAGGGTCAGCATGCAAGGGTACCACAGCATTTTTTGCTTTGGCTACTTCTTTTCACAAACTATACTCTTAATCTTACCAAAGTAATCACCAAGCACAGTGTAGGCTCACATTTCTATGCGTACGACGCACAGCATTGCCTGTGCTTTAATACCTCCCTGCTTTCAGCGAGACAAACTCTCTTAACTCCCTTGATGCATATATTGCGGGCATGTGTACTTGGATGGCAACAAACTTTTTAAATTACGTGGCGATAAAACTAACTTACGTGTAGCGTGCAAACCTAGTGTTACTCAGAATTTGGAAAACCAATCCGCAAAATGGCTCTTCCAGCATATTTCCCGCATCCTCCGCACGAAATCCGAGTGCCCTGTTCCAAAGTCACCTTTCAAAAGACGACCACTTCAGCTCCGGAGTCATATACCTACTTTTTGCTACTATATATTGCAAACATTTGGGTGAGCTTAGACAGGGACACCACATCCAAGTTGGTACATGAATTTATAACATCCCATCGGCTTCTTTAACTCATTACTTGCAGCTCGTCCGACCTGTGCAGTAAGGTGTTTATAGTTGGTGCAAAACTTGGGATCCCGGTTGTCTTTCGTGAGCGTTGTAGTTGCCACATGGCGCTACTTCTTACCTTCCCATCAAGCAGCGTATCGACTGTAAGGGTCAAGGCCAGTCCCTTTTAGGTCCCCCTCATTCTTTTGCTCCATCCTGCCTATCCGAACTACTTTCCAATCATGCTAGGTAGCGTACCACCGACCCTTCTGACTTGACATCGATGCTGTCCGTGCGAGAATATCTGCTTCGCCTCTGCTGCACAGTCCTCACACCGATCTTTCATCATTGGTAAATAGCTACAACACCACACTTGTAACCGAGTTCCAGGGTTCAGAGGCTATTTTCGGCCAAACCCCGCCATACTCCGGCCATGCTGCCGCTCGCCATGCCGCCGAGCCAGGGTAGGACGAGCGGCCGTCAGGGTAAACCTCTTTATAACAACGCATGCGCCAACAACAATAGGGGAACTAAACAAGTCTACAGGGAGGGTCCTATACACAGTACACTATGGGGGCGAAAGACGACGCAGCAAGCGCGAACAAACGTGTTAGTTGGGGTCAGTCGGTTTCTGCAGTCCTGTCGTTGTACCGACTCCGAATCCAACAGTACGAGCATACGCCGTCCAAAACCCGGCTGGCTGAGTAACTGCTTGGCTAGTCCGAGTCGACAACTACCACAGTCGTGAGCTTCCACCGAAAGACGCCAACACACGGGGGGGGGGTCAACACGCTACGAGGGGAACGCGGAATATACAAGTCTCAACAACGAGCGAGCTATCCAGCTCCGCTCGGGCCTTGGATACTCGTTCCCTTGCGTGCGTGGCAGCATCACCGGAGCACGCCTGCACGAATCCAGGTGCATAACTCGGCGAGACCGGGAGCCTCCAACAACACGACTTACTCGGCCAACTACTTCTACCCAAGAGCCCCGGTGACCCCACGTCACCGCAGATGCCGTAGGTCCGACCCGGCCTAGCCGGTGACCCTAACCCTCATTATAGCCGTCCGGTCCCAGCCAACCGAACCCAGCATGGGTACACACTAGCTGACCCGTTCGACGAGTTTGCACCTCTGTCTAAGCGCACTGTGCGCCCTCGCCCAAACGGCCTATGGCTTACCACAGACATTAAACTAGCTAGGTCTACTAAGCATAAGCTTGAAAAGCACACAAAAGATCAGAACTGACTGTCCATCGATAGGCATACGAGGACTACTGTAGGTCGTACCAATCGATCCTAGCAAACGCCAAGTCTTGCTTCTATAGAAACACTGCTGAATCACAGATGCACAATCCAAAAATGCGGATGTCGACGATCCACCATCTCATCAACCGCTCCCAGATTAGCTCCTTACCTGACGATCCTTGTGATGATCTAGCCGATCGCTTCTCTCGATTCTTTGTGCACAAGATAGACAAGATCAGGGAGTCCATCCCTGCGATGACAACACCCCCCCCTAGAATGCTGTTCCCCGATTCCTGGCTGCACCTCAATATCTACATTTAAGCAGGTCACTAGTGATCTCGTCCTGAAGTTCATATCCCAATCAAAGAAGACACCCATTTTCTTTGGACCCTATTCCCACTGTCCTGCTCCTACGTTGCAGAGATCTGCTACTGCCACGTGTAATTAACATCATTAATATGTTCTTAGCCTCAGGTCATGTCCCAGCACCTTTCAAAAAGCTGTAGTCAGGTCCCTTCTCAAGAAAGCGACACTAGATAAAGAGAACTTGAGCAACTATCGCCCAATCTCCCTTCTACCATTCCTATCAAAGACACTCGAACGGGTCGTGGCGGACCAGCGAGACTCATATATTGAAACTTCAAATGTTGCTAGAAAGTTCCAGTCTAGATTTAGAGCTAATCACTCCACAGAATCAACTTTGCTTAGGGCGTACAACGACCTACTTAGGAATGCAGACATGGGTAGAGTGTCTCTGCTTGTTTTGCTCGATCTTTCGGCAGCTTTTGATAATATCGATCACCAAGTTCTTCTAGAGCGCATCTAATCTCGCCTGGGCATCACTGGCGCTGCTCTGCAATGGTTCAGGTCCTATCTCAGAGGGAGACTCCAGAGTATTGACGTGAATGGACAAAGATCATCTGAGGTACCTCTGAAATATGGGGTACCTCAGGACTCCGTGCTAGGTCCGGTTCTTTTCACGGTTTATACTCTTCGTCTTGCTGATGTGATTGCCAAGCACAATCTAGGCTTTCACTTCTATGCGGATGACACTCAGTTGTACCTTTGCTTTGATCCCTCCCAGCCTTCGAGCACCTCGAATTCTCTCAACTCCTTTGCTGCATGTATTGATGACATCCGCACATGAATGGCAGCAAATTTTCTAAAACTAAGCGATAATAAAACTAATATACTAGTTATGGGCAAACCAAGTGTGATTCAGAAATTGGAAAGGCTGACGCTCAAAATTGGCTCTGCCACCATATCGCCTGTTGAATCAGCTCGAAATCTAGGTGTCATGTTCCAAAGTGACCTCTCGTTAGACGACCACATCAGCTCCACAGTCAAGTCTGCCTACTTTCAGCTACGTATTGGTTAAAATACGGGCTTGTTTAGATAGGGAACCATATCTAACTTGGTCCATGCATTTATGACATCCCGTCTTGACTTTGCTTTCTGGCCTATCGGTACGTGCAATCAGCGCTTACAGCTGGTGCAAAAATCTGCAGCTAGGCTTGTCTGTCGTGAGCGTCGCAGTTGCCACATCACACCACTTTTCGCCGAACAGCACTGGCTACCAGTCTAGCAACGGATCGACTTCAAGGTTTTGTCGCTCACTTTTAGGTCACTTCATTCTTTGGCTCCAGCCTATCTCTCAGATCTACTCACCTACCAGGCCAAGCATCGTACCACCCGTTTTTCGGAATCCAACAGTTTATCAATACCTCGTACAAACCTCAAATCTTTTGGAGGCCGCGCATTTAGTTCGCATACCCCCAAAGCCTGGAACTCACTCTCGACTTGCGTCACAACATCCCCTGACTTGACCTCATTTAAAAAGAACTTAAAACACACCTGTTTAGGACAGCATTTAGTGGGTCAGTGTGATTTGCCCTTCATGTGCTCATGCGTGCTGACACTGTGCGTGCTGCCACTAACCACATTTGCATGCTGACCCTTGCATGTCACACCTAACCATGTTATTCATGTTATTTATCAAGCATGATATTACTCACCATTCAATCTCGTTTCCCTTTGCAGAAAATGTAAAGCACCTAGAAAGAGATTGAGTTCTCCGTTGGTGCTTTATCAAGTGCCTTATTATTATTATTATCGTGTTGCTGGGCCTTGAACCAACCTCGAATATATTGGAGATCGTGCTTTTTTTTACGTTCCCAAAGCCTGGAAGTCACCACAATTGACGTCACGACATCATCAGACTTGACTGCATGTAAACAAATACTAAAAAGGCACCTGTCCCACATAGTATTTCCTGGGTCTCAATGAATTGTCCTTAGTGAGCTTATGCGTGCTGACACTGTGCATGTTATCAATAAGCATATTGATATACTTCTTTTACAGCATACGTAAAGTCCTTAGAAAAATATTAAGTTCTCTGAAGTCGTTATAAAAATGTATTGTCGTTTATTTTGCATTATAGTATTGACAACGAAACGACCGCAATGGTGACGACTGGTGAGACCACAACATCCTTTCAGTCTATGCCCATCTGCTGCTCACGTGTCATACAGACAACTCGTGATTTCCGCAGACTTTATCGCATGGCTTTCCCCTACCTAAAAATCCTGCCTCCTTTAATAATGGCCCTTTACACAATCCTCTATTTTCTTCCTGCCTTCGCCACTGAAGGAAATAAAGGCTTCGCAAGAAGATGAAACAATTTATCACAAAGATGATCCAAGTAGCCAGTGCAATACAGTAAACACAATTTACGGCATTACTTACACTCGCCGTCTGAGTGGCAACAATATTCTGAATGCCTCTCTCGGTTCGCAGGTCTCTCGTGCGCTGAGCTGAGCAGCACGCGAGCGCATGCCAAAGATCTCGCAACTCGCACGGTAGCCGTTGCTCTGATCTGGTGGCTCCTGGTCTATCCTGGTTTTTAGACCTCGCTGACTCATTCGCTTACGCTTTGTATGGCGACCGCTGGCCAGCACAGCACACGCCCTCTACTTACAGCTTACAGCTCATCTTCGACGGCTGCACGGAAATGCAGATCTAGTTTTACCCACGCTCGCATTGCTATGCAAATGATTAATGCTACAGAAGAAAAAGCCGAACGGCCTCCCGATTGTGGCGCCATTGTCCTCGTTTCGATTGTTACGGTCCTCGTAGTGAATGGCGATAGGATCGCTCCGAATGCTCCCACTGAGAATTAGCCGTCGCGTCGCAGTCGCCATTATATTTTTTTTTTAGCAAACTTTCACCCTGCCGACGGAAGGCCTCCTCCACTGACCGTGGCTGACTCGGAGGCCCGAATCGACCAGTGAACGAGCGGTTCTCGGCGAGGCGCTGCCGGTGGTCCAGCTTTGACCACATTCGTTCGCGGTTATGGTACTCGAAGAAGAAGCGCGACAGCAGCAGTAGCTGCTGTCGCGCTTTAACAGCCGACATGCTGGTGATGTACGGGTGCTGATGCCGCTGCCGCCATCGAGGTGGCTGCCGACATCATCGCGGCTGCGGACGTAGCCATCGTAGCCGACATCGCAGCCTGCCGATGCGGGGTCGACATCGCAGCCTGCCCACAGGTGAGACGACGCAGCGCCATCGCGAAGACTGCGAAGTGTCACAGCATATCCAGAGACCTCCTCATATGCAGCGAGCGGTGCAACCGCGATACTCTTGGCTAGGATGTCTTTTAAACTCGGCGGCGGTGCGTCTAAACTAATGCGAAATCCTATCACCTTGACAGGCTAAACTCAGCTTCCTTTTTCGACAACGAGGCCACTTATCGAGCTCCGGGGTGGGGGAGGGGGAGTAGCGCTCGCAGCGAGAGGCCGACGGCGCAGACGGAGGGCGCGTGTGCGACAATACAAGCCCAAAGGTTCGCGTAAATTCGCCACAGTTGCCGGCCATCAAATTGATGCTCGCACTGGGCGGCGCTTCTAAAGTATATGTACCTCCTCCACTTCTTCTTAAGTCTTTTCACAAAGATATCCACTTCGTATGTTAATGACTGTGAAATGCAAGCGAAGCAGCCCATGCGGCCAATTAGCTGGGGGAACTGTTTAGAAGGCAGTCAATCGAAAAACATCGGTGTTTCACAGTTGGACATCTTGCCAAACTGCTGTCTCGAACTTCTGCCCGCTGAGCCGAAGCTATGTTATGCTATGCACCGTGCCTTCTTACGTAACCCTACAAAGCTAAGAGCACCGTGCCCAGACTTAAGCTAGAGAATGCTCTATAGCGTACTTAAAGATTGAGCCTCTTTGGCGCTGCTCAAGCGCTGGAATCCCCGAATCAGTGGGAGTATGGCAACTCTAATGACTACTCGCAAATCGTGAGCTACAGCCTGTGAGAACCACGTGTGATGGTTAAGAACTAGTCAGTTACACTCCGGGCTTCGAGCGAGGCAGTTGTCCTTTGGGCTTTAAAGTAGTGAGCTGTACGCCACGACTGGCGCTGCGCCCGTGCACTTTTCGGCGGCTGTCTATTAGACAGTCCATTAGACATTAGACCATTAGATCTAAATTAAGGACATATATTGTTATATTAAGCTAGGGCGCTCGTTATTACTGCCGCGCTGTGCTACGGTCGGCATACCTGCATGTATTGAGGCAACATCTACGCCCAGGCTTGACCCTGGGGTTAAGATGCTCGCCTTCAGGTACCGAGGTCAAGGTGAATGCATTTGATGACCGAGGTCGTGGGCTCGAGCCCTGTGGCACATGTGAACCGCCTGTATTAAGATCTCTCAGGGCGCAATACAAATTAATTTTATTTATATATTACTCGTTAGTCGTAGAACCGTTACGAGCGCCATGCTAGCGGTCTAGAGGACACGGTGAGAATTTCGGCTCATGGCTGCAGTTTGACCGGAGCCCCGGTGGCTCTTGTAGCCGAGAGGGCACTCCATGTAGTTTCTTGCATGTAAAGACCAACATAGTGAGCATACAAGAAACAACATTACATTACAAGAAACTGTAGAGCCTTATAGCGTTCTACGGCAGCCCTGATGCAAGAAGAGTTAAATATTTGTCATCTATCCGAGAGACACAATGGAGCTGGTAAAATCTTCGACCAGCCATCGAGAAAAGAAACGGCTACTTCCAGGAAGAACAGGCATACGGCGAATGACCGTGAAAGCAAAGGTCTGAATTAACCGTCCGAATACCTTTCAAGGATTTTAAGGAGTGACAAGATAAGAGCGCTGACTATCAGGGAAAAGAAATCAGCCACGGCAACCGCGAGCGCCATTGTGCATGCGGAAGTAGGAGTGGTCTCCGTAGTATGCAGTGTACGAGGCAGACAGCTCATCTGAGGCAGACAGCTCATCTAAGGCAACTCTTTTGTTATAGTGGGTGAAGCTACGACGGACATGCGGACCAAATTGCCACCGACTTTAGTCAGTTGAAGTGCCAAGTCTGCACTAGTTTGTGAAAAGTTTAAATGCAGCCGAGTTAGCATTCCCAGCTTGAGTATTCGAGCATTCGCTCGCGTAGCGTCATAGTTTACAGTTTTTGGGTTGTCGCATTTTGTTTAAACTTGCAACGGAGAGTGCGCCAGCCAGTGTGAGGTAAGTTGGCGAGTACGGCGTCAGCTGTCCCACCCAAGGGCACGTGCTGCGGCAGAGAGCGTAGAGCGGCTGTGTTAGCAGTCGCTCCAAGCCCGGTGTCCGATTGCAGTTGCAGCTTGCTGCCGCTCTGGCGCCAGCTTCTGTCCCGGAAAAAGATGATCGTTGTCCGGCCTCTTGTAAAGCATTAGGGCAGCCCATCGTGAAGAAAAAGCATCCGCATGCACTTCCTCCTTCAAGGCAGTTTCAGCCGAGTAGTGGCGCGCAGTCGAGCAGCTTGGCTCTTACTGCAAAAGAAACAATGAACAAGAGCTCGTGACTAGCAGGGCAACATGCTTAGGTAAGAATGCAAAGCACGGAAGTGTCAAGCATAGAGCAGCATGCGAAAGCACACAAGTGTCATGCTTAGAAAAGCATGCCAAAACACACTGGAAGACACACTGGGCCGCTTGGTCATTGAACCGCTATTTATTGGCAAGTTCTAAATCATGTACAGGTACGGGTGCAAAGCACACAGTGAAAAGACAAGTTCGCCGAGGTATGCCTAAAGCTGAGCGGTGCAGATGCGCCTTTAGCTGAGAATGACTCAAGTTCAATGTCCAAGGCAAGTCCAGAAGTTTAAAGTGACTGCCGTGCTATCGATGCGTGCGAACTGAATGCTCCATCACCAAAAGATTTTTATTTTAGTTCAAGGAATGACGATACGTCTGATGCCAAGGAGCGGGTAGTTAGAGAGAGAGAGAGAGAGAGAGAGAGAGAGAGAGAGAGAGAGAGAGAGAGAGAGAGAGAGAGAGAGCACGTGACTGGAGGAGCTGTGAGGTCGGATGGGAAGGTTGGTGCAAGCGAGTGATGCGACATGTTGGTCAGATTGATGATCTTGAAGCCGATTCTATGCCTGACAGGGAGCCAGTGAAGCTCAGGAAGAAGTGGTGCGATGCGGCAGCCACGCGATTGACGACAGGCCATACGAGTAGCGCACGCAATTGACGACAGACCATACGAGTAGCACACGCGATTGACGACAGACCGTACGAGTAGCTAAGTTTTGCACCGGTTGCAGCCCGGCACTGGCAGGAAGTCCTGAGTATAGGAGATTGCAGTAACTAGACTCGGATCTCACAGTGCATGAACGAGTTAGGTTGTCTTACTCTTGCTGATGAAGGCTATGTATCCTATACTGATGCAATATGATGGTGATGGCTTCTATCAGTCACTTATTCCGTTTCGCTTATTACTTACTCTACATATATTCGACGACTAGGGAGAACCTCTTTTTATCAAGGATTGTTACTACTTGCCCTCTTCAATCACTAATGCATTGAGATTTAAGCTTGGTGAATGGAATCCTCCGATCTTTACGTTCTTGCGTGCCAACCGACTTTGTGCGGTTACGGCCAGGCTAGGCTACGATTGGTGAATAGGCATCCTATCACAGCAAATGAATTGGACTCTATTCTTCCTGTCCCGATTCGTGGCAGCTTCATTCTTCACCTCGTTTTCAAAGTCTACCGGTGAGTAGTGTATGCTCAGCAAAGAGGTCCGATGGACGGTGCCTAGCATGCCTCCAAGACTGCTTCACTTAATACACGGAAAGCAAGACTGAATTAGCGAGACCCTGTCATGGACGATCACTATAATTCACAGTCGAAGTCACAGGTGCAGCTGTGCCTGGGTTGTTTGCTTCTCTTTTTGCTGTATTTACCCATCGTTCTCTAGTTTCAGATCGTTACAAGTATCTTATTGGGTGGTTAGATAGCTAAAGACATTCGTCCGTCTCCAGTCAAGTGCCCCTCCCGGGTCTTCGCCCGGGCCCAGGGGGTAAGGTGCTCGCTCTTCACGAGTCGGATTACGTGGGTCACCGAGTCCGGCGGTGGGCGATCCCTTATTTCCAGTGCAAGCGGTGGTGATAGCCGTTAAGGCTCTTCTGCCACTGTAGACATGAGGCTGTTGAACCAGCTAACCAGTAAGTGAAGTGCTACCGCACTAAGCGTGAGCGAAGCCAAGAACGTGTGTAAACCCCCCTCAAAGTTGTGACTGCCGTCGACGACGACGATATAGGGAAGAAAGTTACAATACCTGCTGTGAGGAAGGCATAAGAAATCCTCGATGTAACTTTATTCTTTAGCCTGATGGTAATTCAAAGCCGATAGCTGGCAACTACAATAGACGGTCACTTTAGGTTACTTGTATCATCGTGGCCAAGAGCGGCCTTGACTTGAGGCAGAGGTAATATAACGTTGGCCGTTATCAGCTAAACACTTACTAGAGCTCCCATCGAATCCTTAGTAATACTAATTTTTCGGAACCGGATATTTCATAACCTATGGCTTAGGTCTTGCAACTACTTATCTGAAGGGATATAGAGTTAGTCGTACTTCAAATTTTATCCTGGGCAGATGTGGCCCTCTTCAGCACTGGAATACAGCCTGTAGACCAATTCTTCCAGGACATGGATTTTTTTAACCAAGATATATGGGTTCTTAATTCTGGTAAAGATAAAAATGTCGGCTGATTCAACCACCTCATATGATGTTGAGGCAGAAGAGTATTATTAACTAATCAGAAGAGTATTATTAACTATCACTCTTGCTTGCAGTAGCCAATAAGAGATTTTCTGCTGCAGGACTCGAATACGCGATCTGGAAAGGGAAGTACGAGCACATTTTCCCTGCTGCGCGCTCTAATAGATCGGCTTGCATCGATGCGGGTTCTATACAAATTGGCACAGATGGATTTTAATTCCCGAGTCGCTAATCCGCGTTCGTAGCACTTACCTCCTTTGATTCCAGCTTATGACCAAAGACACCGGTGTCGTGTGGGGAGTGACTCAGTGAGCATATTTATCTTTGCCTATCTGTGTAGATAGTGTTTCGATCGATTCCCCACCAGTGAAAATAACCCCCTGCGAATTTGTCTTGCAGGAAAAGACTCGCTTTTCAGTAGTAAAGTAAAGCGAAGGTTAGCCGATCAAACAGCCTCATTTATATAGCAGCAGAAGAGACTTGGAAGCTATCAACCAGCTTGTTTGCGGTGAGCAACACATGATTGCCTGCAGCAGGACTCGAACACACGACCTTGGTCACGACGTGCGAGCACCTTAAGCCTGAGCCAAGACATAGTCTATCGTGTGCCATTAATTGCTGGCTATAGCTGAAGGGTCAGCAGCACCCGCAGGACATATCGATGACCTATTACGGCACGCACGGGCCAAAGCTAAAAAAATGTAGGCATATGGCCTTCGTGGCCAGAAAAAAGAGGATATATAATTGATTTATATAGCGCCCCAAGAGAACTTAATCTCTATTCAGGCGCTTCACATATGCCTCGGGGCTCGAGCCACGACCTCAGTCAGACCTTGGTAGGGGCGAGCACCTTAACCGCTGGACCAAACCAGCTAGGATACAGTAGCGCCAGACCCAAATCGGTCTCTGGGCACTCAGACTAGTTCCGGCGGCTTCGAGTACGAACTGGTGCAGCTGCCCTGGAGCAAATGCTGGCACTTCAGCACTTTGTTCTGTATGGAGCTGGTTGTCACTGATCCTGGAAAGCCTCTAGTGGCCTCCAGAGAAAACTAGCGCCAGCGCTCGCTAACGCATGTCAGAGAGTTACTAAGCCAGCCATTCGAGAAAAATCAACCCAGCCAACTTGCACTAGTCCTGCTAGTATTCACAGCCTCGGAGCGCCTCGGCATTGGCTTTTTTGGTGTGAAACTTGGTCTTTCTTTGGAAATTTTCTCTCATACTTAGTGCCAAAAGCAGTGGCTATAGCAATTGCTTTTGTCCGTTTGGTTGAGCCGAGCTAAAAAAAAAAAACTAGCTTGGCAGTCGCGTGTAAACATGGACCTCGTATTATCTGCGCAGCGGGTCATTCTTCGGTCTAGCAGAAGCCTCTCCAACGAGCAATTTAATTAAAACTACTCCTTAACCCTTGAAGATCTTGATTGATCATGTTAAGACTCCTTCATTTTCTTGCCTGCCGGCATATCTACTTGAAACAACATCCAATCAGGCTTGCCATCATCCGACCCGCTCTTCTGAAACACGATTCATTTAGCTGTGCCCCTAGCATAAAGATAATACATGCGTGATATTTCAAGCTAATAGAACCGAGGAGAGATGATCTTATTCCTAATGTGTGGAGAACCGTGACAATTAGCCCCAAAGTCGGGAAATTAGGCGCTCTTCTTCTTCATCATCGTTCACTTTTAGAAATACGGTCGACGTCAAGAACCCAATGTCAAAAAAACAGGAGGCTCGTTTATTCTGCCGCATTCATGACCTCTTGGGGGGGGGGTTTAAATGACTCGTCCGTGTGAGCGTTGCCTGCTCGGGTTGACTGCGTTGGCTAAAGAGACGATAGCCAATAGAGAGTGCGGGAATTGTTTGCTCGAAAAGGGGGGCTATAGATAAGATACGCCAGTGGTACTAGTCAATCCTTTCAGTCGAGTCTTCTGTGGATAACTGAGAAGTGACTTCCAGCGCCTCGCGCGCATGGCTGTTCAGCCTTTCGGCTCCTGTTGAAGTTCGAATCGTGAGTCGGCGAGCGCTCGCTCTGCGAAATGAGTGGGCAGCAGCTTCCCAGTTAGGAGCGGACTACGTACCGTCCGAGTACTAGCCAGCCTCCGTTGCCACGTCGGTTCGATAGCTGGCGTCTCTCGCTATACCCGACGTGCGTTTAACCTGTCTAGCATGGGCAATACGCCCAAAGGTAGTAGCGAGCTAATAGAATCTTAGCGAGCTAATTGTCGTTCGAAAGCGAAAGTGTGGTCAACTCGCCTAACTTACCGTGGCTTACAGTAGCAGCATACTCTAGAAGCCACTTCACTGTTGCAACAGCAGCAACAGAAAGCATTGATAAGATCGACAGACGCATTAGATGACGGTTCGTTAGAGCTTCAGCAAAAGTGGACAGTGTGTTGTCCACGGCAAGCGCCTTGCATGGCAGTTGCCATGACCAGGCTGTGGGATGGCACTGACTGACTGCGTACTAGTATCCACGCGGGCTACCAGCACCCGTAAAGGCACCCCATTCAGCCCGAGATTCTGCTGTTCCAAGCAGTTCGAGGGTACCTGCTGAGATATTTACTGACCGAGAGCCGGCGGCGGAAGCCAACTGCTGGTTCAATCGCGGTCCGTGTGGCGTGGTGAGGAGCTCGGCAACCTGAACCATTTCGGAGCAGCGAAGGGCGGGCTGAAATCTTTTGGGCGTGACAGCAGCCCACCGCCGGTTCAGTGCCGACTTCTGCCGCTTGCGGCCTCCCGATAATGGAGTAGCTATTCAAGCATACCTCTCCTCTCTCCAACAAACGCGCAGATTTCTTTCGCCAATAATTGGAGTCAGAGGGTAACTTTCAGTAGCTCATAAAATAAGCGCTTTCCGCGCGCGGCGTAAACTTTCCCAAATACCCGCTCAGCTTGAGCGATTCCTTTTGCCGATCGTGCTCTCGTTTTGTACAACCGACACTATCGTAGTTCGTCAGTAGCGTCTGAATCGTCTGCAGGCGCAGCATACAATCTGTGTGCTCTGGATCTATTGAAATGTCTCTTTCAAGCTGAGATTCCTCTAGAGACAGCTTTCAATTGGACGGCTTTCTTCAAAAGTACACAAACCGGGAAACTGCTGAGCCCTCGAATTTAAGAACTAACTGCGTACCATTGTTACAACCCCCGTTATGTTAATAGCATGAGTCACTATGTCCCCAGTTTTACGTAGCTCTAGAAGAGGCAGGAAGCAGTCGTGAAAGAGCAGGAGATTTTTGCTAGTCACTTTCAACAAAAGCAATTGACACTGACTGCAGTTTTTTGCTGAGGTCAGCTGTCAGCCATACTTTAATGATAGAATTAGCAGCTAATCATATAATTTAATCCCGTGTATCTAGGAATCCCGAGCTGCAGAATGTTGGTTAGTTATCTACTTCTGCCTCCTGCATCCTTTGGATAATGGTCTTAGCCAAGGGGTAAGACTCTAGCAATGAACGACCTTGGTCGTGGGTTCGACTCCTGCAGCAGGCACATCATTATTGTCGATGCAAGCCGGAGTAATAACCGCTACGGCTCTTCTGCCAATATTTAAATGAGTCTGTTAAATCAGCTCAACCAAATTTTTCTTTGTCTTTTCCTAGGTTATTGGTTAGAGTCATGCCGAATGCAATCCTTTAGTGTCCGCTGCAAGGTGATGGTGCAAGGCACAGGCTAGGTGTGAGGTGCTGGCTACTCCCATTTTGAGGGTAAAACTTTCCGGTTCCTCTGCAGTGATTTTGTTTTTGTAACAGCTCTTTGATGGCTGTCCCATAAAAGGCAAATCATCAACGTGTGGTACTTGTAAAAACGCTTAACAAATTGACGATGGTGATAGAGCGTAAAGACGGTACAGTTATCTCACTTGACTGGCTGCCTTCTTTCTTTTACTTGGAACATGCTGGACTCCAGCATAGATGCCTCGTCTCTGCCTTCAGCTGCTTTTATTAACACAGTGGTGACATCGGAAGCTGTTGCTTGTGAGTTGAACTTTAAAATGGTGACTTATAGTCCACGCCACTTTGTATCCTACCTCAGTCAGGGAACTGGAGTTCGGAGAGTAAGGGCGAAGCTGTAGCACCTTAATTGTGGAAGTATTGCAGCCGTTGCCGAGCTGTCATTGTAGACAGCTTAGCAGCTCCGACATTGATTTAGAAATATTCACTATTAAGTTCTAGCCGAGTTCCAGGGGTCAGAAGCTATTTCCCGCCAAACCCCGCCATACTCCGGCCACGCTGCCGCTCGCCATGCCGCTGAGCTAGGGTAAGACGGCGGCCGTCAGGTTAGACCTATTTATAATATCGCATGTGCCAACAAAAACAGGGGAACTAAACAACTCTACAGAGGAAGGTCCTATACATGGTAAACTAAAGGGGCGCAAGACGACGAAGCAAGCGAACAAACGTGTTAGTTGGTCAGTAGGCTTCCGCAATCCCGCCGTTGTACCGACTTCGTTCCAACAGTACGAGCGTACGCCGTAAAGGATCCGGCTAAAAAATGCTAGCTGATTTAACAGCCTTTTTTGTATAGCGACGGAAGAGCCTTTAAGGCTATCACCACCGCTTTCAGTGGCGATGCAGAATCGCCCACCGCATGATTCGAACCCACGACCTCGGGGCCCAGGGCGTGAAAAGCAACCGCCTTACCTAGTGAGCCATTACGTCTAGCAGAGTAGCTGCTTGGCAAGTTGGAGTCGACGTCTAACACAGTCGAGAGCTTCCGCCGAAAGACGCCAACTCACGGGGGGGCCACGAATAGGATACACGGGGAACGCGGAATATGCAAATCGCAACAACGAGCATGGTATCTATCCAGCTCCGTTCGGGCCTTGGGCACTCGTTGCCTTGCGTGCATGGCAGCAACGCCAGAGCACGCCTGCAACCATCCAGGTGCATAACTCGGCGAGACCGGGAGCCTCCAACACCACGACTTACTCGGCCAGCTACTTCTACCCAAGAGTCTCGGTGACCTCCCGTCACCGCACATCCGGCCATGCCATAGATCAGACCCCGGCCTAGCCGGTGACCCTTACCACATTAAGCCGTCCTGTCCCAGCCAACCAAACCTAGCCTGGGCATAAAGTAAAGGCTAGCTGATTTAACCTCCTCATTTATATAGCGGTAGAAGAGCCTCGATTGCTATCAAAACCACTTGCAGACGGCAATAACTGATTGCTCGCTGCAGGGCTTAAAACCCACGAGCCGGAATGTCAAGAGCGAGCACCTTACCTCTGGGCTAAGATCCAGGGGTAAGACGCCATTCTAACCTGATCCTGAACCATCCTGGACATATTGCTGCCTGATAGTATTACGAATCCCTCCAATGTCCTGGCTGGTAGTTTCAGTAAGAATTAGTGTATGAAACGCTTTATCTTGAGCGCTTCGTCGAATACAAAGGAGGCCAAAGTGGCAGCATAGGCTCAAGGGATTTTCAGATCCGGGCATCTCCAAATCTCACCCGCAAGGCCAGCGTTGCCTGTTTTATTACTGTAATTTTGTGTGAGCACGGGTTATTGGTTTAGTCATCAATGGCTTCGGGTTCGTTCATGACTGTGCAGTAATGCCTCTACGTAAATCAGCTTAAAGAGTTGGTCTGGAATTCACCAAGATATTGGCTGCAGGTTCCTTCAATAATGCCATAAGCATCGAGTCGCATCGTGAGCTGTAAGTTTATGTGTCCCCAAGACAGTGCTCTTTGTCAATCTGATTTCCTCAGGTCACTTTCGAAACAGTCTGGTACATATTCGGAATACTTTTGCTTACAATCCACTTAATTCTAGTTCACAGTATTTTATTTTAACTAAACGTTACACTGACTAATCGCAGCTAAGCCCGGTGGTCTGATTCGCATACCGGGTCAATGATATCCGTCTTAACAGCCGGCTCTATGACGCACACGGCGTTTCCCGCGGCCGATTCGCCGACAAATTATAACACCTCTATACGGTCGATCCAAGTATGAACGATGACGAACTCACCAGATAAGTCGCTTGCACACGTTGGCCTTGCTTGAAAGTATCCGTGTGCTTGCTCATTGAATCCTTAGTATCGAACTGGTAGCTATGCTGCTGCACTATTCTTCGCGGCTATTGATACCCATATAGCCTTTGTGTGGTAAATGCTAAATTGTATTGTAGTGAATGATCGCGCACGAATGGGTCTCCTCCAGGAACTACACAAAGCCATGAATATCAGGTGCGTGCTACAATCGCTTTCCAGAGCGTTCACAAAGCCAGAAACGCTGCCCCTCCCACTCCCGCTGCTTGTTCATTCGGTGCCTTCCAACGTGTATCTTCTGCTAAGAAGCAGAAAGCTACAGTAGGCTGACGAGTCCGTGTTTTCATTTCCACTGGAAACTTTACCAAAAGGAGAGTTGAATACTCGCTGCATCTTCGTCCTTACAGCGCTCGAATACTTTCTATGTTGGTGCCGCACTTGCCGCACTCAACAGCTACGGCGTTCGCTGTGGACGGAGTTCGCTGCCGATAACTTCCGCTTCCGCCCGTCGCTCATGTCATCTCTATTAGCTTTTCGATCGAGCAGACCATGGCAATGGCGTCGCCAAGATTTAGGCATGGACCAAACTTCAGTCTTGAGGAGCGTGGCACAAGGTTAACCTCCTCTTCTTGAAGTAGAGGGGTTTCGCCCTTAATGACACTAGTGACGCGTAGTTAGACTGAAGCACACCCGTTTTGAAACTCGAGACATTATGCGTTTTAAATATGGGAAACCTTTGCAATCATTAGTATTGGGTCCGCTATACCATAGGAGGCAAACGACGTCGGCGGAAGTCGACGAAGAACAGTGGACCCAATAATACACTTTGAGATTCTTCGGGGCCATGATCAGCCAGTCATGAGCTATCGCGTGGCTCCTCCGCCGTCGCCGCAACCTGCTGCCGTTCTGGCACCGTCCTGACATATACTTGTGGCTCAGACATGTTAGATGGCAAAACATTCATCTCTTTACTAGAGCTTATATAAAAGCTTTTACAGCTGCAGCCAGCACAGGAATCTCCATTGCATATGTAGCACAAAACAGGCACAGAAACAGAAGAAGGAGGAATAATCATCCCGATCAGTTCAGCAATGTCCTGTAGCGGGAGGTCCGCCGATTTGCGCGGTGCAACATCCATCTTTGGTAGGGAATATCACTTGCCCGAAAACTTATGAGGATGCTATACAAGGATGCTTGTGAGCATTGCCTTTCCTCGGGACTCGTCTGAAATTTGTTTCTCCTGGCACATCCTCTCAGCAATTGCAACGTTGTCTGCGTACGTCTGCTCCCCGGACGCTGAAAAAGCTCTCGTACCAGATCCTGCCGTGCTCCACGCAACGTCTTTTCTTACCTCTGTTCTCGTCACCGCTACTATGCTTATGCTAGCAGTCGCGCACAGCAAAAGATAGAATCTCCAATAGGGCAGGTAGTGTATTAACGTACGGAGGAAGCCACGCGATAGCTCACGACCGACATGCTGGTCCTGGCCCTGGAGAATCTCTAAGTATATAATTGGGGCCGCTGTTTTTGGTAAAATCCGCCGACGTCCTTTGCTCCTACAGTAAAGTGGACCCAACATTTAGTCTGCGAGGCTCTGTGAGCAACAAACATGACTACTTAGCGAACTAGCTAATTGCAGTGCCTTGCGTTACGTTGCCAATTACGCTATTAATCCGGTCGTGTTGCAACTAGAGTAAGTAATATTCTATACATTCGCAAGAAAAATAACCAAGAGCGTTACCCCTCACTCATGCCTTGTAGGAAGAGCCTGCCACGGAGGGCCGCTTAAATTTGATTAGTTTATCAATAGATTTCACATTAGATAGAACATTTCCTTCACTGTCAAGTTGGCAAACAGTCAGCTAAGGAACTCCTGTCGAAATTAGGGCGTACTTCGGCAAGAGTACGACAGCCCTACTAGTTCACGCGTTTGGGAAATTACTTGCGTCTAGATTGTCTTAATTCCCTTTATTCGGGACTTCAGCATATGCCATTAATCGTCTGCAACTAGCAAACAACTCAGTGGCTTGTCTGCTGTTGTCGGGGCGTAGCTGCCACATCACCTCACTTCTGCCTTAGTGCTTCATTGGCTCCCTATCAAGCATTGAATCGACTTCAAGATGTCTGGCTTACAGGTCGTTTCATTTGCCTGCACCAGCTTGCACCAATCCGATACTCCTTGCACCTCCAGCCACGAGCTCTCACACGCCACCCGCTCCTCAGTAGCTAGTCATTTCGCCGTCCCTCGCACTAAATTGAAATCTTTCCGCGATCGAGCCTTCAGCTTGGGTGTACTGAGAGTCTGGAACTCGCTCGTGACTTTGGTCACTACCTGTAATTAACTAACATCTTTTAAGTCTCAACTAAAGATGAATTTGTTGCGGCTAGCTTTTCATTTTCATTCAGAATTTGTATTTTTCCTACGCTTTGCTTATTGGTGAATGATTCAGTGCATATTACTAACCAAGAATCCTACTAAGCCGTGGCGGAGTGTTCTCATTTGCGGTTTCGCATGCTTGTCTAAGCATAATACTTGTAAGCTTCTGCATGCTGTCTAGCCATGAAAAATTGAGTGCCATTACGTTTTGTTTATTGCTTCTCCAGCTACGTTAAGTTGTAGCGCCAGGTCATGAGTTGTAAACCTCCAGGTGTGAGATTTATTCCTCTGAGCTCGCTTTAAATACGACCTAGTCTTTTTATTATTATTATATGTTTTTCTAGGATATTTTATGTTGAGCTATTCGACAAGCAGTTCTTAACAGTGACAGCTTAAATACTGCAAAACTAATGATATTTCAAAATGATGAGTTGGTTCAAAAAGCAAAGTGAGTGACAGTCCACGACAATGGTTTGATTTGAAGCGAACGCGCTTACAACGTAACCGACAGCACTAACACAACTTCATGCCTGTTTTGAGGATGCCTCTCAGAAGCCAGTTCGCGCCGTTAGGGCAGTGTATTTCGTGCTCCAAACATATGCCCTTCAATCGCAGCCAATATGTAATTCAAATAGCTGATTGGCCTGCCAACTATTGACGAGGGAGAAACAGCGAATGAGAGAGTTAGAGAGCGAGAGAGAGAGAGTCTATGTGAACGAGAAGAGTTGAAGAGAATAGAGAGAGCCGACAAAGATTAGCTTGCATTCCAACAGCTAAAATTGGCTGCGATCTTAATATTGTAAGCTACCATCTTTGATCTACCATAACCAGAAATCTACAGGTTCTACCTGGAAAGAAATATAATTCATTAGCACCCTGAGAGAACTTAATCTCCGTCCAAATTTTTCACTTATGTAAAGGTTCGAGCACAAGACCTCAGTCGGCAAAGCCGAGCATCTTATCCTCTGGGCCAAATCAGATCTAAGCCAGAAGCATATCGCAGGTCTGGCGACTGGAGAGAGCGAAGTGCAGTGCCTGGCTCGAAGATGATGGTGGGTTGCCGGCCACGAGTGCTGCCGAAGTGGGCGCTTCACAATCCCGTTTGCGACCAAGTTGTAGGCAGTCGTGCGTATATATCGCGTACCCATAGCCTTCATTATCTCGTGCCAAAGGGATGACTCAAAATTACCCCCCCCCCCCTCGCGGTCGGAGGTCAGCGATGCGTGGATACCGAAACGAAATATCCAGCCATCGACGAAGGCTGGCGCAAAGGAGGACTACGAAATGTCTGCCAGAGGAAACGCCTCGGGCCTGCTCGCGAAACGGTCGACAACCGCGAGCAGGTAGGTGGCGCCATCGGAGTGCGGGCCGACGAGGTTGACGCGAGCACGAGCCAGAATCGATGCGACGGAACGGGAAACTATCCGACTGGCGTCGAACTGTGCCGAGCCGCCCCAGGTACGACGGCATGCGCTGCAGCTTCGGGCCCAAGAGCGAACATCTGAATTCACGTTGGGCCGTACGAAGCCACGCGACCGTGCCTGTACGTGGCTGCGTCCAAGTAGCTAGAGAGTCAGGGCACTTTATCAAAGATGCGACGATGGAAGGCGGCGGGCACGTATGGGCGATCGCAGCCGGTAGAGCGGTCGCAGAGCGAGTCATGCCCTCCGAGAACGATATAGGGACCGGTTGGAGGTGCAGGGCAGTAGTTTTCGCAGGCAGCGGGCATCTCCGACTACTGCCTGGCGGCGGCAGAAGAACCTTAACGGCTATCGCCACCGCTTGCAGTTAGCAATAAAGGCTCCCCCACTGTGCAGGATTCGAACCTGCTACCTTGGTCGTGAAGAACGAGCCCCTTACCTCGGGGACTGTCACGGCCCTAGTGCCACGGGTCATATTTCAGTCGAAGTGCCACCAAATCCAGATCAGCTGCTTTAGTCAACGAACGACCTATCGTTATCCGACTAGATTCTCAGATTATCGAACGCCTCTATAGTGTGCCGTAAACGCGAAGGTCATCGACCTCGGCATGCTAATTCTAATAGCACGTTAATCAGGAATTAACTCGGTTTGCAGAAGCATAATCTAGAGCCTTTTTTGACTGGCCTATCTTTCGCTGCCATAAATAGATAGCCAACGGAGCCTGCGGTGACCTCTGCCGCTCAAGGCCGACGAGAAGCAGATTTCACATTTCGCCGCTCGTCCCTCCCAATGAAGCCAAGTTAAATTGATCCCAAAGAGCTCGCCTTCCTTTTCCTTAGCATTTCCAGCCGTGAAACAATCAGTCGATCGTCAGTCCAACGTTTGCGATACTTACTTTTGCTTCCGTTTTAGAAAAAGCGTCCTTTTCCCGCTATTCTTATGCTGCGCTTCTTTCTTCGTCGGCTACAACTGGCGACTCATCCAGGAAGGGATTCTGCACACCGAATTGTGGCACGTGCCCCTCCTGACACGAGCAGCCTGGCGAACTGAACGAGTGGCGACCGCGGTAACTAAAAGAATGTTCGAGTTGGCCTCGGAGCTCGAGGACTCGAGCACGCTGCGGCGACTTGGAGCGCCGACGTCTCGACAGGTTCCACCATTTGCTGACCAGAAAGCGACTCGCGCGTCCAGCTCAACGTTCAGCCTGCCCAGCGCTCGAACCACTAGCGCCGATCCCTCGAAGAGCGTCGCCTCGAGAGAGCAGCGTCAGAGTCAGCTCTCCACCGCGTCACCCTCTGCCGTCAAAGTGAACAGGCTGGCCACCGAAGGAGTATCCAGCCCACCCGGCCGGTCGGCTCTAATTCTGTTCATGCAGGAGCACGTAGGCAGCGGATTTTTCGCTGGAAAAAATCGCCACAACCCGTTCGTCGGTCTGCGATGCCCCTATAGCAACTGCGAGGTGACAACAAACTCGACCCTCTTCGGCGAAGCGTCGCTGATAATAATGCCCTCGCTGTGGGGTGGTGACTGCTGCTCATCTAACATCAACGGCAGCGTGAGCTGCCGTTCAGGCGGCGGCAGGGTCACGTTTCTACCCAGACCGCGCTCTGACCAAGCCTACATGTTCTGCAACCGAGAGTCGGTGTCGAGGACTACTCCGCCGCTATCGTGCTTTCAAGCCTTAGATGCCATCATTAATTACACTTGGACCTACAAGCTGGACTCCGATGTTCAAAACACGTACGGAGGGTTCCGAGCGATGGGTGCAGTTAAACAGGTGAAGAGAAATTACTCGGCGGAAAAGTCTAAAGACGTTCTGTGGTACGTTGGTAATTGTCGCGGCACGGCATCAGCAAAGATTCGCTGGAATTTGGCCCAAAATTTGTCCAAATACATAGGCCTTGACATTTTCGGAAAATGCTCAGGTCGCAGCGACGGATGCCATGCCAGCAACACGTCCTGTGTGAGGAGCGTTTTTGAACAGTACCGCTACTATCTGGCACTCGAAAACAGCGCTTGCAAGGACTACGTCACCGAGAAACTTTTCAGAGCTCTTTTATTTGGAAGCATACCTATTGTTCGAGGACTGTCGAAGGGAGATTACGCCAGGCTGGCGCCTCCGCATTCTTTCATACACTTGGACGACTACAAAACGGAGGCAGATCTGGCGTCGCACCTTCGATACCTGTCCAGCAACTCGACGGCGTACAACGAGTATCACGCTTGGCGAGCGCGCTACGAGATCCAGACGCCGGACAAAGGCTTGTGCAAGCTGTGCGAGCTCGGCTCGAGGCTACCAGCTTCGAACAGCTTTCGAATCACCGCCTGGTGGAACGCTAGCCGCGATTGCTCCGAGTAGATTTCGCCGTCGCTCGCGATTGCTCGTGCAATCTCGATCCGCATCTCGATCCGCATCTCGGGCGAGCGAACACCTCGTGCATCTTTGCCAACGGCGCATCTCGGCCCGAGATGGCGCCATTGGCAAAGATAAGACCGGGAGCCATAGCGTCTACCAACTATCGCTTAGTCGCACTATCAGACTTGGGGATGAAAACGCTGCCAAATCTAGCTAGACATTGTTCGTGAACTCACAGCAGCAGCAGCAGCAGCAGCAGCAGCAGCAGCAGCGTCTTCGGCGGCAGACTTCTCCAGCTTCAGCTTGCTCTCGCTCCGGCAAATCGCACGTGCATTTAGTGCGAAGAATTCGCAAACTGGCGGCAGCTCGCAAAACGGGCATCTGAAAGTAGCCTTCTGCGCTCAACCCGATAGTTTCCTCCATCTGTCATAGCAACAGTGTCTTGCTTCATAACCGTGGAGTAGACTGAAATTCTTCACGTTTTTCGCGTCGGCAATTTTTCCTCTGCCCAAAGTAGTAATTAGTACGTGTGATTTCAGGTACTGTGACCAGCTTTTCACGACCTCGGCCCGAGGTCGTGGTTTCAAATCCTGCGGTGGGCGATCCTGTATCGCCACTGCAAGCGGTGGTGATAGCCGTAAAGGCTCTTCTGTCGCTATACAAAAAGAGGCTGTTAACTCGGCTAGTATTTTTGTTAGCCCTAAATGATCCGGTTTCTCTTGGCGGGCAGCAGTTGCGACTAGCTGAAGCTGAAGCTAAATCTCCCCAAAACTTGTGATCTGGCCCTTAGCTTATGGTGGCTAAATTCATAATATATTTGTCTATGAAGTTATGGATTTGCTAACAAAATCAAGGAGAGACGGCATACTTCTGTCAACTACTAGAGCTCACTGCCTGTGGACTCGCTTCGCTGTCTATACAACAGTGCACAGAAATGTACGCGTCAATTACACGTCACTCCCGGAAGTACTGGTCGCCATCTGCCTCGTGTCGGACGGACGGACTTTCTCGCTTTTATTAATAGGGATTAGTTAAAACGACAAGAGTCTTGAATTGATGCTAAAAGTCCTATGTGGCGGCGGGTAATAAATACTTTGTGTTTCCATGCACTACCATGAAAGGTAAAAGAAATCAAACTCCCCCCCCCCCCGACAGAGGGTGACTCGGAAACGGTGCGTCCCCTCTAGACACTCCTTCAATAAACTTTTAGCCCCCCCTCTTCGGTGCCTATGTACAGTGGTACTAATAATAACTTATTTTGCCCTAAAAGAATCAAATCTCTCTCCAGGCGCTTTAAAAATCGCTAATAAAAGATGCAATAATCAAGACAAGCAGGGTATATGGCTAGGTGAAACCACTCAAATCAAACTTGGTGCAGCTAGCGAGTAGGATCCCCCGTCAGTTAGCAAGGACAAAATCGCGGAGGGTTAACAATAATAAAAATGCACTTGATAAAACGCCCTCAGAGAACTCACAGGGTCAGCATGCAAGTGTGGTTAGTGGCAGCATGCAACAGTGTCAGCACGCATAAGCACAGAAAAAACGAATCACAGGGACCCACTAAATGCGGTCATAAATAGGTGCATTTTAAATTTCCTTTAAATGTAGGGGATGTCGTGACGGAAGTTGGGAATGAGTTCCAAGCTTTGGCAGCATACCAACTAAAGGCACGGCCTCCAAAGGATTTGAGGTTTGTACAAGTTATAGTTAAACACTTGGATTCTGAAAAGCTCGTGGAACGATGCTTAGCCTGGTGGGGGAGAAGATCTGATGACTAGGCTGGAGTCAAGGAATGAAGGGATCTCAAACTGAGCGACAAAACCCTGAATTCGGTCCTGTGCTGGACTTGTAGCCAGTGCAGGTTGGCGAGAAGTGGTGGGGTGTGGCAACTGCGACGCTCACAGCAGACAAGCCTAGCTGGCGAGTGTTGCACCAGCTGTAAGCGCCTGATTGCACGTGCTGGCAGACCAGCAAGCAGCGAGTCACAGAAGTCAAGACGGGATGTCACAAATGCACGGACCAACTTAGATGTAGTAACCCTGTCTAAACAAGCCCAAATTTTAGCAATTTTATGTAGCTGAAAGTAGGCAGACTTGATTGTGAAGTTGATGTGGTCGTCTAACTAAAGATCACTTTGGAATATGACACCTAGATTTTGTGCAGCAGACTCAGCAGGAGAGGGTTAAACACGAACAGCGCACGGCAAGGGAAAAAAAGAGCCTCACAGCGATGAAACTTACTACATTTTGCTGCTCGCTCCTTCACGTGTCGCATCCTGCGCGTAATTGTGCACAAGATCAAACTCATTGCACAGCGTGCCAGTACTGAAAAACCACGGGCTATTCTCGTTGCGATGCCACTGACGATACATGCCTGATAAATAGCACACTTCACTTTTGCCGCGTGGCGGCTGGGCAAGCATAAGTCATACGGAGAGCCTACCCTACTGAGTGCAATAGACGTGATGATAACGGTTGGTTAGCAGTGCTCAAAGTCTTGTAATGAATTTCATTAAGCCAGTCGGTAATAAGAAAGGAAAACCTTGAAGTTATTGCATTACGGTGAATTACGTACCTAACTGACAAGTACTGTCTTATAAGTGTAGTTGCTGCTTAAGTCGCCGACTGAGAATAATGGCGCGGGTAAGGCGGTAACGGCGGCTAAGAAAGTAAGGTACTCAGACAGCTTACTAATTTTAATATTGGCGCCTGAGTTTCTCTTGCAGCGTATGGAGCTCGTTTTAAAAAGGTAAATTTTGTGAAGCACACAACTATGGTCGAAATCGGCGCGGGAGTAGGTATCCGTCAAACAGAGATCCTGTTTCTATTCTCGAACGATGACTATCAGGAACCCACGTGTCCTAATAAAAGTCTCTTTCGCAATTTCGATGAAAAACAAACCTCGGAAAGTCGGAGCATCGCGTCAATTGTCGGCAGCTCTTGACCGGAGCGGCTGATGTCGTTCTGGCGCATAACTTTTGAGGTAGACAGCGGCAGGGTAAACACCATCAGGTGCTATGTTTCGCAGGCGCCTACACTTGATTCTTAGTGAGACTAACCTTTCGATTTAGATTTCATTCCACAATTTCTGCGTGCGCGACGGCTGCATCTACGATTCTCTAGCCAGGCTTCAAGGCGCCACCGCGACCACGTGACGTATCAGCGGCGTGGCTGCCATTACCAATTGCGGCTCTGTTTTTCGCGAACGACACGGCCGCCCCGATGTGCTCGACACTGGTAACACTATGTTTGCCGTCCTCTAGCTACCTAAGTCCATCCAGCTTTTAGCTCCACACCGCCCTGCGAGTGTGACCGTGACCCTACGACTGTGACCGCTTCGCTCCTTCCTTTGACTCCATTTGATCCTACACTGATGGTTCGGGAATGTCGTAGGCGGCAGTGCTATTCTTAAATAAAAGAGTTACGCCACAGGCTCTTCACGGGGGCACATCCTTCGTCCTTTACGCACTCGTGAGTGCTGCAATTGCACGAACATAATTCGTTCACAGTTAATTTGAAGAGATTTGTTATCATTATTATAGCACTTAGCGTGTAGCTCGCTCCGTGCCCAAGCATGACGTGGGAAACTTGTCTATACTTTAAAATTGTACCCGCACACCAGTCAAAGAGCCTATAGGATACTTACTTGTAGACACTCAAAAAACCTCTTGAATTCTATAAATGGACCCTTTTCTCATAAGCTGCTTTCGTGCAGGATTGTCCTGCTTCCTCAGTGAATACAATCACTGTCATCCCGGGCCACCGGTGGCGAGGCAACCACAAACACGATGCTTCTTGGCAAAGGGCGCTGATACACGTCGGAAGGTTTTTGAGTGACGGGTGCCGTTATTAAGACTAAAAGACATTATTCCGTGGAAAACTCTAAAGACGACCTTTGGGGTCTCGACAACTGTAATGGCTCAGCAGCAGCAGCAGCAGCAGCAGCAGCAGCAGCAGAGATTCGTTGGCATCTGGCCCCAAAATCTTTCATAGTAATTATCGTTGACGTTTTCGAGAAACCCTAGGGTTCCAGTGAAGGCTGCCAGCCACTAAGCACGTAGGCCGATAGATGAAATGCATATCTCCCATCGCATTAGGCCCGATGTGACAGAAATACAAACCTGAAGATCCTAAGGATTTAGCATGCCTAGCAGGCTTGTTAACCTCGAACCGGGAAGATGGGAGGTTGATATTTTCTGCTTTATAAACCTAAGCCTGACATGTTTATGTCCGTGAACCGAAAAATTGTCTTGAAATGAAAATCGATATGCATTATCTCCTACGATGCCCGCGAGGTTCTCTCATCCACAAGATCCCTGCCTGTCGCTATCGCTAGACTGGTTGTCGAAAGCGAAGAGGCAACAGGTCCGGTGATGTAATGGTGTACCTGCAAGCGAGGGCGGATGGAGATGGAAGCTGAGAAGGCTGAAAGCCCGTCGTTCTGACCTGAGGGGCCCTGGGCCAGGCTAACGCAGCCGTCCAGACTCCGTATTTCCGCTCTACTGATAAGTAAACTAAAAGGAGCAAAGGTTGGCTAATTTGCAGCCTCATCGATATAAATAAATGAATACCAGCTGATCCAACGGCCTCTTTTGCATAGCGACAGAAGAGCCTTTACGACTGTCATCACCGCTTACAGCGGCGATGCAGGATAGCCCGCGGCAGTATTCGAACCCAGTTTCTTGGGACCGATGTCGTGAAAAGTAACCAACTTGCCTAGTGCGCCATCAGGGCTCGCCATAGCGACAGGAGCCTTTGCGACTTTCGCCGCATTTGCAGCTGGCACTACAGTTGTCTCCACTATACAGTGGTCTCGTACAGGAGTCGACCGAAACCTGGTAAAAAAAAAAGCACTTCCCTGCGGAAGCACGCAGGTGGACTTCCAGAGAGGATGCAACACCGACGTGGCAGAGAGCTTTCTCACTCTGCCGCGTCGTCCTCGGTCGCTTTAGTTCGCGACCGCAGTAGGGCTTCAGGGAAAAAGCTCTCTTGAACATTTTGCCCCTCCTCCGGAACCCCGCGATACGTTTTCAGAGCGACTCCGTAGGCTTGTCGGGGCGGCGTGACTTCGGTTTCAAGACTCGAAGAGGCGGCTGCGTTTCTGACAAATGAGCTACCAATTTCTTTTGTTTAGTTATAGCCAGACAAGCAGCGCGCCGCGGTGCGAAGCGGCGGCTGTCATTTCTTTATCTCGTGTCGTTCGTATTTGCTTTTAAGAGCAGCTGTAGAGGCTGGTTTTTCTTCTAAGCACTTCTCAAGGGGCTTGCCAAGCTGGGCGCTTCCAGCGTGAACTTTCGTTTCTCAAAACAGAAGTACGACTGGCGCGTCAGCGATCTTCCGGCGTCCCTTTAGTAAGGAGCTTCCAGCTCACCGTGGACGTTTTACGAGCTAATTAACAAGAATAAAATTGCACTAAGACTTTAGAGGGCAAGGAGCTTAAAGCCTAAGTGCCTTGCCTTCCAGAGCTAATCTCGGGGGTGTGACTTTCTTGACCTTGGGCGTAGCCCCTCGACGTCTACGTTTACCCTCCGTCGTAGCTACGTTTACCCTCCGTCGTAGCTAAAACCTGGCTCCGCTGGAGCCTGCCGACTCTGCAGTCTAGCTTCCCTTTTTTCTCCCTCGCCCACTTATTTAAACTCCGGCCCGGCCCAAGCCTGGTGGAGATACTGGTCTCGTGCTGACGCCAAGCTCGTTTGAAAACCTTTTCTTCTTATGAAATTCCAGCGTACACACATACTACACAATATTCAAGTGGTCATTCTCTTAACTGCAGCATCGTGCACTGAATAATATCAAGTTGGAAAACTCATTTAGGTCGCACCATGCCAAGCCATGGAAAAAATAGAGCTTTGCCTCCTCAGTGCAGCCTGTTTGGAGTTGGGTGCCGGCATGCTGCGACTTTTCCAGCATGATCTGCTGATCTGTTACCAGATCAGCAGATGTGATGAACGAGCTTGAGTATATTCATGGAGGAGGGCTACGAAACGACAACTACTCTCCTGCTGCCGACTATGGCACATCCTTTCCAACGGTCCTGAGCTGCTACTCTCCTGACTCTGCTATGCTTCCTACTTTCTCTTTGTTGAGTGAGATGAAGTCTGTTGGCTACCGGATGCCTACCGAAAGCCACTTAGGCTGTGAGTGCGCTATACAAAACTCTCCTTCGTAACACTCGCATAGTCTTTGTGGCTTTGCGGAATTACAGGCGGAGATACAATAGCTCAGCTGGCAGACAAAACCAATATGACACGGTTGCTTGCACGTGGATTTCGTCTGAATACCAAGATCTGCGCCGCAGTGCCCTATCGAAACAGAATTGTGGCAACAAATTAATAGCATTCCAAAACTGACATACAAAGCCTATATACGCTGCTTCGACGCTGACTGTGCCCACACGTTAAAGCAACGTGGTCTGCCTGCAACGGCCTGCACAAACAGAAAGCGATGGGCTGCCGTGACTGCCGCTTGAGATCGCTCACAGAAATCAGCAGTCGGAGCAGTCAACGGTTCACGGCAACGACTGGCTGCAGCACCCGAGTGAGCACGCAGTGAACATGCACAATGAGTGATTGCTGTTCATGTAGCTGCTTTGGGCCAGGCACATCGTTGCGACGCTGGTGCAATCCATGGTCCACTGACTGCCGAGGTAAGAGCCTCAATACGGAGGCACGACCAGCTACAGCACGAGACGAACCAAAGAACTAGTCCACGGACAGCATGTCCACATCTATGAGAAAACAGGCTGGAAGGAAGGATCATACTCCACGTGCATAGAAAACAAGAAACAAGAGCTAGACCTCGGCATTGAAACACTTGCCCTAAAATAGTGCTAAAGGTATGAATGTAGTACCAGCTTCTCTCGTATGATACCACGTCATGTGGAGTATCCATTCTTTTTACTAAGGAGGTAGTCGTTATAGCTCAGAGTCATTTTTTCACTTTGATAGCGTGTCACCTTCAGTGAGCTTCGCATTTCCGGTGAGATCGGCGCCTTGTAGCCACCCTTCCTCAACAGCGAGTCTATAGTCTGCAGCTTGTCCCAACCTAAAGTAGAGTCAGATTACGGGGTTCGACGGCAGTGGCAGCTATGCTGTTTTGCACAAGCAGCACCACTAGGAAACTGACTCCCTGTGCCCCCCCCCCAGTTTGGCAGCATTGGGCCTGAAGCTAGCGTGGCAGCAGGCGGCCAGCGGCAACGAATGCAAACCGCTTGCCTTGCTCGGATGCCACTTCCGGTAGGTAAGTTGCCGTTTTCAGCTGGCCCCTCTCACTCACGAATTCGATGCGAATGCCATGGATGCCGACCTGCTCAACGCTCACGCAAGGCGGCGCATGCATGAGTCGCCTTGCGTGCAGACTGCGTGAGCGCTGCCATGTCAGCGCCGCCCCCACCGGTGGGCAGCGGAACTCCACTGCACGCGTGCAAGCGGCTGGCTTCGCTGTCACGGACGGCCCACGCACGACAGGCGCCAGCAGTCAGCGTGTATCTATTCGTGACTCTTGGCGGCGGATGGAGGGGACGGCGAATACATCCGGTTGGCAGCAGCTTGTGAAGAACGAGTGGCCGGCGGCGCTGCAGGTAGCGCCTCCGAGCACGGCTGACCCAGACCGATTCGGGAAGGCCATGTACGGATGCGAGCAAGGGTGACGCCGTCACAGGTGGCTCCGATTCGTGGCCTTCAAGGGCTGGAGAAGGGCCGTCATTACGTAAATCGACCACAGCGATGCAAAGTTTGGTGCATTGCACAGCGAGGCAACACTGCCGGGCATCGACAGCCAATCGCCCCACCCCCTTACCTCCCAGTCCAAGTAGTCATGCGCTTCCTCGAAGTTGAGCAAAAGCGACACGCCACAATGCAGGCGAGGCAGCTCTTCTTTGCTGACCGGACTGAAGCGATTGTCCCGAACGGCACTGTTAGGGAGAGAGAACGAGAATCGATAAGAATTTGACACTCACCGAAATAGTATAAGCTTAAGGACCCCTTCTTTATAGCTTCCAGTGCAGCCAACTTGTGCAGCCTACACAAGGACAACACAGAACATGGACACAGCAATCGGAAGCTCAAGCTCGAGCTCACACAGACACACGTGCACACACGCGCACACACACGTTACGGTCACCAAGAGCCACTGTCACAATACAAAAGGATGCAGCACGTAGACATCACAAAAACGACGCAGCTTATACAGGGCCTCGTAGGCAGACGAGGGAGAATTTATTATGGACGCCTTAATGTGGGACCTTGCTCTGCCCGATATTTTTCCGGCAATCATGGCCAACGCTTAAATTAAAAGGTAAACTGCAAACATTCATTTCACACATCGACACACCGTGAAGCTGCCTTACCGAAACTTCGGCACTAGAGGTGAATGTCTCACCAACTCAACCAAGGATCTAGAATCGGTCGAACTCAGCAGAACGAATTGCAGCTATACCAGGTATCTGCATGGTGGCACTTTTTGAACAATTAAGTCCGATGAAGTGGTGCCATCATGCCAACATCTTGTGAAGCACTCACACATTGCACAGCGAAAAAAACCGACCATACCATATGCAGAAAGCAGCTATGCTAGAAGCATAGTGAATAGCAGCCCATCTCATGTACTGCAGTGAAGTGTCCGAGATTTTTTCAATCTAGAATCCATCACTAATATTGAATCTCGAGGCTTTGCTATTGGTGGTACCACACTGACCACGAGCCGTGGCCACATGACCAGAATAGCCATCCCTCCAGCTTGCTACAGGCAAGATGGCTAGGCAAAGATAAATGGGGTCGATGCTAAGATATCCTGATGAGAAAGCCACACCAATATTTTCCTTCGGCATAAGCATGACTTCCTAGACACTCATTGCTTCAGATGTATGGTAGTGACATGGATCCGGTAGATTTCGAGTACCAATCTCACAGCATAGTAATAAGTATTGGAATTGGAGCTGGATTTTTAGTACAGAACCAAGAGCCACGCCGTGTGTAAGAAGAGCTAGACGCCATAGTCGGGTGACGAATGTCAAACAGGAGTCCATTCTTCTTATGGTCCTCAATATCAGGCATTGATTGGTCGAGCCAACAACGTGGTACCAGCATTTCTAAGGCATTCTTTAGGTTGCTGTCTTGCCCATGCGCAGGGCTAGAACTGCGAATTGCCGCTTATGGACCGGTGAAAAACCTTACAGACAGCATGACTCGAAACAGACGGTGGGGGATTCAGAGTCTGTGTGACGATAACCAGCAGGGAAGTGGAGCAGCCCAGCTGTGTATAACATTGCTGCATTTCACTCGACAAAGCGCCATGCACAAGCAGCCGGGGCAATGACAATAACAACTCTCAGACACTATACTAACTCTACAACCAACAGAACCAGCTGAGCACCACTTTTGTGGTTTTTGGATGACACGCCAGCCACAAATCAGCTACTCCCAAAAAAGCCTTGACCTATTGCAAATTAATTCTCGAATAGTCGGGCTCTACTTTCAAAATGTAGCATTACTGCTGCTGGGCACCCCCTCACACACATGCATGTGCATGACATTCGTACATACATGCTGATACCACATCTAAGTTGGTCCATGTATTTGTGACATCCCGCCTTGACTTCTGTAACTCACTGCGTGCTGGTCTACCGAACTGTGCACTCGGGCGCTTACAGCTGGTGCAGAACTCTGCACCTAGGCTTGTCTGTCGTGAGAGTTGCAGTTGCCACATCTCACCATTTCTCGCCGATCTGCACTGGCTACCAGTCAAGTAACGCTTCGACTTGAAGGTTTTGTCACTCATTATTAGGTCCGTTCATTCTTTGGCTCCAGCCTACCTATCAGATCTACTGCCCACCAGGCTAAGCATAGAACTACCTGGTTTTCGGAATCCAACTGTTTACCTATACCTTGTAATAAAATCCTTTGGGGATCATGCCTTTAGCTCGTATGCTCCCAAAGCCTGGAATCCATTCCCGACCTTTGCCACGACATCTTAAAAATGCACCGATTTATGATAGCATTTAGTGGGTCCCTGTGATTTGACCTTTATGTGCTTTTGTGTGTTGACACTGTGCATGCTGCCACTCACCACACTTGCATGCTGACCCTGTGTATGTCACCCCTAACCATGTGTTATTCTTGTAGTTTATCGAGCATGCTACCACTAACCATTCGATCGTGTTTCCTTTGCAGCAAATGTAAAGCGCCTAGAAATAGATTGAGTTCTCTGAGGGCACTTTATCAAGTGTATTATTATTATTATTATACGACTATGATGGTGACATACACTCAGTCGTAAACAATCATCGCAGTATGGCTGCCGCTGCTGTGACTGTAAATTCGTTCGGGGGGGGGGGTAAATAGAAGGATTTTCTACGATGCCTAAAGTTACGCAAAGCATGTGAAACTATTAATTGGCAACTCTTACGACCTCACTTGTCTGGCCAGGCTTTTAGGCTACCAGCTTCTGGATTCTACTGCAGCAACGTTCACTGAGACTGAGCAAACCAGTCATTAGCACCAAACAAGTACTTCACTGGCCTAGGAGTGTGCCTAGGGTCGTTATATTGCTGACCAACAATGTAACGGCCTCCAAGCAGAATATTTGAGCTTTGAAATTCAACTTGCTTGACTAACCACAACTTGAGTAAAGTACTTTTTTTAGAATAATCCTTGTTTGTTGCTGTTGCAGCGGCCCAGCCATTCGCCCGATTTGAACCCCATAGAACGACTACGGAGCAATATCGATAGGTAGCTGAGGCGGATGTTCGGCCTACACCAGTCGCCAACCTTTTCAGTAAAGCCTAGGTTCAGTGGAATGAGCTAAAGCAGAAAAGACAATCAGAAGCCTCTATGGCCTCTATGCCTGGCCACATTAGGAATTAGGAATCATCATTATCATTAGGAATCATAGTGGGACGACGTCATACTAATCAAATACATACCAGCAGAATATGTTTATTTTTGGGCTGTCCATAACTATTTTCACATCCTCCTAAGTTTAAGTGTGCCACAGGTTTGTAGAAAAGCCTCTGATTACCCAAACAAATTTACAACCACAGCAATGGCGGCCATACTGTGAAGATTTTTGCGAAATAGTGTATAGACATGCCATGCATGCATGGCACAAGCATGCACACATCCCAAGGCATGCATATAGACACATGCACATACACACGTGCGTGCACATGCACAACATACGTGCAGGCACACACACACACACACACACACACACACACACACACACACACACACACACACGTGCACTCACACACACGTGCACACATGCGCACATACATGCAGGCACACACGCACACGTGTACATGTGTGTGCATGAGCATCCATATACACTACCTGGTTATCGCATATTCCTGCAAACCGCAGTGCAACGCCATCGGCGTGAAAGTTCCTATACAGCCACGCAGTTTCTTATCCCGGCCGATCTTCCACGTGACAAAGAGTGGACTGCAAAAGGAGAGAATTAGGCCTGAATTAGGCTTACGCAATACATTGCTGGGCCGTGATAGCCCAAAAGGTAAGATGTTCACTCTTCATGACCAAGGTCGTGGGTTCGAATCCTGCTGTGGACGATCCTTTATTGCCAACTGCAAGCGGTAGTGATAGCCGTTCAGGCTCTTCTGCCCTGAGATGAGGCTGTTAAATCATGTGAGAAAGCAGTGCAGACTTTTTAACGTTTAGCTATCCAATAAGCATAGAATGCCAAGTAAACACATCCCTGAGCTAGGGATTCTATAGACAGCAGCCTTGATCAAACAGTTGCAGGGCTACAAGATCGGCTTCAAGTTTAATAAAACATCGAACAGGTGCAACAAAAAAGCACCCTTGCAAATACAATACGGCTAAATAAAATAGAAAACCCGTCTCCTACACCACCATCCCCGGAGTAAAATCATTCTACCCCAGCCCCCCCACAGCAATACTGCTACAGGCAAAGAGCCCAGCCACGATTACGAGTGAGCTAAAATGCCGCAGCTCAGCAGGGCTAACTAAAGATACACAAAAGATAAAAAGTAACCGTTGCTAGGTGGCTCACTGCTCACCCACTGGTTCAGTTTTTTCTGGCTTGATGAAACGAATCTAAACTATCCGACTCTGAAAAAAGGAGTCGAAAATGCCGACCTAAGGAAGTATCTAGTTTGTTTCATCTAACAGTTAAACTTGGTGAGATGCTTAGCAAAAACCCTTACATGTCGCATGTTAAACAATGTGGGATGCCGAGGAGATATAACAAGAGATAACCCGTCCTGCATGCAATGCTAACCCGGAAAACAATAACATGAACAAAATAACCTTTGGCATTCCCTTGGTTGCCGTCTCTCGAAACAACTATAAGCATATACGGAGATCCAAACAGGAAAAAGCCTAGGTATGGCCAGATAAGCTGCTTAAAAACTCGGTTTCGAGACAAAGAGCTGTACAGGGGAGTATCGGCCGGAAACACGTGTCGAACAGAACTGAGTCAGTGCTAATAACCACGACACGGCGCCTCTACGGGTAATCAATAGGAATAAAGGACACCTTAGCCGTCGCTCAAGCATTGGGACGAAGTTGGCATTC
This sequence comes from Cristatella mucedo, assembly GCA_009760855.2. Taxonomy (NCBI): domain Eukaryota; kingdom Metazoa; phylum Bryozoa; class Phylactolaemata; family Cristatellidae; genus Cristatella; species Cristatella mucedo. The sequence goes on from WPIO01000083.1 coordinate 797,588, forward strand.
AGTTTGACAATCGCTGCAGCAGCATCTATAATGGGATAGTACTATTGGATCCCAAAATATCGCAGCAAGCAAGCTTTGTCTAGCCATCGCGATGAGCCACGCTTTCCTCGCGGGACACGATGATGGCTACGGCCTATAAATATTGTTTTCTTTGCACCGACTTCAATCGGTTTGGCAATCAGAACATTCATTACACACTGCTCTTTCGCGAAAATTAGCGACAAGCTCAAATGCATAGACAATATCAGCAAGCGCTGTTCACTCAAGACTTGACGACTCCGGGCAGTCTGGATTGTCATTCAGCTGTCAACCAAAACGTCTTAAAGGCAGTCTATCTTTAACAATAAATTCTCTTGGGGTGGGTGGATGGCGGACTCGAGGCCCACAGCCGTTCACGAATTAGGCGAATGTAACTCGCAAAGGAAAGCGTCGCATAGCAAATCGTACGAAGGCATAGGTCGACTGAAGGGCACGAAAACAAAGCACCCTTCAGCTGGCAGGCAGAGTAAGAGAAAAGGCGCCCCAAACGGCTCGACAGGTCCTTCGGCGTCCCAATCACACGCATACATAAGAGTAATCAAGACTATGTCTCACGAGAAATAACAAGCATTCAAAAAAACAGGGCAAGCTCTTACAACGACTCATTGGTGAATTTAGGACTCCTCGGCGGCTCCCGGTGGTAGAGGTAACTCGTGAGCACGTCAAAGCAGTATGTGCACATGTCCGGCATTATGACTTTGCTCTCATTGTGGCCATTGGAGCTTTGGTCCGAGCCGCTCGGGACCGATACGGAGTCTCCGTCAGCGAGTCTTTGCTTTTTAGGACCCAGACAACCAGACATCGCGGTGGATCCGTACCAGTCCCTTGACCCCAGCGGTCAGTTCCGCTATGCCTAGGTCATGGTAGGTTCTGTATGACGTAGGTGCATCGTGCATGATTGTCTATCCTGCCGCTCGTTCGCAAGCACCGATTGACGACCACAAAAAATTAATGCACGGCAATGCAATGAGTGAGGATGCATATGATTTTTCAATAACATTAAATTTATGGAAAGGGAATATAAATAGACCAAGGAACGTTAAGCGGCCTTACACACTGGTGTCGCATGGGCGGGGCTAAAGCGGCTCCTAAGCCTCTCCCCGCGGTTGACTGGCTGAGGCTGACCCATTCGCGGTCTGTTGTCTTACCCCCCCCCCCCGCTACTGATCTATCGCTACTGCTTCACTTCGCAAGCTAGCTATTCGTATATCTTATACGTCTAAGGTCTGTTCCAGCAGGTCACTCGGATGCCTGCACCGATGCCGTCCAGTGGACTGCTTAACATTGCTATACCCCTTACCAGCAATCTTATACCATTGCTTTGCTCACAGATGCAACAATGTAGCTCGCGTCAGAGAAATACAGAAAAAAGGTATTCATTCAGCAGAATTTCCCCTAGTATGAGCTGCTTTCACATTCCCAAATGTGCACATTATCTGTATAACTCAAAATAGATTTGTACATGGTATAATGGTGCGTAGCTAAACTTAAGGGTGTGGCCATTTCTTGCAACCTTACATAGAGAAGCCTTTAAATCAACGACATGATTGTACAGAAAACGGCACGTGGCTTTGTTTCCCCATTTCCACCAAATAATTATGCAGCAGCTTATTGATTACTTCTCTTGCTAAGAATTAAGGGCTGAAACCGTCAAAAATGATTGATTCCCCATCCCCTGCTTTTGATCTATTCCGAATTAGAAAAAGCACGTCTCCCTTCTTCCGACACCCACAGGCGTCTCCTCGGTGAATGCAGCTGCTCATACTTTCAACGGTCCCCCTCCGTACCTCTAACTGGCAAAGCTCATCAAAGTAATTTAGCCAACATCATCATAGGGCAGTGGTTCTCAAATTTCCTAATTCCGCGACCCTTTTATACAGTTCGTCATGCTGTGGCTACCCCCAACCATGAAATTATTGTCTGCAAAATGTGGAAATGCGTGTTTTCCAATGGTCTTCAGCGATCCCTGTGAAAGAGTCGTTAGACCCCCAATGGGGTCGCTACCTACAGGTTGAGAACCGCTGTCATAGGTCGTTATAATTATCAGAAGAAGTTGGTCCAGTTGTATACAAGTACGAATTACACTGGATCGTCATGTGGTTGCGATGGACGAGCTTGACCTGTCATTTTCAAATAACAATAATAATAGTAATACGCTTGATATGGCGCCATCGGAGAACTCAATTTCTTTCTATGCACTTTACGTTGGGAGCAAAGGAAGCGCGATCGAATGGTTAGTGGTAGCATGCTCAATGACAACAAGCATAACATGGTTAGAGATGACATGCACAGGGTCGGCAGGCAACAATTGTTAGTGGTAACATGCACAGTGTCAGCACGCATAAGCACATAAAGGACGAATCGCATGGACATACTAAATGCTGTGATAAATAGATGCGTTTTTGGTTTCTTTTTTAATGTCCTCCGGTCGGTGGATATCGTGACGTTAGTCAAAAGTGAGCTCCACGCTTTGGGAGCAAATGAACAAAAGACACGGTCTCCAAAGGATTTGAGTTTCGGATGAGGCATAAGTAAATGATTAGATGCCGAAAAGCAAGTGATACTATGCTCAATCTGGTGGCGGAGTAGATCTGATAGGTAGGCTGGAGCCAATGAATAAAGGGACCTAAAAGCGAGTGATAAAACCTTGAAGTCGATGCGTTGCTTGACTGGGAGCCAGTGCAGGTCGGCGAGAAGTGGTACGGTATAGTAACGGCAACGCTCACGACAGACAAGCCTAGCAGCAGGGCTTGCACCAGCTGTAAGCGCCTGAGTGCACCGGCCGGTAGACCAGCAAGCAGTGAGTTACAGAAGTCGAGACGGGATGTCACAAATGCATGGACCAACTTAGATGTGGTATCCCTGTCTAAGAAAGCTCAAATTTTAGCGATGTTATTTAGCTGAAAGTAGGCAGACTTGACTGTGGAGCTGGTGCGGTAATGAAGTGTCACATTTGAAAAGAACGAAGAGATTTCGTGCAGATTCAACAGGAGATATGCTGGCAGAGCCGATTGTGAGTGTTAGCCTTTCCAATTTCTAAATCACGCTTGGTTTGCCCATAACCAGTAAGTTGGTTTTATTATCACTTAATTTATAAATCTTTGCTGCTATCCATGTGCGAATGTCATCCATACATGTACCAAGGGAGTTGAGAGAATTCGACGTGCTGGAGAGCTGGAATGGATCAAAACAAATGTAGAACTGAGGGTCATCTGCATAGAAGTGAAAGCCTAGATTGAGGCTGGCAATCACATCGGCAAGAGGGAGAGTATAAATTGTGAAAAGAACGGAACCAAGCACAGAGCCCTGAAGTACCCCATACTTCAGAGGCTCCTCGGATGATCTGAGTCCATTCACATCAATTCACTCAATTCTGCGTATAAGAATATAGGAAATTCGGATACTCTGCTTATAAGAAAAGCAATTCCGCGTCTCAGATTTACACTAGCTACAGTCTCACTCCGCATATTGGAATACTCCGCCTATAATAATGGCCATTTGCCGGTCCGAGCGTGTTCATATTTTTGGAGTCGACTGTGCTTTGGAGTCTCCTACGGAGAAAGAACCTGAGCAATTGCATGGCAGTGCCAGTGATGCCCACGCGAGATTGAGGGCGCTCAAGAAGTACTAAGTGATCGATAGAATCAAAAGCTGCCAAAAGATCGAGACAAATAAGCAGAGAGACTCTACTTAAGTCTGCATTCCTATGTAGGCCGTTTTTCATCCGAAGAAATTCTGACTGATTAGTGGTTAGGTCTAAAACCAGGCTGGAACTTACTCGCAAGGTTTGAAGTTTCAATGTATTATTTTAGCTGGTCTGCCACGACTCGTTCCAGTATCTTTGGTAGGACGGTTGAAGGGAGACTGTGCGGAAGTTGCTTAAGTTCTCTTGGTCTAGTGTTGCTTTATTGGGTAGTGAGTGGCCTTACTAATGGCTTGCTACAGCCATTTTTAAAGGTGCCAGGACATAATCTGAGGCTATTGACATATAAAAGATGTTATTTATGCATGCAGGTAGCAGCTTATCTATGCATCGTAGAAGCAGGAAAATTGGAATAAGGTCTATAGGACTAGTTTTGTCTTCTTTGATTGGGATATGAGCTTCAGAACGAGGTCATTCGTGCCTTCCTTGAATGAAGACACTGAGGTGGTGGATGGAATTGAGGGACAGGATTCCAGGGGGTGCTGTCATCTTAATGATGGACTCGTTGACCTTGTCTATCTTGTTGACAAAGAAGCTAGAGAAGCGATCAGGTAGATCATCACAAGGATCAGCAGGTAAGGAGCTAACCTGGGGTGGTTTAATAGAAGGTTGATCGTCGACTTAAACATTTTTGGATTTCGCTTCAGTAAATCAACAATGTTTTTATAGAAGCTCGACTTGGCCTTTGCTAGGATCAATAGGTACGATTTACAGTAGCCCTCGTATGCATGTCGAAAGAAGTCTGTCCTGATCTTTTGTATGCTTTCTCAAGCTTGCGCATAGTAGACCTAGCTAGTTTAATGTCTGCAGTAAACCATAGGCCACCTATTTGAAGGCGCACAGTGTGCTTAGTAAGAGCAGCAGACTCGTCGAGTATGTCAGCTAGTGTCGTGTTGTAGCAATCTACCTTTGTATCTACTATATATCTACTGTTGTAGCAATCTATGATGACAGGTCAGAAGAGGGACTGAGTAGCAGAGGCGAATAAGAAATTCTCGCACGGACAGCTTTGATATCAAGGGTCTTGAGATTTCGCGATTCAATGGTAATTTTAGATAACAAGGAGGGCACACACATCGTAGACTGAATAAGATTTGCATGTGGTCAAATAAGCAGAATTTGGTAAATTTTATTCGAGTGTGTGACCCTTGGTGTTAGTAGGGCCATGCATATGTGCCACAAGAGACACAGAGTCAGTCAATGTATAAAATTAGGTGCTGAAGGCGTCAGATAAGGTATCGAAGTGAATGTTAAAATCACCCATAACGAGGAAGGATCGATTTCTTGCACACAGAATCTAAATGAGATCAGAGAAATCTGAGATAAAGAAAGACCTGGTACCTGGAGGACGATAGACTACCTCCGCAATTGGTAGCTTGCTGTCGGGTTAACTCAAAACAATAGATTCGAAAGACTGCTTCGAGGGGACTGCAAATGACTTGAAGGACGACGAAATTGAAGGACGTGCGTCTAATAATAGCGACTCCGCCTCCAGTTTTGATTTATCTAGGAGTATGAAAGAAGGAGAAGCCTGTCGGGGTTTCGTCGTTAATAGTCGGGCAATCTACCGGTTTTAACAAAGTTTCGGTTAAGGCGAGCAGGTCGAGGCCTTTTTCGGAAATTGTTTGTTTATTTGTATCTCCGTCTGTAACTCCAAAAAGTCATAAAGACCATGTGGGTGTCACGCAGGAAAGATTTGTATAGCCCACTCACAGCATAAGCGGCTTTCGGTACGCATTCGGTAGCCAACAGTCTTCGTCTCACGAAACAAAGAGAAAGTGGGAAGCATAGCAGAGACAGGAGAGCAGTTGAGGTAGTGAGTAGCATAGAAGTAGCAGCTCAGGACCGCTGAAAAGGATGTACCATAGTGGGCAGTTGGAGAGTAGTTATCGTTTCGCAAGAATTGTGGAAACGAATTCCACAGTCTAGGACCTGCAGGGCTAAAGCTTCTGTCGCCAACTGTCTTTAAGCGGAGGAATGGGACAGCTAATTTATTGTCCACACAGGACCTGAGGGCGCGAACAGGCTGAAACTGATGCAGCAGCTCAGCTAGGTACGATGGAGCCAAGCCGTGGCGGGCCTTGTGGGTCAGCGTAAGAACTTTGCTCTGTATCCTTTGCTCAACCGGCAACCATCCTAGCTCTTTCAGCAAAGGAGACACGTGCTCAAACCGCTGGGACTTGAAGACTAGCCTTGCAGCCATATTCATAGTCCGCTGTAGTGGCATCATATCTTTCTTTGGCGGCCCAGCCAAAAGGGAACTACAATAATCAAGCCGAGAGCCCTAACTAAAGACCAAGTTAAATTTTTTACAAGCCACTGTGAGAGACAGCTCCTAATCTTGGATAGGGATCGGATGTGATGGCTAGCTGTAGAGGCACTCTTCTGAATGAAGCTTTTGAAATTGAGGCAGCTGTCGAACACAACACCTAAATTTCGAGCACGTGGTGATGGTCGCACAACAGCATAACCTATTAGAAGAGCAAAGCCTTTTAATCCAGCCACACGCTTAGGGTGTCCTATGAGCAGCAGTTCGGTTTTATCATCATTTAATTTCAGGAAGTTTTCCGACATCCAGGATCGAATATCGGAAATAAGGTCGCTTATTAAATAGGGTTTTATTGCACATCGACCGAGGATTGCAATGACAAGCGTTAAGTTGGGCCACCGGAGTTTTAGCAGGCCTGACGACTACTATACTCTGGGTCGCTGGTTAGAAAGATCCCTGGTCAGTAGCTTGCTCTGAATCGTGCATAGGTAAGTAAGAAAGGTAAACAGGAACAAAAAAGACAAGCACGCTCGGGCATAGGAAAAGCTGACTAGACCAAATGGCGTCCTTAGTTGAGACTCAGATGATCCTAAGTCCATACAGGCTGTGACAAAATCCGCAAGCGAGTTTCAGTTTTTTCAGTGCATACGCACTGCAGGTCCGACCCTTAAGAGAATCCCTGTAATGCACAAGGTATTTACAAAAGTCCAGCTGAACTGTCGCTCTGATTTCAAAGCAAAAGTAGAACGGCATGGGCTGTTGACTTCTCCGTGTCTCATTACGTTGTCCTCAGCTGTATTTGTCATAGTCTTTTCCCAAAACGTAATCGGTCCGTTCATTTCTGGTTTGGACCAGTGGTTAAGGTGCTCGCACCGACCAAGGTCTGGCAGAGGTCATGGGGTCGAGCCCCGTGGCATATGTGAAGCGCCTGAATAGAGATTAAGTTCTCTCAGGGCGCAATATAAATGAACTATAAATATAAAAATTTCTCACTAGCGTCCAAGACTTCAACTGCTCTTCTGACTCTGCTATGCTTAATGTAATATAATTCATTTGTATAGCGCCATGAGAGAACCTAATCTCTATTCAGGCGCTTCACATATGCCTCAGGGCTCGAGCCCTAGTGTACAGCATTCACAAAGGAGAGTTCAGATGGACAGCACAAGTGCTGTGAGGAGCTAGTAGATTTTCATTGGGGTCGTAATTCAGTTGGAAAGGTGTTTGTACTCTGACCCAGATCAGGGATTCTGCACTCTATTCAGGCGCTTCACATATTCCTCAGGGCTTGAGCCCACAACCTCTGCAAGACCTTGGTCGGGGCGAGCACCTTAACCGCTGGACCAAACCTCTCACTTTCTTTTTGCTGCGTGAAATCTGTTGGCTACCGAATGCGTACCGAAAGCCACTTAGGCTGTGAGTGCGCTATACGAAACTCTCGTGCGTAACACCCACATAATCTTTGTGGCTTTGTGGAAGTTACAGACGGAGATACATTACGAGATTCGCGCCCGAACGGTGGGAGTCTAGGCCTGATTACTCCGGGAAAGAACTCAAAGCCCCGACCACATCCCACTGAGGTGATACGGAAATCCACCAGTTTATCTTATAGCGTGTCTAAAGCGACGATTCTCCCGATGGAAACACCAGAGACACTGCGTGAGCAGCGTACGAGCCTCGTCCGTAGGGCTGACGGTCGGCACGCCCAATCGCGAGGCCAGTTCCGTTAAACTGCCGCCGGATCCGGACAGAGCTCTCGTCGTTAGAGGGTGCGTTTAGCACTCTGTAGTTGTTTGTCAGCCGCCGCCATGGCGTTGACTATGACAAGATGCGCCTGCTGGAACCTCCATACGGCCACGAAGGTCCTGCTCGTATATATTATGGTATGAGATCTTGCTCAGTCTTTTTCTTATCGAACCGCCCCTCGTCAGCGTCTAGCCTGCGCGAACTGTGGCCATGACCTACTTATATGGCGTGCACTCGGAACTCCCCATGTCGGAGCTTGACTCGTCTCAACCCGCTCCTATCTCCCCGATATGTAAGTGCCTGATGGCACAAGCCGGTAGGCCAGCAAGCAGTTAGTACAGAAAGTCAAGACGGGATGTCACATATGCATGGACCAAATTATATGTGGTATCCTTATCTAAACAAGCCCGAATTTTAGCAACGTTAGCTGTATGTAACTGTAACGTTATGTAGCTGAAAGTAGGCAGACTTGATTGTTGAGCTGATGTGATCGTCTAACGAAAGGTCACTTTGGAATATGACACCTAGATTGCCTGCAGATTCAACAATATAAATGCTGGCAGAGCCGATTTTAAATATTATTATTATTATTATTATTTTGAGCGTTAGCCTTTTCAATTTCTGAATCACACTTGGTTTGCCCATAACTAGTAATTTAGTTTTATCATCATTTAATTTAAGAACATTTGCAGCCATATATGTGCAGATGTCATCAATACATAGAGCAAGGGAGTTGAGAGAGTTCGAGGTGCTTGAAGGCTGGGAGGGATAATAATAATAATAATAATAATATTGCACTTGATAAAGCGCCCTCAGAGAACTTAATCTCTTTCTAGGCGCTTTACATTTGCTGCAAAGTGATACGCAATAGAATAGTAAGTAAAATCATGCTTGAAAAACAAACAAAATGAATAATATGGTTTGGGGTGACATGCACAGGGTCAGCATGCAAATGTGGTTAGTGGCAGCATGCACAGTGTCAGCACGCATTAGCACATCAAGGACGAATCACAGGGACCCACTAAATGCTGTCCTAAATAGGTGTTTTTAAGTTTCTTTTAAATGTGGTCAGGTCAGGGGATGTTCTGACGCAGGTCGGGATGGAGTTCCGGGCTTTGGGAGCATACGAGCTAAATGCACGGTCTCCAAAGGATTTAAGGTTTGTACGAGGTATTTCCAGACTGTTGGATTCCGAAAAGCGAGTGGTACGATGCTTGGCCTGATGGGGTAGTATATCTGAAAGATAGGCTGGAGCCATAGAATGAAGAGACCTAAAAGTGAGCGACAAAACCTTGAAGTCAATCCTTTGCTTGACTGGTAGCCAGTGCAGGTCAGCGAGAAGTGGAGTAATGGGATCAAAGCAAAGGTACAACTGAGTGTCATCTGCATAGAAATGAAAGCCTAGATTGTGCTTGGCAATCACATCAGCAAGAGGGAGAGTATAAACCAGGAACTGTACCTTTGAACAGTAACTGAACTCCGAGCAGGCCGCCTTTACTAAACCGAACGGAAGCCGGAAGTTCGGTAGCCAGCCTTATCCGAATCGTCACGACACTTCCTTCTCTTGCCATGTAGCATGCCAATGGAATTTCATAATGCTTGCTGCAGTCTTGGGCTGACGGCTGCGTGCATGCCATTCATGAACTTGTCTTCCGCATTGTTCACCTTACCAGAGCTGTGCGCTTTGAAATGGAGTACGACTACGGCAACGGCGCTCAGGAACTTGCTTTTCACGATTCTATCTCTCTTTTGCAATCTGCTGCTTGACGTGCCAAGAAGGCAGCATGCCCTTTTCCCGGTCTCCAATGCCAATATTAGGCAGCTGATTACTGTGCTGGTGTGCTTGAGCCTACCGGCCATTACACGGGAGCCAGCAAGTCAGCTGGCCGAGTGCTTCACTTACTGTACTGTAGGTGCACTTGGGCACCTGTTTAGCAGCCCAGACGCACCCAAGCACTTTCTTTCTCGCTATCCAAATTGTATATTGACTTTTTACTTTATATAACAGCTATTGTGACTCGAGTAGTCCCTTGGTCATTGTCTCGGCTATGTGTGTGGGCATCCCATAAATTGCATTTGAACGAATGATGACTTAAAAAATGTAACCGTCCCCCAAGACCTGCCATTGTTATCCGTCAGAAAAAATTCACGTCTGTTGCTAGAAGCTCTCTAGTTATGTTGCCTCTTGCTCGAGCCGTTGCCTTTAGCTTCCGTATTGTTGACATGCTGAAGTCATGAAGCTACGGTGCTGTGCACGAATGTTCAGTGAGTACCTATACCATTACACCCTGCTAAGTCTGATAAAACAGCATCCTACTCTATAGGCCTGCATGGGGTTCATAGATACTGGCACTCAGTAGGTAGGCAGACTGCAACCTGTAAAACTACAACATCGACCGCAAATTTGTTAACCAGGAATGACGAATGCCTATTGCTGCTGGCTAAGGGTGAGGGTGAACACGAGGTGAACATTTTTGACATGACTTTTCTGGACTCTGGCCCATGCAGCATGTTCCTGTTCCAACTAGCTCAGCTGCCGAATTTACTCGACATGGAATCTTCAAATGTTATTTTCACAATTGGGTTACCCCTAGTTGCAGCCGTGATGAGGCAGCTTGTGTATGATACTCAATTCCAGCTGATTTTCCAGATGGCTTAAGTGCATTTTCATGAGCAAGCCGATTGGATCAGCTTCTATATGTAGCATTTGTTCGGATCTCCTACCGAAATACTATAAGGTTAAGCGTGCAATTTACTTCACCGTGACTGGCAGGTCACTTTGAGTGCAAGCCTGCTGTCTGGTCAGTCACATCAACTAGTTAAGCGCTTTTCATGGTCAAGCATAGGGTTGTGGCATTTAAAAGTGTAGTGCTTCTGTATATGTGAACGATGAGTGGCATGTTAATTGTTGTGTAACTTAAGCACCGAACTCGAGCAATGTGGCAATCTTACCACTGGATCCGCCGGATGCTGGTGCGCCTGCTCTCGAGGCACGATCCCTCGATCTCTTTCGAACTCTTGTGCAACATGTCCGTGTGGCAACTTGTGTCGACGGCTTTGGAAGTGCTGTCACTCCGTCACTGCATCTGAGAACGCTCACTGGCTCGTTCATCACCCGTTTTAGGGAACCTCTGGCTGAAAGGCCTTATTCCCCTGCCTTGTATCCAGTGCTGCCTTGTCTTTCTTTCTCACCGAATTCTTGTCACCTCAATGCTGTGATTGGTAGTAGGCGTCCAATGTGATAAGGAGCTAATCTTGCAAAATTATTCACGTTAATCGGTATGTCGTTGTCCCTGTGCTGGTGGCTGTCACGGGTGTGTGTGTGCACCATGCTAATTCGACTGAGTGGGATGGTGCTTCCTAAGCAGTCTCTATTCTGTATCGATGTTATTTTTTAATAGATAACGTCATTACTCACCGGTCTCCTTGTGGCACTCGACCTTGCAGATATATATCTGCCGTCGTCCATCATTACCGGCTCGTATGATGCTGACTGGAGGTACCTCTATAATGACGGTGAGTTTGTGACTATAATTGGCTGCAAAACGTATTGTTTAGACAGTGGGCCAGGTGCTGCTTTGTTACGAGCACCGGTCCCCTTTCTGTGACCTGCTGGCGACGTTACTGCAGGGTAGTGTGGCAAACTGGACTGGCCATGTGAAAAAGCTGTGAATGGCAAACAATTTACGAATGATAGAGGGGCATATGACCATGTACACGTGATTGGCAAACTGTGATGCTTGAATGATGCTGTCCAACTGTTTCCTATACAATAGGTGAAAATATTTGTTCCTTTTCCAGCTAAACTGGTATAGTAACTGTGAATCGTGCTGCATATTGCATAGCTACTAGCATGGACAGTGGTTGTTTCAGTGTGGACGGTGCTTGATTCCATTATGATCATCGCTCACACACTCATGGCTGCCCTAGCCATAGCAACATTTGTGGTTGTCCGTCGTGACGTAAGTGGCAGCTTCTGCAGCTCTGCTTGTCTGCTAGTATGCCATGTACGTGGTAAAGTTGCTTTTGACCATTTTGTCCCCCAACACATCCTGTATTCTTATTGTCTCCTGCAGTTTCTTATGGAGGTTCACGGTTCTACTTCTCTTGGATTTTGCAGGACATTAAGGCCTCACACAGGATGCTGCTGGCTTTCACGATAATGATGGCACTGTATGTCGTGTGTGAATTTGCCGTGAACACCTACGAGTTTACATGGTACAACCAAAACATATGGGTAAGGAGTTATGGTGCTTAACATCTATATAACCTTTCTATCCACTATTTGTATGCCCATCAGCTTGATAGTACTTGTGTTATGGTAGGGTGGGGGTTACCGAGCTGCTGCTTCCCTTAAGCTAGGTGGGATGCCTCTTCCACATCATTAAGGTCAGTTACCAGCTCTTTTACAGATTTTAGCTTCTGTCATTGTTTCATGCCAAGGTTGTGGTCGATTGTGAATCAGCCCTTTGATGCTTTTGGGGATGGACAGTAGTGGACCTTAATTGGACGTCGTAATGGCACTGGCTTTCCAATGTATGCATTTGCTAAGCTCCAGTTAACTATAACGTGATCCTTTAAACTCTAGTCCCACAAGTTTTTGCCAACTGGGCCGCCTAGCTTGCTTTACATTGACAAAGCAGTGCCTGTATACTACAAAAGAAGAGCTCCAGAGCAGAACAACTTGTTTGGACCACCAATCGGATTCTTGTAGTGCTAATTGCCCAAGGGGAAACCATAGCGTTCGTTTGAAAAGCATATACCTTAGACGCCTGAGGCTAAAGTCCAGTCGATTCATGCAATTTAACTGACCAGTGATAGCGTAACCATGAGCAGCCGAGCGCGATTTGGTTTATTCTCGGCATCTCAAGTTGGAGCGCTTGTTCTATGAATGAACTAGGTGCATGAACAGCTCATTCTCGGCTCAGGGCGTGGGGTTGTTTGCAGTCCTGTGTTTAGATATGGTCAATAGTTATGCATGATTGTTGGTCACAACATGCATACAAAAATACTTTTTTCAGACCTGCTGCTTTTGACGTCCTTGATGTAAATTAAAGCAGTTGGCATCATTTTGGGCAGGGGGTGTACTGTAGCTTGTCCCAAGCTTTTCAGGCTGCTATTATGTCATTGGGGCACTGCAGCATTACTCAGTCGATCTGCTGGAGCTCGCTTGCTTTGCATTCTACTTCAACGAATGATTGTGGCTGGATCTCCACCGCCATTTAGATGCAAGCATCTAGAAGATTGTGCTTGGTATGAGTAGGCACTTGTTCAATATACTTGTTCAATATTGATCGCTGTTTCTCTTTCAGCGTCTACCTTTCCTGTTCTTCCTGTGCATGTATTGGGCAGCACGCCTGATCTTTAATGTAAGTAGCCTTCTTTTCGGTTTTGACTATTGTGTGTTGCCTAACTGTCTGTCAATATTAGCACCTATTGCGTTTTGTGTATTCCGCTTACCCTGCTGCATTTACTCGTGCTTGCCAGCTTTAAGCCACTTCTCTCCGTTGGCAGTGGCATATGTATGCTTGACTTTTCGGAGACCTTCTTGTGTCTTAGGTGACACCTAATTTACATTGGTGTTACATTATGACAGCATTGTTGCTCCCCTCCACAAGCTGCCTCATGCTTGTACAGACAAAGCCACGGTGTGCCGAGGTTGGATTTCTTCACCTACTAAGTGTCCTTTACATAGTCACGAATGATTCGTCTGCATGGAAGTGGGCTAGGAGTGCACACGAATCAGGTTTATCGTTGCCTGCAAGCCTGATCAGCCTTATGGGTGTTTGAACAAGTGCATCATTTCGCTCATGGTGACAAAAAAGGAGAACCGAGAGCTGCCTAAACGACCTCACTCAATTGTGACAGTAGTTTGCTCTAAAGAAGGCAGTTCGCATATTGAGGAAACATTCGGGCTCAGTGTGCTACCTGCTTGCACACACACGCTGTGTAGGCCCTGCCATGGTCTAAGATGCCCAGGCAACCCTCGAGGTAGGCTGGAGGGAAGAGCGGTTGCCACTCTTGCTCAGAGCTTTGCTAGCTCCGGAGCCTCATATTTGTGGCTGCACAAGTGCTGACTGACCGGCTTTCTTCCCGTCAACAGCTAATCAATCGCCTGTAGTCTGCCGCTCGGCGCCTCCTCGAGTGCCCACTTTCCAGCCTGAGCACGCTGGCTCACTCCTGACGTTCGGTGGCCACTCTCTGCTCTGCTCTGTAGGTGGTCGCCGTGATCGTGTTCCACTCGCGAGTAGTAGACCTGCGGTTCGTTAAGAAGTACGACCTCCTCAACATGCCGGGCGTGAACGGCTCGCTGTCGGCCGCTTCTAACCTCTCGGGAAGCATGCGCAGCCTGCACAGCTCTCGCAGCCGCGACCAGCTGTACAGCAGCGCCTCGGCGATAGCCATCAACAGTGGAGCAGCGCGATACTGAGCTGTGCGTCTGGGCGTGTGCTAGCTGCATCGCTCAATGATTGATTCATGTGCAGTGTGGAGTCGGCTGCCTCTATCTCGCACTCCTCTTGCAGTGTCAGCACCAGCAGAGTTGCACCTCTCTGGGGCGCACTGCTAGGCAAAGTAGCAGCCGAAAATGTACTTAGTCGTCTGCTGGCATCACCTTCTGTAATATTCGTCTACCTGTAGCAGTTTTTTGCACGCTATGCTTATTTTCATCTCTATGAGTCAGCGGCTGGTGGTATGCTGACACTATTTACCACTTGCAAGTTTACCACTATTTGTATAGCTCGATACATTCCAACTTCTATACATTCTTGTAATAAGTATATGATCATGACATTCCACCACACAACTTCGTTTACTTGTTCTAGTTGCTCTTTTGTGTAACGTGCCCGTGAACTTGGCTCGCTGCCTGGCATCCCATGTCAAGTGCATTGACGAGGTAGAGCTGTTACGGTTGGTCAGCAGGATTGTCATTACTAAACGCGGCTAGGCTGAGAGTTGGGTGTGCTGGATAATGCCGATCATGTGATATAGGAAGATTGAATCGCTTGGTCGGCCGCTTTAAACGTGGTATGGTCAGTTGCCACTATATTTCATATATTGTGAAGCTTCACATTTCTAAGCATTACGATTTGTTCAGTCTGGATACATAATGCAACTGAGCGGAGACTGCTGAGATGGGAGTAGCGCTCCGGAGCCCGGCGCGCTAACGATGCCTAGAGTGAGCACCAGTCAGAAGCGTTCTGAAACATGCGCAGCCACGGGGAGGCCTTGAGGGATGCACGCCACTCGTTCGGCATCCACGGCCACTGCCAGGGCAGCGCACAACGCTCCGGGTGAGGCATCATGGCGAGGTGGCGACCGTCAGAGGAGCAGAGGGCTGCCGCCCCTCGAGGGGAGCCGTTAGGATTCATAGGATATTCCATGGTAGGCTCGCCATCGTCGTCCACATATCTCAGCGGAACGAGATCGTCGGCAAAGGTCGATGCCTGCAGCTCGTCGCTTTTAAACGTCATCTTGCCTGAAGAGGTGAACAAACTTGCATTGCAATTGCTGCACTGGAGTATCGTTTATCACACGAATCGCAGAAATCCGATGACATGCAAGCACCAGCCAAAAACGCGTGCACATCGTTGAGAGTCGGCTCAGAGAAACAGGTGTTGTGTATATATATATATATATATATATATATATATATATATATACACATATATATATATACATACATATATATACATACATTTATATACATATATATATATACACACATACATACTAGTACTAGTTACATACCTTCCCCGTGAGCTACCCATATTCCAAGCACAGAGCCAGCCATTCCTTCAAGCATGATCGCAGGGCTTCTGTGTATGCCCACGGTGGTGAAGCGTGACTCGTAGCGACCGGAGTCGTTGTGCTGCATGAATACCCCTTGGTGACTGTGAACCCAGTCTGGTTTAGCTAGTGCTGCCCCATCTAGAACCGAAACCAAAGCACATGCAGATGGCACGCCTGCTTCACAGCCATGGCACATGTGCTGTCAAGCAACAACGATCGAGAAGGCACAGTTAAGCCACGGACGACCCCAAACGAATGCACGGTCTGTTAGGCATAGGAAGTACATGCAATGACGTTTGTCGTGCTTAGACCACAATTCTTCAACGTGAAGGCTGCCAAAAATGGCCTTTAACATGTTGAAATAATCCTTGGCTAATTTACTTGAGGGTATCAGTTCTATTGGATGGGCTACTGCACACGGGCAGGCAGAGCAAGGGTCATTGTGTAGAAAAGCACTATCTCCAAACCCCCTTAAAAAATATAAAATGCAGCCCGATGCCACCTTACAGGCATCAAAAAAGTTATGACTATAAGTATCAGAAGAGGTTATGTAGGAAGATGCTTCAACCCCTTTTTAGTGACAATGTCCATAACGAGTCAGAAATGAAGGACCGTGACGGCAGTGGAGTGGAAGTCGGTTAGAGAGGGAGCAAGAGTGAGACAGTTGTGCTACATAAACACCACACACTACCACATGGCAGAGGGGAGGAGAAAGAGAGAGAGCAACAAGGAAAGACACAACGACAGAAAGTGATAAGAGAAGCAATAAGAGGACAGAGGCATGACGATGAGCAAAAGAATGAATGAGAGAGAGAGAGAGAGAGAGAGAGATAGACAGATATCAAATGCTTACATACCTTTGTGCCGAAGGCCCACTAGCATAACGTTCTAGCTACTATTTATTCTTGCACGGGTTACGGGAGTGCTCGGCATGATTTATCCGAATCCAATGATTAACTCAACTTCATGTAAAAGTATCTTCATTTTTGGAACATTAGAAAAGAGGCAAGGGGGACAGAGGGACAACAATTACTTAGATTAGAGGTTCCTGAATTATGATTTAAGGACCATATGCATATATCAGTGGTAGCAAAAGTGCTATTTTGATCTTTGGTTAGCTTACTTTCTGTCTGTCTTGGCTGCCTGTCTACTTCACGGGCCTCTTGCAAAGAGACAGAGAGGAGAGAGAGAGAGAGAGAGAGAGAGAGAGAGCCAGAAACCATATAGACTTTTCATGTACGGTCATTATTAATCACTGCCATGCTCAGCTGCCGTCAAAGTGGTCCGGCAGGTTGGAGTGTGCGGCCAGCTATGGCCAGTCTCATGATGCATCAGTTTGAAAAAAGGCCGCACATCCGAAAGGTGGAAGACACTCAATCAGGCTAGCAGTCACAACTTTCGTTCGCAGGTTCTAGTCACGGTGACACGGCAGCTTTGGCCCAAGTCTCAGCACTGCACAGACGCTCTTGTCGCACCAACGACACACAAACATTCCGTTCCCTGTTAGCCAGATCTGTGACAGAGCGGGGCATTGGCTGCAGGACTGGCACGACACTGCAAGAGGACATGCATCGCCCCATACATCGTCCATATAAAGCAGGGATCAAACTGTCTTCTGCATGCGTCGTGACAAACCACCAGTGCTGGTTTCTACAAGGGTTAGTCTGTTCGGTTACAATGACACTACGAATGGAAACAAATGCAAAAATGGTACGAACACATCAACCGAGCAGAACACACTATCCGGGCCCTCCCAGCCTCGAATATCGCTGAATCCAACGCTGCGGCTCAGTTCAAACCGAAAGATGGAAGTCGAACGACGCATTCGCGGTACTGTACCTCCATTAGTATGACCATTCGTCAAAGCCGGCTTCTCATTTGCAATGTCACGTCCGACCCAACCGAGCAGGGTCATTAGCTGGCAACCGTTGCATACACCCAAACTGAAAGTGTCTGTTCGGGCGAAAAACTCATCAAACAGCTTCTTTACCGATGGATTGAAAAGAATTGATGCCGCCCAGCCTGCAATGGAGGCACCTCATCAGAGCACCTACTGCACACGGAATACGGCAGTGTTTGCTTTCGATCGAACACCAGCGGACGCTCAGTAGCCATAACCACCTTTGGCAGAGCCAAGCACGTCTGCATAGCTGAAGCCGCCGACGAATGCGGCTCCTCGAAAGGCATTCAGAGAGGTCACAGCGCCAGAGCACAGGTCCTGCATGCATATGTCCCAGGTCTCGAATCCAGCGAGGTCAAATGCAGTTGCCATTTCTCTATCGCCATTACTTCCTTCCTCGCGAATGACTGCCACTCTCGGGCGGCCTACCAAGGAAAATTACCCCACTTCTCAAGTTTTATGCCATTTCAGTACCGTTTGAAGAAGCCCCAGCTTTCATTTCATGCAAGTGAAAAGCAAACACCGGCATATACAAGGCGCGACATGCTGGAACAGAACCTGGCAAAGGGGTCGAAAGTGAGGGCGCATGGTTGGGGCCTACGGCTGGATCGAACGTGAGGCGATAGGATGGTGCCTTTCGTTTTTTCATGCCGACACGTTCCTGTTCGACGCAGTGCCTCTCTGTCTGTCTCAACTCGAGTTGGAAGCTTGTTTCCTCCCAGATGTCTCGAAGGGCAGCCACAGTGCTGTCGACTACCACTTCCTTCACAGCATCGCATGACTCTTCACCAGTATGATCGGCAGCTGTTACAATAATGTTTCCGGAATCCTGAGAATTCAATGTGAAAACATTTGTATACCTTATCAATAGATTTGTGTTGCTGCCCACAAGTCAGCAAGCAGTGCAGACCACAAAAGCCAAAGGCCGCAGGCCATGAACCAGTAAGTCCCCACCTGATTACATTGCATCAGATGAAGGAACTACAGCTGTTACACATTGAACTGTAGGGGATCAACTAAAAAAATGACTATCACTAACATAGATTCAAATCTTCGGGTGCATAAATACTCATGGGCTCTCTGCCCTGCAGCACGACCAATTGTAGCATCACCGATCAGCTATGGTAGCCACAGCAACATTGCAAACTGGCAGAGCAAACACCAACCAGAGTGGAGTGTCCGATGTGAGTGAAGCCAACTCCAGCACTCCTAAGAGCACAGGTCACTTGATCATAATCGCCTGCTGAAACCTCCAGAAGGAATCCAAGCTCCTCATGAAATAGACCGGCAAGCTTTGAGCCTACAAAGCAAAGAAAGTTGACCAACTACAACTAAGACTGCAGGTTGCTACAGCACTGTACCTTATACATATCTAATATATATATGTGACTGTATAAATAGTCGGCCAATATTAACATATATAATAATAAAACATTTACACTCAGTATCAAAAAATGCTCACATTCCTTAGTTTTCATGGTTCGAGCCGCTGAGCATCTGGGAGTTACTCAAGTATATCATCTGATGCAGCTATAGTAGCCTAGTACTCAAGATGTATTACAAAAACGCTAACAATTGACCGTTTTGCAGCTAGATTCACAATTTTTCAAGATAATGACATCTTTTGGGGTTTCCTAACATTTATGGTGTCAGCCTGTAGTGTTTTAGCAAAGTGCTCTGCAGCACAATTAAACACTTCTGTCAGCTCAGAACTCACACTTCCAGGTTTTTCACCTGCAGCTGCCAAATGCATGGCATGAAGCACTGCAGTCACTATTTTAAGAGGATGCTGGCAGTGCTGCTTCAACAAGGCCATAGCAATCGCGAGATTCGACGACGGCTTGCGATTAGCAAATTCACCATTTGATATAGCATCAACAAATATACTCGGACTGGGTCGAAGGCCCGACCAGCTAGATCTGGCCGGCCGGCATAAGACCAAAGCCACGGCTGACAGGCTCATTAAGATGGTTGCAATGCAGAATAAAGCTGCCACACTTCAAGACCTTCAGAAGTACATAGACATACATCATACAAAGACACTACAGAGATTGATGTTATTAAAGATGCAGTCAGTAGGAGGCTTGCTATGAATGGCATCTTCTGGCGAGTTACCATACGAAAGCCTCTGCTTACATGCCTCCATACAGCAGACGGCTTACAGTGGGCATACGACCACGCCCAATAATCAAGAAGACAACATTAGCTCTGTTTTATGGCCAGACAAAGGCAATTTGAGGTTATTTGTAACGGAAAGCTGCACATAAGGCTTAGCCGATGGAAAGATGAGGCATATCGGCATGACTACCTTCAACCTACTGTACAATTCGGTAGGTAATAGGTGATTTATGGTTTGGGGAAACTTTTCTGGAAAAGGTGTTGGACCTCGGCATCAGATCAAAGGTATTATGGACGAAAACGCGTACAGTCAAAAACGTTGGGCTGAAAAGTCCAAACAATCTGCCTGAGAATTGACATATTAGCAACAAGTTAACGACCCTTAGCACACTGCCAGGACAGTAAAGTACTTTATTGGAGAATCCGGCATGGTGTTGCTGCAGCGGCCCACACAGTCGCCGGATCTGAACACAATCGAGCATTTACAGGCCGATATTGACAGGCAGCTGAGGTTAGATGTTAGGCCGACACCAACAGCCGACCTTTACAGTACATTTCAGACTCTGTAGAAAGTCACAGCAAAGAAGGCAATGCAGAATACTTGTGTGGCCTCTATACCTGGACAGATAAGGTAGGCCACTGTCGCCCTGCTTTGGCCCATGAGTAACATACACAATTTAACGACCAGGGTCGTGAGTTCGAGCCCTTCGGCATATGTAAAGTACCTCAAAAGAAATTAAGTTCTCTTGGAGCACTATATAAATGAGTAATTTTAATTCATAAATGATTATGATTGGACGACACCACACTAAACACATTCATATGAACAGCATGGTGGTTGTTTGTGGGCGGCTGATAAATGGTTGTGCATGTTGCGCAATGCTAGGCTTCGTAGGAAATCCTTTTATTACCGAAAAGGAGCAGCAGCGACAGCTGCTGCGGCCATGCCGTGAAGATTTTTTGCGACTGAGTGTGCCTAGGACCAACCCTAAGAGGAATTACTTCTCTTTCATATGCTTTTCATATGCTTCATAGGACCTTTACACATGTTGGAAAAAACGGTGCCAACTCATTAGTCATAACATGCATAATTTCTGCACACATAGGACACAAGATGACCATGAACACAGATGGAGCAAAGGCTGTGAAGAATAGGTACTAAATAACACATGTCATCACGATGATGCTTGACATTGATGCTTAGATATAAATAATCTCGACTCTGACGAAGCGAAAGACCTAGGAAGGAGGGAGAGAGAGAGAGAGAGAGAGAGAGAGAGAGAGAGAGCAAAAGAGAGAGCGAGTAAAAGATGTCAGAGAGAGAGAGAGAGAGAGAGAGAGAGAGAGAGAGAGAGAGAGAGAGAGAGAGAGAGTAAGTAACGGGACAATGAATCCAGACTCATGTCAAAATATGAATTCAACCTTAAAAACTCAAACCTTTGTACGGTAGTGTTGCTTCTAAGCCACAATTGCCGGCAAAGGCCATCTCCAGCAGTGCAACAAGAACTCCGCCATCGCTAACGTCGTGACCGGCCTGTAGCAGTCGACCTACAGAGAAGACAAGCATCACCCTTCTCACGCTTTCAGCCACAACAGAGCCCCTCGGTCGGTGTGACTGCAGGATGGTCAGAACAGCAAATCCTGGACGTGGCAAAGCTCAGAATCCACGATTCGTTTACTGCAGCACCGACAGAAGAATTTCAAATAAGGGGCAAACGAATCGACACGAGGCACACTGCCCCGACAATATGTTCGACATCAAGCGTGTGCCTCATCACGTACGAGAAGTCGGGAGCACTGCACTGACACCAGCCGATCCGATTGAAACCTACCTTTGACTAGGGTCTGCACCACCCCAAATGCACGTACAAAGAGGTTGCTGTCATCGAGGTCTGGACTGTCATCGCCTATCATGCCGTAGCACTGAGCCAGTGCGCTGCCACCCAGCCTCACCGACTCCTGACTTTTGCTCAAGTTAATGTACAGCAGCATACCTGTGCAAGCAATAAAATGAATGGCAGTGCCACAACTGCTCGCCTGGCGATGCTTCATGCAAGATACGCAGAAAAAAGAATGCAGTTGAAATGCCGTGACTGCACGAGGAAAGGTAAGTAAGAAAACTTCGGGCTCGTACTGGATATGCTGACAAGCATGCTCACACAAGCAGCATGCTACAGACTATGCTTGGCTAGTTTGGGCAAGGTCAAGGTTCAGCCACTCCTAAAAAGCTCTGCCCCCTAAACATTTTCAGGCTGTGCCCCTTGCTGTGAGTTCCCCCAAACAAGGAGTTACAACGATACCACGTGATATGTCGAGCGTACCTCTAGTTTTTGCTATATAATCCATCAATATATAGGCCGAATTTATTAGTTTTCTGGATTCAGTAGGTGATCCTCTTACCCCTTATACAGAATTTTCCACAAAAATGATAAAAATAAATTCGTGCCAAACCAGACTTGTGAATTTCCAAGATTTGGTACCTCTGTGGGTTTCAATCGGCTTCAATTGCTTGGCCTGCACAGTCTTTGCTATTCATTGCTCTTTGTATGGAATGAGGACCCAATCACATGCAACTTAGTACGGAATGAGGGCCCAATCACATGCAACTACAGCCATCGCCTGCGACTCCGAATAAATGCTTACGACATGACAAGAACATAAGGGCACCAAAAAATACGGCTGTAGTGATAAACATCTAGACGATGCGATCAGGGAAACTTGAAAACGCTGCATAGATTCATTGACCACTGAAGCAGCAAGACCCACTTTTATGAGCAGCAGTATATGCAAAAGCTAACCAAGCTACTTAACTAAATTTTCTTAGAGATGACACAAAGACTAAATTTGTTATTGCTAACTGCTAATGAAATACATACAATCTAGAACTAAGAAGATACCTTACTTTACATGTACTGCTGGTAAACAGGGGGAAACGTTTGTAGACATTTAGCTGTCTATACAGGCTGTGAATAAAAGTGTCATTCAAGTTAATACCAAAAAGATGCATATCACAAATAATGTCTGCCCCACTGACTTTGTTGTGTGCCCCCTGACCATTTCGGATCAATGCTCAATCTCGTTTAGTGTTCCTGCTCTTGCGTATGTGCAGGGTAATATCGAGTTTGTCCAAAGAGGCAACCTTGAAAACATCAATTCTGAATTTTATTTTTAAATCTGCTTGCGGTGCAGGTCTTGATCTGCCCCTAGACTCAGCCAGCAGCCTGAATCAGTGAAGACACCTTCGTTGATGCAGTGAAGGTGCCTTCACTGATGCAGAGAAGGTGTCTTCACTGATGAAGCGAAGGGGTCTTCACTAATGCAGTGAAGGTGTCTTCACTGATGAAGCGAAGGGGTCTTCACTGAAGCTTAGAAGTACCCTCGATGAGCATGCTCATTCTGTCTATGTACAGAGTCGTGAGGATTCCTTTCAATTTCTAATTAACTTCAAAAGATGCACCGTGTTAAGACTAGAACGCCACTTTAACATGTCTGATGACGATCTAGCCAATTTCAAAGACTTCTTCCGAGTCTACACCCGGAGGCTTAGAAAAGCCAGGGTTTCTTTTTCATGCGAAAATTAAAGTCCTGCCAGTCAGACCTAAAATAGATTTATAAGACGGTAAACAATTTACTGGCCAATTCTTAGAGTTCTCAATCCCTCCGGATACTGCTAACTTTTAACTTAACTGCGCAGCCGACAAGTAATTAGCCATCATTTAAACAATTGCTCACATTCGTACCTCCATAAAGCCCCCTCCGACTAAAGCAATTTTTGAAGTCGAACCCGTGACCTTCCTTAAGTGGTTTTCTGAGGTTTCTGCATGCGAAGTGGCTACCTTAATAAAGTCTACTAAACACAGCTCGTCTCCTGAAAATCCTATACCATCTCCCCTGTGGTCTTTACTTGCAGGCAAACTTAGTCTAGCCGTAACTGAGGTTTTATTGCTTCTCTGGATAACGAGGATGTTCCAAATTTTTTTTAAATCAGCCATAGTTCGAGTAATACTAAAAAATCCCAGATTAGATTCAGAGGTCCTTGCAAATTATCGCCAAGTTATCATTCCTCTTTCTTAGTCAATACTCTCGAAAAGATTGTTGCTAAGCAGCTCGTAGCACATATTGAATAAAATAAATTGTCAGAAAAATTTCAGTCGGAATTCAAGTGACATCACTCCACTGGAACTGCTCTCCGACGTGTAACCAATGCCATCATATTCAGCAACAATGCGCAGGAGTTTAGGCATCATCTTTGACAAATGACCACATTTTGAAAGTTTCATTAAGAAGATTTCTTCCATAGCTAGTTATCACGTCCGATCTTTACCTAAGAAAAGGGAGTCTACCACGATGGAATGCTACAGGTTTTGACCGGCTTCCTGGTTCTGTCTCAGCTGGGTGAATGCAATTCCGTTTTGGTTGAGCTATCGAAAAAAGCCACTAGGCCTCTGGAGCTAGTGTTGAATATGGCTTCAAGATTAGGTTAGAAATCCCAAAGGTTTGACCACGTGTCTCCTTTGCTGAAGAAGCAGCCATGGCTCCCGGTTGATCAACAGATACTGAGTCAAGTTCTTATGCTGACCCACAAGGTTGAGCTCCTTCATGCCTAGCTGACCTGCTGCACAAGTTTCAGCCTCCTCGTGCCCTCAGGTCCGCTATGGACAATCCATTAGCTATTCCATTCTTCACTTAAAGATCGTTGGCGATAGGTTTTGCCCTGCAGGTTCTAGACTGTGGAACTCACATCAACAATTGGTATGCAATGACATTTATTCTCCTGCTGCTGACTTTGGCACACTCTTTCCGGTCGAACTGAGTGGCTAGGTCCATGCTATTCACTACCTCAGCTGCCCTCCTGACTTAACTATGCTTCTCACTTTTGCTTTGTTACGTGATATGAAGTCTGTAGGCTGCCGAGTGTGTACCAAAAGTTGCTTTGGCTTTGAGTGCACAATAGAAAACTCATGCGTAACAGCCACTTAGTCTTTACGGCTTTGCGGAGTTACAGACAGAGATACATCACATAACATTAAACACGGACACAATAAAGATGGGATAAGAATTGAGTGGTCTAAATTCCATAAAAATACTTCATGGATCTTTTGTAGAATATGGATGCTAGAAAGGTACCCAGATGATAAAATCAAAGAAAGCCACAGCATTTTTGGCAGGATTCGTTAAAATAAGTGCATGAGGTGTGCCTACCATTCTCACACAGCATACTCAAACAGAGTACATCAAAAACGGCAGTGTTTATCAATCCATGCTGCCACAGTTTGGAAAAGATAAAAACTAGTCAGGATCAGGTGCATCAAGTTGCATTGGGATTTTATCATAGCTTGCACTATATAAATGATCTGCTGTCCAGCTTTATTGAGCCATCTCGACGGACATTAATTTTGAAAGGGCCCTGTTGGGGACATAAAGAACTGGTGCCTCGGGTTCCATTCTAATCTACAAACTAATAAATAATGTGTATCTTTTTTTGCAGTACCAGTGGAGAGCTAAGGCTGGCCAGGGTTGGCCCAGTGGTTAAGGTGCTTGCCTTTGATGACAAAGGTCGAGGTGAATGCATTTGATTACCAAGATCGTAAGCTCAAACCCCACCCGTGGCATATGTGAAGCATCTACACAGAGATTATATTTACTCAGGGTGCTATACCGATGAATTGTATGCATTTTTTGTATTTCAGGCAGAATGAGGGTACCCAGGACTTTTAGGCAGCAGCTTTTGCGCAAGCGGTGTTGCTGATTGTGCTGCTTCAGCCACGAAGTCCTCATCATTTGGCAAGTTATGGGTGTCTGGGTGGTTACCAATTGGTGCCCATGCGTGCAATAATGTTAGCTATAGCATGCTGAGCTAAGCACGATACTTGCGTTCGCATGCTTGATACTGGATGTGTCACTAATCCTTGGTAATTGATTCCCTTGCAGTGAGTTATAAAGCACCTGGATACAGTTGACTCTGCTTATAAAAATAAGCTGGCAAATGACTGGCAAATAGGCATTCTTATATGCAGAGTATACGTAAAGGTGAGATAAATATAGACTAATAATCTGGGATGCAGAACTGTTATTCATATAGGCAGAGTATTCCTACATTCGATATTCTTATATCCGGGGTCGACTGTAGGGCTTAAGTTCAACTAGGAGCTATACAAACGAAGTATTATTATTATTGTTATTATTATTATTATTATTATAGTACCTACATATAGTAGTAGTGATACGTGGCTCCACTTTGGACGGTTGAAGACATGTCTGACCTTGACCTTGTTTGAGGGCTGAATTCACTGGATGCCTAATTTGACTGTGCCACAGTCCAGCCCCACTGGCACCTTGATAGATCTGTAGCTAGCCAGTGTGCAGCTCAATGATGGGCTCGACACATTGGCTAAAAGCCTGGATTACTAGCTTTATTTAGAAATAGGGACCTGACAGCTTAGAGCAATAGGCAAAACCAGAGAAAAATGATTGGGGTTCGGTGCTAAATCCTAAACTGTGTGCCTGTACTTCTGTCTCTGTGCAATGAACTGGCTGGGAATACAAGCTAATAGTCTTAAACGGTTTCAATCAGGTAAAATACATGCTGAGTATTGGTTGGATGTCCGCCGTGATGGCACACGAGGTAAGTGGTTGCTCTTCATGACCTCGATCACGAGATCGTGGGTTCGAATCCTGCGGTAGGCGATACTTTATTGTGGCTGCAAGCAATGGTGATAGCCTTTGGAGCTCGTCTGCTGCTATACATAAAAAATCTGTTAAATTAGTTAGTATTTTTATCGCAACTAGAAGTGACTGATTCTCACACATATAACTATAACATAACATATAACTCCACAGCCATGGTGTGGTGCTAAGCTGGGTGTATCAATAGAACATAATGCATGTATGCATGTCTCTTCGTCTGTAACCAAATAGATTATGTGGGTGTTACGAAGGAGTTTTCTTTAGTGCACACAAAGCTAAAGCAGACTGTGATACACAGTCGGTAGCCAGCAGACTTCATCTCACGCAACTAAGAGAAAGTGAGAAGCATTGCCGAGTCAGGAGGGCAGTTGAGGAAGTGAGCAGCAAGCAGGAAGGGGGCAGTTTCATCCCGAAAGCGATTGCCTTTCACGACTTGCATACAACTGCTGCCAAGTCATATGTGAGAGGCTACTTTTGCCTTCAAGTTTATTAGTGGGCCATTTCCTGAAGTGTATCTTATACATACCTTTTCCATTGGGGCATTTGAGGTCAGGAGTCACAGTCAGTGTTACGTCTGGACAAGGTGCATACGACGAAATGACCAACGCTCCCGGAGCTTTGACAATGTCCTGTCCAACGCGGGCAGCCATGCTCAAAGAGTCCTTCCCTGCAAAAACCGAATGTGCATGAAACATTTAGGTCCTCCAGAAAATACCTGCTACAAGATTAAAGCAAGTATCAACACTGATGTAAGATAAAGGTTCTTCGTAGAAAAAGCATGCGAGGTCCAACTATGCTAACACAAAACTTGACCAAAATTTACTATAGAAGTACTAAAGCCATATATTATAGCACTATTGGTGGCTAATTCTAAGGTTCGACGTGACTTACACATGTACAGGATTAACAATGACATTCTAAGTGCCGTGCCAACGACGACGGGAATGTCACTGCCATAGCTCTGTTAGATCTGTCAGCTACCTTCGACACCATTAATCACGATGTTCTACTTGTACGATTGAGAACAACGATCGGTCTGGCAGACGAGGCACTGGCTTGGTTTCAATCGTACTTGTCTGATCGTGTTCAATTCGTGTCGTGTGGGGGTCATTTCTCACACACGAAACCACTTGTGGAGACGAGGTCACCTGTGGAGTCCCTCAAGGGTCCATACTCGGTCTCTTGCTGTTCTCCATTTATACTCAACCTCTGGGCAAAGTGATGATATCACATGAAATGGGATATCACTTCTATGCTGACGATACTCAGTTGTATTTGTCCTTTAAACCGTCGGAATCTTCTGCAGCAACTGAGAAACTGAATGCTTGCCTTGCCGACATTCGATCCTGGATGTCAGAAACCTTCTTGAAACTAAATTACGATAGAACCGAACTACTGCTCATAGGACACACAAAGAGTGTGGATGGATTAGAAGGCTTTGCTGTTCTAATAGGTGATGCTGTTGTAATCATCACCACGTGCTCGAAATTTAGGTGTCGTTTTTGACAGCTGCCTCAATTTCAAAAGCTTCATTCAGAAGACTGCTTCTATAGCTAGCCATCACGTCGGATCCCTATCAAAGATTAGGAGCTGTCTTCCACAGTGGCTTGCAAGAAATTTAACTAGCTCCTTAGTTCTGTCTCGGCTTGATTATTGTAATTCCCTATTGGCTGGGCTGCCAAAGAAAGCAACTAAGCCACTGCAACTGACTATGAATATGGCTGCAAGGTTAGTCTTCAAGTTCCAGAGGTTTGAGCACGTGTCTCCTTTGCTGAATGAGCTAGGATGGATGCCGGTTGAGCAACAGATACAGAGCAAGGTTCTTACGCTGACCCACAAGGCCCGCCACGGCTTGGCTCCTTCGTACCTAGCTGAACTGCTGCATCAGTTTCAGCCTGTTCGCGGCCCGCAGGTCCTATGAGGACAATAAATTAGCTGTTCCATTCCTCCGCTCAAAGACCGTTGGCGACAGAAGCTCTGCAGGTCCTAGACTGTGGAACTAGCTTCCAAAATTCTTACGCAACGCCAACTACTCTCCTGCTGCCGACTATGGCTCATCCTTTTCAGCAATCCTGAGCTGCTACTTCTATGCTACTCACTACCTCAACTGCTCTCCTGACTCTGCTATACTTCCCACTTTTTCTTTGTTGCGTGAGACGAAGTCTTTTAGCTACCGAATGCATACCGAAAGCAGCTTAGGCTGTGAGTGTGCTATAGAAAACTCTCGTGTGTAACACCCACATAGTCTCTATGGCTTTGTGGAGTTACAGATGGAGATAAATTACGTTACATTACATGATACACGAACACATAAAAACACCTAATAATAAATAAACAGTTGAACCTGCTGTAAGCACTATCTGGTCAAAAGTGGCACACTCGGTGGAGCATTAAGCATGATTTCACTTCTTAGTGTAACCTGTACAAGCACCACCATGGCACCATGTCCTCTTGCATGGCATAGATAGATAGGTGTGACTGTTAATATATATATATATATATATATATATATATATTATATATTAATATTATATATATTTATTTATTTATACTATATATATATATATATATATATATATATATTATAATATATATTTATAATATATATATATATATATATTGTGTGTGTATGTATGTATACATGTATGTATGTATGCAAATATGTATGCATGTATATATCACGATTGAACCACAGCTGTCAGTTGCTCAAACAGACTTCACGGTGAAAGCCACTCCTTACATTGCTCAGCACCATCGCTTAGGGCTTGCCATATTTAGATAGCTATGCAGGTGAGCACTTTTCTCTTTTATTTCTAGGCATACCATATATCCCACAACTTTGGCTTTGGGCCCAGTTCTTTATGTGTTAAAACCTTTGCAGCTAGTGCATATATATTCTATGCCGAAAATGCAAGGTACACAGAACGGCGACAGTTTTGAATGTTGGATTTAAAAAACCAAGGGATCCCTTGATAAAACAACTCATATATACTATTAAAAGTGATCTGGCAGTAAAGATGGCTGTGATGAGTAATTTTTTATTAGACCAAAACTATAAGTGTGGGGATAATAAATGGATAGGTTTCAGAGACGAATTACATTATGAGCAAGCTCAAAATGCAGTGGTAACCATGAACGAAAGAAAAACAGAACTGCACAAGTGGGACTAAGGATTGTGAGACAAAAATGCACATTTCACAGATGAATATCCAGTGGCAGAACTTATATCTAGTCACTTAACTTGATTATTACATCAATGCTATTCATTGACACTACATGCATGTGTTTATAAACTACATGCATGTGTTTATAAATGCCGTTTCCTGGATGCTTAGAGAGACTATATTCTGTAGTCAACTATCGTACTTCATGCACGGGTTTGCTGCATGCTAATATAGATCATTTGAAATTCTATTAGAATGCAGCTAATTCATAGCCTATTTAAGTCTAAAAATTCATTCTTTCGTGATATAATGTATATGCTCGTTCACCATGCGGTATATAGTACGGCAGGCTCACCCCAACAAATGATTTTGTTGTGTTGTGGCACACTTTTTTATAGTATAAAGGTCATTTATCGCATGTTTATGGTTGCTACTGGCATAATTGCATGGGCACTTTAGCATTACTATTAAAATATATGACAGATTCATCACGTCCTAGTTTGTTTCAAGATGCAGTTTATTAGCATACAACAAATTGATTACAGCAAAATACTCTTGCTACTTACTCTATAAATGCACTTCTACTATTGGCGCAGTGTAGACTGCAGAAAGAGTAGAACTAATAGCCCTGAAGCTCAACATCCAAGGCACTCAGCTCCAATAATAATAATAAAATCTAGCATAATGCTGTTTAGCCAGTTTTCGACCTGGGCTTTTAGTAAACTATATGAGCTAATAGTAAGTATCCCGAAAATTTTTGATATTTCAATCAAATTAAAAGAGAGTACTAGATTGCACGATTATGATAGCTGCTCACTTAAAACCATTTGCTATAAAGAATTAGCTTTCCCCAACAAAAATCAAAGCCTGGTGTGGCTACACGCGAATGACATGGCACGATCTCAGTGTCAATCAAAATTTGAGGCAGAAGTCGAATGAACGCTTGCCAATGAGACATATTAGGATGGAAGCAAATGCAAAGATCGGGCAGCAACAGTTTTTTCCTTAGGCTTGCTTTCAGACCGTGTATGCCAGCCAAAACTACAGATTGGCCATAAATGTGCTTTGAGCTCCCTGATATCCAAAAGTGTGCATACATGCTGTAGACTGTATTTAAGTTATCTAGCTTGGCCGTGAAGACAGCGGGTGAAAACCTTGAAGGGGTCTATGATACAATTTGCAGCTCAAGTGGCTATGAACAAGTGAGGCACAGATAATAAAGTTCATCCAATGCAGTCAATAATAATAATGCACTTGATAAAGCGCCCTCAGAGAACTTAATCTCTTTCTAGGTGCTTTATATTTGCTGCAAAGGGACATGCAATTGAATGGTAAGTAAAATCATGCTTGAAAAACAAACAAAATGAATAACATGGTTAGGGGTGACATCCACAGGGTCAGCATGCAAATGTGGTTAGTGGCAGCATGCAGTGTCAGCATGCATAAGCACATCAAGGACGAATCACAGGGACCCACTAAATGCTGCCCTGAATAGGTGTTTTTAAGTTCCTTTTAAATGTGGTCAGGTCAGGGGATGTTCTGACGCAGGTCGGGAGGGAGTTCCAGGCTTTGGGGCATACGAACTAAATGCACGGTCTCCAAAGGATTTAAGGTTTGTACGAGGTATTTGTAGACTGTTGGATTCCGAAAAGCGGGTGGTACGATGCTTGGCCTGATGGGGTAGTATATCTGAGAGAGAGGCTGGAGCCAAAGAATGAAGTGATCTAAAAGTGAGCGACAAAACCTTGAAGTCAATCCTTTGTTTGACTGGTAGCTAATGCAGGTCGGTGAGAAGTGGAGTAATATGGCAACTGCAACGCTCACGACAGACAAGCTTAGCTGCAGAGTTTTGCACCAGCTGCAATCGCCTGATCGCACATGCTGGTAGGCCAGTAAGCAGTGAGTTGCAGAAGTCGAGACGGGATGTCACGAATGCATGGACCAACTTAGATGTGGTATCCTTATCTAAACAAGCCCGAATTTTAGCAATGTTATGAAGCTGAAAATAGGCAGATTTGACTGTGGAGCTGATATGGTCGTCTAACGAGAGGTCGCTTTGGAATATGACACCTAGATTTCGAGCTGATTCAACAGGAGATATGCTGGGAGAGCCAATTTTGAGAGTCAGCCTTTCCAATCTCTGAATCACACTGGGTTTGCCCGTAACTGGTAAGTTAGTTTTTATCAGTCAAGTTTAACAAGGTACATTTGAAACAAAAGAGCTTAGATGGAAAGCACGAATTAAGCACAAGAGCAGTAAAGGAAATGAGTGGCAATAACGGGACAGAACGAACAGCTGCAATTGACACTACGGTCAACAGAAGGTGTACCAAAATGAGCATCACTGTTGCACTTATCAAAAAGGGCGATATTGGCAAGTACTTGTGTCTAGCACCAACATGTGAGGGCTTGGATGAAATCACATCTATATCTAATTCCTGGCAACCGTTTGTATGTTAGCCAGACATCTCCTAGTAGTCTTCTTGCTATAAGTTACTATATCCTCAACAGTGTCACCCATCGTACACACTACAAATGAGCCAGTATCAATATCAAGTAAGAAGACTTTCCTTGATGCAACACGGCCAGTGAGTAAACCTTGGCTGATGGCACTCATGGCAACTTTAGTGAATGAAGAGCACAGTGATGCACTGCCTAGTGACAGCAGGTGCAACAAGCAAGATCGGTCGGTTCAAGAGCACGGGTGTCCACTGGCTTTTGCAAGAGCCAAGACCGTATCGATTGGACTGAAGTGCTCCATCCTCAAGCACTCACGCATAGTCTGCGTCACGGCACGGTCACACTTGTAGTCATTAGCTATTTGCAAAACAAAGTGTGCAAACATATTGCAAAACCGGGCCTTTGCAGTCTCCGAGACGATTCTTTGATCTTGAGGACAGCAATGACTCGGCAGTTACACCCTGCTTACAGCACTGTCGATGCTCAGGCACCAATGCAAAAATGCAGCTATGCAAAAATGCAGCTTGCTAGCTGGCTAGCACAGGTGACGGCAGACGATCCACAGGTAGCTGTTAACTTATCGGTAGAGATTACTGGAGCATTTGGTTTTGATACCGATGGCTTCGACAGACAACCGGAGGAACAACTGTGCTGCGTGACCAGTGGAGATTGCAGTAGCACTTCACCACTCTACCTTTACATATAAATATATTTAAATATATGTATGGAATATGTATGTGTACATACGTATCTATGGGATACGTGTATATACAGAGTATGAATTTGCAGCAGTGAGGCTGAGACCGGCTGCCACGTTCTAAGCCACTGCCGACCGATGCTGCAAGCAATAACGGCTTGCCACAACCTGGTTCTGGATCGACTAATTGGGGCTCTTCCGGCCACCACACTCTCCTGCCTCTGGGCAGGTAGTACATTACCGCCCGGCGGGGGGGGGGGGGGGTCCGGCTTGAGAGCCGGACCTGGTCTTCGACAACGGCGCCGACTCGGTCATAGTCAATGTAAAGGGGGCTGTTTGACAACAGCAAGGATGCCCGATGATGGCTGGCAGCCCAGAAAAAGTTGTTAAATACGAGGCCACAGCCCTGTCTTTCTTAACCACTGTCTACCGGTCGACAGTGGTATATATATATATTATTAATTATAATTCGGCATCATATAATTTATTCTAATATTTTAATTGTAATAAGTGGGTTATATATGTGTGTACAAATATCTAATACAAGTGTAATATATATATATATATATATATATATATATATATATATATATATATATATATATATATATTGTACACACTCAAACGCCAAATATTAGGACAGCTAAGGCAGCTGCCACGATGGCAGCCTACTCTCACCTGCATTATGAGTAAATATCAAGCATTGCTGTGTCCACAAGTACGAGCATTCACTGGTTGAAATAAGAAAAACAACAAGCATCCACGAGTATCACATCATATTTAAAACATCACAATGATACAATGGTGCACCTTCCATATTTCCAAAGACCTTTCAGACTCCCCTAGGTGCATAGCTGATAAAATGCTAGGAACCGTCAGTCATTTTGCTACTCT
The DNA here is from genome assembly GCA_009760855.2 of Cristatella mucedo. Classification (NCBI taxonomy): domain Eukaryota; kingdom Metazoa; phylum Bryozoa; class Phylactolaemata; family Cristatellidae; genus Cristatella; species Cristatella mucedo. Next base: position 831,053 of record WPIO01000083.1, read on the forward strand.
GGGCTTGTTGCAAGAGGATAAAAAGTACCTTAGCTGACGTAATGAGGACAGCCAGCTACCCTAACCGTCACTCGGAGCCATCAACAAACGCTGAAGTGGTTTAGGGTCCAGAGAGACTGACTTGGCCCGTCCATATCCTTCATCACTAGAAGGCAAGTGAACAGAACTCGGTTACAATGTTAAAAGAAGAATACTTAATTTTGGCTGTGGTGCATTTTGGATCGTTGCCATATTCGCGCTAGAAAATTGGATAGTCCACAAAGATTCACCACATATAAGTCTTACGTTCTTATGGTCTAAATAGACGTATTAGATCATGATACCTGGTATGTGGTGCAGGTTTTCGGTGCCATTTCTGCTGAAACACCCCTAAATAAATAAATACTAGCTGATTTAACAACCTCTTTTTGTATAGCGACAGAAGAGCCTTGACGGCTATCACCACCGCTCGCAGTGGTGATGTGGATCGCTCACCACAGGATTCGAACCCACGACCTCGGGGCCGAGGTCGTGAAAAGCAACCGCCTTACTTAGTGACCCCTAAACCCTAAACACACCTTCCCCTACCCCGAATTTGACCGTGAACTGCAGGCATTCGGGCGAGAAGGCTTCGTTGGGTTAGCGATGCACCCAAAGCCTTCTTTAGATGTTGCAATAGCTTGCTCTCGTCGATCCATATAACTTTAGCCCGATCTTCAGCAGGCCCATGAATCCGAACACTGGTCCACTGTAGACGACTTACACTGTTCTTTGTGAACAGAAGTGATTTTCTCTTAGCGACTCGAGAATGCAGACCAACACAATCTAATCGCCTTGCGTTGGCATCAGCACAGATTATGCATGCAGACTTTAAGCATGAGCTTTTACTGAAGCACAACTATCCTTTAATGGCTACAACTTTGGCATGGCATTTTCCGTCCTAGCGACAGAATGGGAGGCGCCTGACTAGAAAGCATTATCGGGACTCATTGTTTTCACTACATTAATCACGTTGTAGGTAACCGTACTCGTCGGCATTGTTAGAGAAGTAGCAATTTGACTGCTTAAGTGTCCAGCTTCGTATAGCACCAGAACTTTACCCCTAACGAATCTTGATAATTCAGCTACCATCGATATGACCGGTGGGCTTAACGAGTTGGCGCTAAAATTGTGGCTCTTGCCTTACGGTTCCGACAAGAGCTGATGAAGGGGTTGATTCTTGTTAATCTATTCGGGCCAACACTGACATTCTTGCAAGATTTAAAGTTTTTTTTAGTTAATTTTGGGCATACTGCCCATAAGTGTCTGGATTGTCGGGGTAATTCGTAAATAGGCAGACAGAATCGACATCCCCGCTGAAGCATGAGGTAGGGCATTTAGAAGAAGCTGCATGTGGAGAAAATCCAGACCAGGGTGCAAATACTTTTACAACTTGAAATTATGCACATACACATGCACATCAGTACACACCCACATATAAACACAAAACACAAGCGCATGTGTGTTTGTGTGCATGTATTCCTGGCTGCACCTCAATGTCTACATCTAAGCAAGTCACTCACTAGTGATCTAGTCCTGAAGTTCATATCCCAATCAAAGAAGACAACAAGTCCTCTGGACCCTATTCCCACTGTCCTGCTCCTACGTTGCATTGATCTGCCGCTGCCATGCATAACTAACATAATTAATATGTCATTAGCCTCAGGTCATGTAACAGCACCTTTCAAAAAAGCTGTACTCAGGCTATTTCTCAAGAAAGCGACACTAGATCAAGAGAACTTGAGCAACTACCACCCAGTCTCCCTTCTACCATTCCTATCAAAGACACTGGGACGGGTTGTGACAGACCAGCTGAACTCATATATCGAAACCTCACACCTTGCTAGTAAGTTCCAGTCTGGCTTTAGAGCTAATCACTCCACAGAGTCAGCATTGCTTAGGGTATACAACGACCTACTTAGGAATGCAGACATGGGTAGAGTGTCTCTGCTTGTTTTGCTTGATCTTTCGGCAGCTTTTGACACCATCGATCACAAAGTTCTTCTAGAGCGCCTCCCATCTCGCCTGGGCATCACTGGCACTGCTCTGCAGTGGTTCAGGTCCTATCTCAGTGGGAGACTCCTGAGTATTGACGTGAATGGACAAAGATCATCTGAGGTACCTCTGAAACATCGGGTACCTCAGGGCTCCGTGCTAGGTCCGGTTCTTTTCACGGTTTATACTCTGCCTCTTGCTGATGTGATTGCCAAGCACAATCTAGGCTTTCACTTTTATGCAGATGACACTCAGTTGTACCTTTGCTTTGATCCCTCCCAGCCTTCGAGCACCTCGAACTCTCTAAACTCACTAGCTGCATGTATTGATGACATCTGCACATGAATGGCAGCAAATTTTCTAAAACTAAACGATGATAAAACCAACTTACTAGTTACGGGCAAACCCAGTGTGATTCAGAGATTGGAAAGGCTGACTCTCAAAATTGGCTCTGCCAGCATATCTCCTGTTGAATCAGCTCGAAATCTAGGTGTATATATTATAGTGTATATCATATTCCAAAGCGATCTCTCGTTAGACGACCATATCAGCTCCACAGTCAAATCTGCCTATTTTCAGCTTCATAACATTGCTAAAATTCGGGCTTGTTTAGATAAGGATACCACATCTAAGTTGGTCCATGCATTCGTGACATCCCGTCTCGACTTCTGCAACTCACTGCTTACTGGCCTACCAGCATGTGCGATCAGGCGATTGCAGCTGGTGCAAAACTCTGCAGCTAAGCTTGTCTGTCGTGAGCGTCGCAGTTGCCACATTACACCACTTCTCACCGACCTGCATTAGCTACCAGTCAAGCAAAGGATTGACTTCAAGGTTTTGTCGCTCACTTTTAGGTCACTTCATTCTTTGGCTCCAGCCTATCTCTCGGATCCACTCCCCTACCAGGCCAAGCATAGTACCACCCGTTTTTCGGAATCCAACAGTTTATCAATACCTCCTACAAACCTTAAATCCTTTGGAGACCGTGCATTTAGTTCGTATGCCCCAAAGCCTGGAACCCACTCTCGACTTGCGTCACAACATCCCTTGACTTGACCACATTTAAAAAGAACTTAAAACACACCTATTTCGGACAGGATTTAGTGGGTCCCTGTGATTCGTCCTTGATGTGCTTATGCGTGCTGACACTGTGCATGCTGCCACTAACCACATTTGCATGCTGACCCTGTGGATGTCACCCCTAACCATGTTATTCATTTTGTTTGTTTATCAAGCATGATATTACCATTCAATTGCATTTCCCTTGCAGCAAATGTAAAGCGCCCAGAGAGAGATTGAGTTCTCTGAGGGCGCTTTATCAAGTACATTATTATTATTATTATTATAGAGAGAAGAGAGGGTGAGGTCGACGTAGGATTGGGAAGCATGGGTGGAGAAACTCTGGAGCATTACCAGAGATTTGGCACACAGTAAGAAAGAATGGTTTATTGGGACTTGTGATGTGTACCACAGAAGACAGGAAACTCCCGATGTGTACATAAGCCGTTAGGGGGTAAACCACATCGACAGTCTCATTCCACTGTTGTAAATAAGCACGCAAAGAGCACGACTGTAAGCAACGGCACAAAGGGTTCGCCCAGTCACCCAAGAGGCTCAAGGCAGATCAGATATAGACGTGCACACCAAATAACTGCCTGCACCAACAGAGGGAAAATGCTGAATGATATATCTGGTCATTAAACCAAGAGATGATGCTCACTGGGTACACTGGTACTGATGCTGCAGTACCAGACTGAGGCACTTGCAAAGTTGCTCTTACGGGATGGAACCGATCGTTAGTCTGACGGCTGGAGGTGCCCAAGACATAGGAAAGCCAGCAGCAGTGGCTTTAGAGCCTTCCTAGGCTGCCACCCTTGCTTCCTAGCAATGCTTCCAATTGACCACCACACCCCTAAAGGGCAGGGATGGGATAGGGGCGTGACAGTCAAAGCTACAAGCCGAACAGCACAGCTTGAGGCAGTGAGCCACATTGATAATCGCCTGAAGCCATTACCCCTCCCACCTGGCCAGCACATATCAAAACCAAAAGCTCACCAATTGAGTGTGGGACAGCTGCACAAGAGGAGGCTTCACACGCGATCGATGTGTTATGGAGCTTTTCTATGCTAATCGGCACTGTCATTCTTATTGTGATTGGATGGCAAGGTAACTCTAGGCTGCAGCTCAGCTGAGATTGAGATAATTAATTATATATATGACCTGCTGCAACTGGTTTGCACTGACAACAAATCCTCACTTGCCTTGCGTTCATTTAACTAAAACGCCATGCCAGTCACTACTGACGAGTTGCACTACCTTATCACTACATAGACATGAATATGTACTTTATGCAAAGAACAAGCTTGAATAACAAAGGCAATTCAATCAAGGACAAAATTTGCAAACAAACAACTTTTTGCAAGCCATTCAAACCAAAGCGCATGTAGCAGCCACAACCAACAACATCAGTCATGGTGAGAGCACCATTAGGAAATCCTACTCCTCGGTAGATAACACATTTGACACTCTTTCTATGCTTGCTTCAGACTATGTATTGGGGCCAGCCGAACCCAGCTCTGCTTGGACTGCATGCAGCAAGCCAAAACGGAGCTCGGCACGTCTGAAGCAGCAGAGTCTTGCTCGGTGTGCCATCAAGAGCACTGCGGAGGCCTGCGACCGGCGAGGCACAACCCGGGCCCACTCACCGCCATCGACGGCGATTCCCAGCTCCGCCATGAGCGCGCACATGGCCTGGCATGCGTCGAACAGAGCCGCTCCCTCGCCAGGCAGCTTGGCCGCCCACATCCAGTTGCCACTGCATTTGACGTCCTTCAGCGACAAAAGCGCCGGCATCCAGCAATGACAAAGTGCCGCCTCGCTGACTGCCAGCTCGACTGCCTCTGCCGTGGTGGTGTCAGCAGCGCCAGCAGAAGCAGCAGCAGCCACGCCAGCAGCTCACCCTCAGCTCGGTGATGGCCGCAAAGACGAGATTCGTCAGCGACTCGCCGACCGACATGCGGGCGCCTCGAGCGGGATCGACGAGTGTCTTTATCGGCTGCTCGCCGATCGACGTGGCTGCGCCGTGCGGCTCTCCGACGTGCGACAGCGCGACGACGGCGACGTCGGCGAGCGGCGTGTGTAGCGGCCCCACGCACTGCTGCTGAGCGACAAGGCCCGTCACCGAACGGTCGACCTGCGCGATGCCCAAGACTCCACGATCAAGGCGGCTGCTAGCGGGGCAGCGCAGCGCCGAGGACTTGCACGCAGGGCGACCTGCGCGCAAGCGATTGCGCGCCCTCCGCTTACGCCGGCAGCGGCAAGCGATGGAAGAAAAGCGAAGCAAGTCGATTGGCAAATGCTGCAATCGTAGCATGCAAGGTTGCCAGTGGACCCAAGGTACTCTAATTGCTTTACCTCTAGCGAAGGGGTCGCTGGAATGCATGAAGCGGGTGCGTGCCGATGCATCACAGCTGAGCGATCTGAATCACGAGAGCATCTCATAGACATCCGGTTCAAAACGAAGCATTAGAGTTTTGCAAACCTTTCTCTCGGGGCATGCAGCGGTGCTTCTCGATCACACGTCTTGGACACTGTTTGAAAAGCCTGTCGCTCCCGAAAGCAGCGACTCAGAAGCACAAGCCTTCGGAAGCAGAGGAATGGCCAACAGGCAACAACAGGCAGCAAGGGCCTGTCAAGCACAGCTGGAAACCGTAGACCCGCACACACAAAAAACCAGTAGCCCCCCATTCACGTGGGACCCGGAAAACCAAGATGCACATGTCACCGCAGACGGTGGGTGATACACTCCAAATAAACCCCTAGAATAGCGACAGTAAATTCAGGCTGGGCTTTGAGTGACTTGCTTCACAAGGCAAAGCCTAAACGCCTTTGTATCACGTGCTACTAGTTTTGGCTACTAGCGCTTAGCTTCTTTTTAAATATTTTCAAGTCAGAAGATGTTATGACATCCATCGGGAGTAAGTTCTAGGCTTTGGAAGTGCAGGAACTAGAGGCGCAGTCTCCAAAAGATCCGAGGTTGGTTAGAGGTGCAGCTAAACGCATTGAGTGATAGTAACTCAAGCTTGGTCAGATTTCCAAAATACACCCAACTAAACGAGCATTCCAGCATAAACAACTTATCCGTGGTCACATGACATCGCAGAAAGCTTAATCTGTCGTGCACACGCTGTTGCCCACCACTTCCATACCCCCACCCCGCTGCACCATGACGAATGCCACCGATTAGTTCTAACGTTCATCGGTGCAGTTTTTCAACACTCCAAAGAAAATGAGGAAGAAAGCATCTGACGACACATTGTATGTTAAGATTTTGAGTGGTGCTCTCGGCTGCAGGACCTTCGTAAGAACGACAGAGATCAGCATAAGCTAATGCAAGTGGCCTTGAAACTGCTTGGGCTAGTTTGCATACTTAGTCAAGCTGCATGGCTCCGTGTGAGTGCACAACGTTTCAAAATCAAACGTCCTAATTAAAAAAATGCTACACTGCAGCAAACGGTAAAAACCAACAGCGGTTGATTGCGGAATACGCAAAGCAGCTCGGGCTGCCTCGCCATCGGCGTCCAAAGTGTGTTCGGTGTGACTCGGCACCGACCTTGCTGGTCAGGTAGCGCTTGCTGGCAACGGACGGAAGCCGCAGAACCCGATCCAGCGCGGATGCGACCGTAACTCCTCCGGCAGCATCGAGAGCGGCAGTGACCGAGCACCGTGACGCTGCCTGGTGCTCTGCACGCCAAGGCCGGCGCTCGAGGTTGAACACCTTGCTCGGCATGGAGCCGAGCACGTGTGCAAGTTCAAGGTCGACTGGCAGCGGTGGTAGGGTGGCGGCGCCTTTCTGCTTCTTGGCAGGCGCAGCGGAGTCGTCATCTGCTGCCGCAACGCTGCAGCTCCCAGCCGAGTCCGATCCACCAAAATCGACGAGCTTGATCTGGGAAATAGGCGAGAAGTAATAAAACACCCGCCGCCCACATGCGAGCACCCTGGTACCGACGAACTCCAAAGAAGCAGAGCCACTTCCGTTTCAAAGCCGAGCAGAATAGTCCCTGGGGCTCACGGCCGAGCAGCGTAGTGCCAGGAGGGAGGTGGAGGCGCTGCACCGCGAAGCAAGGCGACACACACACACACAGCCGGACATAATAGCATAGCACGGCGCTTCCGCTGCAGGATTCACAGGCAGCTATTCCCGTGAGCGGCAATCGGCAGGCAGCAAGCCCAGGGTGGTAAATTACTTCCGTGCCAAGGAGCTGCCTGTGACGTCTCGGTGACGTTCGGCGAATGCAGGATTCGACTAATGCACAGCCAGTCCGGTGCATCAGGACAATGTCAATCGAGTCTTCATAAATTTTTCCTACGACGACGCAGCTTGACCCAAACATAAATCGATAGCAGGCCGTCAAGTGCCGTTTAAGTAGGCGCCAGCAGGCACCAGGGCCCCAGCAAAGTGGGCCCGGAAAATCTGCGCAGCTTTGGTCTATCGACCCAATCCAACGTATCCATGCTCTACCCACGTTGCTCACCAAATAAAAAGAAATATCAGCCGATTTAACAGCCTCTTTTTGTATAGCAACGGAAGATCCTTAAAGATTATCCCCATCGCTTGCAGTGGCATTATAGATACGGCCGTAGAGGGCACTCGCATGCACGAGCCTAACCAATCGAATGAGCACGAAGCGTAACACGCCGGAACACGAGGCTGCATCTTGGCACGCCGATAGGTCGATGCTCGCACTTCACAATTCACGCGTGCCGCGTATTCGAGTCCTGCAGCACGTAATTCTTCATTGTCCACTGCAAGCAGTGCGAAAGTAGCTCAGGCTCTCGCGACAGTCTTACAGTTACACCAGCGGTCGAATAGTTCCAGGCTGTCGAATCGCTCCATCTTTGCGATGATCCGTTTTTTATGCACATGCTTGCTTGCCGCTGTCCTTTGCACCCACTCTCACTCTCACTCGTGCTGTCCTTAAGGCCAGCAAGAACTTGTTTGCTTTCGCATGCTTGATGCCGTGCATGTCGCCACACTAGCTCATGGTTATAGATTCTCTTTCAGCCAGCAGTTGTAAAGCACCTGTATGGAGATTGAGTTTTCTCTTCCACTTAACTTCTCTCCACCCCAACACTTTCCCCAGCACTGCACCCAACACACTGTTTCCCCTTCCCCTGTGGCCGGTACCTTTTCGGTCTCTGTTAGAAAGCAAACAGTTAGCATTAGCCGAGCACGGTAACCACGGAGAGCTCATCCAGGAGAGCGCCCTCGTCACATCAGGCTCTGGGCCTATCTGACCGCAGGCATCTTTAGCCAGTGGCACACGACCCGGTGAGCAGCCAAAAGCTGCCTCGAGTCGAACTTTGTCGTTAAATGCAGCAGCAGCAACGAAAGCACCAGCATGGCCACGTCCAATCGACCGGTATAAACACAGCAGTTCATCATGCTCAATTGAAGTAAGTAAAACAAACGCCACTCAGGTGCCACTTATCCCCAGTAAGGCCAACGGCGCCAAATGTTTTACTGCCGAGCTGGTTTGGTCCAGCGGTTAAGGTGCTCGCCCCGACCAAGGTCTGACTGAGGTCGTGGGCTCAAGCCCCGAGGCATATGTGAAGCGCCTGAATAGAGATTAAGTTCTCTTGGGGCGCTACAAAAATGAATTACATAATTATATATACTTCGCCACAAGACTTTGTGACCCGAGCTGCCTTTAAGCTACCACAACTTGAGTTGCCACTGCTTTTCCTGAAATCATTCATCTGAAATCAGTTCGTCTTTTTTTGCCGCGCACGCCAAAGACGAGCTGGCTGTAAAATATGTGACATGCGATACGTGTAACCCCGTCGTTAGATACACCGAATGCAGGCAGCCATGGCAGAAATGACGGCTGCCATATGCTTGCACCGGGCGAGACCCCACGCATGCGCACAAGGCACCATACCTTTCCATCACCTGTCACCGAGCCGACGAACGACACGGGGCACTTCTCGCGCTTGCAGATGTCGCGCAGGCCATCGCAGTTCCACACGAGGGCCGCATTGCTCTCCTGGTATTCGGCCCCCCACAGCTCCAGCGCGCTCACGCTGACGTCACCGAGCTCGAATGAGTCGGCGTAGATGACGGCGCCGGCAGGCTCCACAAGTTCTTTCAGCACGTTGCCTGGCACGCACACAACAACAGCAGCGCAAGATCCCGATGCAGCCCAGCCGGCAACGATGCCACGTGGTAGCGGCCGCCGCTGCGTGGCACGGCTTTGCACCACTCACCGTTGCCACCAGCCCCCTGGTCGTGGATGCTTCGTATAGGATTCTGGCCTCCGCTCTCGGCACACGCTCGGACGACGCGGTTCAGCTTCTGCTCCATTTCACCGTCTCCGCGCTGCACCGCATCAAAGTCGAGATCGGCAGCTGAGTCGCCCTGCACGTGGACTGACGACGCTGCGCCGCCACCGACCCCGATGCGGTACACAGGGCCTCCAAGCTTTACCACCGTCATGCCTACAGCGGAGAGAGGAAAGGTGCACCGGGGTGGGGGGGGGTCAACCATTACTCTCAAACAACGACGGGCCCTGAAATGTGCACGGCTTCACGCCGCCCGAGGCAGGCAAACATCCTGCAACATGGGCAGGCACTTACACCAGCGCAGCCTCACTAGCAAATACTATCCTGCCCCCTTCCGCGCCAGTCTTTAGCACTGCAGCCCAAAGCAGACGAGCTTTGGGCTACGTCAGTGAGTACATCGTCAGGTTGCAAATCAGCAACTGCAAGGTATCACTAACTCTTCGAAGGCCAAGTCAGAGTGTCCGAACCAACTGGTGATTTCGACACGCTGTACCTAAATCTATATTGAAGCCCCACTAGGAATCATCGACCAGTTCGAAGGCCAAGAGCAGGGAACTAGCCCTCTGTGAACGTAGCCGTTCATGCACATCGACGCCTAGTGCCGCCAGAAGCAGACTGGATACCTCGCCTAGCAGTGAGGCCAGACAGATAATACGGTCAAACCCGGTCGATGCCCAGTGCTTTATAATCCAGTGCCAGCTGCCAAAGAGCACAGGCTTCATGCGCACGTATCGTAGGGCATATTTAATTTGCTTTAATCTTTCAGCTTCACATAAGAAAGAGCCACTTTCCCTAATACAAAATACTAGCTGATCTAGACGCCTCTTTTGTATAGCAACAGAAGACCTTTTATGGCCACATCACAGCTTTCAGTGGCAATAAAGGATCGCCCACCGCAGGATTCGAACCGATGACCTCGGGCCTGAGGTCGTGAAAAGCAACCGCCTTACCTAATGTGCCATCACGGCTCACGGGTAGTCACTTTTGACAAGTTAGTTGGGCTACACTTACCCACTGTGGCAACCAGGATTTTCATCCGGGGGTGGGACAAGGCAACTGCAACATTTTTATGTAAGGGCAAGACACAGGAACATTTGCATGTAGGTATAGCTAGACCCGAAACTAATGAAAGATTACAGCGCTATAATCATAGCATTTATTCGACACGAACTTGGCAGTTGCTCATGGAGTGGAATTAAGACACAATTTTGTCGCTGGTGACGGTCGGGGAAGGGGGCATATGACTGGGAGGCGGCTAAGGTCGCAGCCTGGCAGGGGGGGGGGGGGGAATTACTACCCTGGCTCCACCACGGCTTATACACACAAGCGTGACCCACTGCTTACACACACAGGCGCGACGGTAAACATTTTGACTGGAAACATGGCGAATCCACACACTCGCGCCATTTTGAGCAGCTGCTTCGCATGTGCCTACAGCTACGAGCTTCCAGGTGCGGCAGGAGCAGCACAGCACTTGTCTATCGCTGATGCCACCGAGGCCCCCCTCCCCACCCACCAACCCACCCTCGGGCAAATTCTCGAGCATTCCTAGCTCGAAAGGGTAAAGGGGTGCCGTTGGGAGCAGGCTGCTGCCTCCTCAAAGACCAGCGTGGCCACTATGCAAATCGCTGTGCACTCTACTCCAACAGCAGCAGCAGCTCGGACGAGGCGACCTGCACGTACGTGACCTTACCCCTAATCGCTAGCATCTCTCGAAAGTATCTCTCTAGCTGGCTGTGGCTGCAGCACTTCTGAATTACGCTCCTATTGGTTGGACAATAGAGGACACAGCAGCGCACTCATTAACCATGCACGTGCGTCAGGAGCTCCCGAGCACGTGGCCGAGCTAAGAGTTGAGCCACGAGGTTGGTGGCCCAGCTTACTAGAAGTTGGTGTTATCAGCTTGCACATTACTGAGGTCGTGTGCTCGAGCCCCTAGGCATATGCAAAGCGCCTGAATAGAGATTAAGTACTTTTAGGGCACTATAGAAATGATTTATATATATTTTTTTATTTCTATTGCCCTCTGCCAAGAGAGGTAGCCGGGTGGTAGCTGCTAAGGTTCTCTTGCTGCTAAATAAATGAGGCTGTTGTACAAACCAAAATTTACATTGCTTTACCAAGAGACAGCTGCATGTTGGTGAACCACTACGAGAGGGTATGGCTGGTTAGTGCACTTATCACCTACAAACTAGGCTGCTGTCATTCACGTCTTCTCCGAAGGTTATCGTGTTTGAAGTCAGTGCAGAAAAACTTTTTGAGCGTGCCATGGCACGAGGTCCTACATGCCGACAAATGCAGAAAAGTTCGATTCGGTGCCCTTCCCCCAAACCCCTCAAGGATCAATTAATTGGTGAATCTAGCTGCAGTGCTCTCACCCTCCCCGTGACCTCAGGTTCTCTCTGTAGAGCAAGTTAACTGTTCCATTCCTCTGCTTAAAGAATAGTGGTGGCAAAAGCTTTTACTCTGCAGGTCCTAGACAGTGGAACTCACATCAACAATTCTCATGCAACATCCTTTCTCCTGCAGCCGACTTTGGCACATACTTTCCAGCCGTCGTGAGCTGGTACTTCCACGGTACTCATCCCCATCGACTGCTTTCAAGCCACTCGGTAAGGCAAGTTACTTTCATTCTTCTTCTTTTCAGCAACTCTTAGTAGCAATACTACCATTACTTGTTAGCCATAACTCACCTCAGATGTATAATGGCCACGTTGGTGTTGAGGTACTTGGTATTGAATAAAAAATAAAAAAGGCAAGCTGGTTTAAAAGCCTGATTAATATAGAGTCAGAAGAGCCTTAACGGCTATCACCACTGCTTGCAAAAGGCAACAAAGGATTGCCCACTGCAGGACTCGAAATCACGACCCGGATCTTGATGACCAAGCATCATACCCGATAGGGTAGCAATCAAATTGCGGAACGCTGCAGCTCGAAGCAGCATGAAAACAGCTCTCAGCAGCGAGCTAACCACGTGGCTGGTCACACTGGAACATTATTTCTGCTACAAGGTAACTCACGACCCCTACTGCACATTCCAGTAAAGCAAACAATGAACTAGATCCAGCATCCTTCAACGATGGACGGTTCAACTCGACAGGTCAGCAAAAGGTAAACATGACTTCCATGAGGATACAGGCCACACTTGTTCACGTCGATCGTCAAGGCCCGACACGGATTGGCTTCGTGTTCACTTGAACTGCTATTGCTACATCGGCCAGCTTATCGATGCGGGTCTTGCCAGGACAATAAAGTAACTGTGCATCTCTTCTATAGCATGATAAATGCTAGCAACAGATGCATTTGCCTCATATGTCCCGGACTGCAGGCTCACTTCAGCTCACTGCTCCCGAAATGATGCTGAGCAAAACTTCCGGAGCACATCCAAGCAAATTGTGTCAGCTGCTCTTTGCTACTCATCTCCACGTGGGATCTCGTGCTTGGGCTATCCAATCAAAGGTCAAGAAAAGCTCGAGGCTGTTGGGAAACTCTGCACCATAGAATCTACTTGGCCTGTGAGACCGTTTGTTGCCAGCAGCAGAGCAAGAGTATATTTCCATTTGTCCCATATCCCGTAAACAAGTGGCTGAGTCAGTTGAGTACCAATCACACACAGATAACGGTTCAGCAGTGAGCAGGCTGCAGTTCGATAGTTTCCATGCCTAATGCCCAGTCTACAGTGAGCTCTGCATTCTTGCTGGGGTCACGAGCACAAAAGTGGATGCTGGTGGTAGATAACGTATGCCGAGGCAGGTGGGAGCTCACTTTGCGCACAGAAGAAAGCACCAGCTGGACTACATTCAAATACAATTTGGACAATCGGGGGTCATACAAGTTGGCAAGCGATTGTGACCGTCCACATTTTGCATATATGGCAAACGACGGTAAGCTGCCATGCGAAATCTGCCAAAAAATGTAGAACGTCGAAGCATCCGTTCGGACGAGTAGTGATAAATAACTGGACTGGTGACAGTTCGTAAGGCCTTGCTTATCGACGGGCCCGTCCCCGCAACGATGCAAGAGCCAGCAAGACTCGTTGCTAGCATAGCAAAGGCACAATAAATGCGGGTTGGAACATCAGAAAGGGGCAGAGGTAGAAGCTACTGGCAAAGCATTTAGTAGCTTTGACCCATCTACGATGCAACTGTTAGGGTGGCACCAGAAGAATCGCTGGGACCGAAGTCTCACTACAGCTAGCTGCACGATGCAGCTGCCACGGGGCAGCCGAAAATTCGACAAGCCAGCCAGGGCTTAGATCACCTGATCAGCTACGATTGCATGTGCTTGCGAACGCCTTCGATGGGGGGAGCAAGAACGGGTGGTGGCCGGGCAGGAGCAGCTGCGGAAGCTCGGGAGCGAGATTGTACGATGGAACGGTGCTCGTGCCGAGCACAGCAGGCGCTGCACAAGCCAGCACGCACGCACACAGTGGTAAGGACCTCAGGTGAGTGCCAACTCCCCGAAGGAAGTGAGATTAGATCAATGAAGCCCTTGAGTGCCACTAAAAGCTTAACAGGCCTAAGAACGGACGATGCCTATTTGCCGAATCGATAAAGCCAGCAAGCCCCCATTCTTCAAACTACAACGACCGGCACTCACTGGCGACAGGCGCTCCACACAGCCAGCCAGCCGGCCAACAGTAATTACGATGCGCATCGCCCGGACGTGATGGGAGGAAAATGCACCCACGCGAAGGCTACCCACGCGTGCCGCTCTGAGCTGCTCAGCGATCTGCCCCATGCAGCTTCGGACGTGCGCCACCAAGCAGAATGGCTCCAAGCTCGTGCCGAGCACAGAGCGTCGTTACATTCCTGAAAAGTGCTCTGCGAGGACACCAATGAGCTAGTCTGACTCAATCTTTTAAGATCATGGTTTCAACACCCGCAGGCGACATGATACACATTCGATTTTTTTCTAATGCTATACGATACCCAGTTGTGGCGCTTCGTGCTACATACTTGCAGCTGGCGATCCAGCACATATTTTTTGAGTGAGCAGAAACCTTTAGTTGATCAGCAGCGGCACCGAAGGTACTGGCAGCAGCATAACAGCAGCAAAACGAGGCACAGTATACAGCAGCATCAGTCAGGCTCTGATGCCACCAATTTATGTTCACCAACCATGTAATTGCCAGCACTCGTACCGGTCTCCAGCCTAGGTTTCACTGCAAGGTTTCACATCGTGTGGTGGACAATGGTAGAGACACGTGGGAATAATAGCGATGCATAGGCAATGTATACACTGTATAAGCATACATTTTAGGTCAATACATTCAGTTTATACAGACACGTGTGTATATATATATATATATATATATATATATATATATATATATATATACACATATAAGCTTCACCCTCTGCCGTATCGTTGACGTTTTAATGGAGTGAAGTCAGAAATCACCAGCACCAGGGCCATTGGAATTGTCTCCCTACCCCCAAAAATAGGGTTGCACGTCCAGGTAAACATGATCAGCCTGCTGGGGTACGGACTTCCCCCCTGGGGTAGGACATTCCCCCCTGGGGTGGGACATTCCCCCTATATGGTTTAGGGTTTTAGGGTTAAGGGTGTTTTGGGTTTAGCGTTTAGGGTTTTCGGGTTTAGTGTTTTAGGGTTGAGAACTTAAAGTGTTTAGGGTTTAGGCTTTAGCAATTAGGGTTTAGGTTTTAGGTTCCGCCACCTAAATCCACCCTTGCTCGTACTCCGCTTTAATTAGTGGGTATTAGGGCATAACTAGATCTCTTGAGGTCGAGTTATACTCTGTAGACCTCTGAGGCTTAGTGATCATTTGCAACGCCGGCACGCCATAGCGTGCAGCCGCTTTGATGAGTACGAACCCGTGTCTGGAGGCGTTGAGTGGGACCTAACTTCCACAAAACCAAACTGTATAGCTCCCCACTGCTGCCACCGCCGCCGCTCGCTCCATTAGAAACCACCCTTCCAATCTATCCATTCCTCTAATTATACTGATTTGATTTTATTTTAATAGAGCAAGAACTTTATTTTTAATCATATATATATATATATATATATATCTGTATTCTTAGTTATACATTCATCCACATATGGGGAGAAATATCTTACCTCGGGGGAGGGTAAAAAGGGGGGATGCCCTAGGGTCCAGGGGGGGATGTCCTACAACCAGCCTGCTATAGCGAATCACACAGGAATGTCCGAATGTAATTGCACGCCTTACGGCTACCGTGCGGCTAGGCTATTTTTGGTTCAGAGGCTCTCAGAGGTAAGTGGAGCTCAACCGAAGATAACCGGATTTTTCAAGCTCTCGGAGTGCCAGAACGGTGCCTTCCTTGCATTGAAAAACGAGGATAATTCTAATCAAGCGATTGTGAGGAAGATCCTTACTTCTGAAGCGGCAGTGAGGTATAATTTGAAAAAGCTAGAAGGATGAACCACAGGATCGGCACGTTAAGCGTAGCTGCATAACGATATGCAAGAACCAGAAGATGAGGTGGCGGCAAAATGTAGCAGGTTCACAAGCTCATTAAAAATTAGGAAATAAACTGGAGCTCACCGGGATTATTGTCAGCAAAAAAGCGATCAGAAAGAGGCTCTACGAGCAAGGTGTGCAAGAGGAAGCCGCTACGCACAAGCATAGGTTAAGTAGAACAAAGTTCTGTGGACTGACGAATTAAGTTCCCCCTCTTTGCTACCTCGTGGAGCACTCAGCGGGAGTGTGTGGAGACAAAAGGAGGAAGCATATCTAGATGTTTGTCACCAAAAGATAGCGAAATGTGGTGGTGGTGGGGTTATGGTGTGGAGTTGTGTCAGCGCTGCTAGTGCAGGGAACTTCACCGGATTCAGGGGAGTAATGAATGCAAAATGTAATGAATTATTCAAACTTACGTGGAAGGAATGGCAGAAATTCCCATCTGACGTATGTGAGAAATTGTTGAGGTTAATGCCCAGAACGCTACTCGCCATTATAAAAATCGTGGAGGAGCAACATGCTACTAATTTTTTTCATTCAATTGCAATTTTGTGCACAATAAAATGCTTTAACTACTGCATGCTTCAGTTTATTTACAGTGTTGGTTTTGCGATTTATCTTGATCTATCTACATACCTGGCTGAAACGCTGGGTGCGGAATTTTTTTGGGTAGGCACTGTAAGTACATACATACAGTTTATACACGCACACACATACACACAAGAGGTATATAGATATTACTGTGCATATCGCAATAAACATAAAAAATGTATAGGGATACATAGCGACAACAGGGGAATGAACAGTGGCGCATTGCAATAGCATTGACCATTGAGGTGGATGCACGTGTGTGCATGCATGTTTGTCCCGTGACTGTGTATATGTGCCCACTGTGTGTGCACGTGTGTGTGTGTGTTGCACGTGTGTTCGAGGCTCTCCTTCAAAGTTTATTTCTGTTGAGCACATAGAAGCCAGCAGAAGATCCGGACCTATTGATTTAGAAACATTTTCCGAATCAATGCACAGGGCGATAATCGAATAATTAAATAAGCAACGGTGCTTCCAAGTTCACACAAAACTCGGAAGTCTGCCGAAATGGCTCTGCTACACTAACATATGAGAGCTACTGCCCTTAGCAAATGAATGCCTCCAATGCCAGCAGCACATATACTGACCATCTATCTTGATGATTCTGTCACCACAACTTCAGAAAAAAAGGCTTGCTCTTGCTGTTGCCAGCATAGATAGCTTGTTGTGAGTTGCAGTATGGAACCCATAAGACTCCCCCCAACCCCTAATTCCTTGCTTCTCACTAGCTCAACTGCCCTCCTGACTCAACTATGCTTCTCACTTTCTTTGCTGCATGAGACGAAGTCTGCGGACTACCGAATGCGTACCGAAAGTCATTTAGGCTTTTAGTACACTAAAGAAACCCCCCCCCTGCCTAACGCCCATTTAGTCTTTGTGGAGTTACAGATGGAGACGTACATTACATTACATTACCGTTGTCAGCCATGCACAAAATGGGCACCTGGCACCTACTGAATATCATCGTGCGCTGTTTTACTGACACCCGTCCCCCACCGGCATCTACTTCCACGAGCTCCTTGCTAAACACTTGAGTGAGCAATAGCAGGCCCTTATGTCGCGGCGGCCAAAATTGGCCGTTGGCAGGGGTGGGGCAGTGCATGCAGTTCGTGCTAAATAATTATGCCTTGCATAAAGCAGACCTGTTAGACCGGGTGCAGCAAACAAGTAGCAGGCAGTAGGAGTGCAGCAGGGCAAGGTAACTAAGCTTGAAGTGAACAATAAAGTGTTGGTTGCGTAGTTTTTTCCACTGGAGCCTCTTCTGAAACCTCAAGCCGCCAGAGCATCAGACCATCTGTCTCTAGCTACACATTATGTCAGCATTGACGGTTCGAGTGGACTCAAGACGATGCCCACGTGTCTCTGGCTAGGCCCTGATACAATGCATACGCACACCAGTCCACACCAGAGCCGACGGCTCTCCGCCTACTCTGGCCCCAAGACCGCCCAGGCACACTGTCGAATGGTGCATGACTTGCAGCGCTGCCAAAGCAGCTCCAAACCGGAAGCACGTGCCTGCTGATTAAGCCCACACTTCCCAGCGGGATCCATAGCAATTGAGTGGCCTATGCATAGAACCGGTCAATAGGAGCCCAGGAGCGCGGCAAGTATTGATTGACAGCAAGTTCCTGAGGCCGCGTTCCATGGCTCCTAGAAACAATGCCAGTCACTTCCAGACGATCGTCATTGGCGGCGACTGCGCCTGTGGTGATTAATCCACCTTCACCCGTACCACCGACACTTATCGCCGTTATTTAAAAAAGGTCGCCTTGCCAAGCGACGCCTCGAACTAGCAAGCTTCGTCGAAGCAAGATCCGTCGAAGCAAGATCCGTCGAAGCAAGATCCGGACGGACGGCACACAGAAGTAGCGGCAATACGTGAGACACCGCTCTAGAGGAGGTGAGAGCACAATGCAGGTGTCACGCCGCCACGCTGCCTGGAGGGAGGGCAGGCCTGCTGCCACCGCAGTACCACACCTCGTACCGCCCGGCATTAAGGCAGGATGGTGGTGGGGGGGGGCAGCAAAAGGCAGCTCCAAAGCTTTTCGCGAGACTCGCCGCGAGCTGCGGTTGACCAGATGCAGCGGCCACGGCACAACGTCTGCGCTGGCCACCAGAGGAGGAGTAGAAGGAGGAGGAGGAGGGCAGACTAACGACGAGACCCCTGCTGCTCCTCGAAGCCTCCTGCTCCTCCTCCTCTCTGCCTGCGACTGCGCCGCTCGTTCGTGCGCTGCCCGGTCAGCAGCTCGCTGGCCGATGACTTTGGATGCTCACAGCTGCAGCGCTGAAGAGACGAGTGAGCAGCGAGCACGAGCAGAGTGGAGAAGGCATCCTTAGGAAAATGCGACATAGCAGGTGACGACGCGACCGACGAAGCCGAGTGAGAAGGGGGCCTACAACGGTCGTCACTGCCTAACCAGACCCCACTCCCATCACAAATAGGGCTTTCTCAAGCAGCCAGCCTGCCGACAGCAGCATCAGGGCCGATACCGAAGCTCTCGCTAATGAGGCAGCCAGTGGCACCGGGCGTCAGCTGTTTCTCTCACACGCTGGCAATAATTAAACGACTGCCACCAGCCTAATTAGAGCCCCTGGTCCAGTTCGACATTCAAATGAGACGGCTTAGGCGACGAATGCAGGCTGCCTGCAATTAAGATTATTGAGCGCTTCAGTACTGCTGAGTTGTCGCCGAGAACGTTCGCGGGCACTCAGCCGATTCTGCGAGAGCTGCGTAGCAGCAGCCGCATCAGCTAGGTAGCAGCCGAAGTGCACGCAGCCGGGCAGCCCGCGCACCAGCTGGCGAGCTCGTGGCACAGGCGCTTGCCTCTCTCGCAGGGCAAAACAGGATGTCGCACACGACCGAGGACAAGATAATACTGACGCCGACCTCGGAAAGCCATCAGACGGCCAAGTCCGTCGACGCCAAGTCGACACTGTCGGGCTCGAACAAGTCGTCGTCGGCGTCGACCTCGTCGTCGTCGGCGTCCAACGGCAAGGCGTCGAGCAGCGAGATCAAGGCGCCCGACACCGAGATGGTCGCCAAGTTCTACGCCAAGTGCGCCGGCGACACAAAGCCGTGCCTGCTGCGCGACGTCTGCGTCAGCGAGAGCGGTCAGATATTCGTCACCGACGGCAACAACCGCAAGATCAAGGTGTACGACCTGCAGGGCAGGCTGCTGCGCGAGATCGCCAGCCCGGAGCTGCGCGAGCCGTTCGGCATCGCGCTGGTGAACGCCGGCAAGCTGGCCGTCACCGACGCCAAGAGCAAGGACGTCAAGATATTCACGACCGACGGCGTCCTGGTGAACACGATCGGCAAAAACCTGGACGAGTACCCGATGAAGGAGCCGCGCGGCATCGCCGTGAACAGCAAGGGCGACATCATCGTGTCTGACGCGGGCCGGCGGTGCATCTACGTCTACCCGCTAGAGGGCGCCTTCTGTGACATCATCTGGGGCCAGGCGGGCGTCAAGCCGCTGCAGTTCAAGAACCCGCTCTACGTGACCACGATGCCGAACGACGACATCGTCGTGTCCGACTACTTTAACGGGCGCATAGCGGTGTTCGACGGGCAGACACATGACCTGGTCTTCACCTACGGCACGAAAAAGGACCAGAAGAAGCTGCGCTACCCGCGGGGCGTGTGCACGGGCCGCCATGGCGACGTGCTCATAGCCGACAACTACAACGGCAAGGTGCAGATGATAGGCGAGAACGGTACGTTCAAGCGCTACATAGCCGGCGACCTGCACGGACTGAAGCGACCTCGCTCGGTGGCCACCGACGAGCAGGGCCACCTGGTGGTGGTCGAAAATGGCGGACGCGTGAAAGTGTACCACAGTCTGCTGGTGTGAACCGGGGCGGGTAGCAAGGGTGACGGCTGCTGCTGCTGCCACCACCACCACCCTCACCACCCCCCCCCCCAGCAGCAGCAGTTCCCGTGCCTGGCTGCTGGACTTGGCCCGGCACTGCTGCTCACTCGTCACCGCCGCCACCGAGAGCGGCCCGAGCGAGAGTAGCACTGCGCGCAAACTTCCCGCGGACGCCGCTGCAGCGGCACCCGCCGATGGTAGAGGGACTTTTGCTCGCTCGCTCTCGCGTAGCAACGGTGCAAGCTCGTAGGTGTAGCTCGCGCTGCAACGCTTGCAACTGATGCAGCTACCCCTCCACAGAACACACCCGCTGCTACCGTCGCGAGAAGAGATGTTGGTGCACTGGTGGTAACTCCGCTGCCGTGGCGACACTTCCTGCTGGCCACGGCAGCGGGAGTCTCACCCGAAGGCCGCTTGCGTGCATGTACTCGAATCTTCCACTAATGCCGGCACTGGAGCTGGGCGAGCGCTGAGCAGCCCGCCCCGGCGCCAGTTGGGTGACAAAATGGCGACCGGCACTGCGCTGTATCCCAGCCGCCACAGCCGATGCAGCGGCAGCGCCACACCACGGCCAAGGTGCTTTGATCGTCGCGTCCTAGTCTGCATTATGCACCTATCGTGTGTGTCGCGGCTAGCCACCACATATCTGCTCTTCCGCGACCAATGTGGCCGGCCTATCTGGTATGGGCAGGTTTGAGAAACAACTTAGAATAAACTAGTATGAACACAGTGCACGCTCTTGACAAGCGCCGATGCAGTGCATGAGTGGCCAGCTAAGACCGCATGGCAAAGCGTGCAACAAAACTAAGAAAAATAAAAGCCCAGCGGGTTCAAGGCAAAGATGCAGCTGGCTCCCTCGACACTGAGGCTGTGCATTAACAGACAAACCTGTACACAGCAGCAAGCATACTTGGTTACCAGGCCATCATTATTGAAAATGGCCAATGTCGAGATGCTCTCAGTTTTTATACTTCAAACGATCCTTGCTGAGTAGCAGCAACGAGCAGAATGCAGCAAATATGCAATCACAGTACCGTGGAGCGAGAACCAGTGCTGGCGTGTGTGTGCTGCTACTCGCAAATGACACCACACAGCTTTGCAGCAGTGGCTTAAGGCACTGCTGACTTAACTGCCTTCGATACTACTCGACACAGTCAATATGGGCAAAACAGGACGATTTTCCCCTAAGTGTAGTACACTTGGCTATCACCTAGAGCTGGGTAGAGACCATTGAAGTAGTTTTGATCAAAGCCAAGAAATAAAAATCCACGACGATTTCATTTTCGCAGGCCTTTCTCAGAGCGGGCCATTTGGCTCCTGAATGGTCTGCAGTTTGAAATCACATTTGTGCAACATGCAGAAGAAATGCTATTGATCAGTAATACCTGCTGCTGTTCACGAGAGTAGCGGCTGGCACATGGCCTGTGAAGATAAGTGTGAGCCAATAAGGCCTTCAGCTGCGAATTTCCAGCAATGGCTGGAGCAAAACAGGATCAGCTAGCCTGTGGCAGCATAGACAACAGGCCCTGGGTGGAAAATCCTAATTGCAGTAGCTTTAGCATTGGTTGCATCCAAAAATGCAAAAACAGCCTAGCTGAGCGGCTTCATGCACCAGCTTCCTCGTGCATTCAGATCTTCACTGGATAACAACTTGGTGGTTTTGTTTTTCAATTAAAAAATAGAACACCAGGTGATTTTGCTCTGCAAGTGCAGTGAAGCTCACTAGTGTGACTCTTACATAACAACGTTTTTCTGCTGCTGCTGATTCTGGCACTTCCTTGCAGACTATCATTTGCTGCTACTTTTACGTTACTTATTATCATAGCCATTTAAGCCTCCCAGTTTTGCTGTCCACAGTATAATCAATACTGTTGAAAAGTCACTTGCTTTCATGGCTTGGCAGTGTCACAGCCGGTATCTGTATCATTATCAGTTTTATTATCAACCTTCCTTCTGCACTGAAATGAAAACTAGAAGTACAGGGAACCCATCGCAAGCAAAATAGCAAGTTGACAGCACCATCAGACTTGTGCAATGCCCCTGCCTTTTGGCTGCATTCGTGACATTGTGAATCTATTCGTGATCTAATTAGAAGTCTAAGCAAGTATTGGCACGAATTGTATATAAGCAAACCAAAGAGGCACTACAGAGGCTGCTGGCAAGCCTAAGGGCCGAAAAGATAAGGAGATTGCAAGAAAAGCGAGCTAATTTGCACATCACAACGACAGTGATTAGTCTTGGCATGGCAGCTAATTGCCTTGCAGTTCCGAAGACTCGGTCATGGCCAAGCCAGCACAACAAATTCAGGCAGCAGGGTCGTGCTAACACCGACCCACTCAGCAAATTACCGGGGGTTGCGACATCTTTGCTGACGTGGCAGTCGTCGATAGAACCAATTCCGCCGCTGAACATGATGGGCTTCACCCACTCACAACGCTCATCGAGTATTGGGGCCAGACAAAGACCGAACGACCTTGCGAAGCCGGCAATCAAAGGTTCGCCTGCAGAGGAGAGATCGACGGATCAAGAATAACAAGCAGAAAAATTACTGCATATACAGACATGCACAGCATAAACCAAGAAGTTCGAGGTCTGGCTCTCTCATGCTCTTTACCTCTTGCAGGCTGTGTAATAAAAGTATTGCTTAATATGCAAACCCCCTGCCTAAATTACAAATGTCATTTCCACAAAAGCAGAAAAAGATTGCACCGATACGGACAGTTGTCAACTGTTTGGTTCAAAATCGTATATTGGCCAATTGTCTTCGACAGTTGTTTAATATCACTCGGCAGTATGTTCATTCACGGACGGTTATCTCTTCGGGGGGGGGGCACCAATCAGGCTAAATACATATCTGTGTGGACCAAATGAAAGCTTGCTGACAAAGGCTTCATTCACCCAATACAGCTGAGATAGTGGCAGTAACCACTCAACCACAACTCGACCACGAAGGCTATCGAGCAGACAAAAAAATGCAGGCCTGAAAAAAAATGCAGGCCTGAAAAACCGATGGCCTTGAAGAACAAGTGCCAGCCACAGCTAATGGACCAAGCTAGATATTCAAAGAATGCTGGCATCGTTGCAAACCCTGCCAGCTGGGTGATTAATCGGGCACCATAACTGCACTCACCGGTTTTTCTGCAACCAAGGTTACCAGAGGGCCTTGACGTCTAGTTGCTCTGCAAGCACTCATTAAGGGTTGGCTAGCACTTAGGGCACTTAACCCATTTCAGCCTTGCTTTTAGGAAAGTAACATCAGACCTCAAGCCATCTTACTAGCTCCTCAAGAGGTCACGTACGGCGGATATGTCAAAGTGGTCACCTATAAGGGACAACCACAACAGCAAGAAATGGTAATCAGATGGCTCCACAGAGCAGGGATAGATAAGCACGGTACTGCATGCAGGCACCAGCTGTGCCTCAGTCATCGGGTACAGGTTCTGCTAACTGGTGCTGAGTAGATGGTAGTAAAGTTAACTCCAGGACTGATGACAAAACTAACAGCACTTAACTTGGCCTTCTAACACGGACTGACATGCCTTATGCCACCTCAGATTGGTTGCCAACTAATCATGGAATACAAGCACTGCTTCAAGCACAGCCAAAAAGTGCCGGAATCACTTTTCCCAGAGGTTCAGTGTAAATGGAGAACAGCAAAGCACCAAGGACTCTTGTGGGACTCCACGGAATACTGGTCCGTGGATGATACCTGACCCTCACACAACACGGACTGAACACGACCGAACAAGTACGATTTGAACCAGGCCACAACCTTGGAGCAAAAGTATAGAGAGCACAATGCAAAAGTATCGACTTTGTGATTTTTCCAGTCACTTTTAGGTTCTTTTATTTGCTTCCTCCAGCCTAGCTGTCAGAACTACTCCCCGATCAGGCTAGGCATCATACATCTGCTATTCCGAATCAGGTCGTGTAGCTATGCCTCAAACCAACTATAAATCCTTAGGAGACCGAGCCTTTCATTCATACGCTCCCAAAGCTTAGAACTCACTCCCAACTGACGTCACGGTATCTCCTGATCTGAAGACATTTAACAAAGCAAAAAACTACCGACTCCTCACACCATTTTCTGGGTTGGTGTAATTTTTCTTTGTGTGTTTCTGTATGACGGTGCGCAAGCGATCACTAAGCACTTGACAGGCTCCAATTCCGGCATAATTAAAGTGCCTAGAAAACAAGTTTAGTTCTCTTAGCTTGCTATACAAATGTCTGATTATAATTATTATCGCTATTAAAGCAGTACCTTGAATTACGAGTCAAATTCGTTTCGTGCCGGAGCTCGTCAGTCAAATTACTCGCATGTCAAATCAAATTTCCCCATTGAAATAAATTGAAATGTCATTAATCCATTCCGGACCCACACAAAATATAACCAATTTTTGCCATGCTTTTAAATTAAAAAATGTACTTATAAATAACGAATATTGTTTAAAAACACAATACAATAGAATGTACTGCAATAAACGGGTTTTATTAATTATAATGTACAGCATTGACTCGGGGATCAGACGACTTGAAGATGGTGACTACCTGAATTTCATTCGTCGATTTTTTACTTTCTTGCCATGCTTTCCCCACTTTCATCTGCAGGACGCAAACCACTAGGTCTGCGCTTGACGTCACACATGGGTCTTCGGGCAGCGTCTTGCAGAAGTCTTTCGCTGCCCTACCCTTAATGGCCTGAATAACCACACGCAGTTCCTCCCTACACCCTCTTGCTTGCATCGCTGACACACCCACTCACGTTCGTATAAATGAGAGCAATTTCATAGCAACGGCTTAAAATGAACGAGTGTGGCACGAGATGCTGGGCAGATGTTGCAGCATCCACTGTGGCATTCGCTGTGGCAACTAGCAGTGAGGTGTCTGAAGTTGGCTCGTAACCCAAATTTTAGCTCTCAACTCTAAGCCAAAAATCGGTCGAGAGACAGCTCGTATCTCGAAAAACTCGTAAGTTGGGACACTCATATAAATGAATTATATTAAAGTGCAATTGTATTATTATAAGAGGTACAAAACTTGACAACAACAAAAAAGCACAACTTACATCGTGCCCACAACATCACTGAACCAACAGAGCACTAGATTGAGCCACCGGGCACGATGTAGTCAGCTACGATTGATCAATGACGACATTGACGATTGAAACTGAATACAAATGTGGATGATGGATCCAGGTAAGAAACGTTCTAAACATCAACGTTGAATGATAGGATGAAATATTAAAATGTAGTGCTCTTTGCTCCAAAGACAATATAGCTCAACCGGCTTATCGAATTCAATCAAGGTTCTATATCTCAACCTCAAGTCCCCTCATTATTTTCTTGCTCTTGCCTACAGTCCTTGTCAGGTTGTGCACCACACCACCGGCACTTCTGACTCAAGTACTTGTGCCTCCAACCCACCTCAAATCCTTTGGAGACTGTGCCGTTATTTCCAATGCTCCCAAAGCATGGAACTCACTTTCGGCTGACATCACGACATCCCCTGACTTGAGAAGAAGCTAACGACTCACCTGTTCCTCACAGCATTTGGTTCGGGTCCGTGAGAATTGTCTTTTGTGTGCTTATGCATCCCGACACTGGGCATGATATCATTAACTAATTGATGTGCTTCGTTTCCAGAATTTGAAATATGCATAAATCGAGATCTTAAGATGTTGTACTGTCATTACTATTAATGTTATTATTATTAACCCACAAACCGGATAATTTTGGCGACCTGCGATGACGACGGATAACACATCGAGCATCCTGCTTAACGCTATATTGCACCAGTATATGATGCTATACCTTGTACAAGTTAGAAGGTTAGTGGCAGCACGAACCAATTCTAAGGCCCAGTGTCCAAACAATGGCAGATCAAGTTTAACCGACAAACCGGATAACGAACAACACAAAGAGAAGTGAGATTATGAAGATCGTGCCTTGTCCTAAACGCTCAAGTGAGACGCATGTGCTTGTATACGGTCACTAAGGCATTAAAAGTGCCACCCTCTGATTACCAAATTTGTTTCCATAATCAGATGCTCCATTGCTTGCTTCTATTGCTATCTCGAGAGGCTTTGCAAAGTTGGATGGGTATGTGAAAGTCTTGTCTTCCCATGGTAGATCATATCCTACAAAATAGCAAGTCGGTATGTGTGATGCAATGAAATAGAATAAAGGCAAAAAAGATACATTTGTTCATTTAACCGTTGAAAACATATAGCGACAAGTCGAGTACCAAAACCTTGCAACAGCAGGCATACGTGGGCAAGATAGGTTATGCTTATTGCCTAATCCTCGTGCAGGGATGCACTGCACCTACCTAGGGCTTCGTGGTGGCATTTCTCGATCACTAATTGAGGAATACAAGCATGGCAACCTACATACAGTATAAGCATGGCTACTCTGTAGGTCTTATAACTAAAAATGGCAGCCTGGTAAATGTAGCAGGGACAAATCTGCACTAGTACCAGCAGCAGGATCAGGCCAGGGTCAGAGGCAGTGCCTTGGTACTCTTAGGACCAGGGAAGTAAGCAACCTTGTAAGCAAAACTACCTTGCTCCGTCCGGTAACAACCGGCATGCTGGGCTCTACTTCCACAGGAGCACTCAGCGCCAGTATTCACCAGTTGGATACAACAAAATATCTTGTCAGTAATTTCTATGCTACTAGTTAAGTTAACATTTTGTGCGGCGTCCTGCGAGAACCAAATCCCTAACCAAGTGCTTTACCACTCGCTGAAAGTGGATCATTAACCAAGGCTTAATGATATGAACAGCATGCAAAAGCACACAAATATGACAATTAGACAAGCGTGCATAAGTGTGCTAGAAGACCCTCGATACAGCTGGTTATTGGAATACCTGTTTAGTAACACTAATCGCTCAGTCACTTACATGTAAGTACATTCATCATCCAGAAGCAAAAAAAACAAGTTCAGAGGGGACAATGGGAAAGCTCAGCAGAGCAGAAGGGTCTTTAGCTCAGACTTAAATGATGCTACGTTAATGTAGGTGGTGACAGAAGCCGGAAGTAAGCTCTATGTGGTTGTTAACTTTTGCAGGACTTGCCTTTGATGATTGGGACTTGGACTACTATACGGACTTATTCGAGAATAAAATCAACAGAAATCCCACCAACGTTGAGTGCTTTGATTTGGCTCAATCCAATAGGTGAGTCATACAAACATATCTTTCCCAGCAAAGTTCAAGTTCGTGCTCTGTAAAAACAAAATTCAATTACTTCTAACCTGAACAGTAGCCTAAACTTGGTTTCCTGGTGACGATAGCTAGTCTCTTTGTGAAATTAGCCTGGGATGCTGCGTGTAGTGCCTTTAGCTTGCTCACCTTATTTTTAAATTGCAAACTACTAAGTAAGTACTGCTCACAAGGGCAAAGATCAGAAGCCGGAAGTCCAGAATATGGGAATATTGCTTGCAGTAATCCAGACATACTATAATACAAGTATGAACTATATTGGCTGTCGAACTCATTTCTAAGCAGGTCCTGATTTTGGCAGTATTTCCTATCTGGTTGTCTACCGAATGAAATACCCCGATGATACTATGAAGACAGAGGATAGAAACAGGAAAAGTGTTGTACCAACTACAAGCATCTCATTGTACAGGCAGCCAGAAACACAAGCAGCAAGTGACTGAAGTCTAATAGTGGAATGTCACAAATGCACGGCCAGAATAATTGTTGTATCCATGTCTAAGCAGTGCCGGATTTTGCAATGATACATAGTTGAAAGTAGGCCGACTTTACTGTGTAGCTACTATTGCCATCCAGTGAAGGACCACTCGTTGCATTAATAATAATAATAATAATAATAATATTGCACTTGATAAAGCGCCCTCAGAGAACTTAATCTCTTTCTAGGCGCTTTACATTTGCTGCAAAGTGATACGCAACAGAATAGTAAGTAAAATCATGCCTGAAAAACAAACAAAATGAATAACATGGTTAGGGGTTACATGCACTGGGTCAGCATGCAAATGTGGTTAGTGGCAGCATGAACAGTGTCAGCACGCATAAGCACATCGAGGACGAATCACAAGGACCCACTAAATGCTGTCCTAAATAGGTATGTTTTTAAGTTTCTTTTAAATGTGGTCAGGTCAGGGGATGTTCTGATGCAGGTCGGGAGGGAGTTCCAGGCTGTGGGAGCATACGAGCTAAATGCACGGTCTCCAAAGGATTTAAGGTTTGTACGAGGTATTTCTAGACTGTTGGATTCAGAAAAGCGAGTGGTACGATGCTTTGCCTGATGGTTTGGTTTGCCCCAGTGGTTAAAGTGCTTGCCCCGACCAAGGCCAAGGTGAATGCAGTTGAGTGCCAAGGTCGTGGGCTCGAGCCCATAGCATAAGTGAAGCGCCTGAATAGAGACTAAGCTCTCTTAGGGTGCTATACAAATGATTATATTGTTTTGATCGCCAATCCTTGGTCCAGTAGCCTTTATGACTGAGGGTTAGGCTTTCTAGTTTCTAGCACTAGCTTTGGCCATAGCTAGTAAGTTGGCTTTATCGTCATTCAATTTGAGAAGGTTTGCTGCCATCAAAGTTCGAATCTAAGCAATACATGCAGCAAGGGTGTTGAGACAGTTCGACATGCTGAAAGGTGTGTGGCCTCAAAGTACATATACAACGGTGCATCATCTACGTGAAAGTATAAGCCTAGATGGTGCTTAACAATTTTATCATCAAGAGGTAGAGAATAATTTTTCAAAAGAAGTAGACTTAAGACAGATCCTTGGGGATAGATACTTTAAAAGAATAACGATGTGAGAAAAACTTCTTGACAAGGGGATTTCTGCTACTTATAGTGAGCTATTTTCCATCCGGCCACACTGCAGTATCAGGCTAGAGCAAATAATATTAATGCAGCTGTACGTTAGCATCTGTGGCTGGAGGACTCCAGAAAGTCTTTAGTCCCCTACCAAGAGACCGAACGAGAACTGAAGCTTCCAAAGAGTGCCTCTTGGAATGCCTCCCTAACTGCCTTGATTGACCCTCCTAATTGTAGGACAGTGTGAAGCGCTGCATCAGCATAGAAGCCTTTGTGGACCCCGTCTAATATATGATTGGACAGCTTTTTGAAATTCGATGAGCATGGAGGCACCCAGCTTCTCCAAAGGCATGTTGCAAAGCAAGCTTGTTTAACCTCAACCAGTAGCATATCTGCTATGGTATCTGCATACAATCTGTGTGTCACCTTCTAAAGTGACAGGTCACTAATAGCTGATTTAACAGCCTCTTTTTATAGTGACATGAGAGCCTTAAAGGCTATCACCACCGATTGCAGCGGCTATAAAGGATCGCCCACCACAAGATTCGAACCCACGAGCTCGGGAAAGAGGTCGTGAAAAGCAACGCCTGACCTAGTGACCCATCATGCCTCACCTAGACGACCACATCAGATTGACAGTCAAGTCTGCCTACCCATGCCTACGTAACTTTGCAAAATTCAAGCCTGTTTAGGAAAGAATACTACATCCAGTTGGTTCATGCATTGGTGACATCCGGTCTCGATTTTTAGTTAACTACTCGCAGGTCTCCCAGCCTGCAAAATAAGGCTCGTACAGTTGGTAATTCAGCAGCTGGGCTTGTCAGTTGTGAGAGCCGCAGTAGCTGCATTACACAACTTCTTAGCGACCTGCACTGGTTCTCCATCAAGCACCGTATCGCCTTCGAGGCTCTGTCCTATTTTAATTCTCCTCATTCTCCTGCTCCAGCCTACCTATCCGAAATACTTCCCAATCAAGCAAGGCTTATCATGCTTTTGGCTTTTCTGACAAGTCATTTAGCTGTGCTCGAACTAACTCAAGTCTTCCGGAGGCCATGTCTAAGTATTGTACTTGTAGTTTAGAACTCAATTTTGATTCGATTGACATCCCAAATCACCTGAATTGACGAAACTTGAAAGCACATCTGTTTCTCACAGCAATGACTGGTTCCTTGTGAATTGCCCTTTCTATGCTTATAGAGTGCTGACGCTGTGTGAGTGTGTGTGTTTGTATGAGTATGTGTCTGTGTGTATGTGCATGTGCAAACGAGCATCCACGTGCGAGTGCATGTACGTCATCAAACTGAGGTACTGTTGCCTCACCAGCTTTAGCAGTAGCCATGTGACTACTATAAAAATTCCGGATGTTAGCATGACCCAGGGCAGCACTTAAGGCACTATATAAACGACCTATTAATTACTGTTAGTATTATTAGTAGTAGTATGATTATTTCTATTGCAGCTACACAGAATAGGCAGGGCTCCCGGAAAAGCGATTGAGCTCATGCACTTGGAGGTCAATATGGCTGCTCAGTTACAAGTCCCCCTTGCAAGAGGAGCTGTTTCGACTCCCAATTAATGAGCACGTGCAAACTTAAGTTCTTACTATGACAGCAGCTGACAGGTCTGCTATGGGATAGCTTCTTCGTGCATCCAGTGCAACCGAGCTGATGTAGCAGCGTCAGCTGCTGTTGGTCCTCAGCTCTTCTCGGGACACTAAATTAGCCGTCACTCACTTTCATTCAGACGGCTGGCGACATAGGCTTTTGATCTGGGTGGTCCTTGACCGGGGAACTTGCTTCTACTATATATCCAGTACTGCCAACCACGGCATTGCCATTCCAAACGTATGCACTGCTAATCCTAACCTAGTAACTATCTTGGCTGCCCTCCTCACTCGGCTTCTTGTTCCTCTTCTCACTTTGCCTTTAAAGACTAAACTGTAACACCTGCTCGCTTGGGTCAGCACATCGCAAGTTGCTTAGTCTTCGAGCACACTACAGAAAGCTTAGGAGTGCCACACTGGTTTGGCCCAGTGGTGCTGGCCTTTGACAGTCGAGGTCAAGGTCATTTCATTTGCCCGCCAAGGTCGTGGGCTTGAGCCCTGTGGCATATGTGAAGGGCCTTAATAGAGATTAAATCATAGTGGGGTGCTATACAAATGAATCACAGTTATAGTAAAGCATCCGCACTTCCCGGTGGCCAAGTGGCGATAAAGATAGAAAATACACGTAGTGGCTGAGGGACTGAGCCATGACATGAGACACAGGACAGCCCTGCGGCAGAAAAAAGGGTGCGCCAGACTGCCTGCCGGCGTGCAGCACACCTGCAGTCTATGGGTGAGTCCACACAGACCGGCCTTCATTAAATCACATGCGAGGTCTTTGGTGAAATAGGATTAGTATGCCACTCTCCAGTATAAAGTGATGGCCACGGCAGCCCGACGGAGCTCTGGGTTCAACCTGGGAAATCGATGACCCTTACCCCTTACCAAAGTGCACTGGGAAATGCTAAAAGCCTGCAAGTGATTATAGATAGGCAGGGCGACCCGAGGGATTTGCTCCTCTGGCTCATGTCCCAGCTCATGTTCCTGACACGTGAGCCCGTCCTACACCAAGCCACGTGAAAGGTATATGAGCGCACATAGCAACCGTACATAGGTAAGAGAGACAGCGGCCAAGGCGACCAAGCAAGCCCAGTCCCCTTGCAGAATCCTATCCTACCGGTACAGAAAAGCTAGCGATTAACAGAGCTACAGCGCAGCAAACAGCGCTTAGATAGCAGAAACGATCACGCTATCACCGTTGAGGGATCATGATATTTCACAAGCCCTAGCACATGCTGAAAACCCAAAGCACCCAGCACCCATGCCTGTTACGTGCATCTCTCACTGCTGCCACCTCTACTCCCAGTCGATTTCTTTGACAGCTACACCTGAGATAGCGCCACGTCCCCAGCAATGGCCACCGCTACGCCCAGTCCCCACGGGCCGACCCTTGACGCACCACGAACGTTCTGTGTCACCGGCTCTCTCGTTCCAGCTCCGGTTAAACAGCTGCATGACAGCTTAGCAATGCGCCACACTGCCCTCCTGCCTGCTTGCATAATTTTCTCGGGACCATGCTAACCAATCCTTTTAACGGCCAACTGTCTCTTGGCGACACGATCACACAGCTGCCGTCCTGGGCTACCGCTTGGCCATAGCACTCATTCACCTCAGCTCTGTAAGTTGTAGTTTCCCATAAGATGGCGCACGATGGCGTGCCATTTCCTGTATGGGCATGTATTGGAACACTGCGATGGCAACAGCCAAACGGATGAAACACTAAGCCAGTTTGCAGTCTATGCACAGCCAAGAGCATGCTGTTGTGCAGATGAAGCGCCTGCCTGTATTTTAAACTTCCGCCAGGGCCACGAGGCCTGCTCATGACCATATGCACAGCCAGAACACAGGAAACTGAACTTTGACCTTGCCAGAGCAGACGAGTCGTCGAGGACGGGGGGGGGGGGGGGGAGTGACGCTGCACAGGGCAACCCTTCGAGAGTGCGCTTCACGGCTTAAGGTCGGGGCGGTACTGCAGGGCATTAGTCCCCTAGCCTACACCAACACCCAAGGCACCCATGACATGCGGCCACGAGAGGATTGGGGGGGGCACGACCATTTGCAAGGAGCAACACCGCATGAGGTGACACCGCAGCAGCAGACAGAACCAAATGCTACGACTTGCAGCCCGAAGCTCGGCCAGCTCACCGTCGATGCACAGATTTCCGAAGCAGTAGCCGGCGGTGCCAGCAATCACATAAGCTCCGGTACCGGTCGCTTGAACGTCACGAATTCGGCCACCGGTGCCCGTGGTGGCGCCAGGAAATGGTGCTACACCTGGAATGAAGAAACAACTGACAGCAGCTCACCCTCAGCCAGCCGGCCGGTCAATTGCCGACGCCGAAAGCAAGTGCTGGAATGAGTAGGCTGGTTTTTGTCTCATGACCCATTCAAGTTCATTCGTCTGAAACCGCTTTTTAAATATGAGTCCTCCTTCGTTTGCTTCGGTCGTTTCTTCTTTCACAATGCCGGTCTCTTCTTTTGCGAGGTCGTTTCCAGTTTGTACCGTCACCCGTCATGAAAGAGGCCAGAAAATGTTGACCTGTGTACCGTTCAGACCTCGACACCCGACGGCACTTCACGGCAAGATGCAACGGCCATGCATGACATCGAACTCGGATGGCTAAAATAACACGTCAGCCACCTGCGGCACTTACCAGTCGGAAAATTATGCGTCTCTGCTGTGAATATGATATGACGATACGCACGGCTATCTCTAATCAGAGCACAGGGCTTGCCTGGAGACTCCGGCCGGAGGATCGTTAGGTGATAGCCTCGGATAGCGCTGAAATGGATAATCCGTCACTGTTATTGTGACCGAGATTAGTGGGGTGGGGGAGGAGACAGCAAGAACAAAAACGTCCACGGAGAGCAGGACTTTTGAGCAGGAGCAGAAGTGGAGCTGGCATCGGGCGACAGACGACAGAGGCGCAGCAGCGGCATTCTGTCGGTCAGGCAAAAATTGGTAAGACATCAAATGGGCTAGACGAAAAGCTGAAAGAAAACGCAGCCACTGCAAGGCGGACATTCACAGCCGCATGGACTACACCAGAATCGATACACAAAGCACCGCTTGCATGGAGCTCTCGGACAGGCTTGCTTCGTCAATGCGAAATGCAAAGAGCAGCTGATTTATAGCGGCAGAAGCGGCCCGAGAGGCTCTCACCCTGCAAATAGCAGGCAGGAGAATCGCCGAGCTGCAGAGAGCAGACTCTCTAAGCCACGACCCGAGTCGTCAGATGCCGCTTACCAGCCCCTTACCACTGGGCTAAGACGGAGGGCACCGGTGGAGGCAGGACGAGCTAACGACGACAACCGTGATATGTCATATAAGTTAATGCATGGGTCCAGCTCAGATAGTGGCTTTCAAAATCGGCGCAACCAAGCCTTACGAGGTCTTGGGATTTAGCACTCCCTCCAAACGAACCACACGGCTGCACAGAGTGTAAAACAGCATACAAACCACATATTAAGCATAGACGTTTTTCCATAAGTGCACCCATATAGGTATACAGGGATTGTGTAAATGTATATACATACCAGTATATTCATATATATATATATCAATACACCCGCATGGGCACACACACAAAAACACACACATTCGAGTGCAAAAGTATAAGCCAACCCTTGTTTATGAGGAATAGAAGGCACTCGGCCAAGGAAGATTAGACAAAGCGCAAAAGAACGAACACAATCAGTGAACATAATGCCTTTCATGATGGTGTTTTTATAAACCATTTAGCGTAACGGAAAATAACGAGCAAACGAGTCTGCCACGCTCATGAAACATTGAAAAATGGCGAAATTCTCCAATTGTAAAGTACATTGAAATCGACTGCATTGCCCCGAGTGTATTTAAAAATTTCTTACACACTTGCTTAGTATTGTCGCAGGAACTTTGCACACTTAGAAGCCTTTGGCTAAGTACGACGATCTAAATGCATGGTAAATCAAAGAAAAAAAGCTGTTCAGAATAAAATTAATACGTGCATATCTGAAGCC
The DNA here is from genome assembly GCA_009760855.2 of Cristatella mucedo. NCBI lineage: Eukaryota > Metazoa > Bryozoa > Phylactolaemata > Cristatellidae > Cristatella > Cristatella mucedo. Next base: position 865,711 of record WPIO01000083.1, read on the forward strand.
ATGTGCTACAATATTAATAATAGAGCATTTGCATAGCGCTCGAGAGAGCTAAATTTCTTTCTACGCACTTCGAATTAGCTGGAACAAGAAGCACGTCATTTGATTAGCGGTAATAACATGCACAAGTAAAGAAAGAATAATGCACATAAAGGACACTGCATATGAAAGAAGCAATGCATTGAAGAACTGGCAAGCTTTCAACTTTGATTTAAATGCCACCAAGTCGGAAAGGAAATGCCACCAAGTGGGGGGGGGGGCAGTTATTATGTCGGTCGGTAGAGAGTTCCGCGCTTTAAGCAAATTTAAACTAGAGGCCAGATTACCAAAGTATTTGAGATGGGTGAGACAGCCTAACCATCGGAGTCCGAGGAGTAGGTAGTACAAGGGCAAGCCTGAGTAGCATTTCAGATAGGTTAGCCAGTGCAAGAGAATAAACAAACTTAGTTTAAAATAAAAGGACCTTGAAGTCAAGCTGCTCGATGGGGAGTCACTGCAGGTTGGACAGAGGGGTATAACGTGGCAGCTGAATGTTAGCAACATATAAGTTTTGCAATATCTATAAGCACTTTGTAGTGCCGGCAAGAAGAGAAATTATTGAAGACTATATGGAATGCCAAAAAGTTATGGACTAACTTTGAAGATGTGTGTGATGTCTATCACCGGCTGCAACTCCACAAAACCACAAAGACTACGTAGGTGTTAGGCAGGAGAGTTCTCTATTGCACAATCAAAGCCTGAATGTCTTTGGGTACAAATTCCGTAGCCAACAGACTTCATCTCACACAACAAAGGAAACAAGATAACCATAGCTGAGTCAGGAGAGCAATTGAGGTAGTGAGTAGCATGAATGTAGCAGCTCAGTATGGCTGGAAAGGATGTGCCACAGTCGGCAGCAGGCGAGTAGATACAGTTGCATAAGAATCGTGGAAGCGAGTTCCACAGTCTAGGCCCTGCAGAGCGAAAGCTTCTGTCGTCAACAGTCTTTACGTGGAATGGAAGAGCTAATTTGTTGTCCATTGAGGATCTGAGGGTACGAGGAGGCTGAAACGGGTGCAGCAGTTCAGCTAGGTATGAAGGGGCCAAGCTGTGGCATTCATTGTGGGTCAAGTAGGATCAATACTCTGTATCTGTTGATCAACCAGAAGCCATCGAAGCTCCTTTAGCAAAGGAGACACATAGAGACACACACCTCTGGAATTTTTTAAATAGCCTTGCAGCCATATTCATCACCAGCTGCAATGGCCTGGTTGCTTTTTCAGTAACCCTGCTAAAATTAAGTTGCAAAAATCTAGCCGAGACAGAATAAGAGATAGTTAATTGCAAGCCACCATAGTAGACAGACCTTAATCGTAGATAGCAATCGCTGACGTGATGGTCAGCTGTGAAGGCAGTCTTCCTAATGAAGATTTCAAAATTTTGGCAGTTGCCAAGTCATGCATGAGTATAACCTATTACAGGAGCAAAATCTTCTAGTCCAGCCACACACTTGGGATGTCCTATGAGTAGCAGTTCCTTTTTATCGCTGCTATGTTTAAGGAAACATGCAGGCATCCAGCATCGAATGTCTGCAAGGCAAGTTTCAGTGTATGAGTCGTTGCAGCAGAATCCGACGGTTTGAATGACAAATACAGCTGAGTATAGTCAGCATAAAAGTGATAGCTAATCCCATGAGCCCGAATCACTTTTGCTAGAGACTCAGTATAAATGGAGAACAGCAAAGGATCGAGGACAGACCCTTGTGTAACTCCATAGGTGAATAGTCTGCTGGGTGAGACCTGACCGCAACACGACATGGATTGAATGTGATCGGACAAGTATGATTAAAACCACGCGAGTGCCTCGTCTGCCTACCGATCGGTATTCTCAATCGTTCAAGTAGGATATCGTGATCAATCATGTCAAAAGTAGTAGATAGATCTAGCAGAGTCAGTGCAGCAACATTCCTGCCATCGTTGCTGAATGGATGTCATTAGTTACATGGAGGGGTGCAGTTTCAGTGGAGTGGTGTCGCTAGAATCCCGACTGACTTTGTGTGACGATTTATTTTTTTAATTGCTGCTACAAGCTGTTTAGCAACAATTTTTAGAGATTCCTTCACACACAAAAAGGAAGAAAAGCAATGCGCAATAGTTTGCAAGGACCCTGAATCTAATCCAGGTTTTTTACGTATCGGTTAAACGATGGCCAATTTGAAGGACTTGGTACAATTCCGTTATCCAGAGAAGCATTAACAATTTCATCTTGACTGAGCTTATCTGCCAGTGAAGACCATAGAGGAGATGCAAAGGGTCTTCAGGAGATAAGATCGTTTTACTAGATGAGATTAAAGTAGCCACTTCGTACGCAGAAACCTCGGAAATTTTCCGAAGGGAGGTCACAGGTTTCGGCTCAACAATTCCTATAGTCGGAGGGGGCTTTATGGGGGCACGAATAAGTGCAATTTCTTCAATAAAGGCTGAAAACTTGTCGGCTGAGCCGTTAGTATCTGGGGATAGAGACCTCTCAGATTGGGCAAGCAAATTGTTCACCGCCTTATAAATCTGGTTTAGGTCTGCCAGGCAGGACTTCAGTTTTCGAGTGAACGAAAGAGCCCCTGGCTTTTCGAAGCTTTCGGGTGTAGACTAGGAGGAAGTCTTTAAAATTGGCCAGATCGTAATCAAATCCAGACTTCTTAAAGTGACATTTAAGCCTGCACTTAACTAGGTGCATCTTTTCCAGTTGTTTCGATAATCGAAAGGAATCTCCACGACTTTGTACACGGACGGAATGTATGGGACGATGCTCGTCAAGGCTACCCCTAAGTTTCACGTTCACTGCATCAGTGATGGTATCAAGGCTGAGTCTGGGTGCAGATCAAAAAGACCTGGCTCACCGAGGGATTTTGGAAATCTTCTCCGGGTCAACGATTTTTAAGTTTTGTCACTGGAAAAAATTGACATTACCCTTCATTACAACAGACCAAGGCTGAGCAACGATCCGAGATGGTCAGCAGGCACACAACAAAGTCATAGGGGAAGACATCCTTAGTGATAACGAGATCCAGGATATGGCCACCGATATGAGTAGTATGATTAACATGTTGGACCAAACCTAAGTTCTCCAGACAGTCAAAAAATGAGCGGACTTCGCTAGGGTTGTCAACATAAAAATAATAAGAATAATAATAATAATGCACTTGATAAAGCGCCCTCAGAGAACTTAATCTCTTTCTAGGCGCTTTACATCTGCTGGAAAGGAAAACGCAATTGAATGGTGAGTAATAATGTTCTCCTGCTATCAATAACGGCCTGTCACACACGAAAATGTTAGTGAAGAAATCTGAAAGCTCAACTATAAACAAGGTTAGACAACCAGAAGGAGGTCGATAGATTACAACTGTGAGAGGCATGGTCTTTGATGTAGACCTGATAGCAACTGATTCAAACGACGGCCCACACAGAAAACCGTAGGTCTTATAGCCAAACGATTCACGAACAGCAACAGCAGCCCTGGCACCCACCTTGTCAGACTGTATGGACTGAAAGAACGACAACCAGGTTGGAGTGGTCTCAGATACAAAGCCACCAGAGCAGGGTATCATCCACGTATCGGTCAGCAGAAATGTATCTAACTTCTCCTAGAAAACTTATCGCGAATAGGTATCCCCTTAGTTTTTAGTGAGTGGACATTTAACATGCAAAATGTTTAAGAGGCTGCCCCATTCCTGGGGACTGGGTGTAGTGGGGCTGAAGCAACTATGTTTAGCATTTCACTGCCGATTGCTACTGCAGGTCCTGGTAGATGGCTCATTTACTGGTGTTTAATGCTCTCAAGCGAAGTATCAACTTTGTGACACCAATTAAGTGGCTTGCATGCTAGGCGGCATGTAGCCTCGGTGGCAGAAGCGCCTACGAATCTGAAGGAAACCTTAGTAACGGCCAACGGTCGACTTTTCACTTCATGCTCAGGCACGGCGAGTAAGCAACTTCCACAACGAGTGCTTAACAGAACTTTAAACTTACGGGTCGCAGGTTTCGTAGCCGAGCGGTTGATAGGACCAACTCAGGCTGAAGGGAGGTTCTTACTGACCCGCCGAAGAAAACCCGCCGGTAGGTATTGACTAATGGTGACATCACACCTTATGCTAAGCAGGTCCTGTTTTGAATAGTATATCCGAGGACAGCTCATGAACAGTCGCAGCACAGATATCAGCAGAATACCAGTAAAGGTATTACGAAGAAGTAGACCCTTTGTTTTTTCTAAGCAAGTTCGAAGTTTTAGTAATACTACCGAGCTGCAAGTGGGCAGACTTGACAGCAGAGCTTGTAGTCATCGAGTGGAAGATAATTTGGAACAGTACACCCATATTTTGTGTAGAGGTTACAAGAAAGATACTTGCAATCAAATTTAGAAGGTAAGGCTTTCAAATTTTTTAATTAGATCAGGCTTTCATACACTGTACGGATTCGGACGATCTTGTCTTCACCAACTTTATGTAAGATGGCTGAATATCAACAATAAATACTAACTGCAAGGCAGTTGAGCAAATCTTGAGATCCCAAAAAGCAGGATATCATGGCAAAGCTGACTGTCATCTGCCTAAAACCAAGGTCAGACTGAGCTGGCAACTGAATGGGCCAGAAGCAGTAGTACTTATTTTTAAAATGAGACCTAGAACATACTCTACTGATACACCTGTTTTCAAAAGACCCGCCGAAGAAACAAGCAGCAATACGTCAAGGTTGCCACAGCCACTATTACAATGAGAGAATAACTATAATTAATAATCAATACTTAAAACCTTGTTACCTGATTATGACTTAATTCAAATAAAACAGTACATTTATGGACTTCGATTGAACCTATTCCAGATAAAAAAAAACAAGCAACAGAAATAGCGCAAGACATGCCACCATATTAAATAAGTCGGATCTGCATTATTAAGTACAATGCACGCACCTGCTGTTGTCTGAGAATTTGATGACGTTATTGGCATTGCTGTGAGCTTGCGTTCCCATAACCATCTTAAATAGGGTGCTTGGATGCTCTTCACCATCGATTACCATTCGACCACGAAAAAACCAATGCCGGCTGTGTTCACTATGCAAAGAAAATTTTAAACAAGCAAATCTCTATGGTGTGGCCAAAATGTGAACGGCCGTCGACCAGTCAATCTAAGGAAGCCACCTAGCTATGCAAACATAGATATGTAATCAAAACAAATCATTAGCGTGCTGATATATTCACAGTTAGGCATTATGAAATGCAGGCACGTGTGCAGGTGTGTACACCTGTACACAGGGGCATGCCTGTACATGTTTTCATTCGAGTATTCGACATGTCACCATTAAGGCAAAAGTAAGACTTAATCTCACCCTATTGAAGCTGGGAAAATAAAGGCTCACAGGTGCTTGCACACACACAAAACCACTTGAATAAAGTTACACTTGCATAACTAGTAGTCTGGTCGGTCTTGATACCTGAATGAAGAAGTAAAACAAAACCTGATTTTTATGCTCTTCCGAGTTTCACGCAACTGGAAGATATCTCTGTCTCTGTCTCTCTCTCCGATGTAAAAAATAACCAGCTTTTCTTCGTGAGTCAAAATGCATGGGCTGGTATTACTCTTGCCTCTAATTTGGAAGGTCCCAGGTTCAAATCTCAATTTTGACATTATATAACCTCATTCATTGTAGTGCTATAATACCCAATTAGGATGGGAAGTCCTTTATAAATACAGCAGAATTCTACCTGCATGTTTAAGTTTTTATTACAGCCATCGCTAAACCTTATTACACAGGACAATGGTCGAGATCTAACCAGTCAGCCAGAACAGCTACGATGCTACGAAGATATTCTGCAGTTGGCTAAATCATTAAAAACACTATATGAGTGCATTGTGGGTCACTGACTTCACAGGCAGAACAATCCTGTTTTCTCAAGAGCCACTGTATGCTTGTTAGCTAGATCTAAGTCAACATCCAGCTTCAAAACCATTCAGCTGCATAGCTGCTGTATTAAACCAAAAAATATTACTAGGAGAGCACCTCATAGACTTGTCCCACCTTATAACCATGGACTGTAGAAGCAATTCAGTAATGCACACTTTGCTGGCTCGCTGATACAGTTACCACCAGCACATGAATCGAAAACAAAAAACTGAAAGAACCGTATTACCACAACCGATCAACTATATTTCAATTTCGATCAACTATAAATCTGCTGGACAATGTTCAAATAACAAATGTCCATTACAGGGAACTGACTGCAGATTGTACCAGCAGAATGTCACGGCAATTCTGCTTTTGCTTTTTAGGAAAAGACTGAATCATACTTTGAAGACCCTAAAGTAGATTGGCATACGGTTGGGGTGGGCAAGCAATGTGATGCACAACAAGTCGGCTTCATGAAGTCCAAATAACGATAGTATATGACAGGGTCCTATTTTCAGTGTACTTACAAGCTTCAGAGCATTTTGCATCACCGACGGTCTTGAGAAAATGCTTGCCAAGCTCCGTTGCAACCGAAACCATACGACTACCTCTAAAGTACGTTAACCTGCCTACTCCCTGCAATCAGGCGCTTACAGCTGGTGCAACACTCGCCAGCTAGGCTTGTCTGTCGTGAGCGTCGCAGTTGCCATATCACACCACTTCTTGCCGACCTGCACTGGCTCCCAGTCAAGCAAAGCATCGACTTAAAGGTTTTGTCACTCACTTTTAGGTCCCTTTATTCTTTGGCTCAAGACTAGCTATCAGATCTACTCCCCCACCAGGCTAAGCAAATCTACCACTCGCTTTTCGGAATCTAACTGCTTACCTATACCTCGTACAAACCTCAAATCCTTTGGAGACCATGCCTTCAGTTCGTTTGCTCCCAAAGCCTGAAACGCACTCCCGACTTGTGCCACGACATCTCCTGACTTGAACACATTTAAAAAGAAACAAAAAACGTGCCTATTTATCACAGCATTTAGTGGGTCCTTGTGATTCGACCTTTGAGCCCCTATGCGTGCTGACATTGTGCATGTTGCCACAACTCATATTTGCATGCCGACACTGTGCTTGTCAACCCTAACCATGTTATTCTTGTTGTTTATTGAGTATGCTACCACTGACCATTCGATCGTGTTTCCTTTGCAGCTATGTAAAGCACCTAGAAAGAGATTGAGTTCTCTGAAGGTGCTTTATCGAATGTATTATTATTATTATTATTACTACACACCAAAGTCAATTTTCTCGAGAGCGTGCACACGAAATGCCATGAGCTGTTGCTGATACACTCATTACAAAGAACCGTGCAATATGCAATCGCACGAGTTCCACACAGACGACTTGTAGTCAAAGTAGATTGAAGCAGATCGCTATAACGAGTCATTCTCAAGACAAGCAGTTGCTCTAACCCATTGAAGAAACTTCAACTGGGATCATGCCAAGCAACCAAGGAAAATTAAGCTTTGCGTAGGGATCCCATTTGCACGAGACTTTGACATATTCCAAGCAACGAAACAACTCTATGGTAAAAAGGCGACCGTAAGTAAGTAGGGTGACACATAGATTTCTGATACTGGTGAAAATGCGTTTGAAGTAGTAGCTAACAGCTGGCATGCAATTTCAATTTCTGGTACCCTGCAAATAATGAGTGACAGCATTCAGTCCCCGCATTTGAAGTAAGATGCTGTGCAAAATAAGGATCTTCGCTCTTCTGAGTGGTACTTACCTAGTAGTACTACCTTAGTAGTTTGCAATTTAAAAATAAGGTAACAAGCTAAAGGCAGTACATGCAGCCTCCCAGTCTAATTTCACAAAGGAACTAGCTATCGTCACCAAGAAACCAAGTTTAGGCTCCTGCTCAGGTTAGAAGTAATTGAGTTTTGTTTTTACAGGACACGAGCTTGAACTCTGCTTGGGAAGATACATTCGTAAGGCTCACCTATTGGATTGAGCCAAATCAAAGCACTCAACGTTGGTGGGATTTCTGTTGATTTTATTCTCGAATAAGTCCGTATAGTAGTCCAAGTCCCAATCATCAAAAGCAAGTCCTGCAAAAAAAATAACCACCACATAGAGCATAGCACCACATAGGTGCAGCCAGAGCAAGTCCATTCGAAGTCGGTACTGAGAAACTCCGATTTACAGACTGGGAATAAACAACTCACCGGCAGAATCAAGTGAGTGGCCGTGTCTCAAAAGGAGCTTGCAAAAATAACAGGTGCCACTGAGTCTCGGCCAATGGTGAGGTTTTTTATTTACTAGCTGATTCAACAGCCTCTCTTGTATAGCAACAGAAGAGCCTTTACGGCTATCACCACAGCTTGCAGCAGCAGTAAAGGATAGACCACAGCGCAAGAATCGAACCCACGACTTCAGGATCGAGGTCGTGAAAAGCAACCGTCTTACCTAGTGAGCCATCACGGCTCATTTCAAGATCGAAATACTAGGTTTGAGTCCTGCCGCAGGCAATTCATTATTGCCTGCGGCAGGCAAGAAGGGGAGTGAACGCCGCTATGACTTCTCTGCACTGTATAAGGCTTCTGATCAATCTAATTTAGGCTTCTAAATCAAGAGGATCTTTTCTTCTTACTTGCCCCAGCAGTGTCTTAAGTGGATTTACTCTCGGTGCCACATACAACCAGTACAATAAAGGCAAAGCACTGTTGTCATCAATTTTATCATATTCGAATGTGTATGCCAGCTGCACAAACTCGATGCAATTTCCTGTGACACTATTGAGGCCACAGTGGATGGACAGTTTTAACAGTAATACGTTTCTGCAATCAATTGTTCTGCAATCGATATACCTAAAATGTCTTTCTCGATAAAGATTGTTTTGTTCCCTAAGTCTAAGAGTACAGAACTGCTTAGTTTATTATATATTGTTAGCTAGATCTAAGTCAACATACTAGATGACAGTTATGACACATTCGGGTATACAACGACCTACTTAGGAATGCAGACATGGGTAGAGTGTCTCTTCTTGTTTTGCTCGATCTTTCGGCAGCTTTTGATACCATCGATCACAAAGTACTTCTAGAGCGCCTCTCATCTCGCCTGGGCATCACTGGCACTGCTCTGCAGTGGTTCAGGTCCTATCTCAGTGGGAGACTCCAGAGTGTTGACGTGAATGGACAAAGATCATCTGAAGTACCTCTAAAATATGGAGTACCTCAGGGCTCTGTGCTAGGTCCAGTCCTTTTCACCGTTTATACTCTCCCTCTCGCTGATGTGATTGCCAAGCACAATCTAGGCTTTCACTTCTATGCGGATGACACTCAGTTGTACCTTTGCTTTGATCCCTCCCAGCCTTCGAGCACCTCAAATTCTCTCAACTCACTTGCTGCATGCATTGATGACATCCGATCATGGATGGCAGCAAATTTTCTAAAACTAAACGATGATAAAACTAACTTACTAGTTATGGGCAAACCTAGTGTTATTCAGAAATTGGAAAGGCTGACTTTCAAAATTGGCTCTGCCAGCATATCTCCAGTTGCATCAGCTCGAAATCTAGGTTTCATATTCCAAAGCGACCTCTCGTTAGACGACCACATCAGCTCCACAGTCAAATCAGCCTATTTTCAGCTTCATAACATTGCTAAAATTAGGGCTTGTTTAGATAAGGATACCACGTCCAAGTTGGTCCATGCATTCGTGACATCTCGTCTCGACTTCTGCAACTCACTGCTTACTGGCCTACCAGCATGTGCGATCAGGCGATTGCAGCTGGTGCAAAACTCTGCAGCTAGGCTTGTCTGTCGTGAGCGTCGCAGTTGCCACATTACTCCACTTCTCGCCGACCTGCACTGGTTACCAGTCAAGCAACGGATTGACTTCAAGGTTTTGTCGCTCACTTTTAGGTCTCTTCATTCTATGGCTCCAGCCTATCTTTCAGAGATACTACCCCATCAGGCCAAGCATCGTACCACTCGCTTTTCGGAATCCAACAGTCTAGAAATACCTCGTACAAACCTTAAATCCTTTGGAGACCGTGCATTTAGCTCGTATGCTCCCACAGCCTGGAACTCCCTCCCGACCTGCATCAGAACATCCCCTGACCTGACCACATTTAAAAGAAACTTAAAAACATACCTATTTAGGACAGCATTTAGTGGGTCCTTGTGATTCGTCCTCGATGTGCTTATGCGTGCTGACACTGTTCATGCTGCCACTAACCACATTTGCATGCTGACCCAGTGCATGTAACCCCAAACCATGTTATTCATTTTGTTTGTTTTTCAAGCATGATTTTACTTACTATTCTATTGCGTATCACTTTGCAGCAAATGTAAAGCGCCTAGAAAGAGATTAAGTTCTCTGAGGGCGCTTTATCAAGTGCAATATTATTATTATTATTATTACTTACTTATCTACAAGTCAAGGTGCAAGAGAATCAAAAAGTAATATTGCTGTTCCACAGCAAACGGCAAACAGCAAAGAGAATATTGTTTCATCGTGAAATGAAGAGCAAGTGGGGTGATGATGCTGCAGGTAATCTTGCCACCTACGCCTCTTCAGGCCGAATGCGAGTGACAAAAGAAAGCTAATACACATTGTTGGGTGCTGCTTCTTTGCAAGGAGAAGGGCCGATTTTCAAATGATAGCATCGTCTCCTTTAATCATCGACCTACCTATTTATACTACTTAGTACTACTGGATTGCAAACAATCCAGCCTAGGAGCTCTTGCAAGACCCAATAAAGCACTATACTATGGTAAGAATTATGAACATCGATCGATTGGCAATCACGAACAGCACATGGGTTACCCTACCGGAGTCACATTCTCCCCAGCCACACCATGCATACCGATTAATCACTTCTAGCCATCAACTAGAGCTGACTGGCAACTCAGCAGACTTCATTCGTACATGCAACCAGACCAAGCGTTATGGCAGATTGCGAGCTTACAGAGCCGTACACTCAGGGCACATTCCCGTTTTAGCACTAACGCAGATTGCGAGCTTACAGAGCCGTACACTCAGGGCACATATCTGCTTTAGCACTAACGCAGATTGCGAGCTTACAGAACCGTACACTCAGGGATCATACCCGTTTTAGCATTAACGCAGGTTGCGAGCTTATAGAGCCGTACACTCAGGGCACATACCCATTTTAGCACTAACTTCTTCCAAAGCTTTTCTTCCCTTCCCTACGATGTCGACTTCATACAGAGGCACCTTGGCCATGCACACGTCGTCAGCACCTCGACTTAGTTTCTCTAAAGGTTGCACATAGCGACATTGGGTCATCCGATCATGAAGAGCATCGGCAACAGCCTCGGAGCAGGATGCAACGTCATCGATGAGAACAGCACACTCGTTTCCCTGAGGTGACAGCTCGAGTTCAAAACGCCGTGACATCTCCAGGCGAGTCACGCTCGTCAATCCAACGGCCTTGCACATCGCGACGGCATTGGTAGAGAATGGAGTCGAAAAAGATAGCCTAAAAACATAATGGCATCAGGCAGGTATTACCAGAGCACATCTAGACTCAAATTGTTTAAAATGTGTGCCATGTAAAACAACAGCGGTATAGAGAGACATGGTGGCAAGAGACAATAAACCCAGAGGCACATCGACACTAGTTTGCATGCTCCCGACCACAAACAATCCCAGGAATTATTCAAAATACTCTGCACCTCCTACGGAAGCAAATTAGCCATCTACAACGAGCATTTAAAGACCAAAACTTATCACGCAACAATTTCTTCTGCTCGTTGGAACTTCTTTTTCCACCGGACTTACCACTACTACTTCCACATGGCTTACTTCCTCAACTGTTCTCCCGATTCCACTATAACACTCACGTTTTCTTTGCTGCTTGAGATGGAGGTTCCTGGCTTTCGAATTCACACCGAAAGCCACTTAGCTTCGAGGGCGATTTAGAAACCCTCCAGCGTAACACCCTCTTAATCCTCAGGATGTGGGAATTCCAGGTAGAGACATAAAAAATTGTATTGAGTTCAACCAGGATAAAACTTGGTATCTCTCGATAACCCATCGATTGTGTGTGTGTGTGTGCGTGTGTGCATGCGTGCGTGTGTGTGTGTGTGTGTGTGTGTGTGTGTGTGTGTGTGTGTGTGTGTGTACGTGCGCGCACGTGAAAAGAAAGGAAGATAGTGCACAAGATAAATGGAAGACTCGACCTAGCAAGCATCTTTGCTTATCTCTCGAAATATTATGTTCGACGAATTGCATGCGCGCAACTTGTTATATACATGTTCGCTCAAAAGCACATGTTGTGACAGAGGTCACAGGTTCAAATCCCTCTGAGTCTTGGTCTTTTTTCTTTAGAGTCGAGCGCTATGATTACTTTTAGAGCTCTGACATATTCAACATTCGATCGTTGGCTTATGAAGACATTTACAGATTTGGTTGTATACAAGGTATATATACTGCATTATCATAGACATATAGGGCTGTATATATACAATCATATATAATTTATATCTCCGTGTGATTGCCCTTTGTGTGGAAATGCAAGCTGACATTTTGCGTGTAGTCACTCACCAATCGACTATTTTCCAGCATATGCAAAGTGCCTAGAAAAAGATTTAGCTCTCTTGGGATGCCATACAAACGCCTTTTCATTATTGTGGTTGACTTCATTATTATTACCATTACTATTATTATTATTATTACATGCATGGATGTTCATAAATACGTATATAAGGCATATGCATCTACCGACTTATACATATACATATATGTGTGTCTGTGTGTGTGTGTGTGTATATATATATGTGTGTTACCTCAGGGCTCCGTGCTAGGTCCGGTTATATATATATATATATATATATATATATATATATATATATATATATATATATATATATATATATATATATATATATATATATATATATATATATAAAGAGAGAGAGAATGTGCCCTTGCGTTCGAGTGCAGGTGTGAGTGTTTGCACATCAGCATCATGCAGATGCATTAAGTCATGCTACACTGGTTTGGACCAGAAGTTAAGGTGTTCACCTCGACCAAGGTCAAGGTGAATGTGTTTGAAGACCGAGGTTGTGGGCTCGAGCCCAATGGCATACCTTAATCGCCATAATAGAGTTTGAGTTCTCTTAGGGCAATACACAAATGAATTATATAAGTAGCTTCTGCAAATGAGCCTCATTCCAACCACGGTAAGCAATAAATAGTGAGCAATTAGCAATAAATGTGTGGTCTGTTCCCCACCGTACAATTCAGCAGCCATCACAGAATTTACAACATGCCAAAGCAATATAAATAGCCTCGAGCAGAAATGCATGCAAGCCAGCACTGATACTTCAATAGCTGAAAAAAACTATTATAACCATCCACTGCCTTAATTCGAGAACCTAATTGCTGCTTGAAAGAGCTAACAGAAACAAATTTCGAATTTACATCTACAGTGCTGGTATAAAAAATCCCCGCACTTTGGGAGTCACAGATCTCAAACAATGCAGTTTTACAAAATCAAGGTCACAGAAACACTGCCACAAGGTAGATAACATGAGAAAGCAATAAATGCTGCAAATCGTGCATGTTGCTGCCTTGGTGGTAGCCTACTAGGTACGAAAGAACTGCACAAAAAACTTGCTTGGCAATTTCAGGTGGGTTCGGAAACAGCTGCAATTTTTTAGGGATGGTTTTTGGTAGTACCATCAGAACACAGTGAAGGGAGAATTTTTGGAAGTGCCAAGTATCCCCCTCTGGAATAATGCATCTCAACGACTGTGTCTGGCATTAGTTCAGGCATGTTCTAGGTTTAAGGCATCCGGCTGTGTGCATGCGAAGACGTAGGCCATACCTGGTTCGAGACTATGCAAGAAATCTACAGCAATGTTTGAGCTCAAAACCAGCCGACTACGTTCCCTAATGAAAAAAGTGTCGGGCTCATATAAAACTGCATTACAAGTTTTGGCTAACATCTGAGATGCCAAAAGCATGGTGATCCACATGAATAAGATTTTCATTGAAATTACAAGAAGGTAGTTTCGTTTAGTGTACGCATTTAGCAAACTCACGACAGACAAGCCTAGCTGCAGAGTTTTGCACCAGCTGCAATCGCCTGATCGCACATGCTGGTAGGCCAGTAAGCAGTGAGTTGCAGAAGTCGAGACGAGATGTCACGAATGCATGGACCAACTTGGACGTGGTATCCTTATCTAAACAAGCCCTAATTTTAGCAATGTTATGAAGCTGAAAATAGGCTGATTTGACTGTGGAGCTGATGTGGTCGTCTAACGAGAGGTCGCTTTGGAATATGAAACCTAGATTTCGAGCTGATGCAACTGGAGATATGCTGGCAGAGCCAATTTTGAAAGTCAGCCTTTCCAATTTCTGAATAACACTAGGTTTGCCCATAACTAGTAAGTTAGTTTTATCATCGTTTAGTTTTAGAAAATTTGCTGCCATCCATGATCGGATGTCATCAATGCATGCAGCAAGTGAGTTGAGAGAATTTGAGGTGCTCGAAGGCTGGGAGGGATCAAAGCAAAGGTACAACTGAGTGTCATCCGCATAGAAGTGAAAGCCTAGATTGTGCTTGGCAATCACATCAGCGAGAGGGAGAGTATAAACGGTGAAAAGGACCGGACCTAGCACAGAGCCCTGAGGTACTCCATATTTTAGAGGTACTTCAGATGATCTTTGTCCATTCACGTCAACACTCTGGAGTCTCCCACTGAGATAGGACCTGAACCACTGCAGAGCAGTGCCAGTGATGCCCAGGCGAGATGAGAGGCGCTCTAGAAGTACTTTGTGATCGATGGTATCAAAAGCTGCCGAAAGATCGAGCAAAACAAGAAGAGGCACTCTACCCATGTCTGCATTCCTAAGTAGGTCGTTGTATACCCGAAGCAATGCTGACTCTGTGGAGTGATTAGCTCTAAAGCCAGACTGGAACTTACTAGCAAGGTGTGAGGTTTCGATATACGAGTTCAGCTGGTCTGCCACGACCCGTTCCAGTGTCTTTGATAGGAATGGTAGAAGGGAGACTGGGCGGTAGTTGCTTAAGTTCTCTTGGTCTAGTGTAGCTTTCTTGAGAAGTGGCCTGACTACAGCTTTTTTGAAAGGTGCTGGGACCTGACCTGAGGCTAATGACATATTAATGATGTTGGTTATGCATGGCAGCAGCAGATCAATGCAACGTAGGAGCAGGACAGTGGGAATAGGGTCCAGTGGACTTGTTGTCTTCTTTGATTGAGATACGAGCTTTAGGACTACATCACTAGTGACCTGTTTAAATGCAGACATTGAGGCGCAGCCAGGAACCGAGGAACAGCATTCTAGTGGGAAGGTTGTCATCGCAGGGATGGATTCCCTGATTTTGTCTATCTTCTGCACAAAGAATCGAGAGAAGCGATCGGCTAGATCATCACAAGGATCATCAGGTAAGGAGCTAACCTGGGAACGGTTGAGATGGTTTATTGTCGACATCAGCATTTTTGGATTGTGCATCTGTGATTCAACAATGTTTCTATAGAAGCTAGACTTAGCCTTTGCTAGGATCGATTGGTACGACCTACAGTAGTCTTCATATGCCTGTCGATGGACAGTTAGTCCGGATCTTTTGTATGCCTTTTCAAGCTTTCGTTTAGTAGACTTGGCTAGTTTAATGTCTGTGGTAAACCATAGGCCGTCTGGGCGGGGGCGCACAGTGCGCTTTGTCAAAGGTGCAAACTCGTCGAGCGTGTCAGCTAGTGTCGTGTTGTAGCAATCTACCAGTGATGACAGATCGGAGGGAGGACTGAGCAGCAAAGGTGAAGCAGATATGCTCGCACGGACAGCATCGATGTCAAGGGTCTTGAGGTTTCGCGATTCACAGGTTATTTTAGAGGAGAATGTGGGCACACACTGTAGATTGAATGAGATCTGCATGTGGTCAGATAAGCAGGATTTGGTGATAACTGGTGATGACAAAGTGCAGTTATATGAGAAAATTTGGTCGAGTGTGTGACCCTTGATGTGGGTAGGGCCATGCACATGAGTCACAAGAGATAATGAGTCAATGTACGAAATTCGGTGCTGAAAGCGTCAGATAAGTTATCAAAGTGAACGTTGAAATCACCCATAACGTGGGTCGCAGTTGCCACATTACTCCACTTCTCGCCGACCTGCACTGGTTACCAGTCAAGCAACGGATTGACTTCAAGGTTTTGTCGCTCACTTTTAGGTCTCTTCATTCTATGGCTCCAGCCTATCTTTCAGATATACTACGCCATCAGGCAAAGCATCGTACCACTCGCTTTTCGGAATCCAACAGTCTAGAAATACCTCGTACAAACCTTAAATCCTTTGGAGACCGTGCATTTAGCTCGTATGCTCCCACAGCCTGGAACTCCCTCCCGACCTGCATCAGAACATCCCCTGACCTGACCACATTTAAAAGAAACTTAAAAACATACCTATTTAGGACAGCATTTAGTGGGTCCTTGTGATTCGTCCTCGATGTGCTTATGCGTGCTGACACTGTTCATGCTGCCACTAACCACATTTGCATGCTGACCCAGTGCATGTAACCCCTAACCATGTTATTCATTTTGTTTGTTTTTCAGGCATGATTTTACTTACTATTCTGTTGCGTATCACTTTGCAGCAAATGTAAAGCGCCTAGAAAGAGATTAAGTTCTCTGAGGGCGCTTTATCAAGTGCAATATTATTATTATTATTATTATTATTATTAATATAATTGAAAAGAATTCTTCAATTGCTTGTCTATCAGAAAATGCTGTTGGATAGTTTTTTCCTTTGAACTGTGACATCAATTTCCTGCATCTCCTCGAACAATGTTAGTCCTATGGCTGAGGATGTTCAAAATAGCATAATATTTATAATAATACACTTGCATAGCAGAAAATCGAATCTCTTTCAAGGAACTTTGTTTCGAATTCTTAAGGACTGCTGTAAAAATGCCCGACATGGTTGTTGTGATATATTTTTAGAGAGTGGGGGGATACTTGATGCACCCAGTAAATCGCACTTCGCACTTCTACAAAATTATATCCGTCGAGAATGGTGACTATGTCTCTAGCCAGACATAGCCCCACATACTGCTAAAACAGGGTCATTTCGCAGGTATTGCATTTGGTAAAAAAAAACCGAAGTGATAGCATGCACGATTAGTTACAAATATTGCTAGCTCACGCAAATCCTAAATTCTGCGGACATTTTGTTGGCAAGAAGTTCATAAAACACTGAAATGTCTAGCCTCAACGCCCTTCTCTCTGCGCATGGGATGCCGAGGTCAGCTAGGCAAGCTTCATTGTTTGGCCACTAGCTGCTGAGAGCCCCGACTAAGAAGGGCCTCACCACTGCCATAGCCAGCGTTCAGGAACGACCGGACAATCGCAGCATACTTATATACACTGTGTGTGTGTGTGTGTGTGTGTGTGTGTGTGTGTGTGCGTGTGTGTGTGTGTGTGTGTGTGCCCACTGGGGCAGATATATAGAACATGTTCTTCTTCATGCAAGCTTAGTGCACTGGTCTTCAAGCTGGACCGACTTATATTGCCTACTTTAGGTCAGTGCAGGCATAATTAAAGAGTGGTACTCACATGCCTCTGCAATTGGAGTCTGTGGGTTCAAAGCTAACAAAGAACTTATTTTTTTCGGCCAACATCAATGACACCCTGAGCAAGGCTGTGATAGCATGAATCCAGCCATAGTTCAGCAATATTTACAGAACAGACAAAATCTACCTTAAAAGTAGATTGAATTAAGAAGCACGAAGTGATGCCATTCGATTACATACCGTGGGCCGATCTCAATGATGCATGTTGCTGCTTTTTGGTCATAGCTCTCGGCGAACTTACTGGCATCAGACAATGCAGCTGGATCAAATGGTGTTGACAGAATCCAAAGTAGTTTTTGGTAATCAGCTGTAGACAATAATAGGTTAAATAAAAAAGATATCGCCGACATTGCAAACCAGCTGGAACAAAAAGATGCAACACAAAGCACATTGAACAATTGCAGCCCATTACAATGAAAGCCACAGCACTCCATTAACCATTATTTGGCACATAAATCAATAAAGCAGCTGCCAGAAATCCCTCTAATGCATCATCAGTAGTACTTGAAAAGATACCCGACAACCTAGAAGCACTGTATGATCCCTGCCAGCTTTACACCAGGCTTTACACACCACGTTAGCGCTCACGCATAGGTGCTGATGCGGGATGGAAACGTGTCGTGCAGCGTAGCAGTTGCCCAATGCACTGCAAAAGCACGGGACTAAACAAGGCCGAAGTATACGGGTCCTTGTGCTAAAGCACACCGCTGCAGCTGAGCAGCAGCAGAAACGACGGCGGCTCCGCCATCACCACGATCTCGAGTTTCCAAAACAGACCTTCTTGCAAAGCATGCTCTAGCTCCACATAGTAGCAGATTTCTGTGCGAAGACTCCTCACAGTCGCACGATGCTCAGCGGAGAGGCGGCAGGCTTTCTGCAGCACAGCCTCTGGGGCACCTGCGAGGAGCTGATAAAAGCGTAGCAACATCGCTCGGCTTCAATTCAAACTCCGAGCTCTGGTGTGGCTCGGCTGATTTCCGGCTTCTCTTGCGTCCGCTAAAAGTAAGCAGTGGTTGCAGAGGGAATCCGTGAAATAATTTAACCAGGGTCTGCATAACATCAAAGCTCGTGAATATGGCTCTCTCGTTAATACCTATTGTCAGCACGAGCTGTGATCATTCAGCCACCTCTTCACATGTCGGTAGCCTCGACTTACACTCAACAGTTCATCTTAGCTGTTTACACCTATACATGATATGGGACGATTACATTGTCGTTATTAGACTGGTGAGCCACACTTCTAGATATCTAGTTTCTGCCTATGAAGCTGAAGATGTCGATTGCTGTAGCCACAGCTGCCGATCTGAGTCACGATCTTAACATGACAAACTACTTTCATTTCAGCACGATGGCTTTAATATATACGTCCTTCAAGTTGTACTGCAAGGCCCAGTCGTAAATGATAAAAAGTCCAGACCAGACGATAAAGCAAAGAGCGACATATTCAAGCGGCTATCGCTTCTATACCGATGACAGACACTTGACTGTACTTTTCATTTAACCCACAGGAATCAGCTGCAGCGACAGATAAACTGAATGCCAGCCTTGCAAACATTCGATCTTGGATGTTGGCCCATTGGTGATGTTGTAGTGCGACAGTCATCCAGTGCTCATAATTAGGCTGCTCTCTTTGACGACAGCTTGACGCTTAAAGGTTTCATTCGCAAGATCACTTCCACAGCTAGTCGTCATGTTCCATTCCAGTCCAAGATTAGGACTACATATCATAGAAGCTGACTAAAGGTAGTAAAAATAAAAATAATAGCCTTTTGTACAGCACCACAAGATGACCAAACCTCTATTCAGGTGGGTTCGGAAAAACCTGCACAAAAAATTTGCTATTCAGTTTCAGGCAGGTTCGGAAACAGCTCCGTGGTTTTGTCTAGACTGGACAACTATAACTCAGTTTGAGCTGGGCTACCGAAAAAGCCATTAAGCCCCCTACAGCTGGTGATGAATATGGCTGCAAGATTGGTTAGCAAGTGCAAAAATTCAGCCGTGTCTCCTTTGCTAAGAGAACTTCGATGGGTCCCAGCTGATCCATGGATACAGAGCAAAATTCTTTATCTGGTGGGTGAGGCCCACCGGTGGCCTTGCTCCTTCATACCTGCCTGAATTTTTGCTTTAGTTTCAGGTTCCTTCTTTCTTGCAGAGCTGGTTTGGTCCAGCGGTTAAGGTGCTCCCTCCGACCACGGTCTGACTGGGGTCGTGGGCTCGAGCCCCGAGGCATATGTGAAGTGCCTGAATAGAGATTAAGTTCTCTTGGGGCGCTATACAAATGAATTATATTTCTTCAGGTCCTCTATGAAAAATAAACTGTTCCATTCTTTAGATAAGCCGTTCCCTTCTTTCATTTAAAGACCGTTGGCAACAGGCTTTTGCTAGGTAGGTCCGAGACTGCGGAACTCACGGCCACAATTCAGATGATCTGATTTTAACTCATCGATATCTAAGCAAATTACTTCCTCGATCGCCCTTACGACTCGGCTATGCTTTTCACTTTCTCTCTCTTTATTGCGTGTGAGGTTAAGTCAGTCGGCTACCGTACGCGAACCGAAAGCTGCTTAGGCTTTTAGGCTCGAAAACAAAACTCTCCAGCGTAACACCCACTCAGTCTTTGTGGCTTTTTGGATTTGCAATACAATATATACGCATGCATACATCCTTAATAATAATAATAATATTGCACTTGATAAAGCGCCCTCAGAGAACTTAATCTCTTTCTAGGCGCTTTACATTTGCTGCAAAGTGATACGCAATAGAATAGTAAGTAAAATCATGCTTGAAAAACAAACAAAATGAATAACATGGTTTGGGGTTACATGCACTGGGTCAGCATGCAAATGTGGTTAGTGGCAGCATGAACAGTGTCAGCACGCATAAGCACATCGAGGACGAATCACAAGGACCCACTAAATGCTGTCCTAAATAGGTATGTTTTTAAGTTTCTTTTAAATGTGGTCAGGTCAGGGGATGTTCTGATGCAGGTCGGGAGGGAGTTCCAGGCTGTGGGAGCATACGAGCTAAATGCACGGTCTCCAAAGGATTTAAGGTTTGTACGAGGTATTTCAAGACTGTTGGATTCCGAAAAGCGAGTGGTACGATGCTTTGCCTGATGGGGTAGTATATCTGAAAGATAGGCTGGAGCCATAGAATGAAGAGACCTAACCTTGTATCTCTGCATCTCATTTCACATGTAAAACTATATTAAAAGGATATTCAACTCCTTCCAGCATTTCGTTAGCAGCATTTCTACTTAGAAACGGGGATGCTCGTACTATTCCGCGGGATTCCGACCAAAAAGTGGTGCATTATGCCACTGATGAATGCAATTTCGCATGGAAAAAACATATCAAGGGGAGAAATAACAAGAAATGCTAACCGGAGCTGGGTAGCAACAAGTGGAAGCTTGATTTCGTTACGTTGCGGTGCGAAAAGATCATCTTGGATGAGCGCACACAGGAGGCTGGCTCATCGAAACTGTGCTGGAAACCTTGAGCGTTTCGTCAAGTCCATTGCCGAAAGGGTCGTGTGCAAAAATGAGCGGCCTTCCGAAATGTACGCACGTGCTATTGGTCCTTCCTTCCATTGGCAATCGGAGAGCTAAAGTCATCCCGCCGCCGCCTCCTCCTAGAGCCCCCCCTGTGAGCAAAAGCGCCAGTCTAAATAATGCTCCAAAGCAGCTGGTCATAAATTTAAATACACTTGTACTAGCGGCTAGTGCTAATACATTCCGTCAGCAGGAGGCCCGCCAATGTCACACACTGAAACGTAGCGGCGGCAGCCTGCAGCTGTAGCAGCAGTAGCAGCAGCAGCACCTGCAGACCTCCTATGGGACTAATCGGTCAATCATGCAGCACTCTCATTCAGAAACTAGCAACGACGAGTGACGGAAACGAGATGTGGGCGCGGATATCCGAAGCATGCAGGTACCATACCGGGAGCGCCCGAACAGCGCGCGCTCAGCCTCGTGCTCCGCCGACCAACCAGGAGCCAAGGGGTTATGCCTGCACCCGGCCTTGACCGGCTCCCACACGGTCACCTGCGCGCCTCGCGCTCGCTGCCGGTCGAGTACTTCACATTATCGCATTACTTATTCGGGTTTCTAAATCGAGGGAGTCAGCGACTCAATCCAGTCTAATGTGACCCGCATTTTAGCGGCCTCCGCCACGCAGGTTGCTGACTTACCTGGTTGTATCCAGTGTAGGTCCGGGGGACTTACGTGAAGCCACGCTATCTTATTGCTGATCACAGTTTCGCTTGGCGTAGTTCTACGCCTTGATTTAAAATCGCTGAGTATGGCACCTTGCCGTCCTCGAAAGCTTTATCGGGTTGGTTCTCCTAACCCCCCCCCCCCCCAACCGCTACTGCCCGGCGCCTGCCATGTCACACCGTTGTAGGACTCATTCGGAGACACTATCCTTTCAGTTACAACTTCAAATATGTGAAAACAGCCTGTAGCGACGTATGTGTCATAGTTCGCCTGCTTTCAAGCTCGTAGTTCGAGGTTCGCGCTTTCGCTCTTCAATGGCAGATCTTGGCCTTGGCCTAGGACTACGGACAGAAAATCGCGAGTCGATAGCGAGTACAGTGAATTTCGAAACCATGAACTGTTATGCGGTCAATCGAGCAACTACTAAGCATGGCGCTCACGAGGACCCGTCGGAATTCCGACGTAGCTCGCAATGCAGAGCTGTCCGTTCCGTAAGGCGACTAATGTTCAGTCGCAGCTTGGCGTTAATTGGCTAAACTCAGCCCCATATCGCGACTGCTGCTCGGCATGGGGAGAAAAATAGCAAACGCCCGGCACAGTAAGGAAAGAACCGAAAGGCAACGAACTCGCGCCTAACATTAGGCGCGAGTTAGAGGTGCTGGGTGTGGAGGAACGCCAGCACAGCTCTCTCTCTCTCTCTCTCTCTCTCTCTCTCTCTCTCTCTCTCTCTCTCTCTCTCTCTCTCTCTCTCTCTCTCTCTCTCTCTCTCTCTCTCTCTCTCTCTCTCTCTCTCTCTGGGCGAAGCTGCGTCTAAAAACTTCTCCGCGTGCGCGGCCCTCTGTTGGTATAGTAGACTTTGCCAAAACAGGGCATACATGCTGCTTGCACCGACTGAATGTAGCACCTTATCGGCTCTACTTCGGCGGAATCGAGGCTGTTTCCAGAGGCGGGCACAATTTTTTTTTTATGAAGAAGCAAAAGAGTGCTTAAGAAGGAGAAACGAACGAAACCCTGTAGAAGGTTCAACTTTAACGAAACGCTTCACGCGCTGTCGCCAAAGCGGACCGCCGTGCGTGGACAAATGCTAAAAGCCTTTTTGTGCGGTGCCATTCAAAGGAGCTCAAAGTGCCATCTAGGTCTCGCGGGGTAACCCTACAAGGAATGAATTATATATATATATATATATATATATATATATATATATATAGAGAGAGAGAGAGAGAGAGAGAGAGAGAGAGAGAGAGAGAGAGAGAGAGAGGGAGAATTCATTTGAACGGGACCCTAGGAGAAATTTATTTCTATTCAGGCGCTTCACGTATGCCACGAAGGTCAAGACCGCGACCTCGGTCAGCAATTACATTCGCCTCAACCTAGGTTGGGGAAAGCATCTTTATCACTGGGCCAACCCAGGTCATATCCCAGCACCTTTCAAATGACTGCAGTCAGGCCACTACTCAAGAAAGCAACACTAGACTAAGGGAACTTGAGCAACAACCGCCCAGTCTCCCTTCTAACGCTCCTATCAAAGACACAGGAGGGACGACCAGCATATTTCTTGTTGAATCAGCACAAAATTTAGATGTCTTGTTCCAAAGTGACCTTTCTTTAGACGACCACATCAGCTCCACAGTCAAGTATGATTACTTTCAGATACGTAACATTGCTAAAATCTGGGCTTGTTGAGACAGGGATACCACATCTAAATTGGTCAATGCATTTGTCAATCCCATCTTGACTTCTGTAACTCACTGCTTGCTGGTCTACCGGCCTGTGCACTCAGGCGCTTGCAGCTTGTGCGAAACTCTGTAGCTAGGCTTGTCTGTCACTAGCGTCGCAGTTTCCACATCGCACCACTTCTCGCCGACCTGCACTGAATCCCAGACAAGAAACGCATCGACTTCAAGGTTTTGTCACTCACTTTTAGGTCTCTTCCTTCTATTGCTCTAGCCTACCTATCAGGTATACTGCCCTACAGGCTAAGCAATCGTACCGCCCGCTTTTCGGAATCTGTTTACCTATACCTCGTACAAAGCTTAAATCTTTTGGAGACCGTGTCTTGAACTCGTATGCTCCAAAGCCTGGAACTCACTTCCGACTGGTGTCACGACATCTCCTGACTCGACCGCATAAAAAAAACTAAAAACCGAGTCTATTTATCACAGTATTTACTGGATCCACGTGACTTGTCCTATACGTGCTTATGCTGACGTTGTGCATGCTGCCACTAACCACATTTGCATGCTGACCCTGTGCATATCACCCCTAACCATATTATGCTTGTTGTCATTGAGCATGCAACCACTAACAATTCAATAGTGCTTTTTATGCAACAAATGTTAAGCGCCTTAAACGAAATTGAGTTCTCTAAGGGCGCTATATTAAATTTAATAATAATATTATTACCACAGCTATTCGTGGGACCCGAATTTCGGTGCTGAAAACATCAAAAACCTACGTCGAAAAAGTCCTAATTGAAGGTTACCTTCCTGGAGTTGCACACAACCTATGAATTTGGTTATATAATAAAATAGGCTATTGTTATTAGGCTATATTAACTCTTTCTATATAACTTTACCATTGCAAAATATTTTTAAAAGCTGACATAAAATATAATGCGATGTGAGCTATACCACGTATGTATTTTCTTTAACAAGGTAATACAATTATTAATAGCTATTTAAAAGGCATTCCTTAAGATTACTTTTAATGCACTTGTTTTTGGTCCTGAGCCAAAACAGTAACGAATGCCCAGAATCTTTAGGAAGTCGAAGGAAAGAGCGGCCGGATTTTCCCTTTGCGCTTTACACGCTTGGTTGTTGGCAGATCTTTGTTAAATATTTTTCTCGAGTTTCATGCAAGTGCAATGTATCTCCGCTTGCGTGATTACTGGTATTCAATAATCCACCACTGTTTTCTTCGCCAGAATATTGAAGATTGTGAGGTTTTGAGTCGTTTAGGAATGATCACAGTAAAAAGGCTAAGTATCGGTCAATTCAAAGTTGCCTCTCTTGTAGCATTCACGGCTGGTGGAAGATGCCGGTCTGGTTAACCACCGAGAATCTTCTATAATTGATAATCTTTAGTTCCATTCAAGTTACTCTACCACTCTTTGTCGCCGTCTTTAGTTAGTAAAACCCCGATGCGCATGTATGCAAGACCCACAATGAAACGTCGAAAATCGCATACAGAATATTACATTTGCATCTCATTGCTACGTTAGTTATGCATGGCTTTCTGTCGATTTACAATTAAAGACATTCACTTAGTATAAATCTTTTTAGTCTTTGATGGTTATCTGAAAAATCGACCTGCTAAAGGTTAAGGGCTCCGCTATAACTGAAAATGTCAGACATGATTTCAAGTCTGCGATTTTTCAGTGTACAATAGCATGCAAGATCCTACAGAGTTTATATCAGCACATTTGAAAGAAATTAGTGAAGACACGGAACATCATGTGTTCTTGTATACTGCAAAAAATCTCTCAAAATAAATAACGCACTAACTCACTAACGTTCGTTAAGTCTTCTAGAACTGCGTCGAAGCAAGACTTGAACTCAATATAGCACCTCAACTATTAGACTAGTTGGAGGGTGTGCGAAAACAGCTCCGTAATTCACGTCCCCATGGAAATCGCATAGCTGTTGATTGTGAAATAATCACTACAATTTTGTACGCAAAAGTGAATACTGTTGAAAATCCTCGGAAAACGTTATGACTCAGAGTCTCAATTATAATTGACTTAATCTTCAATTCTCTTGGAAATGCACTATACGGGTTACTGAGCAAGAGGAGTAAAAGCAGGTTACAGTCTCTTTGAGATATTCAATTTACGCGTGTGATTATGGTTGTGCATTTAACGCTTCTCGTGATCCAATGTTTTTCAAAAAGCCACAAAATTGACCGTGTACTTTTTGAAACTTATAAAAACAAACTTAATTATACAGCGTCCGTGGTCACAGCCGCAATATTAAGAGTTATTTAGACGAGTTGAATCAACCCGCTTGCTATGGCTTTGCTCTTTTTAAATCTATGGCAAAAACAGGGTATTTTTCAATCGTGAGTGCCATCTCGATGCCACTCACGACGCAACAGCTCTATGCTGAGGAAATGACAGCCTTTTGAGGGTTTAATTTCCATTTTCTGAGTGAAACTTGCTTGGCAAAAATATTTGGTTGGTCTTGGTGTCAGTCTAGTTAAGTAAGCTACTATCCACGTGTGAATTTCAGCACTATAGCTGGGCGGGGGTTTCGAAAATTGGAGGCATTCAAAGTAGTGAGGGATTACAGACCATGTAGAACTGAATGATCCATTGTATTAAATAATGTTCTTATCGGCTATGCTGTCTCTGTATAGTTACTGGCACTAAATCCAGACTTGAGTTTACAGTTTTTTGATTAAGCATTCGGCGAGATTAGCCAAGCCTGGCCCATAGCCATCTATTCTTGTTGAAGTCTTGGATGCACAATATTTTTGTAGTTAACACTAGTTAGAATGGCAAACATTCAGCAAAAACTGCTAAGCAAAACTAAAAAAGAAGGCTGGTTGACCGTATAGAAAGATGGAAACACTAAGAAAAACCTCCTCCTAGCAAAATTCACCCAGCGTTCAACGAAGTGGGTATGTTCGGGCCGTTGCGGGTGCTAGTATTTTTTTCATGTGTATTGCATAGTCAGGAATCAGCCATTTCGATGTTTGACCTCCGCCGACTGTTCTGAGCTCAAGTTAGACCTAAAAGCATGATTTGCTGGCTGTGCAACCTTTACTAGGGATCTAGCTCAGTGATTAAAACGATTCTCCAAGTCCTCACCAATATACCCACAGTGCTCTGCGCAATTTGCTGAGCTAAACGAGAATAGACAAGCCGGAATTAATTGTCGGTCCGACTAGGCCATAACCGACTTAGTACGGCTGCGCCATAATTGAGCGGGGCGGGGCGAAGCGGATGGGGTGGAGGCGCACAATTACCCACAGGCAATTGATTACCGTGAACTTCCGGTATTGGTGGTCAAGGTTGCGGAAAAGCCGCCGCTATGGAACTTGTCGCTCCCGCTGGTTCTGTTACAAACATCGATGCATTTGTTCTGAAACAATTAGAACTGCTGAAACAGGAGAAAAATGAGGAATACGAACAGAATAGGTATTTCTCGGAAAAATTGTGTGTTGTAGATTTTTCTTTCGATGTGTTCGCAAATATCTGTCAGCTTAGGTAGTCTGGCGCTAGCAGCGAGACGCCCCAGCGAATTGCCAGCTGCAATTGTAACGCCTCTCGCTAAGTAGCTAGGCGTCACGACTTTTGAATTTCGAGATAGCTCCTGCGTGCCGTGGTTGTGTAACCTTTCGCCAAATTTCCGTGTTATACAAAAAGCTTACGTTAGTAAGCGTCATTCTCTCCCTTGAAATTACATTTTAAACTGAGATCGCGCCTGATTATTTCGGGTCTTATTCTTGTGTCTGTACGCCAAAGGGATGACCGTAGTGAGGTCAAGCTTATTCTTGCAGGGGACATTTACTACGTATATGTAAAGGCTTTTACTCTCAGCGACCTGCCTAATGGGGATTTGTTCGTCAGTAAACATCCTTAATATCGAGATAACCTCACGCCTCGTCAGAGGCCAGATCACTTTTACGATTAGTATTATCCCTTCACCTTTTCGCACTACCGAAACGTGCTCGGCCTTCGAGGTGCTGGATGCAGCATCCGGCAACTATAGTTCGCAGCTGTGTAGACTGGTACGCCTATGTCGATTTTTAGTTGCATTTTTTGTGATGTTTTTTGAGTCGAAAATTTTTCCTTTGGACCTTTCAGGCGTTCTAAAGTGCAATGTTTGTACTCAGCGGGCCATATTGTTGCACGCAATCTCCCAGTCACTGGCTAGGCAGCATCGTGAGGTCTTTTGTTGCTCTCTGCATGTACGAGAGCCCTGGCATACAATGTGGCACCTATACGGTAGTAGCCATCGCCAGCTTAGAACGCATAGCAGGCCTCTGCAACACTGAAGATAGGGGGGCTGTGTTAAGAGCATTCCTCTCACACGCTCAAAACGTGAGAACCTTATGCTCGAGTGACACGAGTGAATGGAGCAAGCTACCATCTCTCTTTTTGTACGTGCTAGCCTGCAAGTCGCACTGGGCTTCGGTCGGTGATATTGTTCCTGCAGCTGCTGCTCTCTGCGATGCTGCCAGCCGGCATCAGAGAGCGGCAGCAGTTCTCGAGTCTGCATGCACAAGTCACAAGCTCAAGCTGGTGGCTTGGTTGCATTGATGGCGTGACAAGGTTTCTAAATCATAAACATGAACTTAAACACTTGCACTACTAACTAGTGATGTGCCAATAGTGCATACTGGTTTATTTGAATTTTGATAGGAGATAAAAAACACCATTTAGTAAAGCAAAATTCAATGCAAATTACTAAAAAACAAATGCCTTTGAACATGCAAGCTGTATGCATCAACCTAGCTCCTCTGAACAGTTATGAAGCGCAATTGTTTTTACAAAAAGTCATACCAGCGCTCTCGAGTGTACTGAGTGAAGATATAGGCTCAATCGTCTATTCGAGTCAACCTGCCGAGGGAGCTATCAGCCTGCATGCTGCCACCCTCTGCTGATTCTTGCGATGCAGTGGGTTGCCTGGGATTCTATTTAGTAGCCCCACAGCTAGTAATACGGTTAAGCGGCTTCGGAGTGTGCTCCTACCTACCCTGCTTTTTTCCAGCTTAACGATATACACTCAGTTGCAAAATATCTCCCACACCACTCAATTTTCAGTTTTCAGACTTGCCAGAGCACAAACCAAAGCTGCTGAGCATCTGGGAACTCAATCGAGCCAAGAGTAATCCAACCGAATGCTCATAGATAGCTATAGTAGGCCTACTCACATGCGTATCACTAAAAATGCTAAAAGCCAGACCATTTTTGCCAGGAGATTTGCCATTTTTAAAGGCAACGACAATTTTGGGGTTCCCCAACAGTTATAGTGTCAACCTGCATCGTATTTCTTTGCACTACTCCACAGTGCAAGGATAATGATTATGCCTGCCCACTAACAAGACTTCCGGGTTGGCATGATGTAGTGGCTAAATGCCGGTGGGAAACAATGCAGTGATTATGTCATGGGGATGGTGACAGTGCTGCATCAACAAGGCCACAGCAATCGTGAAATTGCACGAAGGCTTGAGATTAGCAAATTTACCGTTCACTGTAATATCAACAAACATTCAGGTACTGGATCGATGCAGCGGCTGGATGTGGCACTCTACAAAAAACCAATGCCAGTGGTGACCGGCTCATTACGATGGTAGCACTATAGAACAGAAACTGCCACACTTCGAGACCTTTCGCAGTCATATCAGGGCGCTAAAGGGATCGATATTAGTAAAGATACGGTCCATAGGAGGCTGACTAAGAGTGGTATCTCCGGCAGGTTTCAAAATGCTACCAGCTTACTGTGAGCCAACGACCATGCCCACTGGACAGAAGATGCCTCGAGTTCAGTTTTATGGACAGACGAAAGTAAGTTTACGGTATTTGGTAACAGAAAGTGCCACCTAATGTTAGCCTAAGGAAAGAGGAAGCTTACTGGCATGACTGCCTTCAACCTACCGTGAAATTCGCAGGGAAATCAGTGATTGTTTGAGGCTGCTTTGCCGCGAAAGATGTTAAGAGCTCGGCATCAAATCGAATTTTTTATATTAGCTTATTAATTTTTTATATTTTTTTATATTCATTTTTATATTAATATTAACGACCAATACTTTTACCGGCAGGTAGTGAAGGAAGTCGGACTGCAAAGCAAAGACACTGATTAGGGATCGGTATATTAGTATATTATCGGTATATAGCAACAAGATAACGACCCTAAGCACACAACTATTTCATTAAAGAGCTTTTTTTAAGAGTCCGGTGCGATGTTAGTACAGTGACCCAGTCAGTTGCCGGATCTCGACCCCATAGAGCATTTATGGTATGACATCGACAAACGGCTGAGAAGGCATGCTCGGCCAACATGTACAGCCGACCTTTTCACTAAAATTCAGGCTCGTTGGAATGCTAGAACAGAGGAGTCAATGCGAAAGCTCGTGGCCTCAATGCCTATTTGGATAAGGGAGGTCATTAGTAATCGCGATGGAGCGACCTCGGTATAGACACACCCATTCCAACAGCATATGTATTTTTAGTGGACTCAATACATATTTTCACTCGTGCTAAGCCTGAGGCTTCCTGGCATCATAGAAAAAGGCCCTTTATTACCTCAACAGAGCAGTAATCGCAGCATCTGTGGCCATACTTCTGAGAATCTTTTTGCGACTGCATGTAGGTTGTGGGTTCGAATCCTTTAGCTGGAAATTATTTTCACTCAACTAGTTAGTTTATGGCGCTGAATTTGATACAACTATCTAGTGCTGAGTTGGATACTGCTCTCAATCAAACTTGACTGCTTGCTCTGCTTGTGATGTATCTGTCTGTGGGAAGACATGCTTGTATGCACGTGAGCGTGCGTTTTCGTGCGTGTGTGTGTGTG
The DNA here is from genome assembly GCA_009760855.2 of Cristatella mucedo. NCBI lineage: Eukaryota > Metazoa > Bryozoa > Phylactolaemata > Cristatellidae > Cristatella > Cristatella mucedo. The sequence goes on from WPIO01000083.1 coordinate 895,978, forward strand.
CGTGTGTGTGTGTGTGTGTGTGTGTGTGCGCGCGCGCACGCGAGTGCATTTACGAACATTTTTTTAGCAGTTTCCTGATGTTGCCCTGCTACGATGATGTAACTGTCCTTGCATGATTAACACATGTGCAAGCGCTTGGCTTAATCAATCAAATCAACGAGTACACAGTGACTGCCACTGACCCTGTAGTTGTATTTTCGCTGTGCTGGCTGTTACGGAAGGCACGGCAATCACTACAAGTGTACTTAACTCCCTAGTTTTGTGAACTTTTTCTAAGTGCTTGATCATCTTGCAGGATATTGCGTGAGCAGCTGTCGCCTAAGCTTCTGCAGAAACAGGGCGTCTGCCTATTAGGTCTACGTGCATCAGAAAGATGCAGCAGTTTGTATGGTCGCTTGGTGGTTACTTTTGAGTCATCCAGTCCATTCAAAAAGGAGCTTGCATCGCACCGTCTGTCCCCAGGTATGCACTTGATCTGTCTATTCATCTGTGCTTGGGTATTGGTTGTGTGATACCATGCAAATGGTGTGCTGCTGACTCGGAACTAATACAGCCTCTGCAACATTGCCAAGCCTAGGATGCATTGTAAGTGAAATTTGAGTAGTGCTCGAAGTAGCTCGAGGAATGACACCGACCTCAAAATTCAGCTCGAGAAAAGGAAGAAGATAGATTGCACCATGTGGAGGCATATAGGCATATTTTCGATGAGGTATACATACAAGAAATGATCAAAATCGACCATTTTCAGGGCAGTATATGTACAAATGGTGCCCTTTGAGAATCAAGCCTTGACTAAGATTAGCATGCGTTTTATTTAGTGCAAGAGAGTGGGTGAGATGCTCACTACCTTCTGGCCTGTTTTATTTCCACTCTTGTGGTCAATCGGGTGCAAACTGACGAGGGTGCAGCATGCCGTAGGCTAAGGAGCAGAGTGTCTTAGCTGAAGGTATTCTATTGGTCCTTCACAAACAGCCTTGTAGCACTTGTGAGATCGTTCATGTACTTGGAATGAGGGATGGCTGTGACAACTACAATCTGGCTAACTACACTTAGAAGGGCGCCGTAGCTAATAGCCGTGGCCGGCAGGACAAGACATTGTATCGCAAGGACCACCTGCCGAAGATGGCTGCTCCAGGCAATAGATAGACCAGCTTGACCGAGCTAGCGAAGTCACTGGAAGCCGCTACTGGAACCAGAATTAAGAGGCGAACGATGTAGCGAGCAACTGTGGCTGCAGCGAGTGGCCAAGAAAGCACTTTGGCTGAGCAAGCAGCTGTAGGTATAAAGCTGAAATGTTGCTTTTGGCAAAAATGCCAAGCTCACTGGACTGCTGATGGTGGGTACTTGGTTTATTAAATGTAGATAGAAAAAAACAAATTTAAGCTCTTTGGCATCAAAAACGTTGGGTTTTGAGTAAGCCGGAGAAGAGTTGAGGAACGCAGAGATAGATAACTGCTCGAAGCGCACTGTGAATTGCTGCTGCGGCAGGATCCTTGTTTTGCGACAGGTTCCTGGTTTTGTGCTATTTTTTCGTGTAGGTATTGGAACTATGCATTACAATCCTTTATCATTATGGACCTCAATGTTTATGGCAATGTGCTACAAAGCAATGGCTTTCCAAACAGCGCATGACTTTTTGGTAACAGCTTTATTCATCATCAGGATATTGAGCCAGCTGGCATGACGGCCATATTGCAGGTCTTTGCGTATACCCATTGCCCTGAGTCTATCAATATGAATAGCTGAATCACGAGGACAGTTGAGCAAGTAGTCCTGGAATGGCTCGGAAGGACTGCAGGAAAAGGTCATCATTCGAGTCATCATCAGGAAACAGGTGTCATCGGTTCATGAGATTTTCGGAAGCAAATCCCAAATTCCGGTACCTGAAGGGCAAAAGCAGTGTGTTGTCAGCATTCTTTGCACGACAGGAAGGGGCTGCTAATCTAGTGTTCTGAGAGGACCCGAGGGCACGATGAGGCTGAAGCTACTGTAGAACTTAAGGTTGATGTAAAGGAGCTGTAAGCGATCTGAAGTGTGGCCGCCGGCCTTGTAGGTATGAGTGGGAGTTATGGCTTGTATCAGATGCCTTGCACTACTCCACCAACAAGTGATACTTGGCAGATGTGTAGTAGCATTTACTTTTAGCTTACTGCTTACTGCGTAAAGCTTGCTGCTTCGTCTGCTGTTAAGCAGTCTTTGGTGTTGAGCAACATGGGTGGATACTTGCTGGACTGTCACCGAGATTTGGTTTGGAAGGAATGGCCTTACTTCCGAGGACGGCTGTAGTGAAGTGGCTTTGAATGTGGCTGGATATTTGCTTGCTTCTTTTTTGGCTTATTGACTGCAGAATTTACTCAACCCTATCCCACGAGTTTGGCAACCATGTCGTTAAACCTAACTTGCTTAGGCGATATTGTCGGCATATATCCATCCCAAAAAAGTTGGACACTACCGAGCTTGGCGTCCGGCATTGTGACGAAGTGTACGCAAACAGCGCTTTGTATTGCTGTGGATGTCGCGGACGATAAGGACGCCACTTGGGGCGACGACGAGCAATTCCTCCTTCTCAAGCTCGCCAACGACGTCACTTACAAGCGTCTAAAGGAGTAAGTGTGCTTTGTGCCTCGGTTCACTATTAATTGCTCACGATTATGTGCACGCCGGAGTGCAGCTGGAATAAGGACCCATTTTCAATTCGTACCGGCCTTTCCTTTTAGCGCCCTGAATAGACTTCGGTCGTACACCAGCGGATCTGCATCCGACCTCAGAGCGGTTCTGTTTGGAGAGACGCTTCCCTCTCCAGCGGTGCAGCTGCAAAGCAGTGAGTTGGAAAGCGTCATTCGGGCGCGATTTTTTATGTTTTTTCGTGATGCGCGACTTTGCGGATAAATCTGCACGTGCACGTTTGCATTCTTGTCTTTTGCAGCCGGTGTCTCTTTTTTTAACGATGCCCTGGACGAGTCGCAGAAGGAGGCCGTGCTGTTTGCTCTCAGTCGCAAGGAGGTAGCCATCGTTCATGGCCCACCTGGAACGGGCAAGACAACGACCGTTGTTGAGATAATGATGCAAGCTGTCCACAGGGGGCTCAAGGTAGATGCCGGCTTTGGAAGGAAACTATTGCACGTCTGTGCACCCCATTGTAGAAAACGGCTGGCTATCCGCCGACACGTCGAGTTGAGTTATCGTTGGTGCCAGTCGTATTCTGTCCTCGAGGCGACCTGAGTGCCATATAAGTGGCAGCTTAGGCTCGAAATGTACCACACAGCGTTAGGATTAGGTTGTGCGTAAGGCTGCAACCTGACCCAGTGCAAGACGAAAAGGACTGCATTCGAATCAGGTGTCAAACGAGCTGATTCATGCTGCTTCTTTTGTCCGCAACGTCCAACGTGCACGAACTGCAAAACTGGTAGTGTGCCTGCAAAACTGGTAGTGTGCCATTTTCATCAGACTAGGCCCTGAGTGCGTAATAAGGTAAGCTCTGGTGAGCTTATGTTTTGCCTGCTATCTTTGGCAGTTTTTTGGCAAGAAACGTATTCTATCCGACCGGGCGATATAGAGACTCTCGGGGCTTATTAATGACCACGAATGTCAATTTAAGCTCTTGGGTATGTATGCATTTACTCGATATGCTCGTGCTTGGCCTGAGCCTCCGCTGTTCTAGTATCGATCACCATCTCGGTATCAGATTGGATTATTTTGAAGCATCCTACGTTTGCACAGATATGAAGTAGTGATATGTGGTTGAGGTAGGTGTAGATCACGCGTTGAACGTTAAGTGGAATGAGTTGTGGTATTTGGTAGATGGGAGTGCTTTTAGATGATTGCTAATGCTATCCTTGTTCTAGTTCTTTACTGCATTTTCCTATCGCAAGACTCAGTAACAGGCTCGGCTTAATGCATCCATGTACTACCATTCACCCATCAAGAGTGTTGGGCAGAAAATTTCTAGCAGGCTTTGCCCTCTCCTCTCAGTAGAATTAGCAAGTTCTTCCCCTGCATCTACCGACAGCTACTCCAAGCCGCCCGCCAACCACTGATAATATCGGGTGCTTTTGGCATCTTGTAACATTTAGAATTTTTCACATCTCTACACTAAGGCATTGCTGAGTTTCTGTAGAGGTTCACTGCCCGTTTTGCCCTATAAAAAATGCTCCTGGAATTGGCATATCACTTGTCATACCGGATTCTTTTGGCATCTTCAACCCTCTAGATTTTTTCACTTCCAGTATTAGGATATTGCCGAGGTTCTGTAGAGGTTCCTAGCCCATTTTGCCTTGTGAAAAATGCTTCTAGAATTGGCCTGTCACTTTTTGTAGTGTGAAGCCTGACGTGCCTGCCTGTAGTGGAATCATGTGCGTATGTCAGAAAGCGTGTGTAAAAGTGGAGCTGGCGTTGAGCATACGGTCACTTGCGTGGGTGCATGAATATAGAGTAGCCTGTGCTCTAGCCAGGAATCCCGACTTGCCAGAGGGCATGTAGGAAAAGAGGCTCTCCTGCAGTGCAGCTCTGCTTAATTGTTAGGTGGCATGCCCCATTAGCCTGGGCTAGGATTAACTGGCCTTAGAAAAGTCTAGGTGTTGCATGCCCCATAAGATCTGACCAAGGCCTCGGTAGAACGATGTTGTGAAGGTTGCTTCTTCAGGCAGACCGCTGGTCTGGGCACTCTCTGGTGGAGCCTGCATGTCAACTCCAAGCCAGCAAGAAAGATTGGACCGTCTTAGAAGCCGTTGCTGCTTCTGCCTGTCTTCTTTTTGCACGTGCAAAGACGTAGCAGTGCTTTTCGGCTAGGCTGCTTTTGAGAGAGAAGCTGCATTTTTTCAAAGTTTTTCACCGACACCTTCCACGGGCTCACTGCTGCTCCCTGTCATTTCCAGGTACTGGCCTGTGCGCCGTCCAACATTGCCGTCGACGGTCTGGTCGAGCGGCTGGCCTCAGGCGGCCGGCTGCGAGTCGTGCGCCTTGGCCATCCCGCCCGCGCCTTGCCCGCAGTCCAGCGGCATTCTCTCGATGCAGTGCTATCTGCGAGTGATGGTGCTCGCATTGTCGAGGACGTCCGCCGCGAAATCGACACTACTTTAGTAAGTCCGGTGTGTGTCTGCTTGGCAGCATAGAACAGGTGTGACGATTTTGCTTCTTCTCCATTTCTTCTTTCAATCGGTACACCGGTCGGTTATGCAGGCATGCCGTCATTACTGGCTGCTGCTACTGCTGCTGCCATCCTTCTTGCCTTTTTGAGCGTGTATTCACATGCTTGCTTGCTTATAGGACTGCTTGACGTGTTTTCGATCGGGCAGTGAGTACAAAAGGGCAGTGAGCAGCAGTATTTTCGTGTGTGTTGTTTGTTGCTGTAGACAAGCTTGTGGGTCCCGGGACTCAGCTGCCGGGCACCAGCTGCCACAGTCCACCGTGGTCGAAGTCAGGGGAGCCTCTGAAGCCTGTTAACAGGTCTTCGTAGAGCTCATCACAACACAGCCGTGGCCGTGCAAGAGGGCAAAGTGCAAGATGGGGGGTGGTGGGTGGGTGTGGACTTACTAGAAGTTGCACTCCGGCAGGGCGCCTCCTGGCAGGCCAGGCAGCTGACCTATTGACTTGAGTAGCTGTTCCTTACCTAAAGTAACAAAAAAACGATTCGGCTGATTCAGCAGCTTCATTCATGCAGCGGCAGAAAGTGCTTAGTGGATCTCACACTCCATTGCACAGGACAATAGGAGAAATGTTTGTTGCATTAGTTGAACCATACGACCCATGTCGTATGATTATTTATCTATGTATTTCCATATGCAACTCCTACAAAGTCAAGTAGGTGGTCTGCTGGAGTTTTTTATACTATGGTCAAACCTAAGTGACTTTTGGTGCACACACTCTACCCAACAGACTTCAACTCATGCAACATACAGAAAGTGAGAAGGGTAGCTGATTCATAAAGGAAGTCGAGCAAGTGAGGAGCATAAGAAAAATTATAATAATGTATGTGTATAGCGTCACAGAGAACTTAATCTCTGTCTAGACACTTTAATATGGTGTAGACAATTTTAGTTTAAGCTGCGGATGGCTGAAAAGGATGTACCACAGTCAGAAGCAGCAGAGAGAATGTCGTTGCATAAGAATTGTGGAAGTGAGCTCCACTGCCTACGTCCTGCAGAGCAAAAGCTTCTGTTGCCGACAGTCTTTAAATGAAGGAATGGAACAGCTTATTTACTGTTTATAGAGGACCCGAGGGCGCAACTGGTACAGCAACTAAGCTAGTTACACTCGACGTCAAAAAAATCCTCCCAGTATGGCCGTAGCTGCGATGGCTGTAAATTCGTTCGGATAATAAGATTTTCTACAATGCCAGACATACTGAAGTTATGAGTATCATGTGAAAATACTTATTGACAGCCGAATAAAAACACATATGCTGTTGGTATATATGCATTTGGTGTGGCATCCCTTGTCTGGCCAGGCAAAGAGGCTAGCTGCGCTGTCTCTTCTGCTGCAGCACATTCTACTGTGGCTGAGTTTTACTGAAAAGGCTGGCTACAGGTGTAGGCCGAACACACTACCTCAGCTGCCTGTCGATATCGCTTCATAGTCGTTCTATGGGGTTCAAATCAGGCGACTGACCGAGCCACTGCATCAGCATCAAACAAGGATTTGTCGAATAAGTACTTTACTCAAGTTATTTTTGATCAAGCAAGTTGGCTTTCAAAGCTCAAATACTCTGCCTGGGTGTCTTAACATTTTACAGCAAGATAACGACCCTGAGCACACTGCCTAGCCAGTGAAGCACAGAGTAGAAAATGGTTCACAATGCAACCTAAATTTCTAGTTGTAGGTATTCTACAAAATAACCTGCCTGACTTGCGTATTTGGGCCCTTTACACCAGCATGCTGTACCCTGTCGTAGCTACTGTGTCCTATAAACTGCCACTGGCATGAATATAGATGGCACTGCCCAGCAACTCAATGTCGAAGTCATTACCTGCTTCTTCTATCCGCTTCCCGCGAACTGCGGTACTCAAAAAGGAAAGCACTCTAGCAAGGATTGCTTAAAAGAGGAAGGCTGCTCTGGTGTGCCAAATTTGGCGGGTCTTTGTGATTCGTTCTTCGAATGCATGTACCTGCTTACACTATGCCTGCTGCTTGCAGATGTTACCACCAATCAGCTGGTAACGCTTTCTATGCTGCATCTGTAAAGTGCTGAGAAAGAGATTCAGTTCTCTGAGGGTGCTATACAAATGTATTGTTATTATTATTATTATTACCCAAGCTTGACAGCCTTTAGGGTGCCTTTAACTATACCGGTATGCTTAATACGAGCTGGCAGCCACCGTCTTCCATCATTTGGCTTCAGGATGACCGGTCAAAGCCGGATGCTAGCTCAAACCGTAAGGAAGCTAGCACCATTTTAGCCACGCTAATAGTAGATGCCAAAGCGATGGGCGGAAGCAACTGAGTTCAAATGCCGTGTGAGCACCAAATGAGAAGAAACTAATCCTGAAGGAAGACTGGCTGTGAAACTCTAGAGTTGCGTGTGCTCCCAAGATTTTTTCACATGCAACGAATTCCGGTTGTCGTATTAGTTTCTTCAGAACCCTATATGAAACAGCACAGCACACACATCGCGAACAAGCGTACTTCCGGGAAGCCATCCCTCGGTTACGCCCTAGTAGAGCTCACTCCATTGGCGAGGGAATGTAGCCACCTGTTGCTCAGCTGCTGTCCTTTTGTAGAACAAATTGAAGAAGACACGTGACCAAGGCGAGCGCCGTCAGGTGCAGGGCATACTTCGATCGCTAAGAAAGGAGCTTAGAGAGCGCAGTGATAAGGCTGTGAAAGACATCCTAGGCAGTGCTCAGGTTGTGCTGGCCACCCTTACGAGTGCGACTGAAACCGGCCCTCTGAAGATCCTGGACGATCAGCATTTCGACTTGACCATCGTGGACGAGTGCTCTCAGGTTTGCCATAGTTTTGCTTGACTTGTTAAACTCGCATGTGTATATAGATATATCTTTTATATGCTTACTTTGGGATCGATACACCTCATTAATTCTTGTATTTGTTGCTAAAGCTATAATATCGGTGACTGGATGACCAATCGTAGCTGCTTTTTGTTTTGAAATTTGCATCGGGCTGAAAAGGTGTAGCTAGGAACCTTGCTGTTGATCCGATAAATCTTTGGTCGATCCCCATGAGCGATTTATTACAAAAAAACTCGGTAACTTGAAAGCAAGTGTCTAAGGAAGCCATCGTATTAGAAACAAATGTGGATACGGTCGGTTTGGATTCACACCACAGCTCACTGATCTAGGCCCTGGGAGGGCTAGTCTTCGCACCCTGTTATAATATTCATGTGACAGAAAATGACAGGTTTTGCGAGCTTGGAGTTTTCAAGTTAATAATGGCTTGCCTCCTCCATTTTGACACTATCTACAGAATGTGGGACATTAAAAGCAAGCAGCTTCTCTGTCGTTTCGACAACCGTATTGTGCCACTGCTCTCTCTCTCTCTCTCTCTCTCTCTCTCTCTCTCTCTCTCTCTCTCTCTCTCTCTCTCTCTCTCTCTCTCTCTCTCTCTCTCTCTCTCTCTCTCTCTCTCTCTCTCTCTCTCTGTACCTCTCTCTCGTTTGTCGTTTTTGCTTAGGAGCTCCTCGGTGGTTAAGGGGGGAGACCAAATAGCTAGCTTTTGCATGTCTATCAAGGCTATCCAATAAGTCCTTTGTGAGATTTAGGTTTGGCACTTGGCTTGTTAAATACAATCTGTGACCTTGTTTTCGGCAAGCATTTGACTGCTGATCCCCTCTGTTCATAATGTGTTATGTAGCAAGCGTTTTTGCATAAGATTGTGTTGTTATTAAAGTCGATGTCGGTGTATTGGTAATCGGTGGAGTATTCTTGTGACTGTAATAAAAATCGCCAGAAAACAAGTTAAACAAGGGAATGGGCTTACTTAAGCTGTCCACCGTAACACTGGTTAGCCACAGTTCTCTTGAAGGGGCCTCCAGACTGCAGCCTCCTAATCCAAATGCAGTGTTCCAGCCTGTTTGACATCACAGTCACTGTTCCAACGTGCAGAAGCAGTAGAGCATGGGCAAGGCAAACACAGGCATCACAGCCTTTACTTTTCGGGCTAATTTCAGTCAGATTAGGTAAGGCACCAGTCGACTGCTGAGCCAGCAAAGCCATCATTGAGTGCTGGCTAGGCAAACTCAAACATCCACCAAGCCGGAAGCATTCCAGCTGTCAGAGCTGGGCCCGGTCCGGGTTCATTGTGCCTGAGTTGTGAGAGCATATTATATTCGACCGATTTTATGCCGGCCTGTGTCTCATCGTACATGCTCTGTGAGGCCACCGAAGCCAATGTCAGATTGACTATGTTAGTGGCTGCTCTAATTGCCCGTACCATACCACATGCTAAACGTTTTAGGCAACTGAAGCTGCATGCTGGGTTGCCCTTCTGAAATGTGGCAAGTGTGTGCTGGCAGGTGATCACAAACAGCTTCCACCCACCATCGTCTCTCAGCAGTACGTCCTAGCCGTTGCCGTTGTTAGCAGGAAAAGCTTGCAAGCATGCTGCTCTGCTGGAGGGGAAGCCGTGGAAGCATCACGTGGTACACACGCTAGCTTTTCCTTTTCTTCCCAGGGCTGCAAAAGCCGGTCTCAGTCGCACGCTAATGGAGCGCTTGCTTGAAGAGCACGCTAGCCGTGAAGCAGATGTGGTCCGGATGCTGACGGTGCAGTATCGCATGCACGAGCTGATAATGAAGTGGTCCTCGGAGGCATTCTACAATGGACGACTTACTGCTCATGCATCTGTGGCGAAGCATTTGCTCAGGTTAGCTTTTGAAAGCCTATTGCAGATTCGCACCCAATTGTACTGTAGTCGTAAGCACGAGAATTGTCCTGTATAGGCACATGCAGGGGTATCAGACCACAGTTGACCAAAGCAAACTGGTCTCATAGAAGGCTGTCGGTGCGAAATGCTGTAAGATTAATCCAATGTGAGATTACTATGTACAATGACCGTCTGACCAGTGGATTACTAGTATAAATAGATCATGTATTCAGCATAACATTTAGTGGGTTCCTGTGATTCGTCCTTTATATGCTTATGCGTACTGACACTGTGCATGCTGCCACTAACCACACTTGCATGCTGACCCTATGCATGTCACCCTAACCATGTTATTCTTGTTGTTTATTGAGCATGCTATCACTGACCATTCGGTCGTATTTCCTTTGCAGCAAATGTAAAGCACCTAGAAAGAGATTGAGTTCTCTGAGGGCACTTTATCTTGTGTTATTATTATTATTATTATTATTATGTAGGATGTTACCCCAACAATGTGTCGAATATACTTTAGCATAAAACCTAGACTACTAAGGGTCTCTTTTTAAAAAGGCACGAAGGAACCCCAGTGGGTGGCATGTTGCATTTCTGCTAATTGGCCGGTGTGGACATCAAGTTACCAACTACTAATAATTAATAACGAATGACGAATGTTTTTTGTATGTGCTTTACTTGACAAATCAGTAAAGTAAATTATTTTGCAATGCTATGCATGCCTGCGGTGGTTGAAAAAAATGGCTGCTGCCTATGGTGTTGTATCGTGAGGTTCCGGTTTCGAGTACTGGCTTCATCGAATAGAGCCTAAGGAGTCTGCAATTGACCTTGGAGGCACATGGAACAAGATGACAGCATCAGTGATGTAAATGTATGTAATGCATCTCCGTCTGTAACTCCACAAAGCCATAAATACTAAGTGGTCGTTATGCAGGAGAGTTTTGTATAGCTCACTCACAGCCTAAGCAGCTTTCGGTACGCACTCGGTAGCCAACAGACTTCGTCTCACGCAACAAAGAGAAAGTGGGAAGCATAGCACAGTCAGGAGAGCAGTTGAGGTAGTGAGTAGCACGGAAGTACTAGCTCAGGACCGCTGGAAAGGATGAGCCATGGTCGGCAGCCGGAGAGTAGTACTTGAATAATGTTGTGTGGCCACTCTTGTGCACGTTATTACATATTAATAGCAAGACCTTGTAATGTGTCATTGCTGTAAATAACTAGTCAGTTATTGTTTTGAGATTCAACTGCCACAAGCCTTTGGGCTTTCTGCATCTTCTGATCTGACTGGAGTCTCCTTCCACGTCTTACATGGCTAGTAATTTTTAGGGACTTGTCAGGTGTGCAGGATGATGAAAACACTCGAGTGCCATTGTTGCTTATTGATACGACCGGTTGCAATTTATTTGAGGTTGATCTTCCAGAAGAAGTGTCTAAAGCCAATGAAGGTAAAGATTGAAACGTGCTGCTTGATAAGACCTGTGTAACTAACTTAGCTTAGTGTTTCGTGACTGGTTATAGCTTAGCATGTCGTGCTCGAGTGCCTATCTTTTTTATGTGGCTGTGCCAGTCACAAATGGCTGAGCCATCCAAGGCCTAGAGCTCGGCAGCAGTCACTACAGGTGTCACAGCAATTGTTGCTTTTTTTGCTTTTGTGCTTTCATTGTGTGCAATACTAGTCTTCGATAATGATTTGCCGTAGGTGTAATGGTAAGCTGATGTTTCACTTCTGAGCGTCTGTGGCTCACTGAAAGCATACAATGCTATCGGCTCATATGACGTGGCCCCAAGGTCAGTGCCTCACACATCCTACTTAAACTGGAGAACATCTGTGAGGCTGCTATAGAGTAGCTGGGGAAGTAAACTTTGACACAAAGGCTAGCCACATGAGACCAATCAAGAATGTCGAAGGGATTCCTATGGGGATCGATTTGAAAAGGCACACCGTAAGTGTCCTGTCCGAGGTTAAAACCAATCGCTTATACATTTCCTGAGTTTTTTAAAGTCAAACCAGGTATTAAAACAGTTTGGCCTCTGTGACAGCCCTCCGCACGATCTGTCGGCTGGGTAACGCGACCGAGCAGCAAGCCTGCTGGCTCCAACACCAAATAATTTATTCCAAACCACGCCGGCCAAGCCCTGTCTAGACACTTCTAGACGGCTGCCGGCGTCGAGGGATCTAGCGCTCCCTCTCTCCTCGTACTCCTTCGGCCCATCGTTCGTTCCGAACCTGCCCGACAGCTGGCGGCAGTTTGTGGTTAGATGGATGTCCCAACAGATGGCGCCATGGATTTGGGCAGTACTGCCGAGTCATCGTCTGCCATTAAGCACTCGTGAGCCTGTGGCTGCTTTGGCAGTCTGAGCCCTCATAGGCTCTCCACCCAGTGCTTGCAGGCTGCTGAGTCATGTTCCCTCAGCCTTAAAAACCAGATGCATTTGGAAATTGTTCAACTCTGTTTCATATTTATATTTTAATACTCTAAACAATGTTAAGTAATTAAGCATATCTGGTATGAGTGGATCAGATTCTGAGTAAGATCTGCATGCTTGTAGCTTCTGTACTGACTTGCCTGGTATCGAAGCCTTATGCACTTGATCGGCTTTTGGTCCGATTATTATCCCATTATTAGAAAAGCACTGCAAAACAAATTTGCAGTGCAAATGATGCTCTCAGCACCGATGGTAAGGAAATTCAAAACACGCCATAAAAGTAGCTGCTGTATCAGAACCCTACTGAAAGCTTGCGAGCCCAAATTAACTCTAGATAGTAACCTGAAGCAGCTACTATGGCAGCCAGCATTACAGTGCCCCATTTTACAGTACAGTGCAATGACAGGTGGCCATCGAAATTGAGACTGTCTTTGATTATTTTGCAGCTGAGTTTCCACGCTTTTTATTTGTTTTCTGCAAGGCACATACAGTGTATGTCGGTTTGGCTTTTCTGGTTGAAAGTCAACACGTCAAGGAATCCATGGTGTTATGTTAGTTACAAAATTCTATAGTGCTACCACTCTTGCTATTAGGTTGCATCTCATACTGTGTCTCGCTTAGTTAACTCGAGATTTGCTCGATTTTTCTGTTGTGGTCAAACTCCACACCAGAGCATGAATTGTCGTAAAGCTAACTGAATAGAAGCAATTTGCTACTGCTACATAAGATTGGTCTGTGGCATGAAAATGTGCTTAGAAATGAAAAATCTCTAGTCCTGTTGCATATATTGAGTGTCGGTAAAAAACGTTCTAGCCTCTTTTTCTCATTCGCCATGTCATGCTTTCATTTATGACCACACATTTAGGTAGCGCAGTGCTTGTATTCTCAAGCGATATTGACTCTGCTGACTTTTCAGTTATGGGAGTGTCGAATTGGTGAGGTGCTGTTATTTTTTATTTGTTCGCCATTACAGCTTTGAGTGTCTTTTTTACATCGCTTTGTTCTTTAGTTTCCCCTTAAGCTGCATTTTGCTTTTAGGCGAGGCCGACCTCGTTGCAATCCATGTTGAGCAGCTTATCAAAGCAGGTGTGAAGAGTGAAGACGTTGCCGTGATATCGCCGTACAACCTTCAGGTAAGTGTGTGCATTTACCTGCAGTCAGTAGTGTTCTGTCCTCCCTCCCTCCCTCCCCCGTAGGAGGAACTCATTGCCTTCCACTCTCCGACCAACTTCCTGTCGAAGGATGGCTTGCAAAATCAGTTTAAGCATTTTTTTCATACCGTCCACATTGGTGATACATTCGGATCAACGACCCTCGTCGAAGACGTTGGTTTTGGTTTTGTAGAGTTTCTGTTTGACGTGGCTTTCAGTTGTTGTTCTGTTTTTGATGGCCATTTTCAATTAAGGCAAGTTTGTCCTTCGTTTTTTGTTGTTGTCGTTCGGTAATCTGTTTGGCGGACCTATTTCCCTGCTGTGTTTTACTGCGGTGTCGCAACCGACTTGGTTGCGCAAGATCTGCTTGCTTCAGCAGTCGGAAATCGCCCGCCCCCGACCCATTTGGTCGTGGCTCTGTGCAAGTACGTGCTCATCCGTTCAGTTACGTATTCAGCATTTAGCCAATCTTTTTTGCCGCCATCCATACTTGTGCTTTGTGGTCGTATCCTAGCACGCTATCCTTGATATACCTTTCTGGTCGAGAGCACTGACAATTTATTTACTCGGCGATGCTCCTGCAGACCAGGACTGTTCTAGTTGTTTCCCTACAGGTCGAGCTCCTCCGGTCACGGCTATCTGGCAAGTATCCTCGTCTTGAGATAAAATCCGTTGACGGATTCCAGGGACGCGAGAAGGAGGCGGTTGTTATTTCCTGCGTGCGGTCCAATAAAAAAGGTATGGTGTTAATGGAGGCGTTTGTGTCACTAGTCGTACTGCATTTGTCGTATTCGAGTTGTGTTCTTAACATGTGTGTGTGTGTGTGTGTGTGTGTGTGTGTGTGTTTGTGTGTGTGGGTGCCTGTGCGTGTGTGAACATTTGTTTGTGTATGTTGCATGTGCAACAGCTGCATAGGGTTGTATGCTGTATACAACAGCTGCATTTATACTATTGACTTTCCTCCTTACCGAAACCGACTTTCCTCCTAGGGCGTTTATGCTTTGATAAATGTTTCCACCTTATTAACAACATGTGCTCGACTTACCCAAGTGAACCGGTCGATGGTTTTCCTTTGATCCTTTGATAGGTCACTGTATTCAGGTGCTTGTGCTTGATTTGTAGAGAATGATGCAGCTCAGTCATATTCAGTCAACCTTACCTCTCCATACGTGATTGCTCTCTCCCTGCGGAGATACTAACCACGTGGCTCAGGCGATGGGTACTTGTGGACAGATGGGGTGGCTGTTTGTTTCTTATACTTGATTACAAGTGTCATGAGATCTAGAGATGACTGGCCTTAGGTGGTGAAGCCGTGCTTGCTTTCATTGCAGATCCGTGCTTATGTGTGCACGAGAGCCGGAAACTGGAACAGCTAGTACTTGCAACTCTTGGCAATGTTGGTTAATATCAGTTGGGCTGGATATAGCCGATTGTGCCTCTGCAAGGGTATAGACTTTGATGCATCTCCTATGTTGAATGCTTTAAATACACTGTGCTTCATGTCCATGCCAATTGATATAATTCTGAATGCTTTCACGCCTTGGAATATGTATCAAGAGCACTCAGGATAGAAGAGCAGAACTTGGTGCAAATAGAAAAGGAACTGCTAGCTGTTGTATACGGTTTAGAGCTATTCAACCAGTACACCTTTGGTATAGAAGTCGTCGTTCACAGTGACCATTCAAAATCCCGAGGTAGTATACACTCTTCTTCGACGTCGGGCACATCGAATGCCCACGTTGTCGACAACCAGTCTACTGCAACTGTGGTCTACTCAGATGATATTCATACTGCAAATGTCTCGATCGAGTCTGCAATCAGCTCTGAATCGGATTTAGCAGCTGCAGATAACCATGTAGAGATAGAAAATTGGCTTGGCCCTAGCTCACAGCTGAACTTGTGTAGCATGATTGAAGCCCATGGAGTTTTAGCAATACATTATATTACCAAAAAGACATGTTGTGTTAGTTGCTAAAGCTGAGGGAAGATCACAACTGCAATTCGCTTCCAACAGATTGAATTAGTTTGCCTTTCAGTGCCACCCCATGTGTCCTGATGGCATCTGGTCCATGATACTGCATTGCAAATACTTGGTGTTTTCGTCGAGACCTATCAGTTTATGAGTGATTTGCTTGACCGATCATTCGTTAGTGTTGTCTGACGATGTTTAATGACAGTTTTTACCCATGATCAGGTGAAGTGGGATTTCTTGCCGAGGATCGACGTCTTAACGTAGCCGTGACAAGGGCTAGACGCCACGTGATGGTTGTATGCGATGCTCAGACAGTTGGCCATCATGCTTTCCTGCAGCAGCTTGTCGAATACTTCGAAAAATATGGTGAAGTTCGTAGTGCACATTTGTACACAGCAGAAGGCAAGTTTTCTTTCATGCTTGAGTTCTTCTGAACTGCAGATTATACTGCATTTGTCTGTTTATTTTTAATAATCCGTACATTTATCTCAGCAAAGCTCCTTTCTACTGGTAAGACACGGGTCGGCGGACCAGTTGGCATAATGTCCCTATCTTGTGCTGCTGGATTCTGAGAAATTCCAATTCCAAATTCTAAAGACTATTCGGATCTGGTCTTCTGACAAAGAGCGAGTGGCATGATTCACAAAATGACGAGATGAGGCACGGGTACACCCTGCAGATCCAGATTCCGGACTTCTGGTGTCATTGAAGTTGCAGCTGTTCTCTCTGTGGCAACTGAAGCAGCCGGTTGTTAGCCTGTGTTCATTTGATGGCCTGTATCTGTACCCTATTTTGTACGTGTTTAGTGAACGATGTAGGCACGACAGATTTTTATCGGCCTTTGTAGTTGGTGAATCACAGTCGCTTGACTTATTGCTGAACATTATTACTTATTTTCAAAGTTTATGGCTTTTTGTCTCACTTAGAGAGACACTCAGATTAGCAGCACGAGAATGAGGCACACAGTGTGGGAATCTTAAGGCACATTTGAATTTAGTAGGAGATCTTTAAGGTTAGTAGATCTTTAAGGTATGTGTCATGTCCTTTGACGTGACCAGATAAGACACTATATTAGACTGTGATAGCCTACTTTGCAAGTAGTTAACTATATTCGAGCCAGTAGTTTAAGCTATGGCAGTATGATGATGACTTCACACCCAGGTGTCCTTTTTTGCCCGCACTCGTCGTCATAGTAACTGGTTCGGATTACACCATTTAGCCGTTTTGGAAAGTCTGCAACGGCATTAAATGATTTCAAAGAAAGTGCCAAGATTTTTATTTGCATAGATGATTCATTTGTATAGCACCCTAAGAGTACCTAATCTTTATCCAGGCACTTAACATTTGCCACAGAGCACAGCCCACGTCGTCCAAAGCGAGTACCTTCACCCCTGGTCAACGTATCCTTCATTTTATTGGTGGCTTGCAGTGAATGGTTTTAGCATAATTGCAGTTTTGTAATTTAGGCACTGACTGTATTCCAGTCCTTACAATCCTCACATGTCAGATTCGATTTTGTAGTATTACGTTTTGCTCCTGCTCGTGCTGTTTGTCTACTTTTGCACTGTGCTGTTGGCATAAGTAGCACATAATCAGCAAAGCTGAGACAAATCTTACTGATCATATCTTGTCTATTTAATCCGTATGCGAGTTCCGTAGAGAACTTGAGATTTGCATATATTGGGCTCGCTTAGGGCAGTATGGCTCTAGAGAACTCAAATGCTGGTCAGAAAATTAGTCCACCAGTCTTACCCTTGCCTTAAAGAGAGCTATTTTTTGTCGTTTGGGGTTGTAGGATATTGCATCGGTGAAGATTCGAGCCAGCCTGTACTTGAGCTGCAGAGGGACCTCGAAGATTCGGCTGAAGTTGCCGAAAAGGCGAGAGATGCACTCTCAGCATCAGTCGTTAGAGCTCCTCGAACTGCAAAGATTACCAAGATTGGCAAGCTTGTGACCACTGTTACGTCATCAAAGCAGACTGTGAGGCTGGCAGACAATGTTGCAGAAATAATGTAGGTGTCTTAGCTATGTTATGTGGTACTTGGTGCTTAAATCCAGATGCTTACGTTTGTCTATAAGGTTTGTAGGTGTTGTAACCACTTTATCTGGTACCTAGTGTTAGTCTAGGTGCTTAAATTTGTCCTTTAGTGTTTTAGTTTGTCCTTAATTCTATGTAAGCTGCTGATCTTTTAGTTTATCTGCTCTTTTCTTATCGATCGAGAATGAAATGCTGTCTTGTAGTTCCGTTAACAAGCCTCAAGATGATGAGCGCCGGCGGGTACTCGAAAGCATCATCACTGACTTCTTAAATGATAAGACCCGTCAGGAGCATGCATTCTCCAATGAGCTCAACTCGTTTGAGCGCCGTGTTGTGCACGAGGTAATTCTCTGCCAATTGCCGTGCTATAGGCTTGTTCATGATTGTCTTCTTTCTTTTTGTGGTCGTTTGCAGCCATTTGTGTACGCCATTAACGATTAGTTACTGATGGTAGCTTCTGCAATCCTTTCTCTGCCCATCTTGCTCTGCATCCTAAATCTCGCCGATGTCGCTGTGTGTCGACATATTGGCTTTCTACTTAAGCAGATATGCCTTTACAAGTGGTCCCCTGCCTTTAGCTTCAGAATTTGCAGCTTCTGAATGGGATATAGTTTTTGCTGCGTAGTCTCACTTGCTGACTAGGAACCTCGTTATGAGGGGTCTATTTGCTGGTTTTAGATTTTCACTGATCTATTTATTAGTAACTGAATGTATGCGATGTGCTTAATAGCATATTTTTACATTTAGAAGTCTGCATGGTTCAATCCTCTCACTTACTGTGCCAAGCTGCAGTATCATAATAGCAAACAGCATACATGTAAGTAGTTGTTGGATTACCGTATCCGTCTTAATTAGAAGGAGGCAGTAAGCTAGAGTTCGTAAGTAAGGTAGATACCTCTTTTTGATTAGGAGATGGCATCGCAGCTCTCTTGAGTCGTTCGACCCCTATTCACCCTCACCATTCACGATTGCAGCTTTGTCAACTATTTGCTGTCATAGATACCAGTTTCAATCGTAGCAGAGTGCTTCCAATTGTCTGTTGGTGGGTATAACTGCTAGAATTTACCAAGGTCACTTACTAGACTAGACCAAGGAAAGCTAAGTTGCTTTGCCTTTCCATTAGCATATTTCGGTGTTTCTTTTGCATTGGGGAGTCCAGAACCATTCGCAACCTGGTTTGGCCAGTGGTTAAGGTGCTCTCCTTTAACGACCGAGGTTAAGTTGAATATGGTGACATAGCATATGGTGACCGAAGTTGTGCGCTCGAGCCCTGTGGCATATGTGAAGCGCCTGAATAGAGGTCAAGTTCTCTTATGGTGCTATACAGATGAATTATATAATCCAGAAGATGGCGACATGTACCCTTCTATGTGACTTTATTTGTTAACAGTGGTATACTATTCTCGAGTAGCCACTAGCTGAACGAGCCCATAACAACGTAGCTGATTTAATAGCCTCATTTATTTAGCAGCTTAATAGCCTCTATGGCTGTCACCACCGATTGCAAAAGCATATTCTGTTTTATATATACCTTTAGTATGACATAGCCCTCCACGATTCTTTATGACCTTCCTTATCTGCCCAGGCATAGAGGCCGCAAGCTTCTGCATTGTCTCCTTTGCTGTAGCAGTCCACAGAGCCTTAATTTTACTTAAAAAAAATGATGTCAGCCAAACACCAGGCCTCAGCTCCACTTGGATGCTATCCCGTAAAATTAAATATAACTTCAGTTCTGACGACTAGCTGAGCCACTGCTTCAGCACCTAACCGGATTCGTCAAATTTAATAACCTGGAAGTATGCTTAGGGTCGTTATCTTGCTGCCAAATATACTGATCGCCAAGCAGAGTTTTGTTTTGCAATTCTGCCCCCTGAACCACCTGTAGGTTCGTGTTAGTCCATAACCTGATCTGATCGTTTTGATCTGATGCAGAGCCTTAACACCTTTTGCTGGAAATCTGCCCCAAACCACTAATTTGGTGCCGATATTCACTGTAGGTTGAAGGTAACCATGTCGATACGCCTCATCTTTCCTTCGGTTGACATACACGAGTCGCATTCCGTTACCAAATATCGTCAGCTTGCTTTCGTCTGTCCATAAAATATAATCCCGTTTGTCTTCTCGTCCAGTTGGCGTGGTCGTGGGTCCACCTGTAAGCTGTCTGCTTGAGGATGGCTGGTGAACAGAGGCTTGCGTTTTGCAACCCACCGGAAAATGCCACTCTTAGTAACCTCTTGCTGACCGTTCCGTATCTTCATTAATATCCATCCATGTAGCATCCTTTATGATTGTGCAACTGCAAGGCTCGAAGTTATATTCTGTAGTGCTACCAGCTTATTTAGCCAGTTGCCCCTGGCGTAGGTCTTTACGGCCGGCTAGATCAGTTGGTTGGGCCATCGATCCAGTCCCAGTGTATTTGTTGATAGTATAGCCAACGGTGAATCCCATAATGCCTATCCGTTATGCCAACCCGGAAGTGTGGATATTGGATGGACATAGGTGTTATGCAGGTTGACACTACTTATGTTGGGAAGTGATTATGATAATAATGCATTTGATATAGCACTCTCGGAGACCTCAGTCTCTTTCTAGGCACTTGGCATTTGCTGCAAAGGAAGCACGATCGAATGGTTATTGGTTGCATGCTCAATAAACAACAAGTATAACATGGTTAGGGGTGACATGCACAGGGTCAGCATGCAAGTTTGGTTAGTGGCAATATGCACAGTGTCAGCACGCATAAGCGCATAAAGGTCGAATCACAAGGACCAAGTAAATGCTGTGATAAATAGCCGTGTTTTTAGTTTTTTTTTAAAATGTGGTTAAGTCAGGAGATGTCGTGACACAAGTTGGGAGTGAGTTCCAGGCTTTGGGAGCATACTAACTAAAGGTTCGGTCTCCAAAGGATTTGAGGCTCGGATGAGGTGCATGTAAACAGTTAGATTCCGGAAAGCAGGTGTTACGATGCTTTGCCTGGTGGGGAAGTAGATTTGATAGGTAGGCTGGAGCCAAAGAGTGAAGATACCTAGAAGTGAGATACAAAACCTTGAAGTCGATGTGCTACTTGATTGGGAGCCAGTGCAGGTCATCGAGAAATGATGAGATGTGGCACCTGCGACACTCACGATAGGCAAGCCTAGCTGCAGAGTTTTGCACTTACTGTAAGCGCCTGATTGCATAGGTCAGTAGACAAGCAAGCAGATGATCAGCAACAAGGAATCCTGAAAGATGTCATTATCTTTAAAGTAACAAATATACTAACTGAAATGGTTCGATTTTAGCATTGTTAAGCCTGTGAGTAGGATCACTATAGCTGCCTAAAAGGATACGATTGGATAACTCTCGGCTGGCCGAAATTCCCAGATGCTCTAAGGGTTTGGTTTTTGTCCTGGCAAGTCCGAACAATGGGAATTAGATGGTGCAAGGATTTTTCTTAACTGATTGTATATGCACTAAAACGCAAAAGTATTGGGACAGTCTAGATGTGCTCGATCAGCAGCTTTTCCTAATACCCCGACTAGATCTGAGCCTGGATGTAGGTTCTTTCTGCTAATTATTGGAGACTCAAATATGATTTGCCACGATAGTAATGCAAGTTTTGCACAATACACCTATAATGATTCATAAACTCCCGTAAAAATTGTGGGTTTGACCAGAATAGATATTCGACCCTTTCATCAGCTCATGTCGAAACCATATCAAATCGACTGGAATTGTAAAGTCAACCTATTCAACCTTATTGATTTCATCGGGAAAGGCTCGCCAGTCGTGCCGAAGGACACCGAGTTACCAAACTTCGTAGGTGGTAAAGTTATGGCAGTGTTTGAGGCTGGACACTTGTAAAGTCAAATTGTTACTATTCTATAAAAACCAAAGAGTACGGTTTCTTACAGCGTGAAGGAGGTAGTGAAGAGTGTGCATTGAAAGTTCTGTCCAGGCCCTCCCTGCGCTATCACTAAGTAGAAAGAAATATCCAAAAGTTGGAGGCAGATAAGGACTGCTCCCCTTCGGCACAAGCTCATGCTTCGAGTGTGCAAGCATCGTCTGAGAACCAAGTTAGCCGTGATATCGTCAGAAGGTGATTAGATGAGGATAGTATGCATTCTCGAGTCGTTAAGAGGAAACCACCCCTGTCCGTAAAGAATATAGTATGTTATGTACAGAGGGCCTAGGCTTGGAACCACTGGACTGCTGAAGATTAGGGTAGAGTTGTATGGAGTCACGAATGCAAATTAGAACTTGTTTCGAACTGCAGCAACAGGCTTTACGTGCGTCGGCTACCCAACGAAGCCAAATACCCAACTCACCCAAATACCTGCAGCCAGCTGTCGAAGTCTGGGGGAAAGGTGACATTGTACAGGGGTACTACATCAGAAATGGCACCGGAATCCTTACTATTAGGCATCATGACCCTAAAAGTATATTTAGACCTTCAGAACAAAGGACTACCAAGGAGGATGGCACTTCGAGGACTGGATTATATTTACTGCTGCCAAAATTAAGTAGTTTTTTAACAACTTATCCTGAGTTCAGTTGCCCTGCGGTGACGGTTATGGAAAGTCAAGTCAGTCTCCGGGCCTTATCCCGATCGATCATATGTGGGGTGAGGTCGAACGACAGTTACAGTAACTGGCCCTTTGTAACACATTCGATGTGTTTTTTGAGCAGATGCAGTGAGCCAGAGGTAATATAGCTGCTGACGTTTGCAACTGTTAGATCCAATGCTTGGGAGTTTACGACAGCTCATTGCAAATATGTAATGTATCTTCGTCTGTAACTCCATAAAGCTATAAAGACTATGTGGGTGTTAGGCAGGAGAGTTTTTTATAGCGCACTCCCAGACTAAGCCGCTTTCGGTACGCATTCGGTAGCCAACAGACTTAATCTCACGCAACAAAGAGAAAGGGGGAAGCATAGCCGAGTCAGGAGAGCAGTTGAGGTAGCAAGTAGCATGGAAGTAGCAGCTCATGACCGCTGGAAAGGATGAGCCATAGTCGGCAGCCGGAGAGTAGTTGTCGTTGCGTAAGAATTGTGGAAGCAAGTTCCACAGTCTAGGACCTGCAGAGCTGAAGCTTCTGTCGCCAACGGCCTTTAAGCGGAGGAATGGAACAGCTAATTTATTGTCCACACAGGACCTGAGGGCGTGAAGAGGCTGAAACTGGTGCAGCAGTTCAGCTAGGTATGGAGGAGCCAAGCCATGGCAGGCCTTGTGGGTCAGCGTAAGAACTTTGCTCTGTATCCGTTGATCAGCCAGCATCCACCCTAGCTCTTTTAGCAAAGGAGAAACGTGGTCAAACCTCTGGGACTTGAAGACTAGCAGCCATATTCATAGTCAGCTGCAGTGGTCTAGTTGCTTTCTTTCATAGCCCAGCCAAATAAGGGAGGTGCAGTGTGAGATTAACTTGAGGATTTATGTCCGGTACGTTTTAATTACGAGAACATGTTGCTTTTTCTAATGGCAACCCTGGCAGATACTTTTGGTGACAGCAACATTCGATATTTGCATAACTTGCTGGAGATTAGGTAGCCGTCATAGCGGCTGCCTCAGCCATCCAAATGCTTGTACCTTTTGAGTGCAGCTGCAGAAGAGCTTTAGCCGCTATCACTCCCACTTGCAGTGGACATTAAATAATTGCCTGCTGCAGGACTCCAGTCCAAGTCCTAGGCTGTGAAATGTTAGCACCTCAACTCTACATGCACTTTTAAGCAAGTGTCTCGTTACAATGCATTAATGCTACTGTGTTATTTTTATATCCTATTTGTTGCTAACTGCATCATGTGTTAAGCACATATTTTCTATACTGGTCAGAGGTTATTTACTAAGATCTTAGAATTAATGCTATTTTTATTATGCTTTGCTGGACCAGTTTCTAGTCGAGGCAGTGCATACGTAGGTTGTAAACAAGTGCAACACTATTCCTGTATTACCACTGGCTGCAAGAGTTTTTGGCCTCGTCTGGTAGGGGGCATGGAATAGACGTTTTTCATAGCAACAAAACAGATCGCACGAAGAATCCTTACAAGAATGCTCGTGGGTTGTATGTAAGTTGTGTGACTGTCCAACACATCTCATAGAACGGACAAATTTGTAATGGGACAGCCTATACTTTGGCTGTAGCTAGAGTTTCTCCAAAGCTGATTGGCTCTTGGATCGGTGGTTGCATCCTTTTTTCTGGCATACTATTCAGAACTGAGCACTGGCTCATCATTTATAGAAGCAGCAAGTGTTCGTACAACTTGCCTTTCATTTGATAAGCAGGTGCTCCCATAGCACTGCAGCAAATTGACGGAAGCATGCGTATTTCATGTCTGTGACTTGGGATGCATAGCATTAATATCTGCTTGCAGGTCCATGTACCAGATGATAGTGTGTTTGTGTGTGTATATGTGCGTGCACTTGTGTGCGCGTTTGTGTGCATATGTTCATGTTTGTATGTAGATAGGCAAATGAATAGGCTAGCCTGTGCATGCATGCATGTTTATTAGTAACTGTATATTTATGGCAGGTTGCATGCTATATAGGTACACTAGTGTGAAATGTGCATAGTCGTTGTAATATATCGCTAAGCACCTTGATGGTCGTTCAGCTGAGATCATTTGTGTGGTAGTAGATTCAGTTGCTCTCATCGGAATCACTGGCCGGTAATCCTGAGTAATCGTACTTGGGATGGCCAGATCGTTAAGCATGGTTTTTAATATAGTTAAGATAGGTTTGATGATGCCAAGGATAGAGCCATTGTGTGTGCGATGCTGTGGACTGAACGTGTTCCTGAGCACATTGCCTTGTGCAAACTCGTTGTATGACTCCATTGTTTAATTGCAGATCGCTGAGAAGCTAGGTCTTGGACATCAGAGCAAAGGTGAAGGCCAGGAGAGATACGTAGTCCTTTTGAAGGTGAGCATGACTAGCGGCCAATCTTCAGAAACTCGGCAGCCGGACCGTGCAGTGTCAAGGCAGATTACAGCCGCCTTGTCTCCTGTTGTCAACACTGCATCTCTGGCGTCGTCTTCTCATGGTGCTACTGCAAGCCATCCACACTCCGGGTTTACTTCGGCTCCAAATGCTGCCACTACCGGCTCACAGGCACATACCAGCAGCAGCAGTGCTTTGTTGACGACCACATCATTACACGACAAAGCAAACAAGTCAGTTGCCAGCAGCTCAGAATCTAGTACCCACTATCCTACCAAAACTTGTGCCATATGTCAGGCTGCAGTGCCTGCAGCTAATTATGATCTCCATACAATGGGCTGTGGCAGATCTCGTAGGCCGTCTGCTCCCCCCACTACGCCCGGAGTAGTCAATGAAAGCGATGCATCAGGCCGCGCAGAACGTGTCAACCAGGACGTAAGTGGTATGCACTCTTCGACGAAGTCTAAGAAGTGCAAGCAGAAGCTGAAAGCGCCGTGCGGTGGCGGCCAGCGTGGCTCGTCTTCGGCAGCTGTGACTGCACCGGAAGACGACTTTGACGAGCTCCTTCGAGAAGCTTCACGTCACAACGCTTCCTGCGGCTTTGGGCTGTCCTGCAAGACCCCGGTGCTGACCCTAGGGCAGAACTGCGAGTTCTGCGCCTGCCGCTTCTGCCTCGCTCATCACATGCCCGAGGTGCACGGCTGCGGCGCTGCAGCCAAGGCGCGCGCCAGGCAGCTGGTGAGTCGCGAGGGCGCGTCCTACGTCGGCAGCGGCGGCAGCAGCAGCGGGCTGCCGAGCAAGAAGCCGAGCGCTCAGCAGCGCTCCGCGCTCGAGCGTAAGCTGTCCAAGAAGCTCGATCAGATGAGCGAGCAGAGGCGAGCGAAGGCGCCGCCGTCTAGTGGGAGCACGTGATCCTCACCGCCTGCGACTGGATAGTGTTTTCCTTTGATTGGCCGTTGCCCACTACCGGTCGCAGCCATTGAGCCGAGCCGCGAAGCCAGCCGTGGCAATAAATAGACCTCACGACTGATCATTGACTCTGCGTGGCTTGCATCTCCGCCGAGGTCGGCTCGTGCCGATCGCATCGCTTGCGATCAGGCTTTCCTATAGGTCGCTCAGCGCCTGCCGCTGGGCGACCGGCGAATTGCATGGCACAACTTCCGTCGAGAGGGCCAGTCGTGCAGGCTTGCCGGTGCCCGACTTCAAAAGACCGAGTCATCGTCGATGCTGCCTTCGTATTGCACGAAGTCGGTGAGCGCTCCGTTGTTGCCCATGAATAGCCGGGCACAGTAGGGTGAGCATGAGTGGAAGACGAATGGGACGTTTCGAACGCCGTATATGCTTCCTGGGCGGATCAGCCGTAGCCCTGGTCCGAAGCTTGGACCTTGGCAGCAGTCGCACTTTTTTGCACTGCGAGGAAAAATGGTCAACGTTCATTTGAGGCTTGTAGCAGTCAGGCACGGCTCACATACATATATATATGTGTGTGATTAAGCGAAATGCTTCGGCAACAATGCCACAGCAAGTGTATGCAAGCTGACGATCTAGGCTGAAAAGAGTGTGTGCTGCTTTTTCTGTTTATTCTAGCGTCAAATAATTGAGTTCAAATTGTTTTAAGGTTTAAACGTAGGTACAGATTATAAGCCAAAAGAAAACACCAACCTTAAAAGTCATTCCCTTTGAAGGACAGGCTAGGTGTAGAAGTATAGCTGTCCATCGCAGGACATACAGTTGGCGACAGAAGCTTTAGCTCTGCAGGTCCTAGACTGTGGAACTCGCTTCCACAATTCTTACGCAACGACAACTACTCTCCAACTGCCGACTATGGCACATCTTTTTCAGCGGTCCTGAACTGCTACTTCTATGCTACTCACTACCTCAACTGCTCTCCTGACTCTGCTATGCTTACCACTTTCTCTTTGTTGCGTGAGACGAAGTCTGTTGGCTACCGAATGCGTACCGAATGCCGCTTAGGCTGTGAGAGCGCTATACAAAACTCTCCTGCGTAACACCCACATGGTCTTTATGACTTTGTGGAGTTACTGACGGAGATACATTACATTACATAATGTGGTGATGCAGCTCATGAAATGCACACATTACAGCCTATCACGAAACATATCTCCTTGTTAGGCCTCTTTCGTCTAGGTCAGTGGTTCTCATTCTTACTAATGCCGCGACCCTTTAATACAGTTCCTCATGTTGTGGCGACCCTAACCACAAAATTATTGTGTGCAAAATGTGGAATGCCCGTTTTTCGATGGTCTTAGGCGATTCCTGTGAAAGAGTCATTGCATCTGAACCAATCGTCGTCGGGGCCTGCATCCGATAAATCAGCCTAAGAGACTAAAGAAAAAAAGGTTAGCTGATTTAACAGCCCCATTCGTATAGCAGCAGAAGAGCCTTGGTGGCTTGCAGTTGGCAACAAAGAATCACTTACTGCACTATTCGAACCCACGACCCCGGTCGTGAAGAGCGAGCAACCTACCTCCAGGGCTATCACGGCTAAGAATACTCCAACTCTACAAGCACATAATTATAATTACGATATAAACTTATGCATACGTATACGTGTATTTTCGTGTGTTTCTGTCGTTCCTTCACAACACCATAAAGACTAATTAGGCTACAATGGACCTTACCGGAGACTTTTATTGCTTCAGTTCCTTTCTCGGTGACTCCAGCTAACGTATCTCATCGGAAGGCTGGGATCCGTGAGCTGGAATTTTGAGGTGGGGATGCATGCTGCTAAGACGCAGCGACAATCCGTGAATGGGGCAAATGTCAGAATTTCTTCTATGTATGTATATGCTTGAGTGCAGTAGGTGGGCAGAGAAAAAGTGCCTAATGTAGCTTAGCAGGCATGAACGAATTTTCCTGACTCAATAGTACTGATAACTGCCTGCTTGGGGCATCCTTCAGATGGCTCCTAAAAATTACACGGCACTGTACAGCAATTGTAGCTAGCTAGTCTTGCTGTCTTGCGACCGGCGAAAATCCAAGTCAGCAGGATTGACCTCGTGATTTCAGTCTAGTAGCCACGAAACTAACCGGCTGATTGTTGTTAGCTACCGCATCCGATGACCTCAGAATCCACGAAATTATCGGCAGTATTAAGTAAATCACAACCTGATTGCATGGTATCACTAAGCAGCTCGGATGTTGAGCCCGGGAGCAGCGACTCGCTGTGAGCACTAAATACCTTTTTAGCACCGAGTTGGCTTCACCAGGCAGACTATCGCCATAGCGTCGGTCCAAATTGAGCTGCTTGAATGCCAAGGCAGCAAGGTCAACAAGGCGCTGCGGTGCAATAATGTGCATATAGTCTGGCCAAAGTAGGGGGTGCATGAAATTGTTTCGAACACGGATGTAAGTTAGCCTCGGTAACGTCAAAACGCTGCAGGGCAGGCCGATGAGTTGGTTGCCTTCCACGAAGAGCACTTGCAGGTTTCGCAGGTGGCACACTTCGCTGGGTATCGCAAGCAGCTTATTGTACGAGACGTCCAGATACTGGAGTGCCTTTAGCTGGAATAGACTGCAAAGCAGAGTTATTGATTTCAATAGAAAAGGTGAGACAGAGCGCAGCATGGCACGAAACCGAGCAGGCACAGACAAAGCGTTGCTTGGCTACAAGGGCTAGTAGCTTAAGCCCACATGTGTACCTGTGTACAGGTGCACTTCTTACCGACGGCTCGTCATTAGCAAGCTCACCTGGATGGCAGGTGTGAGATTAGGCAAAACGATACTTCAAGGGTCCGTAGCTGCTGGAGTCGAGAGATTTGATCAGGAATTTCGCGTATTGGGTTGTTTCTAAGCTTGAGAACCTCAAGGCTGGTGATAAACAGGACTTCAAATGGGATTTCCTAAGAAGAAGTGGAGGTCACCGACTGAGAGCTGCAGCTACGAAGCACTCGAATTCGTAGCTGCGATCAATGCAGTGTCGATGCCGGCGAAAGAAAGCAGCGGTTGCATGAGGAGCCAGTGCACTGCTTAAATGTCACCACATCCTGACCACCCCTGCTACTAGTTCGTGCCATCAATGCAATGTTCGGCACGGTATACTAACCGTGAAGTTGTTATAGGACAAATTGATGTACTTGAGTGTGCTAAGAAGCGGTGTAATATCTGGCATCTTCGATACGAAATGAGCCTTGAGGCTGAGCACTGTCCCACCGCAGAGGAGAGCATCCAGTAGGGCGACATCATCCGGAGTGATGTCAGCGTTTACAGCAGCTGAGAAACAGAAGACATAAAGACATTAACAACTTGAAGCGCAAGTAGTGTGACTCTAAACGGCAAGTACTTTGGTAAAGGTTCTATCCTATACACGAGAGTTAATGACGCATCTGTGTCATTCGATGTGTAAAAGAACTCCGGCACTCTATAGGGCGAGCGTTCCACATCTGCGGCTGGTGGATTAACGGCAAACCAGATAATCTATACTTCAGCAAAGCAAGAGCTTGTACAGTCATACAGTGCATCTGGGTAACGTCAGGACTCAATTCGTGAATGTTAGCGCTTAAACTGTCATGCTTTGGTGTTGACTCGAACCCACAACGACTCAACTCATTGCAATGGTCTGCTCTCAAAGGTGTATCGTGAGTGACCACAGCAATCCGCTGGTGGCTAAAATGAATAAATCAAGATACTCACAAAAGGGTGATCGTGTTCTTTGGGAGTCCATGAAGTGTGTAGCAGGGTAGGCTTGAACTAATATGTTGTTCGGTGGCATTGCCGTTTTTCTAAAAGGTGATGTCTCATTACAGCAGGGCAGTCATGTACCGTAGCTCAATAGAACATCATCTCCGTCTAGGCACTTCACATAAACTTGAAGCAAAGTGTGGGTTATTCAGCACACACAAGCACATACCACTGGCCATTCGATCATGGTTCCTACAGCATATGTAAAGTTCCTAGAAAGTTTAAGTTCTCTGAGGGCACTATACAAAAGCATTATTATTATTACGTCCCTAGTCGGCAATGGTTTCTTTAGTAAGTCGCAGTAATTAACACGATAATTACAATAATCTCGAAGTAAGGTGCATTCGCGATCAGCTCCCTGTATTCGTCTTCTGGCATAAGGCACGAGGAAGAAAGTGCTTGCCAGTGAATCATCTGTATTGCTGATCCTCGATTGATCATAGAAACAGACGTGCAATTAGACCTAGCTTAATCAAAACTGAAATGTTCCTAATACAAAGGTTTTGATTTTTGAACGATATTGCATTGTAGCATCGACGGATTATTGCAGAGATTGGTTGTATCATAAATCCAGCTTCGGATGATACAATCTCGATGGTTAGCTTGAATTCCTCCTCAGCAGTGGCGATTGTGAAGAACTAAGCCCAGTGGCATTTCTGAGGCACAAGAACATAGAACATAAGAACATTTTGAAGGTAATGCCAAAGTTTTAGATCTTGAAGTGGGCCAGGAAGGCTTACATACATCATCACACTTGATCTTATAATCACCAAAATCAGCCTTCAATTTTATGTTGTCTTATACTCTAATATATGTTATAACTTACCCACAAGATGTGAAAGGTAAGTCAAGATTATGGAAAAGGTTTCTAAATTCTCCGTGCTTAAAAAAATTATTGGATAATACTTACATAAACGTCTCCTCACTAATTAGCATCATCTCAAACTTTTAATAAAAAGAAATTTATCTAGCTGTGGTGCAATCCTGAGGGATGTCATACATAGCACACTGGGCTGGGAATGTATGTCTTGTAGCCTCTTTTTGAAGTTACTGCCTCTAAAACTAGAGGAGAAAGTTCTTTCCTTCCATCAATTTACTATTGTTTCGTTTGTCCAAAGTTATACAAGATCATCGAAAGAAGCTGCAACGAAACTCGAAAGCTCGAAAACCGTGGCATTATATAAGCCTGGGGCCTCAATGGCCCAATTCTCGTTTTGCCTTTGGCAGGCGTGCGTGCGCGCGCGCGCATGACCGCTGGAAAGGATGAGCCATAGTCGGCAGCCGGAGAGTAGTTGTCGTTGCGTAAGAATTGTGGAAGCAAGTTCCACAGTCTAGGACCAGCAGAGCTGAAGCTTCTGTCGCCAACGGCCTTTAAGCGGAGGAATGGAACAGCTAATTTATTGTCCACACAGGACCTGAGGGCGCGAACAGGCTGAAACTGATGTAGCAGTTCAGCCTGGGGCCCAATTCTTGTTTTGCCTTTGGCAGGCGTGCGCGTGCGCGCGCACACACACACACACACATACACACACACACACACAGAGACAAACACACATTTACGCGAATGAGCTAATGCCCGCATGCACACGAATGCATACACATGCGCACATGCATATGCATACACACACACACACACACACACACACACACACATATATATATATATATATACTGTACCTGCATATACACTTAATAATAATAATTATAATGCATTTGTTCAGCACCCTCAGAGAACTTAATCTCTTTCTAGGAACTTTACAGATGCTGTAAAGAAATTGTGACCCAATGATTAGTGGTAACATTAGCGATGTCATCAAGTATGGCATTGTAAGATGTGACATGCACAGGGTGAACATGGTTAGTAGCAGCATGTACAGTTTCAGTAGTCATAAATGCACACAAAATTAATTACAAGGATTCACTAAATGTTGTAATAAACAGGTGCATTTAAGCTTCTTTTTGAATGTCAGGTCGTGATGTCAGTCAGAAGTGAGTTCTAGGGTTGGGGACCATATAAACTAAAGGCCCAGCCTCTAAGGTTTTGAGGTTCGTAGGAGGTTTAGCTAAACGATTTGAGTCAGAACAGCGGGTGGTACGATGCTTGCAAGGAAATATTTCTGAATTCTGAAAAAATATATTCTGAAATTTTCTGGCTGGAGCCAGAGAATAAAGACACATTAAAGCAAGTGGCAGAACCTTGAAGTTAATAACACTGCTTGATTTAGGGGCCAGTGCAGGTCTTCGAGTAGTGGTGTGATGTGGCAACTGCATCGCTTACGACAGACAAGCCTGGCTTGTGCACATACTGTAAGCACCTCATGGCACCGCCGGTAGGCTAGCAACCAGGGAGTTACAGAAGTTACAGCAGTGAGTTGCATAATTCCAGACGGGATGCTAAAAACGCATTAACCAATTTAGATATAGTATCTCTGTCTAAGCAAGCCCGAATTTTAGAATTGTCATGCAGTTGAAAGAAGGCAGACTTGACTGTGGAGTTGACGTGTTCATCTAGTGAAAGGTCACTTTGGAACAGGACACCTAGATTACGTGTGGAATCAACAGGAGATATGCTGGCAGAGCCAATTTTGAGCGATAATCTTTCCAGTTTGAGTCAAGCTTGGTTTTCAGATAACTAGTAAGATGGTTTTATCGTCTTCTACCTGAAAAAGTTTGTTGGAATTCATGTGTAGATGTTAGCAATACATGAATCAAGGGAGTTGAGAGCTCGTCCTGCTGGAGGAATGGGATCAAAGAAAGGTTCAACTGAGTGTCAGCTGTACAGAAGTAAAAGCCTAGGTTGTACTTGGCAATCATATCGGCAAGAGGGAGAGTATATGCTGTGAAAAGAACCGGAGCGAGCACAGAGCCCTGAGGTACCTCGTACTTCAGCGGTTCTTCGGATGACCTTTGTCCATTCATATCAATACTCTATAGTGTCCCACTGAGATACGATCTTATACCATTATCGTGCAGTGCTCAGGAAGGACTTTGTGATCAATTGTATCAAACGCTGCCGAAAGATCCAGCAAAACAAGCAGAGAGACTTTGCCCAAGTCTGCATTTCTAAGAAGGTCATTACACCCGACGCAATGTTGACTCTGTGGAGTGATTAGCTCTAAATCCAGACCGGTGCTTACTTGCTAGGTTAGAGGTTTCTATATTAGAGTTCAGCTGGTCAGTCAAAACTCGTTCCAGTGTCTTTGATAAGAACGGTAGAAAGAAGACTGTGCGGAAACTACTTATGCATCGAAGAAGTAGGACAGTGAGAATAGGGTCTAGAGGACTGGTAGTCTTATTTGGTTGTGAGACGAATTTCCGGAGAAGGTCACTCGTGTCCTCCTTGAATGTAGTCAATGAGGTAGTGCACCGAATTGAGGGACAGGAGTCATTGATTGATGTTATTGAGGGGCGGGAAGCCAGAGGAGTTGATGCAACCTTAGGGACGACTCTCTGATCTAGTCTTTCTTCTGACAAAGAAGCAAGAGAAGCGAACGCCTAGGTCACCACAAGGATCGCTGGGTAAGGAGCTAACCTGGGGACGGTTAAGAAGATGGTGGATGGTAACCAGCATTCTTGGATTTTGCACCCGTGATTCAACAATATTTTATAGAAGCTAGACTTGGCCTTTGACCGGATCGATTGGTATGATCTACAGTAGTCTTCATACACCTGACGATGCAGCCCTGGTCTTTTGTATACTTTCTCAAGCTTTCGCTTAGTAGACCTAGCTAGTTTTATGTCTGCCGCAAGCCACAGGCCGTCTGGGCAAGGGTGCACATTGTGCTTAGTCAGTGGTGAAAACTAGTTAAACACGTCAGCGAGTGTCGTGTTGTAGCATTCTATCAACGATAAAAGGTTGGAAGGTGGATTGAGCAGCAGTGGCAAAGAAGGTATTTTCGCTCTGACAGCATCGATGTCAAGGTTTGTGAAGTTTTGCAATTCACAGACGTGAAGCAAAGCATACACTGTATGTTGAATAAGATCTGCATGTGGTCAGATAAGCAGACTTTGGTATAAATAGAAGCTGACAGCATACACTTGTAGGAAAATAGTTGATCGAGTGTGTGCCCCCTGTTTTGAGTGGGGTCATGCAAATGAGCCACAAGAGAAAAAGAGTCAGCGAGTGCACGAAATTCGGCACTTAAGGAGTCAGTTAAATCGTCAACACGGATATTGAAAAAATCCCCCATAACGATGAAAGATCGATTTCTTGAGCATTGAATCGAAATGAGATCAGAGGAATCTGATATAAATGAGAAAACTTGGTATCTAGGGGTGTCATATTACTGCCATACATTTTGTATAGAACTGAACCGAGTTCTAATACTCGTGACCGGTAGGTTTGCATCCACTTAAGTTGATTAGCACACCAAAAGTGCCAGCACGTTCGGGCGATGTTTGCTTCTGAACGTTCGAGCAAGCGTTGTCCAGTAGCTTTGCCGTTAAAATGCACGTATCTGAGAGCCAAACTAGTAGCTCGAATAGTCTTATTGTGAAGTGGTGAGCCTAAGGTTTTCGATCACCACTTACACAACAACGACGCTAGTAACTTACTGATAAACCAGTACGGATGGTCGCTCTGATGGCTGTTCCTTCGGGACCTCGTAAAGCACAATTTCTGTATGAGCTACTCCAGTGTCGGCGATCGGCATTGCTGGATCATATTTCGGCAGCGCTCGTATGGAGGCTCTGACATCCTTACCATCACCGGCTGCTTTGCGAACCTGTGAAGCCAGCAGAGCTGCCATCTGCAGCAGAAGTTGACGCTGAGGTATCCTACCTCCTGCTACTGCGAAATTCGAAGGAGGATGGGGGAGGCCTACAAAATAGTTTCTATGCACGATGTAACAGGCCATTACTCGGCGTACTACTGCTAGGAGTGGGTCTACTGATAGCCCTCTAATAAAAAACAGACGCCAGGCTTGCCGGTGAGACAGTTTGAAAAATATTAACCATCATCTAGCTTACCAGATATCGGTATTTCAGAAGACATGTCTTTAACAGTCAGTAATGGTTCAGCTGCTTCTCTTTGGAGCATCTCAGAAACCAGCATGGTAAGCTTTTTGAAATTGTGCTTCGAGTAGATGATTTTCTCGACACGCGAAACGGGCACCTGCTGCATATTTGACACTGCCCGAACAAAGTGCATGATTGGAGCCTCGGCCTCTCTCTCCTTGGCCAGCTCGTAATGGATTTCACTCGGCGACATTTCCAGAAATGGAACTATGCTGGGTACAATCCTCTTTACTCGAGGCGGCGGCGGAGGCAACGGGTCAGGCCCTCGTATCTCAGTAGGCTTCAGTTGACGGGTGCTTCCAGGAAGAGTAATTCCGATTGTAGTGGCTTGGGACTCCTTCTGAAATAGCACGCAGCAAAGTTATTTCAACTAAAATGTGAGGCTTCCACAAGTTCTACTGCAGCATAGACAAATTCGCCCTTGACAGACGCGAAGAGAACATCTTTACTTTGAATTTCGTTGGACTAGCGGCTGTCTCTGTAGGCGGAGGAGCTGGCGATCCGCGTGCGGTACTGTTCCAAGGTGACACGTTATCGACACCAAGTGATGGGGACCGAGGTGGCGACTCAATAGAAGTTTCAGGAGCCTCTCCAACTTTGTCTTCATGTAAAGCTATCTGCCGTCTGATTGGCTTTCTTAGGAGCTTACCGTTGTTAGCCGCCTGGGTTACACTTCCGACGACTGGTATACTACTCTGTAAACAGTGAAGAGATGTAAAAGTATCGAGTCAACGACAGAGCTACTCTGTGTACTATTCTAGTAAAATAAGCTAGCTCAAGTCGCAAAGAAGACATCTGCATAACGAAAATACTAGGCGTGCGATATCTTCAGTTTGTCGAAAAAATTGGCTGGAGTGTGTAAGAGATCGTTGGCATTTGTAGCCACATAACTGGGCTAATTTTTTTAAAGACAGCGAATAGCTTAAACTTGGCAATTTTCTGGCGAGCTTTAGAATTTAAGACCAGCGAAGTAAAACGTCCAATCCCTTACAATTTGTTGATGCGATCAATTACGATCAATTAAGCCAGTGAACACGCGAGGATGCTATGCTCTGACTTAATTGGAGTGACTATATAAACATAGTTGAATGACTGCAAGTAAATCGCTTGAGGATGAGACAATGATGTGTACAAACTACGATCCGTTAACGGAAAGCCATTAAGCAAATATCAGACGTAGGTCGATCTGGGCAGAGGTAGTTTGGCCTGACGGATGAATCAAGCCTAGCTTCTAGATAAATTAGAAGCTGCTCACCGATAGATTAGCGAAGATGTCAGTCTCAGCTGCTAACCGGCTAGGACTGGCGAGCTGACTTTTTGAGTGACTGAGCTGACTGGGTGTATGCTACTCACACCTAAGGGCAGAACGTGAAAAATCAAGGTAATCGCAACGCGGGACTGAAAATTGCGGAGCCGCAGATCTTCTCATTCTACGTTCGCTTATATAACATCTACTTCACCCGCTAAAGAGTGCTATCCCGTCACACTCAAATTACCAGAACTGGGCCGTCGCGTCTCATCTTGGAGGCGGCCATGTTGAACCGTTGTCAAGGGGACACAAGTTCATGGTCAAGACTGAGGCTCGCAACGACCTGATCAGCAGCCAGCCACTTTATCCAAGAAGCGTAGATAGCCCGAGTGCCTCTTTGCGTGTGGTGTGTATTCCCTACCCGGAGCCTTACTAAGAAGCAATACACGATTAATCGTTTTTAAACTGATTGTGAAGATACCGAGGCGAAGGTTTTTCGCGTTGTTGGCCGTGATGGCTTGGGATTTCGGAGACTCCGACCGGGAGTCAGCCTGGCAATTAAATATTGCCTTGCTGTGATTAGCATTACACAAGCATACCGACAGTTCGCCAGTCGCACACATGTTCCCGATGCATAGCTGCACTAGCTGGCGTCTCTCTGACTGCCCAATTTTTGTGACTTTGCGCCTCCCGTCTGCGTTGACTGTCGGTGGTCGAGGCAAATCCCGCAGCTGGTTGAAATAGACGCAAGTTCTGCCAGTGATGGAAAATTCCTGTCAACGCCCCACATTCGTTCTTATAAAAACACTTTTGCCAGCGGCAGAGTCTGTACGGTTGCAGTTCTGCACGGATTGCGACAGCGTTCGACTCTCATGGGCAATGAAATGCCCATTTCCGTGTTGCAGAACAGCACTCTGCCCAAGCTTGCTGGCATAGGTAAGTACAACAAATGGCTCACGGTGGTACGGTAAACCAAGGACCGGAGCTGCTGCAAGTGCATGCGTCAAGAGACGAGAATGCTGTCTCCTGTTCCTGTGACCTTGTGTAGTTGATGCCGCTAGGGTTGAGCGAATCGATGCAAACGGGTGTAGCGGCTTCCGTATCCGTAGCAATATAGACCGCAAACGCAGCGCTCGTAAATTTGCTAGTCTCAGCCGATATGTGTCGAATACCGGTGCAGCCCCGACCCTTGGCTTTCAAGACCTCGGTCCAGAGGTCGTGGGTTCGATTCCTGGGGTGGGCGATTCTATATCGCCACTGCAAGCGGTGGTGATAGCCGTAAAGGCTCTACTGCTGCTATACAAAAAGAGGCTGTTTAATCAGCGAGGATTTTTTTAATGACGCATGTACAGCCGCGTGGAAAGATTTTGACGAGAGTGACTGCAGGGCGGTTTGGCAGATTTAGGGTTTACATGTTACCTAGATAACCGGTTTGGCATGTTCAGTTTTTAGGTTTGGCTTTATAGTTTATGGATTAGATTTAATGCTTCACAGATAGGCGAAGACAAGTTTGTTGTTTAAGGTTTGATTTGCATAGAAGCCGTCTTTGGCAGGTTTGGGGTTATGGCAGGGCGATGTATCTGGTTTGGTCTAGCGGTTAAGGTGCTCGCCCCGACCAAGGTCTGACTGAGGTCGTGGGCTCGAGCCCCGAGGCATATGTGAAGCG
Source organism: Cristatella mucedo (assembly GCA_009760855.2). Taxonomy (NCBI): domain Eukaryota; kingdom Metazoa; phylum Bryozoa; class Phylactolaemata; family Cristatellidae; genus Cristatella; species Cristatella mucedo. The sequence continues at coordinate 932,936 of WPIO01000083.1, forward strand.
CCTAAGTAGAGATTAAGTTCTCTTGGGGCGCTTTACAAGTGAATTATATTTACATATATATAAACATAATTAATTTGATGGTACTTTTAGCCCAAACAAGTAGGCGGAGATGCAGCAGTTATCGAGTTGATCGAGTCGAGAGTCGGGAGTGTAGGAAGTCCGAAGGACAGGAAGGAAGGAGCCAGAGGAAGGCAAAGAGTCAGAATGCGCCGAAGCGTCCGAGCAGCCGAGGGCGAGGCAGAAGAATTCGCGGGAGCGTCAGCCGAGGAGCCAGACACAGCGAGCAGGAGAGCCAGCTACCTGCCGGGTGTGAGCCTTCGCCATGCTGTGAGCGGGGGGGGGGGAAGGCACCCTCATCACCTTGCAGGTTGGGTAAAAGCCGGTACTACGCTTCGGTCCATTAACCCGCCTTTAATTGACATGTAACTGGTAAATAGAGGCGGGGAGAGCGGATCCGGGAGATAGCGGGTATGCAACGTCTATGTAGTTTGGTTGCCGTCTCTCACAGCACAAAATACCAGCCGATGACCAACACCAACGGTTTATTCTGTACCCAGGCTGGGTTCGGTTGGCTGGGACCGGACGGCTATAGTGAGGGTTAGGGTCACCGGCTAGGCCGGGGTCGGACCTGCGGCATGGCCGGATGTATGCGGTGACGTGAAGTCACCGGGGCTCTTGGGTACGGGAAGTTGGCCAAGTAAGTCGTGGTGTTGGAGGCTCCCGGTCTCGCCGAGTTATGCACCTGGATTCGTGCAGGCGTGCTCGGGTGATGCTGCCACGCACGCAAGGGAACGAGTGCCCAAGGCCCGAGCGGAGCTGGATAGCTCTGCGCCCCCGTAGTGTACTGTGTATAGGACCCTCCCTGTAGACTTGCTTAGTTCATCTGTTGTTGTTGGCGCATGCGTTATAAAGATGTTTAACCTGACGGCCGCTCGTCTTACCCTAGCTCGGCGGCATGGCGAGCGGCAGCGTGGCCGGAGTATGGCGGGGTTTGGCGGGAATTAGCCTCTGACCCCTGGAATCCGGTTACAATTCTACGACACACGGAGCAGAGGTAAGTACGACACCCTTCGGCCCTCTCTCCCACTCGAGTCCAACTCCTCGACCGCGGCAGCGCACTGGCCCGCCCGGATGATACATCCAGCAGCTGTTCATCAGCAGATTAGCGAAAGGAACAATACCGGCCTGTGCCCAAGCCACATCAGAGGCGGACCGCAGCTGTGCACCGGCCTAGCCCTATGATACATCGACTCTTTGCACCGGCGCTTCCCGATGGTACTCCCAACAGTTGTTCACCGGCGGGTTAGCAGAGGAATAGTACCGGCCTGTGCCCGAGCCACGTCACTGGCATCATCAGACTACAATATAGAAGTGTAACCACGCAGAGACGCTCGTCCCCCGGTTCTTTACCGGTGGACTGTGTGATGCAGTGCTGCAGCACGATTAAAACACAGGCGGCCACAACTGGGTGCCGAAAGCAACAGTTTATTGTGGGCCTTTTAGTAGTGGTTCCGCGCCGACGCAAGCGCTTTATTCGGCGCACGCCGGACCGACGGAGTTAACTGCGCGAACTCCCGACCCCGAAGGCGGACCGCTACATCACCTCAAGATATGAGCAGCTAACTGAGTAGCCAACATAATACAACCGCGCAGTCTAAGTTGCACTTAGCTGTTCGTCGCCGTAGGTTCGACTCTCGTGCTCTCGAGGCGTAGTCTCGGATCGACTCCCGAAGCTGCAGCCCTGAGCTCTGTCAGTCGTGTCGTTTATACTCTCTCTCTCTCTCTCTCTCTCTCTCTCTCTCTCTCTCTCTCTCTCTCTCTCTCCTCTGTCTCTCTCTCCCTCCTCTATCTCTCGCTGTCTCTCTTTTTCTCTCCCTCCCTCCCTCTCTCTCTCCCTCTCTCCTCTCTCTCTCTCTCTCTCTCTGTCTCTCTCTGTCTCTCTCTCCCTCCTCTATCTCTCGCTGTCTCTCTTTTTCTCTCCCTCCCTCCCTCTCTCTCTCTCCCTCTCTCTCTCTCTCTCTCTCTCTCTCTGTCTCTCTCTCTCTCTGTCTCTCTCTCCCTCCTCTATCTCTCGCTGTCTCTCTTTTTCTCTCCCTCCCTCCCTCTCTCTCTCCCTCTCTCCTCTCTCTGTCTCTCTCTGTCTCTCTCTCCCTCCTCTATCTCTCGCTGTCTCTCTTTTTCTCTCCCTCCCTCCCTCTCTCTCTCTCCCTCTCTCTCTCTCTCTCTCTCTCTCTCTCTCTGTCTCTCTCTCTCTCTCTGTCTCTCTCTCCCTCCTCTATCTCTCGCTGTCTCTCTTTTTCTCTCCCTCCCTCTCTCTCTCTCTCTCTCTCTCTCTCTCTCTCTCTCTCTCTCTCTCTCTCTGCCCTCTAGACCTTGAGCGTAGCTGCTATTTTCGTCGGACCCAAGCTCTCGGCGTCCGTCCTCGGCCTCTTTGCTTCTGCCTGTAATTTATTAGATGGCTCCTGTGCCAGCTTGCCATCCTTTCGCTTTTTGTCTAATCGAGTAAAGTAGCTGGTCCACATCCTGACCGCTCTTTGTCTGAACAAGCTCCATTCTAACCTGAGCGGATCTCGCTGCCAAACTGACACCTCGCTCCGCTCCCGGTTAAGTAATGTGTCCCCCTGCCCAATTCTTCTTGGCTAGTCCGCCCGCTAAGGGTTACTCTAGGTGCTATAGTAAGACTCACTAAGGCTAGGGCTAGTATCGCGGCTAACATGAGAGCTGCCTCAGTGCAGAAGAACGGAACGCAACGCAGTCGGCGCCCGCCTTGGGCGGTCGTCGTCGTCTGCTGCTGCTGCGCTAGGAGCCGAAAGATGCATCACGGTCGGCGGCTGTTGCGCAGAGAGCTGAGAGACGATACTCGTTTGCTGAAGCCTGCTAGAGTGTCGGTGGCGCTTAATTCGTGCGACTCACCTATCGTCGACGGCAGGAGTTTCCGAGTCCAGTGTTTGGCTTAAGTTTCGATAAGCCGACACTGCGCGCCAGACAAGTTCCCGTACTCGAACGCGGTTGGCGGTTCCCGTTCCGAGTTATGGAGTGCAATTAGGAGCGTTTCCTGGGGTTCAGGAAGCGGTTCTTCACTGGAGAGGCGTTTGGGTCACTAATGGTTTTGGTTGAGCCACTGGGAGCCTCAACCGGCGCTGCACGGCTATTTCTCCTTTAGCAGCACCCTGTGTAAAATGTGAGGTCCAAGTGTTCGTCACTATGGGAGTGTTTGCGAGGAGCCTGGGGATAACACTTCACTAGACGCGAAGCGACTTTGTGTGCTAGCTAATAAAATTGAGTAAAATCCCCCATTCGTACTTGGTAGCTCAGTCCAACTCATGCCAACGAGCTCTCGGTAGCTGAGCCCTATGTAAAGGGGCAGTCTGGGGCGACCTGCCAGCGCCTGCGATGGCGGCAAGCGAAATTGGCCGAAATGGCGCCGGAATGCCGCCAGAATGACGCCCATTCCGGCAAAGCCAAGCCGAAGCCGTACGATATTAAAGTCTGTGTTATGTGGCCGCCGCTGGTGGCTGTGGTGGTATATATAGCGGACGGTTTTTTGTTGCGCCGCCGCCGTCCCAGGGACCGAGCCCGGCTGCGTGCAGCCTGGCCAAGCACCGAGGGGCCAGCCGCCGCGCATGCGCAGACCCTGCTGGCCTCCCGACCGGGTGTCAGACTCGGCTCCCACTTACCAAGCCCGAGGGGTGGCAGCTGCCACTCCTGCAACCCTTCGGGCTTTGACTCTGGTGGTGCGATGTTTATCCTGGAAGGGAGTAGATCTGACACGTATAATTCATTTGTATAGCACCCTGAGAGAACTTAAATCTCTATTCAGGCGCTTCACATAGACCGCGGGGCTCGAGCCAGCGACCTCGGCCAGACCTCGGTCGGAAAGAGCACCTTAACCACCGGGCCAAGCCAGCAGTAGGCTGGAGCAAGAGAATGAAGGTACCTAAAAGTGACAGACAGGACCTTGAAGTCGATGCGGTGCTTGACTGGGAGCCAGTGCAGGTCGGCGAGAACCGGTGTGATGTGGAAACTGCAAAGCTCAAGCAGACAAGCCAGGCGGCAGAGTTTGGCACCCATTGAGATGAAGAGATCACAAGGAGCTGTATTAGCAACGATTTACGAAAAGATGGCTCATCGAAGACTTATTACAGAAAGGACACAGAATACAGCCCAATGTGGCAAATCGATGCTCTGCTGCGACTGTGTTAGCTATAGAACGCGGGTATACTGCATCACCAGCTGCGACTGCTGCTCGTATTATTGCAGCAAAAAATGCTAGTTGATTTAATAGCCTCTATTGCATAGCGACAGAAGAGCCTTTACTTGCAGCGGCGATAAAGGATCACCCACCGCAGGATTCGAACTCACGACCTCGGGACGAATGTCGTGAAAAGCAACTGCCTTACCTAGTGTGCGATCACGGCTCACAAGCAGCGCTCTTTGTCCTTTTGTGTGCAATCTTGAGACGGATATGGTCGCCATCATTTTAACTACCAATAGATTTAACCAATTGGGGTTTTCGTATCATCTAGCTTTAGATACACTGCTTTTACGATAGTTTTTAACTACCGCTAGCATTATTGGCAATATGATTTGCATTATCGACAGAACGAATTCGCTGACAGTAGTGGCAGCTACTGCTGTTGCAGTTTCACAAGTCACAGTCACCGTCGCACATCGAGAAATTAACGTGTTCGGCTGTGAGATTTCGCACGAGGGTTTTTAACGCTCTTCTGCCACTAAATCAACGCGACCACGGAAGCCTCTGGCTTTCAAAATTTGTTATCTTTTCAGTTCGGCATATTCGGCATCGGAGAATACGCGGTTCTGGTGTAAGGTAATCTATAACGGAACATAGGTGTAAATTTAGTGCTCGTACTGTTGTATTTTGTTGCCTGAAATCGCGAATTGCTTCCGCTCGAGTTATAAGTTTTTGATTAATTCAAAGACGCAAAAGATAGGTTTCTAAATCACACTTAAAAAGGCAGCTGATTGAAGAAAACGGCTCAGTTTGATGAGAGATAAAAATAGTGGACATTATAAGTGGCCAACTGCACAGAAGACCAACGAAATTTTTATGCTTTTAGGCATAGTTGCGGCATATCATTGAATGAAGTTTTGCTAATTGTTAAAAGCTGCCTCTACGCTTCAAAAAGTGACGGCGGTTATTTGAGCGAATGCCTCGCACTGGGAGCCGCTACAATTGAACGCGGTACATTCGCACTGCTTTTCGCTTTTGACTCCAGCGATATTCTGTAAACTAACGTGCACTTTAATACAAGTATTTTTCTAGTTCAGGAGTGCCGATTTTGGTTCTACTTTAGCTTACTAAAGTGTATTGAGGGGATTTGCGGTAATTCATTGCATCCGTTCTAATCCCCAATCAGCGCTGGACCGACGCTCGCGATGCGGTCGGTGCATTAGCTGTCGTCTTTCACGGTTATGATCATGTGCGCGCGCTCGCTTGTGTATGCGTGCATTTGTGCGTGTGAGGAAAGCAACTTCAAGTGAAGCTAGTAGCGACTTCTTGGCGGTAAGAGAAACTATGACAGCTGGCAATCAGCGCGGGTGAGCATGTGCACACCAGAATGCCAACACTTGTGCCGCACGACGATCAGACACTCCAACCTTTGACGGTCGCCGAAACCGAATGCTGAGAATGTTGTTTCTGTGGCGTCTGTGCAAATGAGGGGCGGAGTTTCATATCGCATTCAAATATAGACTTGAGATGGTTAGTAAACTCCCCGAGAGCTTCCGACAACAGCGGCAGTCTATTTTATTCGGCATGAGCTGACGAGATGCCACATTTCTGTTGTGCGGTTGCATGTGCATGCACAAACGTGGGACCAAAGCGAAAACTCAAAGGACCACTTTCCATGCTTAATTTTAGTTTTAGTTCTCCTGTATTGCGAACTAACCACTGATCAAAGTTATAATGCGATTTGAAGGCAAGCGAGTCGCTAGCAGTGTTTTTCGATTTGTTATTCACTTTTCGACTGCGTCAAATTTTGCTGCTTTTGCCACATGCGTGGTCTTGCCATTCTGCTGGACAGTTTTTGGAGGGAGTCGGTTGGTTCGGTGAGTTTCCTTACGGAGAAAGGGTACCGATGCAACACCGCCGAAATGCGGTTCATTAAGTAGCCTCCACTTTAGTAGCGATCGGTTCGTCTGGAGCGGGTGTAATGTCCACCAGGAAGCCGACTCAGTACAGCCATCTCTGCTCGTTCGCACTCAGGTGAAGCGAAGCGCTTGCAGCGTCTTCGCGACCGCTTGAACCAGTCGACGGCCCCGTGCTCGCCCCTACGAGTTACTTGTTAACAGTGGGGCCGTCCAAGCTCGGCAGTGGTGCATAGCAGTGGCTCCGGCGGCGGCTGCTCTAGTGGAGTCGCATGCAAACGCAGGCAGCGTACGAACGTGAGCGGTAAGCGAGACTCTCTTGTATTACTCCTAACGCTTACACGTATGAGCTCTCGATCAATCGCTGCAGACGACACGAAATATAGCGTGCATTAGTGGCCTGACGCTTCGCTGCGTCAATGCCTTGACTATTGGCCACAGGCGAGGCGTGTACGTAAGTATCTAGGCGCTTCGCTAATTGCAACAGCCGAGAGGCCAAAGGCGCGCACAACGGCAGCGACGCCTCGAAGGCCGATGAGAAATAAGCGACCGGTATTCAGACTCGTCTCCGTGCTCCCCTGCGACATCAGCTAGCGTCGCGAGACGCTGCAACTACAGCTCCGAGTGCTGCTCGCTGTGGTCCGCTCAACGTCTGCCAGACGCGCCTGCTCGGCGCAGTGCCGCCGCGGCGTGCTTGGATCGGCGGCGATATGCGAGTTCTGCATCGGCTGTACGAATGCACTATGCGCCGATACGAGACTTTCGCTAAATTGAGGAGCATAGCTCGAGTTTATAGCACGATTCTTGAATCCTTCAGAGGTACCTCCAAGAGTCGCAGAGCGCGAGCAGAAATGCCGCGAGCAGCTCCGAGGTCGAGGTCGAAGGAAACCAATCTGCGAAGATCACAAGAATCTTCGCACTACTCAAAAGAATCAAGAGTCAAAAGAATCAAAACACAAGATCACAGAAGAGCGACAGTCGAGGCTGCGCATGTACGCTGGTCAGATCAGAGGGAAAACGCTCGAGTGCCTTGCGGTCTATTACCTGTCACATGCAATGGACCCCCGGGTAATATTGTACACATGCCCTGCAGACTGGCCACTGGAGGAGTTTGGAAAGCTCCCAGCTTGCTAGTATTCACCGAGTCAGCCTGAATTTGAAGTAATGCTGCACCTCTATAGACCTGAGGCTTACGAATGACCGAGGGCGAAGTTCCGGATGCGCCAACAGCAGTACGCACGAATGATTAGAAAGCATCGCGCTACTGCTGCTAGCGATGGCCAGCACGTGAAACCGCTATCAGAAGATACAAATGCTCGTGCATGGATTGTATTTTTGCAAGTGTAACATCGCTCGATGGCTCGACTGGCTCTTTAACAAGCAGCCGTGGGCTCATTGAATCACAAATTTAGTCAAGACCACTAACCGTTTGATCGTGCTTCCTTTCAGCAATTGTATAGCACCCAGAAAGAGATTCTCTGAGGGCGCTTTATCAAATGTATTATTATTATTGGGGTATGTGCTGAAAAGAAATTTCACCTCAAACGGCGTGCGGCCAATGAATCCAACGAAGCTTTTGGATAACTGATCCGGTGCTCAAAAAAATGATCATTCGAGAATTTCGCTCCCACGGCGTTCAACAAGGCGCTATACAGCATCGACTTTAAAATCGCCACTTACGGGCTCGAGCCGAATCCCGACGTGGATAATTAATGTACAGCGTAAAGCGTAGCTGTTTACGTAGCTGTAGCTGCTACGATAGCCCAGCCTCCAAGCGATTCGAGCGCGAATTTACTGCTGGCTTCTCGTTTGCTTCTGTGCACGGCCAAGCGACAGCGGACATGTAGTTCGCCGCGAGAGTGCGTATTTCCAGCGGCCGTTCGCCTCAAGCCGCCGCGGCGTCGTGACCGGCGCGCCGGACGAGTAGGCGTAGATCGAATTTCAGAAATTCCTATTCCTGCCGCCGGAAAGCCACGACAATCGCAATCCAGACGGTCTAGATCCTCTTGAGGATGCTGCCTTCGGCTAAATGACCGTCTGGAACAGGGGCTTTAGGAAATCGACTGCTCGTAATTGCTGCGGTCCTGCTACCGAGGCATCGCTAGTGCAGCACCTCGCCCGCCTATACCCCGGGCACGGCTCGCTGCACCCAGCTCTCATTCGTTTGAGGAATAAAGGGAACGTCGCTGTATTTTCCATGGTTACGGCGAACGTGGCGAAATGCTGCGAAAAGAGCAACGGAATGCAAATCCGATCGGGGTTAAAAGTGACAATCGCTGACTTTTCGGAGAGCGGTGCCTCGAGACCTGATTGGGAGGGGACGTATTTGCACTTGGCATGCCGGTTAAAGAGACCCACTACTGTAATTATAACCACAAACATACGCCTCAGCCACTTTAGTCGAGATACATGCGGAACTGCGCTTGCGTAGCGTAGCCCAGTACGCGAAAAAAAGCCCTAAATGCGGCTCCGCTTCGCTTCCGTTGGGAATTTACCAGATGACCCTCCGTGCAGCGGTAACATGAGCATCTAAGAAAACCTAGTGTACAGGAGATCATACGGCAGCTGCAAAAACTGCCGGCTCACTAAATACAAGTTCCGTGGGTTTTTAGGGACATCTTAAAGCGACGCCTTTTGATGTCGCAAAGCCCGGCCAACTGCGGTGCCGAAATTCATAGATTTTGGGTACCGGGAATAGAGTTGCCGAGAATAGAGTGAGTACCTCGTGCCTCGATCGGTCCACCGACCGGAAGCCCAATTGAGAGAGCACGGAGTCCGTTGGGTCCTACCGTGACCCGCGCTGCACTGAGGACACTCATCGGTGCAAACAAGCAACCACCACCTCGCAGGCTGCACTATAAATGCCACCTAGGCTGGCGAGGCGGCGCCAACAGGGCGCCAGAATGGCAGGACGGGTGACTGGTAAAATATACCATTTTCATACCTTCTGACAGCGCGAGTTTTATCTTGCTCTCGTACGCTGTCCACTTCCGAGTAGCGGACACCCACTGCGTGCGATTAACTCTCCAAGCAGACAAGCACTCGTGGATCGCCGTAGTGCTAGCGCCTCTGTCGAATGCGTACGTCGGTGGGTGGTGAATTCCCCACGATTGGCGGTACAAACTCCCTTTCGTTCACCCCAGCCACGCCCACAGTGAAACCGACGGCAACAGTGGCTCTCTGCAGTCTCTGAAGAGCAGTTTTGCTAATCGAACAGACCTCGCTAGAAAACGGAGGCTGAAAAGTGCGCGGATTTGGTTAAATAGGCGCGAAATCGACACCGGAGCCAAAGCATCGTGCGTCGGCATCAGTTGCTATGCAGAGGCTCGCGACAAGCGCGTACACAAGCGTCTCTTGATTCCGATCCGACCGACGCAACCTATCGGAGAGCACTTAAAATTACTACACTATGCATACTCAGAGGACTAGAGGTCCAACACTTGATCCGCCGTATTAAGGAATACTGCTGCGGTGAAACATCAAAGTTGTGTAAGATCAAGATCACCACTACGACATGGCGGCTCGCTTGCCGGAAATGCAGAGGCGACACCCAGTCGCGTATGTCTGCGTTTCGATTGGATGGTAAGCAAGCCATTTATTTACCGTCGCCAAATATCAGCTGCTCAGTCCCGGCTCTTCTCGTGTCCTAAAGATTAAACCACGCGCCGTCTAGAACCCGACGACGAACGAGCGGCCTCGGTGGGCGGTGCCGACGCCGCTCGTTGCCGGGAAACTGAGGATCGCTAGACGTGGCCGCGCGCGGTCCGCCTGTCGCTTGCGCGCTGCAGCCGCTGGGACCTGGAGGAAATCGGTTATCGCGAGCCAGCCAGCTTTTCAGGAAAGTGAGAAGGCGCCGCTGGCCGGGGAAAATCGATAGGTCTAAAAACACCGGCGCAGCGAACGCGTTGCCGCCGCCTCTGTCGGCAGCGCCGCCGTCATCGACGGGCCTCGCCGTCAACTGGTCGCCGCCTCCGCGCTATTGCTATCGCAGCCGCCGCCGTCGTCGTCGTCGTCATCGGGCCCGCCAGCGACGGTACTGGGAGGTGACGGACTGAGGCAACAGCATTGCGACTCGGACGCGCGAGAGTCGAGCTAGCCAGCGGCGGCGGCCGCGCGAGCGCGCAGTTGCCGCCGCCGCCGCGAGTCGCTCGCGCACGACATGGGCAACGCGCAGGCGACGGTGTCGGCGGGCAACAAGGCGCAGGCCGACAAGGGCGCGTGCGACTGGTTCCGCCTGGTCGACCTGCACGGCGGCGGTGAGCTGATCGACCTGACGAAGGCTTGCGCCAGCTCGCGCCCGGGCGGCGGCGGCGGCGGCGGCGGCGACTACGGCGCCTTGGACGAGGCGATCCGCCGGCGCGTGCTGCCCTATCTGTACGATGGCGGCAAGGGCCGGCGCGTGAGCGCCGCCGAGCTGAGGTACGTGCGCGCCTGCTACAGGCAAGGCAAGGAGCCGCGGGCGGGCGACTACGCAGCCGCGTCGCGGCACGGTTCGGCGGCGTTCCACGCCACCGCCGCCGCCGCCGCCGCAGCGCTACCTCGCCAGACGGGCGACCTCCTTCGGCTGGAGATCGGTCGAGGCGGCGTCGGCTGCTGCGGCGGTAAGATAGCGCCGCTCGACGCAGCGAGCGGCGACGGCGCCTCCGCCGCCGGCTGCAGCGCACCCGACGACGCCGCCGGCGGCGGCGCCGACGTGCCGGTGTGCTGGGACCTGTACAAGCGCGGCCCGGTGGGCGAGACGATACTGCACCTGTGCCTGCTCCAGGCGAGCGCCGTTCACGCCGAGCTCGCCAAGCGCCTGCTGCGCAACTTTCCCAACCTGCTCGTCGACATGTACGCGAGCGACCAGTACTACGGCGAGACGGCGCTGCACATGGCCATCGTCAACGAGGACCCGGCCATGGTCAGGGTGCTGCTCGGCCACGACCGGTGGCGGCTGCACGAGCGCCGCTGCTGCGGCGAGTTCTTCTGCGCCGAGGACCAGAAGCGCGCGCGGCGCGACCACCCGCGCGACGACTCGATCGTCGTGCCCGCGGAGACGAGCTACGCCGGCTACGTGTACTGGGGCGAGTACCCGCTCTCGTTCGCCGCCAGCCTCGGCCAGGAGGAGTGCGCGCGGCTGCTGGTAGCCCGCGGAGCGCGGCTCGACGCGCAGGACCTCAACGGCAACACGGCGCTGCACATGGCCGTCGTGCGCGGCCGCAAGGACATGTACGAGCTGCTGCGCTCGCTCGGCGCCGACACGGGCGTTAAGAACCGCCAGGGCCTCACGCCGCTGACGCTCGCCGCCAAGCTGGGCCGCAAGGAAATGTACGACTACATCCTCGAGAAGGAGCGCCAGGTGTTCTGGTCGTACGGTGACGTCATGTGCGCCGCCTACCCGCTCGCCGACGTCGACTCGATCGACGACGGCGGCCGGATCAACACGCGCTCGGCGCTCGACCTCATCGTGCACGGCGGCGGCGACGAGCACCTGGACATGGTCGAGGGCATCGTCGCGCACCTGCTCAACGAGAAGTGGAGCACGTTCGTCAAGCGCCGCTTCTACAGGCGCCTGCTCTTCTTCTTCTGCTACTTCGTGGCGTTCGCCGTCGCCATGGGCCTGCGCGAGGAGGCGCACGGCAGCTACGGCGCGAGTGTGGGCAACGGCTCGGCGGCGGCGGTGGCGGCGGCGGCGGCGGCGGCGGCGGTGGTGACGGACGCCGAGTGCTACGCTTCGTACTCGCTGAGCTACGACGACTCCACGGGCACGGCTCGAGCGGTGCTCGACGCCGGCGTGCTGCTCGCAGCCACCGTCTACCTCGTGCTGGCGCTGCGCGAGATCTACCACCAAGGCTGGCGCGTCTTCGCGGCGACGCTCAAGTACGCGCCGGCCAAGACGCTCTTCATGTGCTCGTGCGTCGCCGTCGTGCTGATCGCGCCCTCGCGGCTGGCGTGCACGCGCGCCTACGAGGACGTGTTCGCCACCGTCGCCATGCTGTGCACGGCGCCCTACTTCCTGTTCTTCTGCCGCGGCATGCGGGTCGTCGGCCCGTTCGTCGTGATGATCTACAAGATGGTCGTCGGCGACTTTGTGCGCTTCCTGAGCATCTACACCATATTCGTGCTCGGCTTCTCGCAGTCGCTGTACGTCGTCTTTCTCGGCTACGGCGAGCTGAACCCGAACGTGACTTCGCCGTTCACCGACCCGTCCGATGCGATCATGGGCGTCGTCTACATGTCGACGGGCCAGTTTGGCAGCATTCACGAGAGCCTGGCGGGCACGCGCCACCACGGCGTCGGCGTCGTCGCGTTCATCGTCTACATGATCCTCGTCACGATCGTCGTGATCAACATGTTCATCGCCATGATGGGCAACACGTACAAGCTGGTGAACGCGACGCGCAAGGAGTGGCTGCGCCAGTGGGCCAACATCGTGCTCGTGCTCGAGCAGAGCGTCTCGCCCGACGAGCGCCTGCGCCAGCGGCGCAGCTACTCGCAGCCGCTCGGCGACGAGCGCGACGGCGCTCGTCGGGCGCTCGTCGTGCGCTGGCGCCAGACCGCGCAGGAGCTGGCCGACAGGAAGTCGGAGCGCGAAAGCCAGCACGCGAAGCAGATCGACGAGCTCGTGCGACATCGCAAGCGCCTCGCCGCCGCCGCCGTAGACGCGTGGTAGGAAGCGACGGCGTCTAGCGCCGTCGCCGCTCGACCGACGACGTCGCTGGCCGTCGAGCGCCCAGGGCTGTCGACACGGCGAGACCGAATGCGCCGCCGCCGCCGCCGTGACGGAGGCGTAAGCGGCCAGCCGTCTCTCCTTGCTGCCGCTCCCGCATCCGAGAGCGGTCGCCTTCGCCCGCGTGACCGGCGTGAAGCGGTCGCGCAGAGTCGTCGCTTTCGTAGAGCGCTCGCGATGAGCGCGGATGTCGCCCGCAGCGAGCGGTCGCCGCTTCGAAGCGTCGGGTGTTGTGAGTCTCACGGAAGTGTGAGCGTAAACGTAACCGGACAAAGTAGCCTTTATTCATTCCTCTTGCGGCGCACGCGTGCACGTGTAGACGCACGATCGAACGAACGCGATTCACACAGGATACTGAGATATTGCTCAATTTCAGGCCAAACCAGCACGCGCGTCAGCCGTCCTCCACCGAGAGACGCGTAGCGGCAGGTTTCGCGTCAACACATGATGTTCCGCGAATCACTTAGAAAACCGTAGTCGCGCACAACTCTAACGCGCAAGCAAACCTCTAACCAGTAGAAATGTCCCAAAAAGCAGCAGAATCCGGCAGCCTTGCCGGACGGCTGTGCTTGCGGCCCGAAACTCTCGTGGCGGTCGGTTCCGCCGCCGCCGCAGATTCTTCGATAGCCGGCACTAAAATAACACTATGGCACTAAATGGCACTAAAATAACAGCTGCTGCACTTCCGTCAGGACACATATTTAGCTCATTTAACATCCTCATTTGCATAGCTGCCGACGAGCTTTAACGACTGTCACCACCGCTTGCAGTTGGCAATAAAATATCACCTATCGCTAGATACGAACCCACGACCCCAGTCCTGAAGAGCGAACACCTTGCCCCGTTGGCTATCACTGCCAGAATGACATCCGGAATCTTCCAACCCGTTGAGAATGTCGACGTTGGACGATTCCTGTATTCTGAGTACCCTAACCTTGAGCTTGTCGTGATGGGTGACCATTTGGCGGCTCGCATCGGTTATTGTCCATCCAAGGCGACGGGTCCAAGGACAGTTTCCACTCTCCGCAGCCGCAGAGCCAAAACGGCGAGAGCCGCTACATCTCGGCCGGCACGATCGCACAGCCACGCCCACGGGTCTCTGGAACGAAACGCGGGTTGTAGTCGTGGCTGCTGCCGACGGCAATGCGCATCTTCTTGGCTTTGAGCCGCCTGCGCATCTAATAGCACACGGAATTCGGTGAGCTTTCGCTGAGGGAATGGCGTTTAGCCGTGCCTGAAACCAGCCTGAGATCATCGGCTCATTCAGGATCCGTGGCATCAGTTCGCATAAAAACCCACGCATGGCCCGGATTTTGCTGCCGACCTTCAACGCAACCTTTCTACACTAGGTAATTTAAGCTTGAGTGAAAACCAACTAGTTCCTCGCAGAGTATTTCCTTTTGTCAATGCAAATCGTCCTTAGTCTAAACACACGGTCCTTCATGTACTTATACGTTTTCTACTTGTTATTGTCACTGGCTGATTTCCTCTCTAGAGTTATTATTAGAAAGGAAGCCCTGCATTGAAAGAGATCAAGTTTTCTGGGGATGCTGTACAAATACATTACAACTATCCTTTTTCATGTTAAGGCTGCAGCATCAATATACTGAAAAGGATCAATGCGCTGCGGACGTGGCTGTTGCACAACGTACGCTCTCTGAAAAATGATTTGGGCGCTTCGGTTCGCAGCCAAACATCAGCTCGAAGGGACTATAGCCTGTAGCTTTTTGGGCGTGGCATCGCCGCCACGCTGTTCCTCCCCAAGCCGGACTCGCATCGCTCCACCCACCCAATGGCCGCACTACGTGCGAGCTTGTGACTTACTGCAGCCTGGCAGTACCCGCTGACTGGGCGGAATGGATAATGAACAGCCACGCGAGTCATGCGACCATATCAACCATGCAGCCGCCATTTTCACCTTTTGTCCGCGTACCGGCCTGCGTTGACGCTATCAACGCGCTCTCCTTCTTCACACCTCGTATTCCGAACGGAGCCTACACGACATCGACGACTATATCAACCTCACCATCATGTGCGCCTGCGTCGCCCTTCGCTCGCCTGCGCCCAATACGGTCGTCCCCGCTCTCGCAAGCGGCACGTGCAGGCTTCTTTGCTCATCATTACGCTTCGTCGCGCCATGCGCATGCGCGACCGCCCCCAAATGCAGGTAAACGAAGGCGGCGATCTCGGACGCTCGCGGACCTCACCGCTTGAAGTCGAGCCGTGCGGTAGGCAAATAAAAGCAGTGGCTGGCGACTCTCCTCCCACGGTCCGGCCGAGTGTAGCCATGAGCTGAGCACCCAGCTAAGCAGTCGTTACAAATGTGGCGTTTGGATTCCGCGTCCGGTCAGAACTGGGCACCAACGCCGCGCTCGTAACGGTGTGTTAGTCTCAGCTTAAGCGCGACGGATACCGGCGACGACGGGCATCCTCGCCACCTTTCGACGACGACAAAAGAAGTCGCGGAGTCATGCGTCCGCGGCAGAAGGCTGGCTCGAAAGGCGGACGGCGCACGACAGACACGGTCGTATACGCACGCACGCGGTTCATTGCTCTCCACCGCGTTCGAGGGAAAAGTAGAAACGTTTCCGGGGATTTAGGGGACGGTTCTTCTTTCGAGCGGTGTTCGGGGCACTAGGTTTTTCTGCGGAGCCGTTTGAGAGCCCGAACTGGCGCTGCTAGTGGTTTCTTCGGTACGATAGTCCTTGTTACAGGGTGAGGTCCGTACGAATGACTTGCTGTGCTGGGTGTTTGTGAGGATTTCAGGGTAAAAATGAACAAGGCGCGCAGCGACATTTTGCGTTTTGTCTGTGCCTGCAGCTTCTGCTGTTGTAATTAGCGAAGCGCCTTGACACTAATATACATGCCTCACCTGTGGCCAATAGTTTTGCCATCGACGAAGCCCAGCGTCAAGCCACTAATGAATGATATATTTCTTGCCGTCTGCTATGATTCATTGAGCTCTCGTGTAAGTACGCGTTGAGAGTAATAAAGGAGCGTCTCGTGTATCGCCGACGTTCGCCCGCCGTATCTCCGTGAGACTCCCACAAGAGCTGCCGCTGTCGCAGCCGGAGCCACTGTCATACAACAACTGGTAGCAGAGAAGGGTTTACTCGAGCAAAAATGAGTTCTGGACCTTCTATGGCCTAGATGTAACGCCTATACTGTGGTGCGAAATGATTAACTGTGGAGCGCACTTTATGCTTTGGCTTCTAACGCTTGAGAAGGCCGTAGCAAGGCTAACGATTGCCATGCCGCCAAGGCATATTGTGCCAGTGTGTCTGGGCGATAACGCGATACACGATTGGGGTGATCGGCTGGCCGACGTAAAGCCAGTTTACCACAAGCTGCGAAGTGAGTTAATTCTGATCTTTTCCTGGTTGACGGATGAGAGGAGGCCGAGTTTGAGGCCGAGATGTTTCGGCTGAAGCAGGAGCAGCTCGCCGGAGCCGAGACCAGGACAAAGCGACGAGCCAGCTTCATCCGCCTCCTCCGCCAAACGTTCAGCGTTGCACATGTGCACACAAATGAAAATTCACGAGAACCTCGCTGTAAAAGCTGTGAGGAACAGGTGTATTTGTAGCCTCTGTTGAAATGTTTTAAAGCCAAGAGACGTTGCGACGTCGGTGGGAATTGGGATGTGGATCATAAAAACTAGAGGCAAGGTCTGCGTAGAATTTGAAGGTGGTTTGAGTCAAGGTTACGCGACTTTGAGTCCGAAGAGCGGATGATACGATACCGATGCCTGATTGGGAAGTGGTTTGGGTAGGTAATGTAATGCAATGTATCTCCGTCTGTAACTCCACAAAGCCATACAGAGTAAGTGGTTGTTATGCAGGAGATTTTTGTATAGCGCACTCACAACCTTAGCGGCTTTCGGTACGCATTTGGTAGCCAAAAGACTTCGTCTCACGAAACAAAGAGAAATTGGGGAGCATAGCTGAGTTAGGAGAGCAGTTGAGGTAGTGAGCAGCATGGAAGTAGCAGCTCAGGATCGCTGAAAAGGACGAGCCATAGTCGGCAGTAGCAGAGTAGTTGTCGTTGCATAAGAATTGTGGGAGCGAGTTCCACACTCTGGGACCTGCAGAGCTAAAGCTTCTGTCGCCAACGGTTTTTAAGCGGATGAATGGAACAGCTAATTTATTTTCCACACAGGACCTGAGGGCGTGAAGAGGCTGAAACTGCTGCAGCAGCTCAGCTAGGTATGAATAATAATGCACTTGACAAAGCGCCCTCAGAGAACCTAATCTCTCTCTCTCTAGGTGCTTTACATTTACTGCAAAGGGAAATGCAATTGAATGGTGAGTAAATACATGCTTGACAAACAAAGAAAATGAATAACATGGTTAGGGGTGACATGCACAGGGTCAGCATGCAAATGTCGAAGATAGGTATCTGGATGAAGGTATGAATCGGTATGAATGGTATAAAGTATGAATGGTATGAATCGGTCTGAATGATCGGTATGAAGGAGCCAAGCCGCGGCGGGCCTTGTGGGTCAGCGTAAGAACTTTGCTCTGTATCCGTTGATTAACCGGCATCCATTCTAGCTCTTTAAGCAAAGGAGACACATGCTCTAACCTCTGGGACTTGAAGAAGACTAGTCTCGCAGCCGTGTTCATAGTCAGCTGCAGTGGCCTAGTTGCTATCTTCGGTAGCCCAGCCAAAAGAGAATTACAATAATCAAGCCGAGAAAGAGGATGAAGGCTCCTCAATGTTAGCGACAAAACATTGAAGTCGATACTTTGCTTGAGCCTTCATGGGGAGCCCCAGTGCTAGTCGGCGGCAACTGCGACGCTCACGACAGGCAAGTCAGCTGAAGAGTGTTGCACTAACTGTAGGCACATTGTCGCACGCCTGTCGCGTAATACTTGGAACTAGTGAGTTACTAAAGTCCAGGCGGAATGTCACAAATGTATGCACCAGCAGAGGATGGTCAGTGTCCCAGTCTAAGCCGGCCCACATTTTTGTCTACGTTAATTATATTTTGGCCCATATTTTACGCTGCCAATTGTTTTGCGAGATGGCCGAAGAGAACTGCTTGTCTGAGATTTAGCCAGCACTCACCGCTAAAGGCCTGAAGTACTTCCTTGCACAGAGAAGAAAAGATAAAAATAATTATTCTTGTAGATATGGCTGTCTATCTCCACACTTTTGATGTGGCAATAAACAAGCCATTCAAGGACCATTTGCAGACGGAATTCAATGACTAAACTGAAATAGTTACAAATTAGAGTGGAAACTTTGCGAAGCCGAATCATCACGAGGTCGTAACTACTTGAGTAAAAAGTTCATGAACGCGCTGTCATAAACGGGGTGCAGCGGCTTCCACGGCCTTCACCTAACTTGGCGGCCAACACAGCGTAACTCGTAACTGCGCTCGTTTCAGCAGACGCGAGACGAATACCGGTTCAAGTCTGAGCCTTGGCATCATGGCAAACGACTTGTAGGTGCAGCACCAATGCACGCAATGTGTCGACAAAATTGCGGAACGTGGCAGCGATGAAGAGCGCCCGTATCTTAAACCAACATAAAAAGTCCATGTTGGCAGTGCCAAGAAGTCTATTGGACTGCGACAAAGGGTTACAGTCGTTCAACAGCGACCATGGCGTACGCCGACGACTCCGTGACCTAGCGCTTAAATCAGCTCCAATGCCAAGGCCAACTTCTGAAGCAAAACTGACTACCTATTGTCGTTTGATGAAACCGCGTACACGCGACGGCCCGCGTGCACCTTAGCTCGGGTCTCAACAGACGTGTGTTCAGCGGACGCTTTCGGCGAGACTGCACGCAGCTATTCTCTCTCTCTCTCTCTCTCTCTCTCTCTCTCTCTCTCTCTCTCTCTCTCTCTCTCTCGTCCCAGTCGTTACTCTCACCTGCCAATCCACTTGCCCCAACCTCCCTGCCAAGAGTGGGCTTCGCAACTCTAAGGGCGAGCCTACGTGCACTGGCTGAGCACCAACGCACTGTCAGACCGCATCTATTGAGCGTCTTTGAACTTTAATGTTGCCTTGGACATTAACTATCCAACAAATTGTTCCTAGCTTTAGTGATTAAGGGACCGCGCATAATGAATATCAGTGATTATCTGGCTGATGTCGCACGACTCTCCCCGCACACACGCACGCTCGCACGTGCAACAAACATCTGCGGTTTCTACGCGGCGTGAGCCCCCCCTCCTTTACCGCTGCGATGCGGCTGGAGACCGAGTGCCCTCATCCCACTCACCGTACTGCGAACGGGAAAGCCAAACAACAGATAGCTCTCGGCTACTTCGCGAACTAGTGACAACGCGACGACTGCTGTTCGTACATTAACCATTAAGCCGCTTGTGCGCAGGCTGTGCGGGAAGCGAGCGTGACGTCACGTTGACAAGTCTTTGATCTACGTCCTAGCGATCGTCACCGGACTGCTGGTAAGGCTCGCAGTAAGGGAGAGTCCTATTAGGACGCGAGTCTAAGCGGATCTCGAAGCGTCGCGCATAGGGCATAGGGCAGCTAGGTAGCAGATACTCGCGGGGCGGTGCAGCACGCGCTCGCAGGGCCGCCCTTTGGTCCGAGCCGGCTCTCCAAGTGGCTCGTGGGTTGAGTATTGATTAACTGGAGAAGGACGGTCGAAAGGATTCCGCTCTCCTTTTGTACTCTTTGTCTCTGAACCGGGACGCATTTCCTGTCTCGCTCGCTGCAACATTAGCCACTCGGCTTCGATTCGGGTAAAAGCGAGCTTGCTTGCGATGCAGAGCGGAAGCGCGAAGCGGAAGTCGCGGAGCCGCACTATTCGACGTGAGTAAGAGACGCCTGATGTTTCGCGAAACACGAGGCGGCCACACCTGGCGGCTCGCTGGCTGGCGTTCGCTCGTGCTCGCTGCGATGCGATGCTACTCGCTCGCTCGCTCAGCACTTAGCACCAAGCCAGGACGATGTCTCAGTCGTCGGAGCCGCAATCCTCGCCAGGTGGCGAAACCTGCCTCGCAGCCCGCCGAGGCCGATGAGCTGACGGCTCCGTTGCCAGTACAGCGAAGGGCCAGCGCTGCTGCACTTCGCCGCGACTATGGACAACGAGCTTGACAACTGAACTAAGATTCACGAACGATGAGCCGGCTGCTGAATTTGAACCGAGCTCGGTCGGCTGCAATCCCCCGTCGCATCAGCCGTTATATACGGCGACTGTTGTGCTTGTTTTATTGCGGTGTCGTTGTGAGCGCTGCATGCAGGAATCGATAGCGTTGTTTTTATCGTCGGCGTATTGCAAGCTTCTGGCCATTGCACACGTTGCGCCGCTATCCGAACTTGTTCGGGTGGTTCGGTCAAAACGGTGGTGTCAGAAGTTAGGAATTAATTTTGTATTTTATGCTCATGCTTTATGTGCTGTTCTGTCGTTTGCAATGGCTGACCATGCGATGACTGTAGATTAAACAGTACTCTTCCAACTGCCTACGTACGCGGGCGCAGGCAGAACACCGATGCCGGTTCGCAGGAACGTATATTGTCGCATGCGCCTGCAGCGCTCCCCCAGACACAACTCTTCTCTGCCAGGTTGGCGTTCTCTCCTACCCACTCCCTCCCAGCCACAACTCATCCCGTGAGTCGATGGGAGGACAAAGCCGGCCTGCGGATAAACCACGGCCGTCAGACAACAGCCGTGTGCAGTGTGCCGGCGAGCCCAGCGATCTGAGCCATGCACAGAGAACCACAAACCACAATGACAACCGGAATGGCGACTGCTAGCCACAAAAAAGAAGTTATCCGATACTGGCATGGCGTCGAAACCGAGAGGAAACTCGGTATCAGGGGACGCTGATCAGTTTGTTCGGACAGTTGTGGAGCACGAAGCAACGGTGTTGCCCTCCGGACCGGGACTTGGGCGTTCGATAGGGGATGCTGCCGCTCAGTGTGTGCCGTCTGGAGTAGAGGTTTTAGAAGAAATTTGGTCTTAGCAGTACCAAATTTTCTACGCGTTCGCTCAGAAGCCGTGCTTAAAGTAAATAGGAAATTGAAAATTGAATTCGTACAAGTGAAATTGAATTCGGAAATTGAATTTGTGCACGTGAAAAGGAAATTTACAGTCATTTTCATCGGCATTAGAAAGCAGTTGTCAGTTTTAGAGGGGATGGCTAAAAGTTTTGTCAAGCGCCATGGCAACGACTCGGGCGTCGTGCTAAAAGCGAGTTCAGCTGCGCTAACTGATAAGGTAGCAGACTAGAGCATTCAAGTTTCAAGGTGCTGAGCTAACTCTAAACTCTCTGCTCAGCAAAAGACGCCGCTAAATCCCCCAGTTCGATCTCGACTATAAGCGGACCTTTGAAAGCTATCACTGGGCTAGCGGCAATCGATTAGGAAAGCCGGTTTGGTTAATCGTAATCTCATCCAAAAACCAAACGGTGGAAGGGTAGTTGCGCTGAGTGATTTGGGTAACCCTTATTAAGCAGCCAGTACCGCGAACTCAGATTATCAAGTGTTGTTCGATAGTCTCCAAACCGCAAGTATGCGACAAAACGTAGAACACCAAAGCGGGTTTCAAGAGACGTTTATTCACTCGGACGCCGCAGCGGGCCAGTATGCGGCCGCCCTGCCCGACGTCCTCGTCGTAACTCTTGGCCTCTGCAGCCCGTTACTTGACACTCCCTGAATTGCAATGGCCCATAAACTACCAATAGCGCCATAATCTCTGCTGGGCCATAACTATCTGTTGGCCATAAGCTGGCCGTAGTACGAATAACAAGGTCATTAATGCCATTGACCCATAAGCTATGAATTTCATAATCAACCACACCATGAACCGACTCAGCCTACGTTGGCGATGCCAAGGTTAAATAAGCATCAGCCGATGGCCAGTGCCACAGAAGGGCATGCTGATTTCCACCCACCCATATCAGGAAAAAGGGCCAACACCTACTTATACATAGCCTATACATAGCCTACACCTACTTATACATAGCCTATACATAGCCTATACCTACTTATACGATAAAGTGGGAGACCTACCGAAACCAATTCGAGTACGCTGCTGACTCATATGGCTGGTCTGAGGTTCAAAAGACCTCACATCTCGTTACAAATTTAAAGGGTTCCCGCCGTCGAAGTGCTGGGCGCATGGTCGTATTCTGATATCGAAAACTATTGCAAGTTGTACTGAATGCGAGTGTCGGATGTGAAGCTAACGCGAACCAGCTTTGAGAAGAGCTGTTGGGAAGGGTTATCCAGACAGGTGAAACATTGAGCCAGCTGGCATTCGATATAGAGATGCAGGTGAAAAAATGCACCAATCAGCCAAAGCAAATACGCTGTTGCCACTCCTCCTGGGATTAATTATCAAAGCCCTGAACCACAAGTCTCTGGAGCAGTACATCCTGTTGGGAAACCCCAAACAATCGATGAGGCGTTAGCAAGGGGAAGTGAGTTTGACGAGATTGGCAGTGGTCACGGATTTAATAGTAGGAGGGGCTGTGAAAGCAGTGATAGGAGGGACAAACTGTAGATCTAATAACCAGAGGGGTTATGCTCCCCGTAGAGTTGAGGCGCAAGACCAGAAGCAGGAGGCTTCACTGCTTTAATTGAAATAAAGTAGGGCACTTTCGACAGGAATGTAAAGTGCCTATGCGGTTTAATGATGGTTCTGAGTTCTCGTTTGTTAGCACCAATTTTATGAGCTCTGACGGGATGACATAGACCTAGAAGCGTTTATGTCGCTGGAAACTGCACTAAGATGTGGGGACCTTGAGAAGTTAAATTGAGGATCGGCGGCAAGACCGAATGGCACGAGGTTTTTGTAGTCGACATGTATGACGCGTGCATCCTGAGTTTAGATTACCTGGTGCTCAGGGGAGCTAGAGTGAATCTCTGGGAGATACGGTTACAAGTCGATGGGCGTCTTGTCGACCTAGAGGTCAATAAGGCGGAGAGTAGTTGTGCTAGAAATTCTCGCTCGGTAATTTTACCAGCTCGACTAGAACAAGAGGTATGGTGTAAGAGAGATCAAGTATGCAAGTGGAAGGCCTTGCGGATTAATACAGGGCAAGGGGCTATCAGAGTTAGCAACCGATTTGACAGTGGATCGGGTTTGAGAAAATGTAGCTGTCTCTGCAGATGACATGGAGCATCGAGCTGATCTAAAGGCCCGTGATGTTGCACTGCAGCCTGAGGATAGTTTTGGCTTTATAACCCTCAGGGAAAGAAGGGACTCTCAACCAAGCTGTTGAGCCCTCGGTAAGGTCCACCTGGTGATGAAGATTGGCATTCAGATGTGACCCATCGCACTCGCTTTTCGCCGCAGGCTAGACCTAAAATTGTGTGTGCTAATCGCAAATAGAAACGCCAGGGGCCTGGTTATTTCATGTGACCAGTGGTGCTCAAGGCAGCGATTTAGACAGTTCAGGTGAGGGCGAAGACGAGAGTCCCACTGACGAAAGAACTGGTGCTGGTCAGTGCCATGGTATGGCAGCAAGTGATGGCCATTAGGTGCACGATACTGAAAATGGCCTACTTAGATCGAAAGGAAGGACGGCCGCCGTACCAAGATGGACGACTATGTGACGGATGATGATTCCGAATGAGTGGGCTGCACACCCACGAGCGTAAGTACTACGAATTGCAAGCAGTCTTGTATTCAGCGATCGCGTCGGAATTCTTTGAGAATTACTGCATCCAGCATGGTCATTGATTTGTGTGTGTGACGTCTTTTCATTTAGTGGCCAATTGTGTCTTTCATATGCATGCACGCGTGACTGCAGTGCCTGGTGCTTCATGCAGCTCTTGCGAGAATCTGGGAGAAGTTATAAGCCGGCACGAGTAGGAAAGTCATAGGATGGACTGTACAGATTTACGTGAGCAATGATGGCTCAAGTACGAGTCATAATAATTATTTTTTTTAGAAACATGATAGCGACGTGCCACGTTAAGTAATCAAAGCAAAGCTGCAGAGTCTTCAAGGGGGTTGGCCTACTGGCAATCGCACACATCTCGATATGGACGTACTCATCGTTTTCGATCTGCAATGTTAGGAAAAAACAATGAAAAGAGACAGCGTGGAACAGCTCGCATATCGATTCTTGGATGCAGATCGAGTCCAAGCTGGACAGGCTCATGAAAACCAATGCTCGATCCACGCCCTCAGATCTTGGAGACCTGCATTCGTCGTCGTGCATATTATTCCTTTGGATAATTGTTGTCGGTATTCCGAGTTGCCGAGTCTTTTAATATTCGTTCGATTGATGGTTTTGGCTGCAGCTTTCAGCTTTTTATTCTTTGAGGCGCCGCAAGATGAGAGCACCAGATTCAGCTGGTAAGCGTCATTTCAGAATTACATGTGGTAGGTATGGGGTATAATGATGATCTCTCGCTGCAGACTACGAGGTGTTGCTCTCTGTGTAGCCAAGACGAAGATGTGTGGTATTCAATCTGTGATTGACTTGGTTACAATAGCGTTTGGACTTGTGGATCTGGAAAACTTGCTTGCCAGCTGTCGGATTTAGCATTAAAAAGGCAATTAAAAATTTTGTTGATTGGAACAGCTAAGCAGCTGATCTGTATGGTTATCAGTCAGTCTGTCCGAGGAAATTTGTGTGAGACCGTTAGATGGCTTTACGTGAGTTTCTTACTTTATCCGTCTTGGAATGGTATTGATGAGAGTGAGCCCGTCGCCAGCTGCTCGCCTATTTTTATTTTTAAGTGCTACGGAATCCTTGGATGCCAGTGCTTTGGATGATTGCGACATGATTTGAGCCCGGTTTTGAGTGGCACTGGTATATTTGTTCAAATAGTGATCGCGGGATCTATTGTTTACCAGTGGGAGATTAAGTCTTGATTTTATCCGCTTCGAGTGTTTTTTGGAGATTTTGTTTGTATTGTTGGATACTGTGTTTATATGTGCGCTGGCAATTTTGCTATGGTCAAAAATATTAATGTTTTTATTTCAAGGGTTAAAAAAAATATATAATCAATAATTAAACATGCCATTCTGCTCCGCCTTGAGCATAGGAACTACGGAAAGTGTGCAGTTTGCATGCGTTTGGAGTCAGGGAGGTACGGGCTCTTAGCTCATGCTGTTGCTAGAGATGATTCTCAGTAGGCGACTCCAGAGTATTAATGTGAATGGACAAAGATCATCAGAGGTACCTCTGAAATATGGGGTACCTTAGGGCTCCGTGCTAGGTTCGGTTCTTTTCACGATGTACACTCTCCCTCTTGCTGATGTGATTGCCAAGCACAATCTAGGCTTTCACTTCTGTGCGGATGACACTCAGTTGTACCTTTGCTTTGATCCCTCCCAGCCTTCGAGCACCTCAAATTCTCTCAACTCACTTGCTGCATGTATTGATGACATCCGCACATGGATGGCAGCAAGTTTTCTAATATTAAACGCTCATAAAACTAACTTACTAGTTACGGGCAAACCCAGTGTGATCCAGAAATTGGAAAGGCTGACGCTCAAAATTGGCTCTCCCAGCATATCTCCTGTTGAATCAGCTCGAACTCTAGGTGTCATGTTCCAAGTGACCTCTCGTTAGATGACCACATCAGCTCCACAGTCAAGTCTGCCTACTTTCAGCTACATAACAATGCTAAAAGTTGGGCTAGTTTAGATAAGGATACCACGTCTAAATTGATCCATGCATTTGCGACATCCCGTCTCGACTTCTTCAACTCACTGCTTGCTGGCCTACCGGCATGTGCAATCAGGCGATTGCAGTTGGTGCAAAACTCTGCAGCTAGGCTTGTCTGTCGTGAGCGTCGCAGTTGCCTCATCACACCGCTTCTCGTCGACCTGCACTGGCTCCCAGTCAAGCAACGGATCGACTTCAAGGTTTTGTCGCTCACTTTTAGGTCACTTCATTCTTTGGCTCCAGCCTATCTCTCAGATCTACTCCCCCACCAGGCCAAGCATCGTACCGCCCGGTTTTCGGAATCCAAAAGTTTACCAATACCTCGTACAAACCTGAAATCCTTTGGAGACCGTGCATTTAGTTCGTATGCTCCCAAAGCCTGGAACTCACTCCCGACCTGCGTCAGAACATCCCTTGACTTGACCACTTTTAAAGACATTTAAAACGTGCCTATTTATCACAGCATTTAGTGGGTCCTTGTGATTCGACCTTTATCTGCTTATGCTTGCTGACACTGAGCGTGCTGCCACTACCCATATTTGCATGCCGACCCTGTGCATGTCACTCTTGATCAGGTTATTCTTGTTGTTTATTGAGCATGCTACCACTATCCATCCAATTGTGTTTCCTTTGCAGCAAATGTAAAGCGCTTAGAAAGAGATTGAGTTCTTTGAGGGCGCTTTATCAAGTGTGTTATTATTATTATTATTCTTTTTGGTCCTTTTCTCATGAAAATTTAGCAATTCGTGAGATTAAATAATTTGCTGTTGTAGTCTGATGCCTGTTGCAGTTCGGTTTAAAATATGGCACTGGTCCTGATTGTTGTACGAGTGGGCTGTGACACTCGACGTGGTATGCGGTCGGGATTCGCTGTTAGTAATTGTTGCGAACGGAGCAGTCGCCGGACTCCTGTGAGCGAGAAGGGCGAAGAGAGTCGTGCTTCCCCGTGCTGCTCCGTGCGTAGTGAAATAAACTGATGGTTCGTCGGCCGTCGTTCTGTGCTGTTCGCGAACCAGACTTAAACCTTTCTTATCTTGGTAGGGAAATGATGATGGCTATCAACCCTCAATTGGGGCCAATTCAATAGCGGTGCCTTAGAGTCACCGCTCTCTGATTGCTGGCGGGTGATATTCGCCCAGGGTGAATTCTTCGTTGATTTATAATAGGTTTAGAGGACTTCCCATTTCGTCGAGCATGCGATTGTTGCAGAACAGCAAAAGTCCTTGGCCGTGGCTCGTTTTCCTAATAAGTATGATATGAATGGCTCAGACGGACTGTCCGTCGTGGAAATTAAAATGGTTTGTGCCAATTTTTTGTTCACTTGCGATGTAAACCGGGCTTCCTGTTTTTTCTTTCTCTTCTTGTGTCACTCGATCACTATAAAAGGTTCGTATCAATACTATGTAAAATAAATAATCACTATAAAAATAATCATAAATAATATAATGTAATAAAAAACAAACAAACAATTATCAATAATCAATATAAAAGGTTATTCACCTCTCGTGCTCTTTTGAGCTTCATTACTGCCATGCGTGATACCGCAGGCAACACCGGTCCGTTAGAAGCTGTATGCGATGATGAAGGTGATCTCCATCGTGGTGCTCAACTGCTGCAAACGGCTGTTAATATGGAGATGCCGACGGCACGCTTAGAATCTTCTGCGACTCGGTCGACGGCTTGCGCGGCAGACGGTGTCGGACGTGACTCGGCAAGCGTCACAAGAGTAGCTCCATTCCAGCACACTCCAATCTTGAATTGGCGACTCCAGACGACCTCTGGACAGGCTGCAAGCTCACGTGACGTTGTCACCGTCACCGCGAGTCTATGAGCAACCAAATGTCCGAGGACGGACATGTTTTGAAGGAGGGAGATAGTACAATGCCAAGGACGACTATGGACGAGGAGCTGCTCAGCGGAACCTGGATTACGAACATTACGAGCTGGATGCCGCTGGATTTGATCCGAGTGCTTATGAAATACCCACGGTAAGCCGCCGAGACTTGTGGAGCAACTCGGTGTATAATCATGTACGAAAGTAATTATTGTCTGATTTATGACCTATATAAGGCATTCTCTGACTGCATATCGCTCTCTTGGAGCAGCGGTCTGCCAGTCTGTGAGTCCCCGAGCTGAGAACGAGCTGGTTTAAGCCCTTCGGCCAGTTGCCTGGCTGGAAGTCACCTGTCATATCAGCCATAATATATAGGCCATTACTGTGCTGTTTCTATTACGGCGTTGTAGTTAGCTCTATGTGCAGCATATTGAGCGCTGTGTTGTTCTCATCGGCGTATTTCGAGCTGCAGGCCGTTTCGCGTAGCGGCCGTTATGCTGCTACCCGTACTAGTGGGAGTAGCGCGGTCATGACACTTCGCATCCGAGCGAGCGCAGGCCGGCATCCGAGCAGGCCTCGAGCTAGACTAGGGTTGGCGACGCGGCTGGCGATAGCAATTAACGGGACGCCTGCGTCTAAGAATATCGAGCTTGCGATGTTTGCGCTCGTTAGCGTGACCGCCTACTGCGAGTGCACTGGGCTGCAAAGTCTGACGGTGCCCATTGGTAAATGCATCTCTCCCACCGCCAACGGACCGCTCCGAGAAGGCGCCGGGCCGTTCCACCAGTCGTCGCGGCCTGCCGTCGTCGCTGCCGTCGCCGTTGCCCGCTATCCAACTGGGCGGCTCCTCAGCAGCGAATATAGACCGTGTGGGCGTGGTCACTCTACTCGTGCACTCTGATTCGCTGACGCTGCGATTACAAAAATAGGCCCTGGCGTGTAGGATCGAGCTCAGGGCGACGGCGATACGTCAACGAGTTTGACTTACCGAAGAAAAGGCTCATCTTGTTTCTACGGCCACGGGCTCAACGAATTTAGTCGGCCGCAGAAAGAATTTATATTTATAGAATACCATCTAGCGCCGACCGACGATCGGTGTCCTCATCCGCAGCCTGACTTCGGAGGACCTCGTGCATTTACTTGCATCCAACAACAACTCTCTCTCCTTCCTCCCCAAGTTTAGAGCTAATTGCTACGATTATTGGCCCTTAAACCCAAAATATTGGCCACACGCCTCTATTCTAAGTGAGCTGCGGTACTCTCGTTCGACCTTTGGCTTTAAATTTAAATTTAAAAGTTAGTTAACTTAAGTTGCATTATATCCGAAGCATTGGGCACCGTCGTTTCGATCTATTTTTTAGTTTTTTTGAATGGACACCAACGGTCGATTGAGCTGATTAGGCTCTGACGCGTTTAGATGCAGTCTTGTCAGACTAAGTTCGAGGGTCTGTTCACAGTCCCTCGTTGATTCCGATCTCTACAGCGCCTCTGAAGAAAGTGATTCACAAGTACAGGCGTGTGTACATCCAGAATCAACATCTACTTACCGCGATGGCTAGCTAAATAGACCTAAAGATCAGGTTGCCAAGATTAGAGTAACTTTGTTTTTCCCCAGTGTCCCAAAAACGTGACATCAGGCTCATTAGAACGGTGATTTCTTATTACTAATAATAATAACACTCTTGATAAAGCGCCCTCAGGTAGCTCAATCTCATTCTAGGCGCGTTACATCTGCTGCAAAGGAAACACAATTGGATGGATAGTGATAGCATGCTCAATAAACAACAAGAATAACCTGATCAAGAGTGACATGCACAGGGTCGGCATGCGAATATGGGTAGTGGCAGCATGCAGTGTCAGCACGCACAAGCACATGAAGGTTGAATCCCAAGGACCCACTCAATGCTGTGATAAATGGGCGCGTTTTTAATTTCTTTTTAAATGTGGTCAAGTCAGGGGATGTCGTGACGGAAGTCGGGAGTGAGTTCCAGGCTTTGGGAACATACGAACTAAATGCACGGTCTCCAAAGGATTTGAGGTATCTACAAGGTATGGGTAAACAGTTAGATTCCGAAAAGCGGGTGGTACAATGCTTAGCCTGGTGGGGGAGTAGATCTGATAGGTAGGCTGGAGCCAAAGAATGAAGTGACCTAAAAGTGAGTGACAAAACCTTGAAGTGGATGCATTGCTTGACTGGTGGCCATTGGACATCGGCGAGAAGCGGTGCGATGTGGCAACTTCGACGCTCACGACAGACAAGCCTAGCTGCAGAGATTTGCACCAACTGTAAGTTCCTGATTTTGCAGGCCGGTAGATTAGCAAGCTGTGAGTTACAAAAGTCAAGACGGAATGTCATAAACGGGATGTTCTTTGCAGAAAATTTAAAGTGACTAGAAACAGAATGAGTTCTCTTGGGACGCTATAACAAATGTATTACCATTACTATTATTATTATCATCAACCCTGTGAAAAATGATCTTTATCTCTTGTGGTGGGGTGTTCCGAGGCTACCCGAAAGCTCACTACCCAGAAGCCTATTAAAAACCCACAAATCTAAAAATAATGTGTACTCCGGTGGTGTTGAGAGACTTCTCGTATGCTTCTTCAAACATGTGTGACAAGAGTGACCCTATTTAGGGAATCTTAAACTATGATCGTCCATTCAAAAAACTAATAGCCCAGTAAGGAGACCTCCCCGAACATGCACACCGAAGGCGCGCTCCCAGCAGCCATTTTAGCCCAATAGAAATAGCGGTAACTCTCGCTCGCGTAGAGAAAGACCTTAAAGCTACTTGCCAAAGCCGCACCGATGGACACGCGCCGCAGCTCTCTCGCTCGGTCAGTACCCTCCCCTGGGAAGCTCCTGGAAAGTCATCCGAGAGGAGCTATCGAGGGGCTTGCAAGGGGCTGATGACGGGAGTTTTCTCGGAGGGGTGGCTTGAATGGCTGCATCTTTGGATGGGCAGCACCGTCCGCCCCCTTCAGCCAGACTGGTGGGGGATTTAGCTCCCAAGCCCCTGTGCGACCGACTTTCGGGGAATCATGGAATTGGATCTGCAAAGATAGACTTGCTGGGAGTCTACAGCCAGGTTCGTTTTTTTCAGCAGTTAAGGCATCAACAAAGTATGAACATCGTCTAAAACAAACCTACGACACAGGCTACAAAAGTGAAGCTGCAAACTACAAATGACCAAGCACCAGCAGAAACTTTAATCGAGCTTTCGGAATCATGTGCAATTCGAGACCATCTGAAAATTCTGAAAGTGTTCTTCTCCCATATATATTGCATTTCTTGCACATGCGATGTTCATAGATTTAAACTAGAAATTGACGTTGCTTGTTGCAAGAAAATAGCGATGCCCCTCGCTACAAAACATGGCATCCTAACCATCTGCCATGCATGGAAAGGAAAGCTACGAGCCTGATTGGCTCCAACCGATTGGCTACAGGCTTTGCCAGAACAAACAAAGTAACGGATTATTTCTCTTTCTGAAAAAAATTTGCTTTGTGTTGGGGTAAGAAAACTCAAGAAAATGTACGAGCTCTTTTGACGACTTCGGGGGTCGATGATCGCCACCAGTGCTCCGAAAACTACATTGACGTGCACCTAACGGAAGCTTAGATACACTTTAGCCAAGACAGGCTCACGTGACGTCATATTTAGCAAAATGACCTTATTACCCTCATTTGGCGGGTGATAGCCAGATTTCTTTCATCTATATTGGGTTGGGTTAATATTGAGCCTACGACTACTGACCCTACGACAATTGGCCTGTACCAACCGGCCTATACGGCAATTGATCTATATACCATCTGGTCTGCGACTATTGAACCTACGACAACTGGCCTGTACTAACTGGCCTATACGACAATTGATCTAAATGTCAATTTATAAGAATAATACACAATTTTTAATTAAATAAATTTATACAAACAATTACGAATGAATTCGTGACTGTTGGAATTTTTTTATATTTATGCAACATGATTACTAGTAAAACATTTTTCTCTTAAAAGTGTCAACAATGTTCATTACGTTCTAGATGAAATCGATCTTAATGTTACTGTAGCGTCTCAACTAACTATGCGACAATTATGACAATAATTATGGCACAGAGAAAGGTTAGAACATCTGTACGGCCGTAACCGTCAACAGCTCGTCGAACTTTTTCGGCAAGCTCGCGGTATCTCTTTGCTTGGACAACAAGCGCGCCAGTGGTGCCTTGCAAGAACAAGGCAGTCTGCTTACTGTGGTCCATGAGAAGCCCTTTCAGAAATGTCCACATCGTCGGATGATAGCACTAGAACAATGCTTGGAGCCCGTGATGCCACCCCTCTACTGCATTAGTTGTACGAGCTACACCGTCTACTGACGCCCCCTACTGATTCCACATACTAATAGGGAAGAGCGAACTGCCGTAGTTATCACCTCGGCCTCGAAGACGTCTGCCTCGGATGTAGGCATGTTCGAAGTATGATGTCAGTTTGTTCATACGCTCGTGTGATGGCATTGAGTCGGACAGCAGCTGAAATGCTTCGATGACGTCTGTCTCCGGTACACGTGCCTGTGCTGGTAGACATGGAAGTGCACTGAGGATAACACCATCAGTTTCATACTTCTCTTTTATGCCTAGCTCGTTGACCTTTCGTATAACGCTCTGACTAAGATGGAAGTAACAGCCCGTATTTTTAGCTGTCGATTACAAGGCAGAGAAAGCATAGTAGCTGCTGCTTCGAAATCGATGAGAATTTTTTGAGGGCTTGCAGCAGGTAGGAAACGCTTGAGTTCGGCGAGAAGGTGATCGTATGTTTCGCGAGTCTTGTTTGAAAGTAGGCAGTATAGTCCAAACAGATATAAGTCCTGGGACAAATTGAAAATTAATGGTATACAATTGAAAGGAAAGTAAGGGAACTACTTGAAACGTACCGTCAGCTAGCCACACATCTTCGCGAGCCAAGCCGTCAAATAAGGTGTTACTTCCGAGGATTATCAGTCGATCCTGTCCTGGTCCTGAGTCAAACAGTAAAAATCAATGAACTTCTGAGGGATGTCAAATAACAGATCTGTGGGTATCGATGGTGAAGTTCAGTCAGCCTCGGACAAGTCCTTCTTTCTCTCCCGCTGAAGTTCGCGATTCAAGATTGACTTCTTCGGTAAAGCCATTAGCACGCTATCGGATAAGTTCCTAGCCACAGAACCTTGCACTGCACTCTGAGTCGTAGAAACTTCCAACATCTTATCCTTCATGTCACCAAAAGCCTTTCTTGTCTGGGCTATTGCTATGTTTCTTTCGTGGCACTATTCTGGAACGCGATTTCCAACTTCTGTAGTGCCGCCATTCGTTATTAAACAAGCCTTTCAATCAAGCCGACGGTATTTGCAGCATCACCAATTCGTAGTGCCGCTTGCATTAACGATTACTTTCCAGTATTCAAAGTTTCTATATATCGCAGTAGCATTTCCACGCTAAGAAATTCCGTACTGTAGCGCTGACTTCATGATTTATAAATATCTGTATGTTCAACAATTATTAACTTCACAAATTATCTATTCTATTTATTTATACTAGCTGATATCCAATCCTTGTAATAGCTTCCGGGTAGTCATAGCAAACTGGTAACCAATATAATAAATATATAACCTAATGTGATCAAATAAAACCGAACTGCACCAGTTTTATTTGTATTGCCTATTTCTGATCTTAGGGCCACTTGTCGAAGATCAGTTGTCATACAGATCAATTGTCGTATAAGCCGGTTGGTACAGGCCAATTGTCGTAAGGCGAGTAGTCACAAGTTCAATTGTTGGTACACCCTCTATTGCAGAACCATTAGCCAAAATTAGTTAGGGCTGCTACTGCCAAAGGGTATCGTAGCGTTAGGATGACCTACACAGCACGAGGCAAGAAGTATGATCCACTAAGCTAAACGGCAGGTTTAATGGCCATTTTCAAGCTTTTCTTAGCCATACCTGACGGCTTTTTTTACATAAAATATTTGTATAATTGGATTGCTCGTTCATTTTCACGAGTCTTCCCTTCGATAGTTTTCAATAAGCAACCGTCTTTTGTCTCTGTTGCTGCAACTAATAAATTTACATTCTTTTGAATATCCTGTAGCTAGCATTAAAACCATATCAAATTATTATAATTAATTATTATTGTAGTAATTAATAACTGTCATTTATGTAAATACGAATTACTGGCAATAGTTCTTTGGATCTCTCCGTCTTTCTAGCAGTTTGATCTGGCTCCGCTACTGGGTAGTGGTCGTAACATCCGCTGTCGGCCAAGATCCACCAATTTGGACCCGGCATAAAGCAATACCAAGTTATGCAAACTTGGTTACGGCTTCAAGCAATAAAAAGAAAATCAAAGTTAATTTTCAAAATTATTACAGATTTATATAATGGTGAAACTAAACAGGATCATTCGATAGAAACCAGAAGAAGCATCAGATTTTACATCTGCCTTAAAGGAAGTGCCGTGATGGCACACTAGGTAGGCGGCTGCTTATCGAATCCTGAGGGTGATCCCTTTTTTCCGCTGCAAGCGGTGGTGGTAGCCGTAAAGTAGCAGCCTGCAGACTCTATTCGGTTAAGTCGCTCGCATAAAAAAGATCCCAGATCAGGCAAGACAAAGACAAACCTGACAAAGGCCAGCAGACCTTTTGGCCGGCCAGACAAACTGACAGGTGGCTACCCTGAAAATAACGAATTTTCAGGGAAATGAATAAAATGATTTATTGTCTGCCGCCATGAGTAGTTTACTTACTTAACGAAGCGGGAATTCTTATTCCTAATCAATCCGATATCGCCGGAACTGCGGTAGCAGTTTCAGTCTCTCCGTGTCCTAAAACAACAATAAATTAGAAGCATTTTCCTTTTAATCTAAGGCGATTAGCTACTGAAGCTTTTGTTCTGTGGTCCTGAACTGAACTTATACATTCTTAGGTCCTTGACGTCTCTTGACGTCCATTTGAGGCAAGTGCGTCGGAAATGTTCATTAGCTTTGAGGATCAGCTGGCTTGTTGCCTTGCCTTCAAAATCTGACAGCAGCACTTCTCGGCGAATTCATTCTAATAAGAGATAGTTATTACATATTTTTCACTACTAACTAAAACGAGAAAGTCTCTCCGTCACGCGACAAGATGGCGCATTTCCGTCACGCAGCAAGATGGCGAAGTGTTGTCTTCCGTGACCATACTACGACTACATCTACTATGACTCAGCGAAGCGAGCCCACAGGCAGTGAGTTTTCGTGCTGATAGTATAGTACTTTGATATAACGAAATTCCAGCATCCGACGGGCACCGTCAGCAGCAGTTCAAATGCTACAAGACCCCGGTTATACCTCGATAAGTTTATGAGCATAGTGTATAGGTTTCAATCGTTATTTAAAATGCTAATTTTAATCATCCTGCATTAAGACGCAGGCGTATAGAGCCGTTGGAGCAAATAGAAGTTAGAGACAATGGCTTACTCGCCCGTTTACCCTTTCTATCAGTAGAATTAGCGCCTTGCTCCCTCCTCGAAGATGAGTGGGCCATTCTTCCTTCTCCTCCCGTTACCTACCGGCATCTCCTCGCGCCCACGTTCGCCCGATTAAACAATTATATAGAGTAAATAATTGCTGAAGATCGTGAAGTCCTATTTTAGTTCCATCAGTTCACATTTTATTATGTGGCCTTAAAGAAAAAAATGTATTCGGAATTGCTGAGCGACACAAGAGTGGCTGCCGTCTGACTGAATGCAGAAAAACAACTTTGCTCGGAGTTGGAAACGATACCACAACCGGATTTCCGTGCCAGAATTCTACCTGTAGAGTGTTTTGAAGCTGTTAGGGCACTGGAGGCACCCGGTAGAGCTCTCCCTCGTAACGTGCAAGCTCGAGGCCACTGCTCGTAGTAGTAAATAGAACCAGGGGCGTAGCCAGACTTTAAGCCTAGAAAGGACCTAATCGTGACCTTACCAGAGACAGCCAATCCTAGGACGTCCGATGGGGGCAAATGGGCCTGCCCGGGCCATGCCCGTTGAGCCCCATTTTCCCCCAACGCCTGTGCCACCATTCGAAGGACTCGGGAGATTCGTGGCCGAAATGTCGAATGACTAGCTAAAGCCACAAAAACCTTCAGATTATGTGCGGAAGTGGGTAGGTTAATTCAATTAGTCTCCGGTAGTTCAGGCAAATTTCTCTCTAGCCGGAAACGCATCGGTCATCCTCGACAGGCGTCTTTAAAGGAGCCCAGAGTGCTTTTCCTAATATGGTAGGTCAAATACGCTCCTCGCTGTGAGTGGGCCTGATTTCCGTGAAGGCGACGAGGAACAAAGAGAAAACGCAGCCCGGGCTGCGGTTTGGCCAATGCGGCAGTGCGCTGTGATATTTGATGCTCAACAAGATTGCGGTGCGATTGGGAGAGGCTTCAAAGGTGAAAGACCTTAAAGAGATCAGTGGGATGCGACTTAAATGCCTAACGGTTGTGGATTCCGTGCGGCAAGACTTTGATATGCTCCCTCGAATACGGCCTGCAACAGGGAAGCCAGGTCAAGCACTTATGCTGCCGGCAGAGTTAGTGAGCTGCGACCGAAGGCTGCACTATTTTTCGTCTACGAACTCTGCACTAGGGGCCACTGCATGGCGTTCGCTATGGTACAATAGGTAAAGATTCTTCTCGATGAATCGCCTCTTTTTTTCATCGTCCTATAGTAGCTGAAATCAATAGGTGAAAAGCGACGCACAATTTAGGAAACTTGCAACACATACACGCAAATATACGCACCAAGAGACTCTCTCATCAAGTAGCTTTATCATGTTTTTAATGTAATTTATCTCTCTCTGAAACTCCCGAAAGACTATGTGGGTGTTACGCAGGAGAGTATCGTATAGCGCACTCAAAGCCTAAGCGGCTTTCGGTAAGCATTGGGCAGCCAACCTGACTTCATCTGACTTAACCAAGAGAAAGTGAGAAGCACAGCTGAGTCAGGAGAGCCATTGAGATATTGAGCAGCATGGAAGTAGCAGCTCAGGACTGCTGGAAAGGAGCCACAGTATATTCAGAATACGAACATCCAACACTCGCTAGATGTAATTATGCAATGGCACGACACTAAAAACAACACGAGCTCTCAACGTTTGGTCGGTTAACAGCTGCAGTCCGGGTATTTTTATCGAAACGCGTCGCAGTCCTTCCTAATTGTCTGCACCTTGGTAAGTGTGTAGAGCTTATGGCGTCATGCAGACTGCAAGGACTATGGTTCATTCCTAGTATGTTGTTCCTTGTCAAGTCAAACTCGTTTGGTCGTTAAAATAAGGAGGGCATAGGAAAAAAGAGGAAGCAATGCTGTAAATAGCTTTACTTCGTCAAGTAAACTTAACGTCACGTCAATGGAAAACTTTATGTAGCCTACTTTCTTCGTACTCCCTAGCCAATAGCTCACCAGTCCACCTTCGTCAGAAAAATCTCGCTCACATCCACCAGAAAGATCGCGTTAGGATCGCTTACGTTGAATATCCTACCAAGATTTGAGTCACTCACGGCATTACTCAGGCACCCTGAAGCTCTGCATTGTTGATACTTTTTTATATCGATTGGTCTCTAGCGAGCTGTTGTCCACTGGCTCCTTCCAAACAGAATTGTTGGAAATGGCCTTTCGGAAATGTTAATTAGAGAAATTGCTTTCGCTTCCTCGAAAGCTCATCTAGACTGGATATAATTGAGCTTATATTTCTCCCTGTAACCAACTCTTTAAACCTGTTGCGGTGGAGTTACTATTTGAAAATACAGACCGATCGACCGCAGTCAGCCCTCACGCAGGTCCTGGCAAGGGGGATAACTCAAACGAGTGGTCCTGCGCACTGTTAAAACAGATGCAGCGTCCCTCAAATTCTCTGAATGACTCAGCGGACGTGTGGTCTTCAGGAGCGGCTGCAAGCGTAAAGCAGTAACTTAAAATTATAGACCTACCGAAAGCTGTCTGCACCGGGATCGACTAAAATGATCCCATAACCTCTTATTTTCTGGCAAACTGCAGAGACATTGAGAAAACCGTTGCTGTTCCCTCAACACAGGCCTTACAGTAAGTGAATGTAACCTGTAATCACTACAGATATAATTACTAACTCTCTACCCTAACGTCCCTAAACCTGGCTACAGACTTCTCTGTGTTCAAAGCTCTCTAGCAAAAGATGTCGTGTCTAATCCGGGTATAATGTCATTTCAGATAGTTAAACCCACGGTCCACCTATCTTACAATTTCAGGCAGCACCCGGAGTAATGGTTGAAATGCCGAACGGCAGATTTTCTTTATGTACCATCAGCGTCAAGGCGACTCTCTGCTGACGTCAAAAGTCTCTCAATAAGAACCTCCTCTGGGGTTCTATCTTAAGGTAAGTACTACTCTTTCTTAAGGTACGTATTATTCTTAATTCTAAATTGAACAATACCCTTAATGTGAGCATTGGACTATTGGACACTATAGGCGTTATCTACAATACCACGATTGTACGTACAGAGACTCAGCCCCTCTGATTAGTCACTTAGTTGGGCCCGCTATACTATCGGAAAGATTTCCGCGGGTGTTGAATGCTCTCACGGTGCACCAGACCCAACATCCTTTCTCCCATGAGAAGCTGTCTGAGCATCGGTCGGCGTCTGAAAGGACAGCCTAGCGGCAGCGCTTACGACTCGAAAGCCAGGCTTCAGACTAGTGGAGGAACGTGATGGGGGCATCGGCGAATATATTTAGCCACGTATTTTTTTCAAGGGAAGGCGCACCGAGCAAGTGAGAAGCACGAATTAGGCATGCAATGGCAAGCAAGCGAAAAGCACCAGAAAGTATGAATTAGCAGGCTGCAGATAAAGAATGGCCTCACTGTCGTGTAGGCTACCTGACCGCCGCTCGGAGGAGGAATACCAAAGCACGGCTTTTGGCGACCGGCCGGCTATGTAGCTTTAAGGTATCGCTGAAGCATAGCCAGCGTCCTTTCCTCACAACCAGGGATTAGGCACACGCCTTCTCCCTCCGACGCACAGGTCTAAACCGTCGGATTGAAGGCTGCTTTCACTTAGCTTGTTTTAATCGCCGCGATAGCAGGGCTTGCTGGCGTCGCCGCGCTGACTTTCGTCGCGGCGCTGCCTGGCTGCCCATCGCTGGCGCTTTCTCGGCGACCTCTACCGCCGGTACCTTTTCGCGGACTTCCGCGCTGTCGTCTGGCCGGCAGCCATTTCGCGGACCGGCGCCTCTCGTCCGCCACCTCGCGGATCGCCGTCCGTTTCGCGGACCTCTTCCACTCTCACGCAACCAGCTGCCTTGCTGGCCGCTACCTCGCAGGCCGCCACACGCTGCTCCTCTTTCTCCGTCGTCACAGGCACTTGCGGCCCAGACACGTCGCACGGCAAAGGCTTCGTCTCTTCACTAGTTACAGAACCAACACCTCGCACAGATGCGGTCTAAGCACGAACCTCCACCGCTTGCGGAGCTAAAATAAGGCGCAGAGGCACAAGAAGTGGAAAGAATCTTCCTGCTCCTGAAAAGTGCAACGATGCCTTTCATGTAGCCGGAGGTCCGCCGATTTTCGCGGAGCTGCCTCCGTCTTTAGAAGGGAGTACAGCTTATCCGCGAGCCGCAACGGCTCACTAGGTGAGGCGGTTGCTTTTCACGACCTCGGCCCCGAGGTCGTGGGTTCGAATCCTGCGGTGGTCGATCCTTTATCGCTACTGCAAGCAGTGGTGATAGCCGTACGGGCTCTTCTGTCGCTATACAAAAAGAGGCTGTTAAATCAGCTAGTATTTTTTTATCCGGAAGGCTGCTTATGATCATAGCCTTTCGTCGGGACTCCTCCGACATATCTTTCTGATGGCGCACCCTTTCAGCGATTCGAACGTAGTCTCGATTAATCTGCTCCCCCCCGAACGCCGGCGGAGCTTTCGCATCAGATCCTGCCGTATTCCACGCATTTTTGTGTTGCATCCACGTGCTGTCCGAATCCCATCCTCGTGGCCATTGTCGCCGATCGATAACACGGCAATACATTAAGAAGCGCAGGAAGCCACGCGGTAGCTAGTGGCCATGATGACCGACCCGAGACAGGGAGAATATGAAAGTCTATTATTGGGTCCGCTGTTCTCCTTCGGCGACTTCCGCCGGCGAAGTACGCTCTCGCGGTATAGCGGACACAAAAGATTGCAATTAAAAATTACCTCGGATTTTCAATGAATTTGCATGAGGATGGACTGAAATGTATGGAATCATATCTGCTCTACCCAAAAATGTGCAGTCGTGTCAATCGTGAACGGATATGCAATCGCCTGAATCGCTGCTATAGAGACACACAATTAGTAGGTGGATATTTTGCTATTGTAAAATAATTTCTTGGTGTCAAGTCATTCACTGCTTTCTGACCTAATTGGAAGACTTCGTAAAAAGAGAGGCCTCTGTGTATCACCGTTGTAACCGATATTTATCTGCAGAGGACGAGCAGGAAGCCGAAGTCGTCAAAACAGTAGATGAGGACATCTGCTCTCCTGTTGCCAACTGTGGCAAATCCTTTCCAGCCGTCCGGAGCTGCTACTTCCATGCTGCTCACTTCATAGACTGCCCTACTGACTCAGCTATGCTTCTCACTTGTTCTTTGTTTCGCGAGATGAAGTCTGCTCGTTACCGCATGCACACCGAAAGACGCGTAGGCTTTGAATACGCTACGGAACACTCTCCTGCGGAACACCCACTTAGTCTTGCAGTTTTACGGAGTTACCGACGGAGATACATTACATTCCTCGAGGTGCTGAGCCTGAGGGACAGTTTTGTGCCATGCAACAGCAGCTCATGAAAGCTGGTAACCAAAACGTAGTTATAGTTACTGGCGTCGCATTGGGGCTTCACGTTTCAGCACTGCTACGCGGCTGCGCTTCGACCATGCACTAAAGTGCTTTAAATCACGTTCTTAGCTGTACCCAGCCGAGGTAGCAGGACAAGATACATCCTACCAGATGTGCCCAGCAGTGATATTGCATGACCAAAAGTGAGCATGCTGCGCTTGTCCTCTCAGCAGCAATAGGAAATCTAGCGCTATTTTAGATGCAGCTCTAATGATTGGCCAATGCATGCCTACACGAACGGTCTTTACAAGTGCTACTTTTAAAATTGTGCATTAAACTTGGTTCAAGCTTCTTGTAGCACGCCTAATGAATTATGATGATTCAACAAGAGAGTATTAGTTAACAAGTTGTCCACGGTGAAACCCACGCACGCACGCGCGCACGCGCGCACGCACCTATATATATATATATACATATATTTTTGAAAAGGCATGATTCTGGCATCCGATATAAACCACAGAAGTTGATCAAATGTGAAACAATTTCGGTCATACATCGCTGAAGTGAAAAAGATGTGTACTTAAAAACACAGACCGTCCTAATAAAAATAATGCACTTAATAAAGCGCCCTCAGAGAACTCAATCTCTTTCTAGGCTAGTCTTGAGTACAGCCGTAAGGCTCATTAGTAGCAAATGACGTCGTTGGCATTTGTCGAAATCCAACTCAAGCCTCTGTCAGTTATGATCAAATGTTTATTTTGTATGATAAGACAAGATGCAAATGGCATGATAAGCAGCAAGCAGAAGCAATTCCTGAGAGACAGGCTGTAGAGTCGGTGTAACAAATCTGGCAGAGAGATCTATGGTTTGAGCTGTAAAGCAAATGGGCCTTCTAAAAACAGCTTCAAGACCTAAGAGATGACGCGTGGTTGGATAACTGCTGTCCTTAACTTGTTTGCAGAAGATGCAAGTACAAAGATTCAAGGAAAAGTGAGAAGAGGACGAGTTTTATCGCTAAAAATCTACCCGGATGGCTGCACCGAGCCTGATTTGCAGGGTCTTCACCGACACAAAAGATTGAATTGAAGATATACACTTGTCTAAGGGCTGCCGAGTTGACCAACTCGGCATGGGCTGTAGTAATTCTCGATTTTTCCTCCTCGAATGGACGACAGTGACAAATGCTTCGATGATCGTGTCTGACACAGCATTTCTAACTCTTCGCACCCAGCCATTTCTGTCACCATGATTTCAGAGAGTCAGATGACAAGTACTGCTACTAATAGAAGACCATGGAAGGCTTATAAACTTTAGACTAAACTATATACCTATATAGTTCACGTCTAAAGTTTGTAAGCCTTCCACGGTCTTCTATTAGTAGCAGTTTTTCTGACTAAGGAACGTGCTTCATGAAACCTCATTGAACAACACATAAAAGAAATTGCTTTTGATACTCCATAGAAAACAAATTTTGTGTATAGCAGGGGCATTCTGGAGGAAGACGATCATTTTTGATCTCTCAATTGGATTGAGTGCTTTCAATGGCACAGCGAGAGAGAGAGAGAGAGAGAGAGAGAGAGAGAGAGAGAGAGAGAGAGAGAGAGAGAGAGAGAGAGAGAGAGAGAGAGAGAGAGAGAGAGAGAGAGAGGTATACAGGGATAAAGTTAAAAACAAATACAAGAGGACAGATATAGAGAAACAGAGGCAGAAAGAGCAGGTAGTCAGAAAGGAAAAGAGAAAATCTGATAGAAGAAACAAATAGAAGAGAACGAAATAGAGGGAGAGGAGTGAGAGAGATAGAGATGTTGAGAGAAAGAGGTGAAGAAAGAGATACAGAGATGAAGAGAGAGTATATAAACGGAGAGAGCAGGAGAGAAAGAGAGAAAAATATATGACAAAGAGAAAGAGAGAGTAAAGAGAGAAATGAGACCGAGCCGGTCTAAGATTTCCCCCGCGTGTGTTCGTCACACTAAAAAGAGTCATGGCAAAATTCCCCGCCAGTTCCTGCTTGCACGCTGTCCAAGTCGTTAGGTATTTGACTGTCACACTTGAGAGCACAGTTTCATGAAAAATTAGTGGAATCGAAAGAGAAACAGACGTACTTCAACTTACCAAATTCTTTCCGAAAAAACTGAGAGAAGAGAGAGAGAGAGACCAGGTCGAACAAATGAGTGATCGATGACCTGAAGAGTAATGCATACGTACACACGGGAAAAGGCTGCCAGCGGGATGCCTGCACACAAGTTAGCTGATTAAACATTCGTATAGCGGCAGAAGAGCTTCAATGGCTGTCACTGCTTGCAGTAGACAAGGACCGCTCACTGCAGGACTCAAACCCACGACCCGGATCATGAAGAGTAAGCACCTTAACTCCTGGGCTACGACCCGGAAACAATCCGAAAATGCATAGAACATTAAGCCGCTGTGGCTGGTTGCAGCCGAAATGGAGTCGACTGTATGTCCAAGACATTTAAATATAGACTTTAATCTCTGTCAAAGATGTCCTAGATTCCCGGCTGGTTGTCCTGCATTAAAAGCTCTTGATTGATAGGTTTGAATGCATGATAAGAAAGTGGTAGACCTGCTCAGCATCGAAAGGTTGACTCCAAACGTAGTTGAAGCGTTTTTGCTTCTGTACTGCCGTTGCATAAATGCTATCACTTGCTGTTGAACGAATACTGGTCGTGCTGCTGCTGCATGGTGCAATTTCAGTTCTGGATTCTTGCAGCACTATCAGAAGATGGATTTGGTGAGAACCCGAGAGCGGAGTTCCTAAGATGGTGACACGGCCATAAAGTACACCAATATCGTGCAGCACGATAATAGTATTAGGAAGTGCTGAGCATTAAAAGGTTAGGGCAGAAAATTTGCCATGAATGCTAATTGGACCACTGATGAGTTGCAGATGTGTCCGGCAAACAAAATAGAGAGCAGTCGGACAGCCACTGCTCGGGCTGGGCTGGGACTGATGGGCCACTCCGTTTGTGCCTCAACCCGTGCTTCTGCCAAGTAAGTATATCTATATCCTCCTGCATTGCTCTAGCGTCTGTTAAGTGTTAATAGAACAACGTTTAAAAAGGCAGCCATATTTCTATTGTGCAAACAAACCCTTCGGGGTTAGGGAGTGTAGTTCAGCACAATCAAAAGAAGGCAAGGCTTGCAGTTTTTGCATTTTGGTCTTGGGAGTGCAACTCTGACAACTCTTCAGATGCCTTGCCAGCAGGACCAGCAGGTCCACAGTTAGTCACGAGATGTGGGGGTTTTGGCTGCTGCTGCTGAAGTTAAGTTTCAGCCCCGTGATTCGAGGAGCATTAAACGACCGAAGTCGATTGAAGTAGCAAACTTTTTTTGAGATCCCGAGCACGGATTCAGTCGTCACACAAGCTCCTACTGCCTGCAGCTTATAAAGCGCGCACACACAAGCACCCATGGGCATGCACACAGGCTTCTCTTGGCCTGGCAGGAAGATAATAATAATAATAATAATAATAATAATTCACTTGATAAAGCGCCCTCAGAGAACTTAATCTCTCTCTAGGCGCTTTACATTTGCTGTAAAGTGAAATGCCATTGAATAGTAAGTAAAATCATGCTTGAAAAAAATAAACGAAATGAATAATATGGTTAGGGGTGACATGCACAGGGTCAGCATG
Source organism: Cristatella mucedo (assembly GCA_009760855.2). NCBI lineage: Eukaryota > Metazoa > Bryozoa > Phylactolaemata > Cristatellidae > Cristatella > Cristatella mucedo. Next base: position 976,663 of record WPIO01000083.1, read on the forward strand.
CAAATGTGGTTAGTGGCAGCATGCACAGTGTCAGCACGCATAAGCACATCAAGGACGAATCACAGGGACCCACTAAATGCTGTCCTAAATAGGTGTGTTTTTAGGTTCCTTTTAAATGTGGTCAGGTCAGGGGATGTTCTGACGCAGGTCGGGAGGGAGTTCCAGGCTTTGAGAGCACACGAACTAAATGCACGGTCTCCAAAGGATTTAAGGTTTGTATGAGGTATTTGTAGACTGTTGGATTCCAAAAAGCGGGTGGTACGATGCTTGGCCTGGTGGGGTAGTATATCTGACAGATAGGCTGGAGCCATAGAATAAAGGGACCTAAAAGTGAGCGACAAAACCTTGAAGTCAATCCGTTGCTTGACTGGTAGCCAGTGCAGGTCGGCGAGAAGTGGAGTAATGTGGCAACTGCGACGCTCACGACAGACAAGCCTAGCTGCAGAGTTTTGCACCAGCTGCAATCGCCTGATCGCACATGCTGGTAGGCCAGTAAGCAGTGAGTTGCAGAAGTCGAGACGGGATGTCACGAATGCATGGACCAACATGGACGTGGTATCTTTATCTAAACAAGCCCGAATTTTAGCTATGTTATGAAGCTCAAAATAGGCGGATTTGACTGTGGAGCTGATGTGGTCGTCTAACGAGAGGTCGCTTTGGAATATGACACCTAGATTTCGAGCTGATTCAATTGGAGATATGCTGGGAGAGCCAATTTTGAGAGTCAGCCTTTCCAATCTCTGGATCACACTGGGTTTGCCCATAACTAGTAAGTTAGTTTTATCATCATTAAATTTTAGAAAATTTGCTGCCATCCATGTGCGGATGTCATCAATGCATGCAGCAAGTGAGTTTAGAGAATTTGAGGTGCTCGAAGGCTGGGAGGGATCAAAGCAAAGGTACAACTGAGTGTCATCCGCATAGAAGTGAAAGCCTAGATTGTGCTTGGCAATCACATCATCAAGAGGCAGAGTATAAACCGTGAAAAGAACCTGACCTAGCACTGAGCCCTGAGGTACTCCATATTTCAGAGGTACTTCACATGATCTTTGTCCATTCACTTCAATACTCTGGAGTCTCCCACTGAGGTATGACCTGAACCACTGCAGAGCAGTGCCAGTGATGCCCAGGCGAGATGAGAGGCGCTCTAGAAGAACTTTGTGATCGATGGTATCAAAAGCTGCCGAAAGATCAAGCAAAACAAGCAGAGACACTCTACCCATGTCTGCATTCCTAAGTAGGTCGTTGTATACCCGAAGCAATGCTGACTCTGTGGAGTGATTAGCTCTAAAGCCAGACTGGAACTTACTAGCAAGGTGTGAGGTTTCGATATACGAGTTCAGCTGGTCCGCCACGACCCAAGATGATATAGTGACGATCACCACAAATCTGTCGTCGTCAACTAATCGAAGCAGTTCATACGAGAAGCAACAGTCACAGCAGCCTGATATTCGGTGAAAGAAGGAATTCAGCAAAATTCGGGTGAAATTCGGCTGCACCGAGTGCTGCGAGGGCGAAAGAGCTCCACAAAGAAAAGCTGGCAGAAGAAGCCGGAGCTAATTGTCAAAGGGAAGCAGGAGCAGGAGCAGGCGCAGCCCACCGCTTGAAAGCTGCAGCAGCCTCTGCTACAGCAAGCTGCCGTTCGGTGCCAACACATGGCAATACGTCTGCCGGTGAAGCAAACATCCGAGGCAGAGCAAAAGCTACCAGGCTATACGTTGCAAAATCCATGTAGGTGTATTACAGGCATGAATAAATAATCACAGCGGGCCATTAGCAGCAAGTTACTCTTCGGCTCGCGCGCTCCTCCTATCATAATGTGAGCCTTCTTTGGATAGGGTGTGGCAAGGGAAATCAAATGGCAGCACTACAAGCAGCCAGTAACTTTGTTTCTGACATGATGAATCAGTGCACTAGTATTCGACAACACACCGTTTTAGTTCACGTGCATTTCGTGGGCTAGCAACACTGCTGCATGCACGATATGCTAATTTCCCGTTTAATAAGGAGAGGAAACTGCAGCCGTAGTCGATATGTAAGTTTTCTACTGCTCCAATTTTCAATTGCAAGAGAGAAAATATGAGAGAGGCATTGCATAACACGAATTCTTGCTCTCAGCAGCCAGAATGAAAAAGAGAGTATTAGCATGGAAGCTGTGGCAGCCTCCTTAGTGCCCGACATATTGCGTCACTGGTCAAAGCATGATCCCTGTTTTCATGAGCTAGCGAGAAGTACCAGGGCCACTCTGGCGGCCGGGTTACTACGTGTGGAGGCGGCTCGTACAAGATTGCCTAGTATTAATACGAGTGTGAATTCAGGGGGAACAAGCTTACCATGTGCCAATAGAAAATCATTCGCGATGAATGGCAAATAGATGCTGTACAGTCAAGGTTCTATAAGGTGGAACTGGACTAATTTGGGACTAATAGTCCAGGGCAGGTCTGTGAGAGGACGAGGAGGAGGATAGACAAGAGTGGAGAAGGAGGACGGAGGAGGATGTCTCTGTCTCTCCTCTATTCTCTCCCTGAATATCATCTCTGCATCTGATCTCTGTGCAGCAGGCTCTTGCTCTCTCTCTCTCTCTCTCTCTCTCTCTCTCTCTCTCTCTCTCAAGCTCTCTCGCTCTCTCTCAAGCTCTTAAGGCATGCTACAGTAAGCTGGATGCAGAAACCCCGGACAAAGCAACAATGACTCAACGTGTACACAGAACCTGTGGAAAGGGCTTACGTTGACTGCCAGCTCTGATTGAGAATGACTTGATAGAATGCAAGCCAGCCTGCAAAGGAATGCAATCTGTTGATGAGTAAACAGTCTGAGATCGGTTCTCACAATGCAAGGGCAATCCTATGCAAAATATGTCTCTTACGAACAGCATGCTGGCACAAACAAACATGAAATATCCACCCGGGGAATAAGTAGATCGCTGACTGGAATGGAAGATCGCTATTTTGCTGCTTGCAGGCGAAGAAATTGCATGCTAGACAGGCTCAGGTGCATGTACAATAATATCCTTTGTGGCGCAACATATTGCATAACCTGCACAAATGGCAGAGTTTGCAATAGTGTTATCTGCGTCTCTGCAACTGACAGTGAGGGTCGCTATTAGAATGTACACAAAGTAGTGGTCACTGTAGTGGTCACTGAATTATCTCCTCATTTTTGTCTGGGAAGACTAATTGTCAGCCTCTCTATTCAGGCATCCTCATCTCTACACTATCTCTATCTATCTCTATCATTTCTAAAGTCATTAATCTCTCTCTCTCTCTCTCTCTCTCTCTCTCTCTCTCTCTCTCTCTCTCTCTCTCTCTCTCACTCCCTTTCCCTCACCCCCGGCTTTTTTCTGCTCTCTGTCTCTCTGTCTCTCTGTGTCTCTGTCTCTCTCCCTCTCTCTTTGTCTCTCTGTGTCTCTGTGTCTCTCTATCTGCATCTCTCTGTGTCTGTCTCTCTGTGTCTCTGTCTCTGTCTCTCTCTGTCTCTATCTCTGTCTCTCTCTCACTCCCTTTCCATCACCCACGGCTTTTTCTGCTCTCTGCCTCTATCTCTCTGTCTGTTTGTCTCTGTCTCTCTCTCCATCTCTCTTTCTCTGTCTGTCTGTCTCTCTCTCTCTGTGTCTCTCTCTCTGTCACTCTCTCTCTCTCTCTCCCTCTCTCTCTCTCTCTCTCTCTCTGTCCCTGTCTCTCTCTGTCTCTGTATCTCTCTGTCGCTCTGTCTGTCTCTGTCTCTCTGTCTCTCTCTCTCGCTCTCTCTCTCTGTCTCTCTCTGTGTGTCTCCCTGTCTCTCTCTGCTTCCTCTTCCAGTATCTCCCAATCCGTCGGTCTGTATCTCTTGATCATTCTCTCACAATCCTATTTCCCATCTCTTGCTTGAAGTGGCTCTGTCTCTATGTCTCCCTCTACGTCTCTTTCTCTCTCTCGCGCTCTCTTTCTCTCTCTCTCTCTCTCTCTCTCTCTCTCTCTCTCTCTCTCTCTCTCTCTCTCTCTCTCTCTCTCTCTCTCTCTCTCTCTCTCTCTCTCTCTCTCTCTCTCTCTGTGTATGTGTGTTTGCTGCCTCTCTCTTCCCTCTCGCTGCTTCTGCTTCTTCCCATCTACCATCCAATGGGGTCACAATCGCCTCCTCAGTTTCCCATCCCCTGCCTCAGGCCAGTCACGCTAATTAATGCTGACATTAGCACTTGAAAGGCCATAAGCTTTCTAAAATTGAATGGCGAGAAAATAAAACAAACTTACTAGCTACGGGAAATGTAATGCTAGTCTTAAATTGCTAAAGCCAAATGCTCAAAATGGCTTGATTCTATCATTCTCAAAAAGCTAAGCTTCCTAGGCAGCTGGTTCTTCTCTTCTTCATATCGGACTTTTTAATTTTTTCTAGATAAGTTCTGTTATATAAGAGATAAGAGATCTGTTGCCTGAGCAGAATAAAAAAATCACTTAAGTGCACGCATGTATGAGAAGGGAAATATATAAGACTGTAGGCGTGTGTATATGCAATGTACAGATGATAATGCATATCTATATTTGCGTCCTATTCAGGCATGCTGCAATGCTGTTGTAGCATGAATGTACTTCACAATCCATGAATGTACTATATACTGGGGCCGATTTTGCTATAACAACATTAATAATAATAATAATAATAATAATTGTTCTCGTGTGTAGCACCCTAAGAGAACTTCACAGATATCCAGGAGCTTTTCAACTCGCAAGGGATTTAATAATAATAATAATAATAATAATAATATTGCACTTGATAAAGCGCCCTCAGAGAACTTAATCTCTTTCTAGGCGCTTTACATTTGCTGCAAAGTGATACGCAATAGAATAGTAAGTAAAATCATGCTTGAAAAACAAACAAAATGAATAACATGGTTAGGGGTTACATGCACTGGGTCAGCATGCAAATGTGGTTAGTGGCAGCATGAACAGTGTCAGCACGCATAAGCACATCGAGGACGAATCACAAGGACCCACTAAATGCTGTCCTAAATAGGTATTTAATACCCAAGGGGTTAGCGACACGCACGGTATCAAGCATGCACAAGCAGGTTACTAAAGCTGTAGCGGCTTGTCTTTTGGTTCAATTCATCCATAACCACCATGCAGAAGGATATCTGAATCCTGTGGCGAATCACGATAATTCTCAATCATGACTATGCTTCAGCTTGACACCTACACCTACCTAGCAACACCTCCAGTACTTTTCACGGGCTTGCATAGCTACGGCTTCGATGGCAAAGCTACAGTTAAAAGTGGTCAATTACTGCCCACTCATACGTTTTATCTGACACTGCTGCCAATTTTTAAGGAACCCCTTGGCGTCAGATTTCCATGACCTCACCTAGAGACAAAGATCTGAAAGTTACCTTTTGGACGTCATCATTTAGTGCCTACCTTTTGTATTGTCGTTCATTCAGACGGGTCTTTTCGTTCCAATGCTTCCCCTCCCTCTCTCTCTCTCTCTCTCTCTCTCTCTCTCTCTCTCTCTCTCTCTCTCTCTCTCTCTCTCTCTCTCTCTCTCTCTCTCTCTCTCTCTCTCTCTGTTTCTTTCTTCCTCCCTCTCTGTCAGCAGTGTGTGCTTGGATGCATTGAGTGAGGTTGCCCGAAGTGACATGAGTGCTGGCATATGTCCCGTGTGAGCTGTCTTCATCGTGTGAGAGCGCCTGCTGGCTGAACAACGGTTTCGTTGCTGCCTGCTGTCTTTGCTGTCCCTGCCCCTCCCCCCAGCCCCAGCCCCAACCCACTGGCTCCACCACTGGGTACTTAACAGGTGGTACCTAAGTTAACCAACTACTTTGATCAGTTAAGGCATCGAGATTATGTCGGATTTACTCAGTCACCTAATGATGTAACGCTGTAGGAGGTTTTTCCTGAGATACAAAGTCGTGGTGCTATCTTTTACGATGAGCAAACTGGCTATCAGAGATCTGAAAGGCTGTGATAATTAACTGCCTACGTGTAAATCAAAAACAGAAAAATGGAATATGCAGTTGCTTAGCTGACAGCCGAACATAGAAGGCACTGCCAATGATATCGGAAATGAACTTTTAGTCCCTCCTCGGTTTGAAAACCGATAGCGGCCAGTAGTCGAGATTCTCAATCGTCCCTGGGTCTTAGCCCAGGAGGTAAGGTGCTCAACTGCTAACGCCCCAGCTCGTGGGTTCGAGTCCTGCAGCGGGCGGTTCTGCCCACCGCATGGGGGGGTGTGAAGGCTCGTGTGCTGCTATATAAATAAGGCTGTTAAATCAGCTAAGGCTGTCGCATCTTATTCTTAAAACTACATCTCTGTATTGCATGCTGGCTTACAATACGACCAATTTAGATATTTTTTTCGGCATTCGACGACCAGGATTTGTTATTTTCACAGCCTTAAGATCTCTCTCTTTCTCTATCCGTCCCTCTTTCTCTCTCTCCCTCCCTCCCTCGAGAGAGAGAGAGAGAGAGAGAGAGAGAGAGAGAGAGAGAGAGAGAGAGAGAGAGAGAGGAGAGGGGAGAGAAGAGAGGAGAGGAGAGAGAGGAGAGGAGGCGAGAGAGAGAGAGAGAGAGAGAGGAGAGGAGAGTGACAGAGAGGAGAGGAGAGAGGAGAGAGAGAGAGAGAGAGAGAGAGAGAGAGAGAGAGAGAGAGAGAGAGAGAGAGAGAGAGAGAGAGAGAGAGAGAGAGAGGAAACCTGCCTAGCTGAACCGTTACGCCAATAGCAAACTTGTCCAAAAGTCCAAAAGCGTTCTTCAAAACGCTGGGTATCCAAATAAGAAAGCTTTACTTTTGAGGGTCAGCAATATTGCACTATCAATCGGCCAGTGCACGACGTACGATTCTGGTGTAAAAGCTTGCGACTTTATGAATGAACGAGCAGCTGTCTTCTAGTGTGCCGCGAAGCCTGCGAGCCACCAATTTATGGAGCTACTTGTACCAGAAAAAAAGCAGAGGACACGGTTCGAACGCTAATAAGACAAATGATCTAGCTGAAGAGCTACAATGAGGAAAGGAAGTCGGCTTGACCCACGCTGCAGTGGCTTTCTGTAGAAGCCATCAGAACAAGGAGACTTGGCCGCCGCAGAGAAGATGGAGTTAAACCGTTGGCTTGTAGCTCGAGCGTGATAGCTGCTCCTAGCGTTAATATGAAAGCACACCACACAACGACAAAAGGCTGCTTCCAAAATATTCGCCCTTTGAACGAATGCTTTGCGAGGCATGGTTATTCGCAGTCGACGAAGTAGACACCTGGCAAGTTATTTCTTTAGTAATGCAGCGCAAAAGCCCATTTTCGAGAGCAGTAAGTCTTTCCTCATTCACTGCCACTGTTTTTAACTTAACTTAGATCCGAGCCCCGTTTGAGACCCGGGTCGCGGGCTTGATTCCTGAACCAGGCAATCTCTCGTTACCCACTGCAAGGTTGCTAGCAGATAACACTCTTCTGCCGCTACAAAAATGAGGCTGATCGATCAGCTGACCGATACTTTTTATTTTTATCGTCTGCTGCAAGGAGAGCGTATCCGACGAGGCTCGTCTGCCGCTATACAGAATGAGCCTGCTGAATCAGCTACTCTGCTTTGCCGAGCCTACGGCGCAATTCATCGGTTACCCGCGTAGCCTACGGTAGCCTCGGTAGCTGCTGGTACTCTGCGGGGGTCTTCTAGCGGAGGCCCGAGCGTCTGTCTGTCCGACACTTCGGCATTTCGATCCGAATGCGAGGACCGCCGGCAGCGATCGGCCGAACGGAGGCGGAGCGACTGCTGCGAGCTGAGGCGCACCAGCTCATTAGCCCGTGTCCGACGGTGGGTGGCGGTAAATTCAGCGACTCTGCTGGCGCACGCACGCCTTGACTACGACCTATTATAAGAGCTGCCCACGAAGGACGAAGTGAAGGGACGGCAGCAATAACCTCCAAACGACCCTGGAGTGCGAGATGACAATGCCAGACAGCGACTGCGCTTTTTCTCGCGCTACTCACAGACCACGCCCACTGAAGAGGCTGGCGAAATTAGTCTGTCGTCTAGTCTTTCGTAGTGATTTAGCATTTGAGAATACGCAGCAATCAAATTTTTAGCAGTTATATAAAACATAAACATACATTATATACTAATTTTCAGCTTAATTTCGTAAGAGAGCAGCGTAAAAAGCGCACACGTTCACCGACATCACAAGCACACTGAAGGACTATAGAGCAGTCTATAAATGAAATGGCTGGTGCTACTGGCCACGATTTTTAGGCTATCGCTGCTCGAATCTGGATTCCTAGCGCCGTCTACGCCTAGCAGGCCGGTAGGCCTCTTCGTTCCCGGCGTCCTTCCGAGCTCAATGCTGCTCTAGCGCGGTTTCGAGTCGGGTGTACCCGTCGCGGAAACGCCGGGCCGTCGGGATGTCCGGGTGCGCTGCTGACAACAGAGAGGGCGCGCCGCCGCCGCCGACTGCGCACGTTGGCGTGGATGCGACGGCGGCGCATGGTAATACGGACGTCCTGCCGGAATCGTTCGTCAGTACCGCACAATGGGTTGCTCGGCATGCCGACATTAAACAGAGATTTGAGAAAATACGAAGCGAATTCGAGCAGCGGTGTTCCGCCTGTTTGGGCGCAGACTCCGGCCTTAAGCCAAGCGGCGATAAATCGCCGAGGGCATCCGGTGTCGGTCGCCGTCCATCGGAGTCCGCCTGCAAGCATCAGTCGCACTTCTACGCGGACGGGTCGTCCAACTACCCCGGCGAGGCGGACTTGCAGGCAACGCAGACCGGATACGGCACTTATCCGCACAGGAGCTCCGTCAGGTCTGCGACTGTAGAGGACTACTTGGACTGGATGTATACCCAGAAGCCGCCGGGCAGTTCAGGTAGGTCGCGGCCTGCCGGCGTGCCTCTGCGAAGTTCGGTGCAGGACAGGCGTTCGGATGCGGACAGCGGCGATCCTAGAAGGCCGCCTTTGGGCGGTGGCAGTGGCCGCTCGAGAAGCGAAGCGCCGGACTCGGGCGGCGTCGGCGGCAGGACACGCGATTCGAGCCCGTCCTGCGAGGCTGCGCTGGCTAAGGAGAGAAAGAGCAGCGGCGGCGGCGGCGGCGGCGGCGGCGGCGGCTGTGTTTTCACCTTCGACGCCCAGCCAGACGATGCAGACCGCGAGGAGACACTGCCCAGGTCGGCATCGTTCACGATGGACTGTCACGCTGCTGCGTCGGCAGCTGCAGCTGGCGACCAGCCTGCCATGCACAGATCGCCCAGCCAGCCGGCGGCTCAGAGGCCCGACACGCCGGTGAGCTGCGACTCGCTGAAGATGCTGCCTGGCGTGCAGGTGAGCAGGGTCAAGAAAGTCAGCTCGCTCCGCTCGTTCGGCTCGGCGCTAGAGGACCGTTCAGGCCAGTCGGTCAGCACCGACTCGCTGCCGCAGCAGGGGGGAGACGCTGCTGCAGCTTCTCCGAGAGCCGCCACAGCTGCCACGCCCACCTACTCGGAGAGGCTCTCGGAGTGCGCCTCGGCTGCCGCCGGGTCTGCCCTGTGCGGTCCGGCCCTCGTTCGCTCGCCCAGAGTCCAGCGAAGGCCTGCCGTGCCACCGACCCTGCAGTCGCTCTCCCCGCAGCAGCAAATACAGCAGCAGCAGCAGCGTTGCGGGCTCGCATCGCCCGACTGCCCTCACTCGGCACTGTCTCCTGGCAAGCTGCGTCCCGCCGTCCTTCATCCGGAGCTGAAGAATATCTTGAGTCAGCTGGACACCTCCCCCGAGCTGGCCTTGTCTCGCGACATGGGTGACTGCCGCGCTGCTGCCGATCGGCCTGCGACGCCGGCGGCCGACGACGACAATGCCGTAGACGAGGGTCTGGACATGTCGGCATCGTTCCGTGGTGGCAGTGCGGCCACCGGTTCTGCCACAGGTCAGTATTTGCTCTTGTCCGCCGACTTCCTGCAGCCGGCTGCTGCTTCAGCAGCAGCAATCGAGGATGGCGGCGTCTCTACGAAGAAGAAGGCGGGCAAGCGCAACCACACGCACCCGCCGAGCACCAGGGCAGCAGACTGCCCGTACGGGGCCGACGTGAAAGCCAAGGACACAAACGGCTTCTCTCACATGTGCGAACACCAGTCGGACAGTGGCGGCGGCTGCTGTGGTGGTCGGCAAGGTCTGTCAGAGGTCGAGGGGCAGCATTCGCAGCAGCCGGACAGCCTGTATAACAGTTTGGACGACGTGGTGGATACCAGCGAATCGCTAGGCCACGGCCCCGCTGCTGCTTCTGTTGCCCTTGCCGACAGTCACATGCTGGCATCGGCCGCAGCTGCTGGCTTGTCTGGTGGCTCGGCTCAGGCCGTTTGTGCAACTGGCAGCAGCAGCAGCAGCAGCGGCAAGTTCAAGCGGGTCAAGAGCGACCCGTTTCCCGACTCGAGATCGCTGGCCGGCATAACAGGCGACGCGTCAGGCGACGCCGGCATCGGCACAGCTGCAGCCTCGTGCCTCGAGCGATCGCCGTCCGATGCAACGCACGAGCGAAGCCGCAGTGCGTGCTCCGGACAGCAGTCATCATCAGATGGGCCCTTGGATGTCGCCGCCGCTGCCACCACAGCTGCCTTGTCGTCAGGCAATCTGGTGTCATCGGATGGCAGCAGCAACAGTGTAGTCTCGGCAGGCAAAGGGGTGAGTGAAGTGAAGTGCCGCGCCGAACACGCCACCCCTGACACTCCCTCGACCGACTTCGGTCAGTGTCTCAGTCGGTGCCTCATGCCCTTCCACCCTCCTGTATGCTCCGGAAGTTCTTGTGACGGTTAGTGGACACGTGCGACATCCGGTGTCATCGGTGATAGCCACGTCTCTCATGTGAGGGTCCTGATCGATTTCCAGGGCCTGCGCTCCTCAGCAACTCAGCGATGCCACGATGCTGCACGCTCACACATGCGCGCAAAGCCACCGCCATCCCCCTCCCCTCCGTGAGCCCGGCACAATCGAATGACGTTTGCATGCAGAAGTCGCAGCAGACCGTCTGCTGTTCCACAGTGCTTATGCGCAGAAAGCTGTATTTTTCAGAAAGTTGTCCGGACAGCGGTGCCGAAAGGAAAGTTGGGCCTGAGATGTCAGTGACCTTAATTCCATGGCCATACACGTCTGGTAGCAGAGTTGCTGATTACTTATCGAAAGCTAGCTGTTGGCTCATCTTTTTTTGTCGGTGGGGATGGGAGTGGATCTAGCCAGACCTCGAGCAGAGCATTTTGGTGCTAATCTATCCCACTCTGACCTGGCACTAGTGCTGTCAACCAGCAGGCAAGCCAACTTAAAGCCAAGTGCTGCTCACAGCAGAGTCTTCCTAGCGACCGACTGTAAGGTATACAAAACTGATATGTTGACAAAACGCAGTGCTACGGTTTTCATTTGTCCTCAGGGTTCGATGAATCACAGCAATCCAGTCTAATTAAGCAAAAATTGGCAGCAAGCTCGAATTTTGAGTCAGTGTTGTGGTTTAGGTCGTTGAATGTATCCACCAGATTTCATGCTGTTGCGCTCCTGATTTTCTTATGCAAATGGGGTCCGAAGGTGGTGGCCACTACTACATCAACTGGAATCCACTGCAAATCCCCAGAAAATCAGCCTCTCGATGGTCCAATTTGGATTGCATATTAAACCATGGTATTTTTTAAGTGCATCCACACACATTCATGCCATCCATGCCAATAGCACGCAATCAACCGCCAGGGTAGTGCTGCTGTCGGTTACAGTGGATTGCATGAGAACATGAGCAATGGTGCAAATTTGTATGGGTGCAATTGAACTATAGTGTAGTTTAATATGCAATCCAAATTAAGGGCTTCTTGCAGCCGATTTCCTCTGTCTTTGCTGGGGGACTTGCCATGGATTTTTGTGGGCTGCAATCCTGTGGATTTCGGTAGTGCCAGCTTCTTTGGAGTTCATTTGCAAGAGAATAGGCTAGTGCAACGGTATGAAATTTGGGGGATTCAACATCACGACTGTGTACTGCAATGTTAGCTCGAAATTCGAGCTTTGCCCCACAGATTTCCAGTCGATTTTTGCTTGGCCCTGTGGTTAAGGCACTTGCCCCGACCAAGTTCTGACTGAGGTCGTGGGCTCGAGCCCCGTGGCGTTTGTGAAGCGTCTGAATAGCGATCAAGTTCTTTTAGTGCACTATACAAATGAATTATATTTTAATTAGACTGGTTTGCAGTAATTCGTCGAACCCGGTCCCTACGTTGGCAGATTGGAAGCAAGGGAGCAAGTCCCTGCATTCGGCTGCCTGCACACTCTTCTTCACCATGTTGAGAGCAGCTGTCTAGCTGTCCACTGGCATCCAAGAAACGAAGCTCCTGGCCCCTCGCCTTCTGCTTTACCTGCCCCCCCCCCTGTGCTATTGTGGTCGGGCATCAGATGTCCGGCTGCCCAGTGTTCGCTGCCGATGGCTTGTGTGCAGCCGACTTGTGGCCGAGAGTAATCCTTTGTAGCTCAGGTGCTTAGCTTATGGGTATGCTTTGCCGGCTGCTTGAAGTCGGCAGGATTGGTGTCGAAGCATGTGTGCAAAAATATAAAATTATGCAGGAGTCTTGGGGTGGACTCGAGGAAAACTAAATAAATAAAAAAGGTGGCCCGTGCAACGGACCAGGCTGCAGACCGCCCGAGTGTCCCTTGCATGCTAGCAGGGGTTGTTTGCTTGGATTGAAAGTCATCCAATGAGACCTAGACGAAGGCAGCGAGGAAGAAGACTAGGAGGGAGAGCATGGAGTGAGATGTGGAATAGGCCTGAGGATGGTGACAAGGGGGTGTTCTGTTTGAGATCAGAGAGCAGATTTGTTTGTCGAGCAGCGTACACGAGAAACTCGGCAATTGCTACTCGACTGTGGCCGTGACTTTGCCACTCTTGCCGTTGAAGCACTGGCTGGCTTGACCGGCGTCGGCCGGCCAGCACAAGTAGTCTGCAAAAGCTCTGCTTTGAAGACGGTCTGGTGTTAGAACGTCAAGCTAATACCTCGTGCACGGTTAGTTTATGCTTCGGCACCCGGTCTGGCCTGGCCTGGCAAATGATAGAAGCTACGGATGGATGTGTTGGAGCTTTAGGAAACACACTGCCGAGGTGTGTAATCAAACTCTTGGCTCAGCTTCTCCCTCTGGCACTAGTCAATTCGGTTGACCGAACGTTTGCTAATAAGGGTTTAGATGCCGAAGAAGGAAGGCTATTTGCAACATCGGCGTCAGTCAGCGCGGCCGGTTGCGAACACTCTCACGTGATGCACGCGAGTGCAAGACGGGCGCCCGCGCCTCCGCTGCCGCTGCAGTTGCCTCGCGCTCTCGTCGCTCGTCGTTGCTCCTAGCAGCTCTGCACCCGACATGCACTCATTCAGTCATGCGCCCATCGACATACTCGATGCGATGTAAAGTGCGCTAGGTGTGAGCAGCAGCAGCAGCAGCTATGCGTTGTTGTTTGGAAATGAATTGTACATTCTGCTGGCCGCCGACCGACCGAGGCAGCGTACTACTCTCTCTCTCTCTCTCTCTCTCTCTCTCTAAGCTTTTTTGTCGATGCAAATCCTAAGATCTTTGCTGGCCGTGCCGCATCGGCTACTGGCTGCCTTCTGCCCCTGAGGTTGCAAAGCACTTAACAACCAACCACTCATCCTCTCTTTGGTGCTGCCTGAGTCACTCGGTGACCTGTCTACCTCCGGCATGCTGATGAGCATTCATTGAGTAGTGTCAAGTCGCCTGTGAGTTTGTGTAAGAGTCTGAGCTTGTGGGGGTCTGCGTGGCTTCTGTTACGCCAGCTGCCTTGACCAGACTGTGAGAATGCACGAAGCCAGCCATCGCCGAGCGAGTTTCTCCGCCAAAGCAGTCATTGCAGGGGTGGGATGATGACAGTGGTGATTGTCGGTGTCCTCTTGCCCATGCAGCCCTGTGATGGCAGATCCAGCGTTTACTTTGGGTACCCCGCAGCCTCAGTCAACCTCATTGTTTCTATACCAGACAGCAATATTTCCACGAGGATCTGCCAGTCAGCTAGATTTCCCCTGGTCTTGTAATCCTTGTTCCAGCTGGCACCTGGTGGTACTGCTAGAGGCCGATGGTGGTTCGTATAGCAGCAGCTGTCCATCTTGTGGGCGATGGTGCACTCCCTGCAGACGTGAGCCCTCTAGCCGATCCCAGGCCCCATGCCTCAACCTCATCGCAGGTCTCTCCCCTCCCTTTCCGTCTGCTGGGCTGAGTACCCGAAGGCCAGGGCCCCAGTGGCCACAGTCAAGGCCTCTGGAGCCTCGGCCTTCATCAGTGCCACTGCTGCTGTTGCATCTACTTGATCGTGCACATCAAGCCACCGTAGGCGACCGGTTTTCTCTTAGGCATTTTCTCAGCAGCTGGTGTTACTGGAGATAGCCTCCTATTCTGCAGCAGCAATCAATGCCAAAGGGCTATAATTTCATGCTCTGCCATCCACGTGTTCAGGCTTCCTTCACCCATTACCGTCCCGAGTACCAAAAAAAACTGATGAAAGGATGAGCTCAGGCATAGTTTCCAAGGGGTTGTCAGGGCGCAAGGCCTGCAATCAAGTACAGTGGCCACCCCGACTACAATGCCTGGCTGTCCACTCACACTCAGCTATGTCCGGCAGCAGATTTCGAGCTGCCGGCCTCACCGAGCATCCAAGCTGCAGCTGCTCAGCTAGCTTGGCTGAGCTCATGCCCGGCCGATGTCGACGAGGTCTGCAATTCGATTGGCAGTCGGCTGGCATGACTGAATGATGCTGTCCAGCCATCGGCTGCTGTCACTGCCTGAGCATGACAGGTGGGCTGTCGAGCCTTTGCTGATCTTCGGTTTCCTTTTATTGGTGCCACCCCAAACAACCCCAGCCAGCTGGATTCATTTTAATGCAGTTCTCTCCCCTCCTTCCTTCCCTTCTCCTCTCCCCTCTTCCCTCTCTCTCTCTCTCTCTCTCTCTCTCTCTCTCTCTCTCTCTCTCTCTCTCTCTCTCTCTCCTCGGTGACTAGCTTCAGCTGCATCAGACATCATCATCGGTGGTGGTGGCAGTTGCAGCAGCAGCTCTGACCAGCAGCTGATCCATGGCTGCTGCTGGTCTGGCCACTCGGATGGACTCCCCTCTCCACTCTCTCCTCTCTCTACCCCTCTCTATCCCTCTCTCTCTCCCCTCTCTCTTTCACCATCTCTCTCTCTCTCTTTCTCTCTCTCTCACCCTTCCCTCTCTCTCTCTCTCTCACTCTCTCCTCTCTCTTTCCCTCTCTCTCTCTCTCCCTCCTCGGTGACTAGCTTCAGCTGTGTCAGCAACATTACTGTTGGTGGTGGCAGTTGCCTTAGCAGCTCCGACTAGCAGCTGATCCGTGGCTGTTACTGCTGCTGCTGCTCTGGCCACTCAGGTGGACTTATGCTTGAGTGAAACCTATTTAGCCCAGGTGGCCTTATCACGTGTCTGCAGGCTGATAAAATGCTGGCTCATTTTCTATCGCTGTTCAATTATATGCTTTGGCTGAGTTCGACTAATATAAATATGATTCTGCTTCATCTGCTTTCAGCCCACCTAGCACGACCGACTGGTCGGTCACCTGCATGTGCTTGTTAATCAGGGAATGCACATGGGCCTGCCTGCCATCTTGCTTCCCTGCGAAGCTCTCTGGATGGGCATGCTCAGACGAACTAAGAGTCCTAGCTTCTGCTGTGCAGCAAAGCTTTGGGTGCTGCCTCTTCTGCCTGCCGCCTCATCTTGGCGATTTTCTTCCTGCTGAACTTGCTGCTGCTCATTCACTGCTGCCCATTTCAAGTGCTGCTATGAGCTCGTGCCAGCACTCAAGCTGCTCAAGCAGAGTAGTGTGCGACTGTGTGCCCTGTTTCTAGATGGCAGCTGGTCCTCAACCTATCCGAGGCATGGTCATCAGATCTTCGGCGTCGTAAATTGGCACCCGGCTTTGCTTCTCCTATCCGCTTGCTGAGCTAAGCGCCTTGGAAATCGCACCGAAAATGGCAATGATGCCGGCCTCAGTTTGGCTTTTAGTCATTTGGGGAGGAGGGCAGATCAACCATGTCGTCTGTCCTGCCGACTAGACCGTCTAGCCAACACGTGCACCGAGTACAGCCACAACACATCCGGTGAATACAGCCATCCACAGATGCACTCTGTAAGCGCATTGGCTAGCCTCAGCCTGAATAGGCCAAGCCATGTTGTGCTGTGCCCAATTGTCAACAGTGCTGTCAGCATTACAGCAGTAACTACATCTGGAGAGAGAAATACAGTCCAGTGCTCATTTGGCTGCCGAGGAAACTGAAGCGTGATGGGCCAATCTCTCTGATCATTCTCACCTCTTCAAACATGAGGCTGTTGAATATCACTGTTCACGGCCACTTATTCATATTTAAGTATCCTGCTCAGGCATGAACACAGCTTGGGCGTGTGTGTGTGTGTGTGTGTGTGTGTGTGTGTGTGTGTGTGTGTTCGCTCGCCTGTGTGGGGCTGCTAGGAGATGGACAGGGCAGCTGCTCGACGTTCTAAAGCCGCAGTTTACCCACCTCCTCCAGACCAGAAGTAATGTCTCCGAAGTGAAGCCACCGCATGTATGAGTCACCAGAGCGGCTGTTGGCATTTTTTCTTGTACGCCACCCCTCGTGCATGAAGCATTGGCTTGCAGATAAACTCACGTTTAGATCGTTGCTCACCTCTACTCAGGAATGTGGCTGGTGCTGCTGTGGCACCTGCTGGAGTTTAGCCCAAGGCATAACTAATAGGCCGGACTGCTGCAATCCAGGCTCGGCTGGGCTACCAAAAAAGCCATTAAGCTTCTCAGCATTGATGAATGTGGCTGCAAGGCTAAGCCAAAAAATCTCACAAGTTCAGCCATGTGTCTCCTTTGCTGAAGGAGCTACACTGGCTCCTGACCGATCAAAGAATATAGAACAAAGTTCTTACCTTGACCCAAAAAGCCCCCCATAACTTGGCTACTCTATACATAGCTGAATTGGTGGTCCAGATTCAGCCTCATCGTGCTCTCAGGTCCTCCGTTGACAATCAAGTAGCTGTTCCATTCATTCCTCTGCTTTTAAGACCGTTGGCGACAGAAGCTTTTGCTCTGTATGTAGACTGTAGAACTTACTTCCCCAATTCTTACGCAGCCACATCAACTCTCCTGCTGCCGACTGTAGCACATTCTTTCCTGTCGCCGTGAGCTGATATTTTCATGCTGCTTACTTCCTTGACTGCCCTTCTGACTAAGCAATACTTCTCACTTTCTCTGTTATATGTGAGGCGAAGTCTGTTAGCTATCGCATGCATACCGAATGCTGCCCAGGCTTTGAATGGGCTATAGAAAACTCTCCTGTGTAACACTCACTTAGTCACATTTGCATGCTGACCCTGTGCGTGTCACCTCTAACCATGTTATGCTTGTTGTCATTGGGCATGCATTGTCATTGCTACCACTAACCATTCGACCATGCTTCCTTTGCAGCATATGTAAAGTGCCTAGAAAGAGATTAAGTTCTCTGAGGGCACTACAAATGTATTATTATTAGTCCTTCGGCTTTGAGGAGTTGCAAAAGTAGATAAAGTACATTAATTTTTGGATTTAGTGTAAATCTATTCCAGATGATGTTGGTTGTGCGACCTTTCGGGCAAAACGAAAATGACAGTCTTACGATTATGTGCGATATGCATGGCAAAACATTTACATGCATGCACCCGCACACATGCGCGCACACTCACACGCACACACTCGTACACATGCACTCACAGAGTGCAATCAGGTTTTGAGATATATTTTGAGTTTAGGGTTTCCATTTTTTGGGTGGTAATGTATGGTCTAAGGCCACCGTTACCATGTTGGACTAATTTATATGAGCGCAGTCCTCTCTGGCAAAGCCTCATTTTTCGTAGGCGTCCGTCGCCATATTAGCAGCAAGGCACGGCTGGCTCCTAAGCTGCAGTGATGCAGCACACCTAAGCTGTTTTTCCTTGCCCTGCAGTTGTATCTGTGAAGGTCAAAATCAGAGATCGGCCACCTGCCCTCTTTGCAGAGCCCCATTCCCTACGTCACTGCCTCAATCCTCGTGAGCTTCGGGATCGGCTCAGTTATAGCATTTGGAACATGGGCCATCGCTTGATTGGCTTCCAGCAGGAAGCAGCAGCCGAGAGAAACAGGTCGATCTGGTTGGTACCCAGCCGAGCCTGGCAGAGAGGAGCCGCCTGTGTTTACTTTTGCCGTTCAGTGGGTGGGCACAAGCAGGTCACTCGGGGAGACAGCTGGCTTTGGCCCGGGCTCTGACATGAATGCTCTTCACCGGCCGCAGCACGTGCAGTATTTACTCTAGTTTCCCCAGTTGGCCCCCCTCCAGGCTTCTGCTGTTCTACTGCTGCTGCTGCTGCTCCTGGCGCCTCCTCTGTGGCACGTATCCTGCTGTTGCTGCTGATCCATTCATCTGCTGCTTTGGCTACCGTTGCTCCTGGCTTCTGCTGCTACTGTACTTGTGCTGCTGCTGCTGTCACTGCTGCTGCTGGTGTCTTTAGCAAAGCAACTAATCCACGATGTGTGCATAGGCCTACACCGGGGGTGGGGGGAAGTAGCGAGCCTGTTCGCTCCCCTGGCCTGCCAGGGAGGGGCAGGCTTGCTGCTTCGACCCCCACGAGCCTTCCTAGGATGATTGGCTGCCTCGGGCATCTTCAACGTCGGGCCCTCCTCCTTCTGGTGTGGCTATGAGCATGAGTGAATGCTATGCTGCTGGCTGATGGTCCTTTATCTTCAGCTGCAGGTGGGGTTATGCCTCGAGTAACTTGTGTCCTCCCAATGGGAGGCCATTGTAGACACAGCCTGTGCACAGATGTTGCTGCTGATCATTCACCGACCAGGGGCAGAGGCAGGACTCGGCTGCTAGCTCACCTGCAGGTGGCCGCTCACCTTCTGATATGACTTGTCCCACCCCTAAAGTGATTGTGGTGGGTGCCAAACCGGTCATAGCAGCTGTGGATGTCTCACTGGCAGGATACAACAGGAGTTCCGAGTGGGTTCACCGATTGGCCGATCGTGGCACATGCCAAATGCATGGGCCTCCAACAGTGTCAGGCTATCCTATGTCGGAAACCACAGCCGCTGCCGTGCTTTGGCAGCTCTTGACCTTTTTTCGAGGATCGCCCCTGTAACTCGTGGACCGTGTGGCAGTGGAAGGGAAGGAAATGCATTTTGACCAAATGTGCTCTGGCTTCGTACGACACTACAGCTGGTCTGGCAGAGTGGTGCCCCGATGCGCTTCCATGCATTCCTCTCGTAGTTACACTAGGAGAGTGCTGGGCATTTCAGCCTCTAGAGGCCCGGGTGTGTGCACGCCTGTGTGTGGGTGTGCCCGTACATACTTATGCTTGCTTGCAAAACCTGCCCGATGTCTCTTTCTTAAGGTACATACAGACCTGTATGTATGTAATATAGAGATATTTACTCGAGATACATATCTACCTTTATGTAACACACGCACAACACACACACACATACACCCCCACCCACACACCCCCACCCACACACCCCCACCCACACACCCCCACCCACACACCCCCACCCACACACCCACCCACCCACACACCCACACACACACACACACACACACACACACACACGCACGCACGCACGCACGCACGCACGCACGCACGCACGCACGCGCGCACACACACACACACACACAAACGCACGAGTGTGCACACAAACACACACGTATACTGTATTTGCAGGCATATGTACTTTGGATATACCTCATATAAACATATATTTGCCTATATACATGTATATTGGTACATATTTACATATGCACGTTAATATGTACAGTACTCACTCTGACATGTATATCTATGTAGATAGAATGTGTATGAACATTGTGCGCGTGTGCGTGTGTGTGTGTGTGTGTGTGTGTGTGTGTGTGTGTGTGTGTGTGTGTGTGTGTGTGTGTGTGTGTGTGTGTGTGTGTGTGTGTGTGTGTGTGTGTGTGTGTGTGTGTGTGTGTGTGTGTGTGTGTGTGTGTGTGTGTGTGTGTGTTGTGTGTGTGTGTGTGTGTGTGTGTGTGTGTGTGTGTGTGTGTGTGTGTGTGTGTGTGTGTGTGTGTGTGTGTGTGTGTGTGTGTGTGTGTGTGTGTGTGTGTGTGTGTTGTGTGTGTGTGTGTGTGTGTGTGTGTGTGTGTGTGTGTGTGTGTGTGTGTGTGTGTGTGTGTGTGTGTGTGTGTGTGTGTGTGTGTGTGAATTTACATGTTTATATGTATACTGCCTATAACTCCACACGGGTGCAAAGACTATGTGGGCGTTACAAAGGAGTTTTCTGTACTCAAAGCAGCTTTCGGTATGCATTCGGTAGCCAACTGACTTTATCTCACAAAAAAAGAATAAGTGAGATGAATGAGCTGAGTCAGTCGGGAGAGCAGTTGAAGTAGTGAGTAATGAGTAGTACGGAAGTGTGTGTGTGTGTGTGTGTGTGTGTGTGTGTGTGTGTGCTCGCGCTCGTATGTGTGAGTCCGTCAGCTTGGAATGACGTGCTGCGTCAACCTAGCCTTTTACCACCTACAGTCCTTGATTGGTCGCACATGGCAAGATAGTAAGCACCTTGCATCCTCTGAGCTACCTGAAAGATTTTTATATTCTACTAATCGGTGCTCGATGATGCCCAGTGACGTTGAACACGAAATATTCGCCTTGATTTCAGTTTCTCGACAAGGGTTGGGGAGGTTTTCTCACTGCCTGCCTTCGTTTGCTGGCCTGCTACCTTACCGAAAAAGTTTCTCAGCTCTTCACAACGAATGGCGACTGACAAGTGATGAGGCAGCACCTCGGGCAGCACTGTCAGCCTGGAAGGCTCAGCCAGCGGCTAGGCAGCAGTCTGCGACCGACTCGCTGGCAGACAGCCTGCAGTCAGTTGAAGAGCAGGCTGCCTTTTTCTTAAGCTGTGGTGGTCGTATGCTTGCACCTTACCGATAAGAGTGACATGGGGGACTCTAGAGTGCCGGAATTGTGAAAGCTCGATGTTATAGATCGATGCGTAAGGACTGCTGCTAAACCAACTATGATTGCACCTTTAGCCTGCACCGCCTGGCCACTCTTATATATCACTGCCAATGAAAGTGAGAAAGAGGGTCACGCCGAAAGATGGTGCACTTCTGTCAAGTGGCAAGTTGGCATAGTGTTGTCTTCCGTGATGGAACCAGAATGACTCTGCGAAGAGCCCACAGGCAGTGAGCTGGTAGTATTATATATAATTTATTTTTATAGCTCCTTAAGAGAACTTAATCTCTATTCCGGCGCTTCACATATGCCTCGGGGCTCGAGCCCGCAACCTCAGTAATCAAATGCATAGACCTTTACCGTGGTCAAGGCAAGCACCTGAACAATGTTGGTGCACCGTCGAGACGTGCAGCATCACGTTTGTTTGTTTGTTGTCTGGCAGAACGTGCTGCATCGTCGTTGCACATAGCCAGCCGATTGTTAGCCCACTCGGGGTAGTCCTTTCCGGAAATCGTTACTCTCTCTGCAGTTTTTGCCGTCGAGCCTCCATCTGGTCCATGATCTGACCATTGGAGTCAGCTGACATGTAATTGTCTGGAAAGGAAGAGGACAAAAGGACCGGCCAGTGTCACTGAGTGGCCTGCAGACGAGGCTGTCGTTATGGCTTCGGAGTGTGCTCCATTGTTTGGGGAAGGGAGGGGTAGCGGCGGCAGCGCGACAAAGGAAGAGGGCGTGAGCGGTCAGCTGCGTGCCGGCGGCCGCAAGCACTGTGGCAGCTGGCCACCTGTTAAGGTATGACTCACCTGCAGCACGCACGAGTGGCTGCTGCAAGATCAAGGCTGCCTGTTGAGTACACTTTTGTTGTTGTTCTGTCACGACCGATCCTCCCGTCTGCCACTAACGAACAGTGAGGCATGTGCCGGCGTATAGTCTTGAGAGTTCTACCGACTCTCTTCTGCTCACGTTAAACTAGGACGAAATCGGCATGCCCGATTTACTGCTCGTGGCTGCTTATCTCGAGGCTTTAGCTTCCCTGAGGGCTGCTGCTGACATTTTCAGGCTTGGCTGTGGTTGGTTCCCATCTCTCTCTCTCTCTCTCTCTCTCTCTCCCCAGCTGGTTGTTTCTGTTATGCCGTGCAAGCTGTTTGATGCTACTAGTGACTGTTTGCTATATTATGCAAGCTAGCTGCATTTATCGATGTGTGTTTTTTGTGGATAAGATCTGTGGGTTGCTTATTTGCCTCCTTTCAATGTCCCCATATAATCAGCCTTGTAAGCGGATGTTGTGACATTACAGTGTGCTGCTGCTCCTCTTTCTTGTCTGCCACACTTCTGCAGCTGTAGCTGTCGGCATTTAGCTATTGCCGCCGTGGCTGCTGATGCGTGGTCACGCTCTAAGCACCAGCGTTTGCAAGTTTTCGTCCGCGCCATGGTCGCGCTCACTTGCTCACCAATTAAAATCTCGTTTGTCTTAGTTGTGCCGAATCTTGAGCTTCCTCCGCTATTGCTGCTGTCCGTTATTCTGCTTAATATAGGCTCTGACGGCCATGTTGCGACAATTCACTGCATCGCTCTGTATACCACCTGTGTGCTAGTCATGCAGTGCTATCCTTCCTTGCCAGATGCCATAACGGTTCAGTGTCCAACACATGCCGTTGAGCTGATAGTTCCCTTCACCTTTTGTTCAGGTCGAGATTATGTGTCGTGCTCCTGCTCCGCATTCCTGGTTTGGCGCATTTTGATGGTGCGGCATTATGATCAGGCTTTTTTGAGCACCGGCTGCTTTCCACTCCACCCTTGAAAGAGGGAGGTCTTTGCAGTCGTAGAGTGGAATGGTTCAAATGACCAATGGTCCAGTATTGCTCGGATTGCCGCAGCAAACGTCGTCGACACAATACTTAAGTGCAGTCTGAGAAGACCCTCGCACTAATTGTTTGCGCTATGGAGCGCAGCTCAAACCTTTGTCTGTTTCCGCTCCTGCAAGTGGCACAAGCGGTAGCACAAGCCAGGGCCGTGTTTACTCACTGCTCGCTCTCTCCCCTGGCACTGTTGGCGTTGAGTGCTGTTGGCCGATCAAGAAGCTCGAGGAGGGTCAGCAACACGGCAAAGGCAGCCGTCGCTGTGAAGAGGCTGCATTTTGCTGTCGTTCGTAGCTTTTTACCGAGCCCTCCAGTCGCCCTCCTGTCTGTCGTGCGGCATATTGGCATGTGCCCGGCCGTTCCTGCCAGCTCACTGAGTGGCTCAGCTCCGGGTCTTCGCGAAAGCCGGGTATTTGCACTTTTTCCCTGTGAAAATTCTCTTGCAGCAAGTGCAGCATAGCTGGAGCTGCTCAGCGACACCATTGACGGCTATTACTCGGCTCTCTAAATCGTCGGCAAGGAGTCTTTGTACACGAGCTTACTTGGGTTGCAGATTGCAAACCCCGGCAGCATCTCGGCAACGGTGGCTATAATGGCAATGATGGAGATGCGTAATCGAGGCTGCCTGGCTGCCGGCTACTCGGCGTAGGCTGGCCCTTTTAACCTCCACTGCGATTGGCTGGTTCGGGGAAAGGTCAAGGTTATACACCCTAAGAAATTGTAGGCTATGTTAGAAGGGCAGCAGGGAGCTTCCATAAGCCGACTGTACACGGTTGGTTTCTTCACGGTCTTGCTTCAGTACTTCTTCTTTTAGGAAGTTAACACGTGAAGCTCGCCTTCCGTCCTGCTCCCTTCTAGAAGCCTACTAGCTCAACTCTCCCCCCCCCTGGAGTGGTCACGTGGGAAAGCCTCTTCTATCAATCGTTGGCAAGGGCGCGCTTTCCAGCTCCACGTACTATACAGATGTAAACGATTTTTGATGTTACTGTGCTGTCGATAAAAAAATTCTGTTTTTGTTCAACCTTAGCAACTACTTTGCCCCAGCAAGCCAGTGGCAGCTTAGGAATTGCACAGCGATCTGAGGTTCGTCGAGTCGCCCGTGAATTAAAAATTGTCGGCCGTTGCCTCCACCGTATGCAGCCTCAGGATCTTACTGGGCAGTTTCGCCCGATAAGCAGGGTCACTCATGGATGCATCGGTGGTTTTGATTTTGTCACCTCTCCTGCTGGCCATTCACTTCAAAGCAACTAGTCGTTTGCTTCTGGCTTCCCTCGTCGTGGCCAAGAAGTAGAACCATGCAACCATGCATCATGGCTCAGCTTCCTTGGTCTTCATGGAGCTTACATTCTTGTTAGGACTGCGCCAGGACTATGATGCACTATTCACGAATGATGCTAGGAAGATGGATGTAAAGGAACCAACCATGTAAACCCACCTTCACGTGGCCATTGTTTGTCATGTAACTTTTGCCTGCAGTTGTGCAATGCACGTGCAGCTCTTACAGGCGTGCAAGTATGCATGTTTGTGAATACCCAAGTTCAAGTTGCTTTGTGTGTATGTTTGCACTCCTGTATATGTGTGTTTGTGCGTGTGTGTGTGTGTGTGTGTGTGTGTGTGTTTATGTGCACATGCATGCATGTGTGTGTGTGTGTGTGTGTGTGTGTGTGTGTGTGTGTGTGTGTGTGTGTGTGTGTGTGTTTGTTTGTTCCTTGATACGACAGCTGGCCACTGCAGTGGAAGGTGGCATTGGCAGTTGATTAGAAACAACAGTCAAGCTTGCCTTCAGCTACAAATGGGAAAATTCGGGCCAAGCTTAGTCGAGAATGCCTTAGCTAAGCTTGTCCACTCATTTGTGACATCTCATGTAGACCTTTGTAGCTCAATACTTGAGGGTCCTACTGCCTGTGCTAATAAGACGCTTACAGTTAGTGCAAAATTCATCAGCTTGGGTTGTCTGTCGTGAACTGCCACATTGCACCACTTCTCACCGACATGCACCGGCGCTCTACAAATGCAAAGCAGCATACTAGCAGTAAAGTACTAAATTTGCAGTTAAATTATAAACGCCCATATTCATTTGTGCAGTACACTGGGATCTGGTTCGTCAATAGAATTTTAGCTTTAAGAACCTGCGTTGATCGTCGAACATAAAGTAACCTTAATAGCTCAATCGGTAGAGCTCTGGACCGATAGAGCAGAGGCTGTTTGACCATACACTCCTTGAGGCAAAATTCTTTTTTCTTGGCCATGACAGTTCCACGGCAGATGGCCTCCTCCTGTCGCTCTGTATTTTGAAATTACACGGAGGTGGTGGTCCCATTCGAGCAACTGTGTTCGTGTTTTTGTCAAGCATAGAGCATTACTTAGAGCAGTGTGTGAGCGTGTGCGTGCATGAGCATATGTGTTAAATCTATTTGTTATCGCCTGAAAAGGGCTGCCCTGAAAGCTCAGAGAGGTAGTTCCACTTTTATCCGAAGACCAGCTGGTCAAGGAGACAGTATGTGAAAGGTTGACCGTGGCATAGTTTTCGGTAGCCTGACCCCTACCTCAGGCGGGGTGGGGTGGTAGAGTGCAAAGAGTCCTAGTCACGTCATAGGTTTGGTTGCCTCTCTCACCATCCACATTAGTGTTCGTGCTACCTGGCTACCTGGCAGGTAGAGAGAGAGAGAGAGAGAGAGAGAGAGAGAGAGAGAGAGAGCGAAGGGAATAGAGCAGAGGGAGAGGAGAGAGACAGGAGAGAGAGAGAGAGAGAGAAGATAGAGAGAGAGTAGAGAGCGAGAGAGAGAGAGGAGAGAGAGAGAGAGAGAGAGAGAGAGAGAGAGAGAGAGAGGAGAGACAGAGAGAGGAGAGAGAGAGCAGAGAGCAGAGACAGAGAGCAGAGGCAGAGAGCAAGGGACGAAGCAGGAGACAGAGACAGACAGACACAGAGAGGAGAGAGAGAAGAGAGAAGAGAGAGAGAGAGGAATAGGAGAGGGAGAGAAGAGAGTGAGAGGAGAGAGAGAGCTGATGAGAGAGACAAGAGACAGCAGACCGAGAGGACTGAGTGAGAGAGACGAGACAAGAGAGCTAGAACAAGGATAGAGAGATAGTGAGAGAGTAGAGACACACACACAAAAAGGTAACAAACGCAGATTACCACAGAGAGATGTATAGGGCCAAGAACTGAACTTTTTACCTCTTGCAACTCCTAGAGGAGTGAACGAAGTCAGTGGGGGCCGGTGGCAATGGCTTACAAAAAACCCATGCTGGCACTGGGCTGGCTGGGCTACATTCGGATGTTGTATTCGGTTAAGGTGTATCGAAGTTCAAATGCCTAGTGCTTAATGGGACCTCCACTTCAATAAAGGGACGCCTCCTCACCTTTGGCTGACGCTATGGAGTGCGTATGCTGAGGTTATTTCAGCTCCACTGCTGACAGCACTAATTTGTCGTCGAGCGACTCACAAGAAGCACCCGTGCTTCGTTGGTCATGATGCGGTTTGCCTCACTGACGGCCCGGTTTGCTCTGTGGATCCCCTCTAGTCCGTCACGCCTTTGAAAAACTGCCCTAAAATTGGATGGAGCTGTGGTTTTGGCATGAGCAGCCTCAGCTCACAAACTAAACCTCCTTTCGCGATCTTCTTGGCCACAAGTTGGCCGCTCTAATGATCGGCACACGATTGTGCTTGTTGCATTTCAATAAGCAACCTCGACGACCTAGGGATTGCTGCTCTTTTATCTGGCCTGCCAGCAGATTCACTGGATTCTCAGGCCTTGGTGCTTGTGGTCTTATTAAGCGATGCTTGACCCGAGGGCCTTTTCAGCTTTCCGAGAGTGCACGGCTCGGGTTACAGCGTGCTTGGTGTCCAAGTAGCTTGGCCATTGGAGCTTCTTCAGGTGGGGCTGGCTTAAAAGTATGAGATCGGACGCCGCTTGGCGAAGAAAGTCCTTGTAGGCTCGTAAGGTGGCATAGTGCCCCGGCAAGCCGTGCTGCTAACCGTTAATGTCATCTTCTGCTGCATCAACCTTCCAGCAGCTTCTGCTTGCTCAGTGGTAGTAACATAGAAAAAAAAAAATACAAGAGTTAAGGGTCGGGGGCGGGGAGTGGGGGGGTGAAGAGCTTCATCCACTTCATTGTGGTGCTCCGCACCGTGCATGTGAGTGTGCGGATGCCATTTCGAGGGTTAATCACTGTCGGTCATGGGTGGGATGGAGGGTCATTGGTATTCTCATGTTATCCTTTCTACCTATCTAGGGCATATACTAATTGCTATCTAATCTATTCCTTTGCACTTCTCTTTCTTTCTCTTGCTTTCTAGTTTCCTAACCGGTTTTCGGGACTGTTGGTTTTCTGGGCAACCTGCAGAGGGGCACCTTTGTGTCAATGCTTACAGCAAACTTTGACACAAGCTCTGCTGGCGCTGGGCTGCTTTGCAACAAGTTACCAGCGTTGATGCGATAAAGCCGTTTCGTTTTCTAGTAAAGCTAAACCTATCTTGAACTCTTGTAGTTAATAGTTGCGGTTTAGCTTGAATATTAGACGAGTTGGTCTCTAATGAAAAAAAATGCCCTAGTTCTAACGTCATCAGTCTGAAAAGTAGGATGGGGGTTCTACAAGGCAGAGGCGTGTTAATATGTGTGTTTAAATTTTTATAAACTAGTCCATTGAATGATACCGCATGCGAATTAGGGTGTTGCCTTTGACCGTGTCACTTATTCTTGTCCTTCTTCTCGGGTCTGTCTCTTTTCTCTTTGTGTCTGTCTGCCCCCATCGTCTCCTGGTGTCTCTCTTTGTCTCTCTGTCCTCTATCTCTCTCTCTTTCCCTCTCGTGTTCACCCCCCTCTGTTCTCTTTCCCCTCCTCTGTCTCTCTCCGTGTTGGTGTCTTGTGTCTCTCTCTCTTTCTCCTCTCATCTTTTTTCCCTCTCCTCTCTTCCACCCCGTCGCGCCTCCCCTCTTCAATCCTCTCTCTCGTCCCATCTCCATCTCCTCCATCCCACAGCTCGTCCTCCACCCCTCCTCCCCTTCAACTATCCTCTTCCTCTCACGTCTTCCTCACCTCATCGCTCTCTCGTCCCTCCCCCCTTCTCTCCTCCTCTCCCATCCTCCCCCCTCCCACCCCCGCTCCGCACCCGCCCCCCCACTTCCTCTCCGCCTCCTTCTCCCTCTCGCTCTCCTCCCCCCTGCCTCTCTCCTGTTCCTCCTCTCCGCAGTTCCTTCTCCCTCCTCTCTCGTCTCCAACCTTTTCATTTTCATTCCCCTTGGCTCTCACGTGCTCGATGTCATGTGAAACTCTGTGACTGATCTTTCACCACGAGTTTGTTTTATGTCGATGTTCTTGCTTTATCAAACAGGTGACCGCTCTGCCAACAAGGGTAGTCTCCCTGCATAATTAATCTGCACGGCATCAGCCGACTGTCACCAACAAGGCAGCTCATGATAGCCAAGAACCAGTCAATAGTTCTTTGCACTCGATGTGGTTGCTCTCTCTACTACCTGTTGGTCTGCCCTTTTCCTGTCTTTCTTATTTGCACAATTGGTGCCTGAGGCTTTGGCAAGCAGTTCATGGAGCTTCATACGTTACGCCTGAGATGTCAGCAGACCTGCTGATGGCACCATGTCAACCTGGAGGGCTGGTGCTGCTTGTGCTGTGCTACGCTGCTTTATGCCTGCCATGTCTTTGCCCGTGCCCTGCTGGCCTGATTTGTAAAGAAGACTCGAGGGTGGTGCAAAATTACAAGTAATATCAGCATGAACTCAAGCTTCACTCGGGCTTGTTGTATTTCGAATAGTGTGTCCCGTGTGTGCGCGATGTGACGACTCACGATTGTAAACTACGACTGCCGATATATTTTATAGAGTTTTTATGTAGTCTCCACTTTGCTTTTATTTTTGCTGCTGCGCTCCCAGCCAGTTCACCCGCGGGATCCATATATTTCAGGTCATGATCTGGCTGCTCATCGGTTAGCTGCTGTGGATCAAAGCCCCCATCCGACCCATTAGTGGACTCTAGGGAATGTAGCCACATGGCAGCCATGCCAGGAGAATGACTCTGCTGGGCCAAGTGCCAAGCTCCTGCTAGGTAGTGCCACATGAGCAGTCAGTCTGGACAAAATGTCGCCTGTGGCTGTCTTCATACGCCGTGCTTCTTATCGATAACTCCATCTCCTCATATCATCATTCTTTTATTTCCTGCGCTAGTTTGGCCCAGTGATAAAGGTCCGTACCGACCAAGGTCAAGGTGACTGCATTTGAGACCCGAGATTTCTGCCTCAAGCCCCGTGGCATATGTGAAGCGGCTGAATAGAGATCAGGTTCTCTTAGGATGCTCATAGTACAAATTAATTATATCTATTTTATAGTATCTTTAATCGCCTGCTTGTCAACGTTCCGGCTAGACAGACTGAGTCGCTCTGCTGAACTATGGTCATGCACTGAGCATGTGTGCTCGGGATATTGACACGATCAGCAGCACTTTATGTGCTTTGTAAGGAAGGACACCAGAATGCTGACGCTTCGTGCAGATCTCGTTGAAAGCATGCTGGAGTTGTGAACGGTCGGCACCATTCAGTTATCATGGGCGCCTCGAAGCAAAACCTGTGTAGAAGGGTTTCCCTGCATCGTGTGCGTCACGCTGGGCCCAAAGCGTGGCACTGTGTGCCCGTGCTGCTGCCGCGTTAAAGCGTGCAGTATTCAGTCTTTCTCTTATGAGGGCCATGTCCCCATGACCAGCGCAGTGATGTGCAGCCGAGTTCCAGGCCTAGTGAGCCGCTGCGAGAAAAGGTTTCCTCAAGCTAGTGATGCGTTTGCATTGAGGTTCAACCTAAAAAGTGTGTACTAATGCATCTTGGGTGTATTAGCATGAACTGATGGAGCGTTAATTCCGTCCTAGGGGCCTGAGACACCTAGGCAGATGCATATACTAATTAATCTGGCTAGCCACATACATAGTAGGGAGAAGGCTCGTCTGACCTTTGCGACTGTAAACCGCAGCACTGTGCTGGACTGCAGTGCTCACACTCGATGCCGGGAAAGTGTCCCCCTGCTACTGAGGAGACTTCAGTTAGGCGACAGGCTCGAAAATTGGGACCGCTTTTGTCGCTACCATCCAGTGCAGGGGAACGTCTGCAGCAACGTTCGGGTTCTGATGCTTTCTGGTGCCGTTGCAACTAGCAACCCGCATCGTCATCGCCGGGAATCAAGCCGCGATAGCTAGCTCCTACTCTCTGTGCGCCACGCACACTGCATAGCACATTCTGTCGCTGTGGCCCTGCAAGTCTGGCTCCGGGACCAGCCAGCTGCACCGCCGCCGCCAGCACCGCCCGCTGCTACCCGCGCGCCGTCGTCCGATAACCTAGCAGGGGCTGGCAGCGGGCGTCAGATGCTACGCACACTTGCCCGTGATGCCACATTGCTTGGCCGATGCCAACTGGTCAGCTGACGTTCACGGAGCATCTGCGATGTCGTATACTCCCCGATCTGCCGGTTCCTCCTGAAGTTTGGCGCTCCTGCGAGCGCCTGCAGCGCCACTTGGCCTAACTTCATAAGTGTGCCCCGCTGGCAAGGCGGGCTTTTTTAGCAACAGTAGTCCCAGTTGTTTGATCCGGTTGCCTTTCCCGTCTTGCAGGCACACGAACAAGCGAATGCATATTGTTAACGGAAAAGAAGAGATATATGTTGCTACTTGGGAGCAAGTGTCACAGTATCGACGTTGTGCTGCTCGTGTACACCGGATGTCGTCGGTTCAGCACCTCTTCCTCTCAGGAGGGTTTCCGTCGACGCTGCATCTGCCAGCGTCCCACAGGCTGCTGCTTGAAGCTGTGGTTACGGCTTGCCAGTTGTGTGTGTCTTCTCTTTGCCCGCCTCACGGTCGTAGAGCATGATGGTGCTTGCGATAGGCTGAGCTGACGGGCCCGGTCGAGGGCTCGAGTCGCAGCAGCACGCCTTTATTGCCTGCTGCGAGCAGGGCAGATGGCAAACGAGGCTCTTCTGCAGCCACATGCAATGCGACTGCTGATCAGTCTTACTACTCATTACGATAGTCTTGGCCTCTGCTCATGCGGTCTGAAGGAGCGAGCTGTAGCATAGGTGACCCGACCAGCGGTGTGCCGGCCAGCAGAGGCGTCGGGCAGCATTGGTGGGGATGTGGCGCCAAGCGGCCGAGCAGCGATGCGAGCACCTCGAGGCCAGTTTTCCTGCTTACGGTCTCACTTCGTACTTCTATCAACGTCGTACGGCCATGCCACTTGTACACAACTGTCAGGTGCACTGTGGCTGGGACATGGCCGGCCGGCCTGGCTGGCCAGCCGGCCAGCCATTCAGGAGCCTTGCCAATTAGCTTCAGCCAGCACCGGATTCCATCGAGCACCTTAGGCATATTGACAGTCCTAAGTATCCTTTCTCAGCATGGCAGTGGCACCAGCGCTCGTCCAACCGTCTCATTTGCTGCATCTGCTGCTGGCTGTTGCGGTTGCTTCGATGGCTGTTTTTTTCTACAATAGCCATCGCATCGAAGGGCTCTGACGGCAGTGGCTGCCTTTTGTGGCGCATTCTGCTCTCCAGTGAGCGCTCTGCCCCGCAACTGCGGGGCCACGAATTAGAGGATTTGCTTATTGCCGAGGCATACACCATATGACACCGTCCGTTGCTTGAGTGCCTCAATATAATGCAGCCATGCTGCTAGGGATGGCTACCCAGCCCGGGCCACTTGCCTGCCTCCGTGTACTCAAAGCTTGACCCTCGCTTGCATTAATTTTCTTCTGGCATTGTTGTGGAAGTGAACTGCTCTGCTAGGCGTACCTCACCTCCACCTCCTCCCTCCTTCACCACTACCACCGCCACCTCCTCCTCCTCCAGCTCCTTCCCTCCTTCACCACCACCACCTACCTGTCTCCTTCACCTCATCCTCCTTCTCCACCTCCTCCCTCCCTCCTCCTCCTCCCTCCTCCTCCCTCCTTTCTCCTTCTCCTCCTTTCTCCTCCTCCTCCTACTCTTCCTACTCTTCCTCCTCCTCCTCTTCTCTCCCCCCTCCTCAGGAAGTCCCGAGTGGCAGGCAGTGCCTCGAGTCATGCACAAAGTATGGTTGGGGGCACGAAAGACCGACCCTCGATGGCTCTTTTCACGTAGCAACCAGGCCTAGTCGGCAGGCAACTCGGTAAGCGACCTGTGAGCAACCACTTGTGCACGGCTTGTCTCGGTGAGTTGCAGACATTGTTTAGACTGGGATACTACACTTAAATTGGTCCACGATTTGACTCCCAGTCTGACTTCTGTAATTGATTGCTTTGTTGTTCCGCCCTGTAATCAAGCACTTTACAACTGGTGCAAAACTCGCAGCTAGGCTCATCTGTCGTGAGTGTCATAATGCCACATTGCACCACTTCTTTTCAACCTGGCACTGGCACTCAGTCAAGCAGCATTGACTTCGGGTTCCTGTCACTCACTTTTAGTTTCCCTTCTGTTCTTTGGCCTCAGCCTATCAGAGGTTCTCCTCGACCAGCCAAGCATCGTACCACCCGCTTTTCGGAACCAGCTTACCAATACCTCGTACAAACTCAAATCCTTTGAGGTACATTTAGTTTGCGTTCCCAAAGCCTGGAACTCACTCCGACTTCGTCCGAACATCCCTGATTGACCAGCATTTAAAAAGAACTTAAAACACCTATTTAAGAGCATGGTGGGTCCCATGTCAGTCAACCTCGTAATTACTGTTGGCACTGTAGGTCGGTAGCCTCTCGTTTTGTAAATGCAGTTGTGTTGCTGCAAGAGTGTTTCGCTATACATGCTATGGTATTTGTTCACCGACAAACGTCCCAGCTGCAGGGACTGCTTTTTCTTGCTTTGGTTCCATGGTAGACTTCGACAAATGCTGCCAGTAGCCAGCCATATGATGGTCAATAGTGTGCCGCGTGAGGTCAGCTGCTGCACAGCAGCTAAGCTCTCTGTGCAGGGGTGGCCTTGGCAAACTCTGTGAGTCAGGAAAAGAGGTATCGTCGGGAGCCTCACAAAGCTGGCTGCAGATCATCACCAAAGCTATTCTCAATTAGACACTGAAAGAGCAGGCACGGGGCAAAGGCGAGAAGAGCTGCACTGAGAGCCAGCAGCTCGATCTCTATGACGTGAGGAGCCCAGGCAGAGTCTGAAAGAAACATTGGCACCAGCCAAAGTACCACAGCAATGACTGGTCTGACAGCACTTGCGTTTTCTTTCTAACCGTGTGGCCCTTCCAGTTGAGCTCAGTCGGTTCCTTTTCCTCTGTAATGGAATGTTAGATGCATCCGGCCCACGCTCTGTTCCTCCAACTCTCCATGTGCCCGCATTTTTCTTCTGAGTCGGGCATATATCCTTGTCTTTCTAGCGTGACTTAGATGCACTCCAATTTTCTTTTATTTTTACAAATCAAGAGTTGCCTCAGGTCACTTTGCTCATTCCGGCTCCCAGCCTGTCTGTTTGTCTGTCTCTCAACGGCATTGACTTTGATCCTAAGTCCAGCTAGTGTTGCGTTATTTCACTCAGCTTTCCCTTTTAGGTCAGCTTTTGCTGAATGTGGCCAATCAGAGATGATGAACGTCAGTTGGCAAGTTCCAAGCTTGAGCTAAAGTGACTAAAGCTGGGTCTCTTGAAAGATTGAACATATTTAGGGCACAAGTAGTCGCCCAGAGCCACAAGACTGGATAAAACAAACAATTCGGATAGGTAGGTGATAAGTGACTGTGCTGAGGCGGTGCAGGATCTTGAGAGGTCTGCTTTGATAAGTGGGCAGATTGCAAGCACTTTTTATAATGCAGCAGCTGCAACGTTTACGACGATGAGACTAGCTTGAGTTTTGCAACCGACTGTAAGTGTGTTATAGCACGTATCAGCAAGTGGTGATTTACTGAAGTTTATTGGAATGTCACGAATTCATGGACCAGCTTGGTTTGTGGGTGACCTTACTTACAAGCCTGAATTTTTGCAATATTCGGTGGAAATAGCTTGACCGGCTTAACTGCATCAATTTTCATTGGGACCAGCCCACCCTGTACCGTCTGCCAGACCTGTCGAGGCCTGAGCCTCCTTCCTACACCTTGGTGCATAGCTAATGGTGATTTACAGCAGATTTTTATGCGAACATCAATCCTTAAGACTTAGCTGTTTCATGTTGCACACTCAATATCCAGTAATTTTGTAACAAGGGGTCTTACTAACTCTGTAGGCCTTGAGTCTTTGTGTGCTTTTGCACGCTTATTTAAGCATGGTCTTGAATTGCTTTTTGGCAGGCTTGTTGGCTACGATGACTTTTATCTATTGTTACCATTTTGCATTGAGTGTGTGCGCGAGTAGAGATTATTAGGTTCTCTTATTAGAGGGATCAATCCTGCATAAATATAATTGAGTCTTATTAGTTCGTAAACAGAATCATTGACATTCCAGCATGTTATGCCCTTGTGATATTTATGGCTGTACGACGGTGGTATAGCACTGATGAGTGTCACAAACTATCAAGAGAGGTAAATTACTGATTGGGATATGCAGCTACGACTTGCTCTCTCATTGTTAAAAGCAAGCATTGAATTGTGGATCGATCTATGAAATAATGTTGAGCAGACTTTGATCAGTATGTTTAGATATTACCTGTGACTTTCGGTGATATTTCCTTGAGTGGAACAGGTAAAAATAGAGAGCGTTACCAGGACAGTCGGTCTGACAATCTGTGGGTGGTGAGTCATTGCTCTTTGCCAGCTATGTGTGTTTGTACGGTCGTTAATTTTAAATTATCGCTAAAGTATCTTTCAAAGCAGCTTATAGTTTTAGAAAATTAAGATAATTAATCTTTAAGTAATTTTGTTCAGGAGTACTGAATAGAATTTCAAAATTATCTGAATATCTTTAATGTTAATTATTTTTCTGCAATTTTTGGTGGTGTGCAATAATTTTTTATCTTACCCTTTTAAACACTTGGGGATGTATTAGTTGTTAGTAATGGAGTCATATCCATGGAATTATTTGAAGCCAAATATCAAGGCATTCAAAACAGACATCAAACAGGTGCAGGTGCTACACACTAGTTACATGCTGGGTATTTGAATTGAGAAGTTCCTTTTCAGATCATGGCAGAAGTGGTACTTATCATAGGATGCCATTAAACTTTGTTGGTTTATACATACATATGTATGTTGGGGTAAAACCCGTGCAGTATTTACACCCGATTGGAAACTATCGTCTAGGCTGATTCAATGATGGCCTAAAATTTATGAATCTGAAAAACTCACAACTCTACAAACCATGCTCACAGATATAAAATAAAATGCACATAAATACATACAAGTACTCAGTAAGCTTGATATTAGAAAGAAATGAAGACACCAATAGCATCAACGTCGTCTGAGCCGAGGGGCCTTAAATGAACTAAGCTCGAAAACACCAGAGTTGTCATTGCCAAAGCCCTTTATCCATAGCTAGTCATGATAGATGCGATATAAACATACTTGTTATTGAGTATCTTGGTTGCTGTCATCCCATCTATCTCACCGATTCTGGCCCGGATTGATTAGATTATACCCTTAGTATTAGTGGACTTTAAACCAAACTCAATAGTTAAAGCACAGTATTACATGCTTAGCCGTATGAGGTTAAAGCAAACAAATGATCTCATTGAAGCCTCATTGCACTTGCACAGAAGTGCTTTTGAAATATTTAGATTTGGACTGTATTTGTATAGCAATGACTTATTTCAATGCTTGTGATATTCTAACATTGACTTCACACAAAGTTTGCTCAGTCTTCTGAAGGCACTGCACATTACCTTAGTGGTGGTTATGATAGAAGGTCTATACGATCTGAGTGCGTATCATGTGAACTGAAATGAGCTTGGTATACAAATATAAATAGAGACATGCTTCTTGAAGAACTTCAAATGAATTGAAGGCTAACATTGATACCTTCGAGGTAAAGTGGCACTGAATCAAAGCAGTGATTTACCTCTTAATAGTATTGAACAACAGATTTATAGGTGCCTTCAGAACTATAATCTCTTTTCTGTGCACTTTGTATTTATTGTGTATAGCTACATCAAATGTTAGTGACGTTGACTAATGAGGTCGTATATCCCAAACTCTAGACATTTGGGTAATTTTTCCAATATTTTAGTCTTTAGACGCTGTACTCAATATATATATATATATATACTGAGACATATGTACACACTTTAAGAGCTACCAAAAATAGTGAATAAATGATTATTATGTTATACATAGCTCCAGTCATGAGTCCAAAGCTTCGCCCACTAATGTGGGGAGTTGCTTATATGGCAGAAGAGGCTCTTTTCTTTTTTCCTGATCCATGGAGGTAGCCTTGGCCGTATCACCATTCTGACTGGTATCACTATGGTCTGGCTTCCATCAGCTTCCAGTTGACTTGGAGCTGAACTCTCTGCAGCCTGAAAGAACACCTTAAGCAAAGCCTTTATCAGGCTCCATCCCAGTGTGGTAATACTGGCTGCTCTTACCCTTGGTGCTGTTTAGTGGTAGATACTGCCACTTTCAGGCTGTGACTCACCATGGTCTCGTACTAATCCACTTCATGAGCAATGGTTGCTGTCTTGTTTCAACTTCACTTGGCCTCCTCCTCAAAAGATGAACAACCTGATGGTCTTAGGGCTGCCTGCATCAGAGATAGCCATGCTAGGAACAGAATGATCAGGATTTGAGCTTTTGATTACTTTTTAGATTACTTCTGTATGATGTTGATCACTCCCAATGCAGCAATGCAGTCGTTTTTATGCAGCAGAAAATAAAAGCTTATAGACAACATTTAGTGGAAATGTGGAAGTGTGAGTAAGACTCACATTCTCTTGTTATTTTGTGTTCATAGACATCACTGGTTTATGAAAATCCACCATTGAAGGCATCAATTAATTAATATTTGTTTTTTGTGCTTGACGACTGGGGTCAATGCTCCACATTTCTATCCCCATCATGATCCATGATATTCCTGAAGGAGCTTATGTATGGTAGTAATCACGATGTGGTGTGTTGTGTAGTGCACATGTGATATCTCAATGTAAAGTCATGAGGATCGACTTTTACCCTATCAGGAATACCTATCCCATCTTCAATTGGATTTAATCTTTGTGTTAATAGTATTTGAAAACTATGAATACACTCTGTACTGATACTAGTTATTGATAAACAATGGAGAATCCAAATAGCGTATGTAGGAGACCACGTGACAGAATTTTTATATTAAAGTAAGTTAGGAATAATAGTAACTGATATGTGACACACAGAGACAGATCACGAGAAAGATCAGAACGCCTTGAAGCAGTAATGCCTGTCTTCGCATAGAGCTGATATTTGCTAGTCACGAGGGCCTAGTGCTCACAGAACAGAGCATAGCACTGCCAATCCCAAAGATTTAAGACTGAATTAATCCCATTTGAATATTTTTATTAAGACCAAAACCTGAGAATATTACTCTGATTACTAATTATTATATTTGATGTCACTAATAACTTGATGGCAGCCTGACCGATTTAATGAAAAGCATCACTCAGCGGAAAAGTAGTTCCATAAACGATATTCAATGTATTTTACGCGAAGGTGATCAGAGATTGACTTGTTTTTTTCTTCAACATTTGATTAATCTCAATTTGTGTTTTCACACATAATAAATAGAATATAGAAGAAACCAGACAAACAATTTTGTTTTGAATAGGTCTAGCCTAATAATAACCCTTATGGGATGATCTTTCAACCACTGTTACATACTTTTAAGTTAAGTTTAATAACTTCAGCAACTGATCCTGTTATTGTTAAAAATAACATGTGCACATACCTACCAAAAAAGAACATGATGTGCCCAGATATCCATTTACTTAGTAACCATTTGCCAGATATTTCCTGGCTGGGAGCTGAATTTATAAACTTGTTGTTTAATGCAACATGGATCACTATTATTTAATGCCTTTGATGGATATGTGCTTTTTGTGAAACTCACCTCTCCATTCAGAGCCCTGATGATGCTTCTTCCTTAAAAATGGTGGTACTAAGGTATCAGATCAGCTTCATTTCAACCATGAAGCAGCTCAATGTTAGAGGTGAGTTATTTGGACCTGTTGATTTTAGGCAATAATTATGTGGAGCCGTCATGAAAGTTTTCTATTACCCGGAAAGATAGAAGAACTAAATAGCAAATTGAATATTGGCAGATATCAAAAGATGCAGATTCGAAATAACCAGAAGATGAAAAAGTACAAAAGCTTGTATTAGCGGTATGATCATAGTGAATCCATGGTTTTTCAGTGTAGTAGACTATGTCTCTAATTTCTACTCAATGTGTTCGACGACAAAAGGTATGACCGACTTCACGATGCTAGTGAAAATGTCAAATGAATGCCCTGTTTCTGCTCTCTTCAAGTCCTTGAGAGGCCATCATAAAGCTAATGAAAGATACCGTTTAGGCAGCTTGATGGCATAGAGCAGAGAATGCACCAACACTGATAACTATCTAGTGTTACTCAATAACACAAGCACAAATAGCAGCTTGATGAGAGGTAGGCTGTGTCCAGGATCCACTGAGTAATGAATGTTCTACTTGAGTGAGAGGGCAACAGAATACTTCACGTGGAAAGGGTATCTCACTGATAGCCTTAAAGCTACTAAGCATTGGAAGAAGTGGTCTGTTTGAAGCGTTTTTCTTGCCCTGGTGGCTTGAACTTTTATCAGAATTATGATTGAAGATAGTGCGACTCAGCGCAAAGCATTGAAATGTTGAGTGAGCCTAAATAGAGCTTTCTTGTAGACCTGAGGCCTTGTTTGTAATAATGATCATGAATCTTGCAGAGATAATAAGAGAGTAACAGTTAACAATATCGCAGAGACTCGTGTCTAAGTCCTTAGTTGGTACATTAGTTCGATCCAACCCGATGATATATGGGGTGGATTGACACCGCATCAGAGAATCAGATTCACTCGTCTCCCAAGAAGTGAAGGCTAAGCAGCTGTAGACCAGGTGGCAACTCCTGGATGCTGTTAGAAAGCTGAGTCAATGCCAGTGAGGGCATGAAGAGGGGAATACGGCGTCCAACTTCCTTGCGTACTGAGCTGTGTAGCGCACCCCAGTGATAACCTGAATTCGCCACAGTACAAAATCGCGTGACGACAACTGATCTGGAATGACTTTGCATTTGTGGTAGTGCTATGACTGGCATCATCTAAGTCTCAGCTAAAGACGTTTCCCTCCTTTCATGCCCTCAGAATTTTTCTTCTCGTAAGCTTATGCTTACTCGTCCACGATCTGCGAGCACTGCTTAGGCCTTGCAACCAGTGTTCTTGAATCCTTGGCGGGGCCTGCTCTTTATTGAGCTTGTCTGTTGCCGGGTTTTGTTAATGGAATAGGCTTAGGCCTTCGACATGACAATGGGCGGGGCCAGCTCAGGTGTGGTGGTCTCCCTCTGCCTCTTGTCTCTGCTGGGCCTGCTTTGTCTTGTCTCTGGCCTCTCTTCTCTGTCTTCTCTTAGTCTCTTGGCCTCTGTCTCTGTCTCCAGTTCATCTCTCACTCTCTCTGGTCCTCTCTTACCTCTCTACTTTGTTCATCTGTCTGTTCACTTCTGTCTTCTCTGGTGGCCTCATTCCTCTCTGCCCCTGCCTCCTGGTCTTCACATTTGTCTCCCTGGCCTCAGTCTCCTCTGTCCTCCACCTCTCTCTGGCCTCACTTTGTCTCACCTCCTGTCCTCCAGCCTCTGTCTGTTTCTCTGCCTTGTCTCTGGTCTTGTCTCTGCCTGTCTCTCGGGTCTGTCCTCAAGCTCCCTGTCTCTGCCTGCCCTGTCTCTTGCCTCAGGTCTCTGTCTCTCTGCCTCGGGCCTCATTCCCTGTCCTTGCCTCTGCCTCTGCCTCTTGCCTCTCTCTCTCTCTCTCTCTCTCTCTCTCTCTCTTCTCCTCTTCTCCTCCATCAGGCCTGCCAGGCACCTCTGCTGTTAGTTAAGCTTAAGAGAGCTTATTGGCGCTAATCGAATGGTGAACTTTGAGACCTGACGAGGTTGGTCCATCTCTTCTGTGGCGCCCTGGCACTTGCATGCTTTCTAACTTTGAGGGGATCACACCTAGCTTGTGGACGGTTAGCTGATTTGGCCAACACCAAGCTCCTGCAGATACTGAAGTGTTAACGCTGTGGTGGCTTGAGATCGAGATGCTGGAGATGCCTGGTCTGGGCATCTGTCCACTGACACTTTGAGGCTGAACAGATGGTCGTCAGAGGGGGCACCATCTGATACCCAGATGACGGATATTCCACTGTCCCCAAACCGCCAGTAGTCAGTAGCTAGGCAGGGGGGCAACAGAGAGGTTGTGGCTAGGCTGCCTCGATGGACCATGTTTGATGAAGAAAGATTCACTGTATGATGAGGCCTTCGTGACTCAGCTGCAGATCCCCGCCTGATGCACGGTGCCTGCGCTGGCTGGACATGACTGGAGTGAGCCAACACTGAGCTGCACAGCCGCCACGCCGACACACGCAGACCGCCAGGAGGCTTGTCTCAATTGAACTTTAGCCTGACATTTTGTAATTGCTAAGCACCTCAACCTCTACATTGGTTTCTAACCAGTTTTTCTACCCATCTTTGCTAGCTTACCACAGATCAGTTGCCTTGTATTGGGTGCAGGCAGACCTGCATCTTGTAACACGCTTCATTTGTCTCTTGTTCATTGCCAGCTGTGGCAGTGCTGTTGTGCCCTTCACTCTGC
Source organism: Cristatella mucedo (assembly GCA_009760855.2). Taxonomy (NCBI): domain Eukaryota; kingdom Metazoa; phylum Bryozoa; class Phylactolaemata; family Cristatellidae; genus Cristatella; species Cristatella mucedo. Next base: position 1,017,138 of record WPIO01000083.1, read on the forward strand.
CAGTCATGAAGACACTCACGTCTGTTTCATGCGCCTGCTTGCTGAGCCAGCTGCCTTTGCTGGTTAGGTGAAATTTTACCAATGGTTGTATTCACTGTCCAATGCTTTCCAGGAAGGCAGGATCTGTTATGTTGCTCAGGCTGATCTCGAGGAGACTTGGCACTTTACTGAATAATATAGAATATAACAGACTATTTGAGTATAGGTCACATCTGAGCGATGCTTGTTTTAGCTGTATCTCTGATTCGGTGGGAAGGAAGTGTTTAAGAAGGCTCCAACCTCCCGTGCACTGGTATCCTTCATAAACCGATACTTGTTCATGTTAGGAAGTTCACTGTGAGCACTCAGGTGTGTGTGGTCTGGGGCTGCCTTGATGCTGAGATGCTGATCTTCATCAGCGTCGTTTATCTTGAGATGCGAACGTTAAGATTACTTGAACCGTCCAGGACAGGAAGAGGAGGGCTGAAGACGGTCGGGTATACTGGATTGAGTTAGTTAGTATGTTTAGTGTGCAGCATCAAGGCTGGTGGAGATTAAATGGCATAATGGTAGATTAACGCAGCAATTTGGCTAATGTTGATCATTGATAAACCGTGTTCCTTATAGGAAAAAACATGACTGCAGACTTAACTAAGATGGAAGTGGTGTGGAGCGCCTTGAACATTTTTGTAAGAACTTGGTAAATAATATTAGCTGTTAGGCCCTGGTGGCACTGGTCTCATCATCTGTCATTAAGCGCTGGCATTATACAGCCCTTTTAGCTAATGATGGTTTGCCTGCTTTGGTATTTCAAATTTGTAAGCCCAGAGAATGTGGAGAAGGTTTCCGAAACTCATTGACCACTGTTGATTGTCTACGATATCACTGACAGCTACTGTTGTTTGTAATGTTGTCTTATGCCTCTTCCAGGCTAGCTTAGTCTTATTGGCCAATTGATCATCTCGTTGGTTCTGATTGTGTATATTAACATTTTCCATTATATCCGCCTGCAGCTCAAAAATGCCACCCAACTGAGTATGATCAGTAGCGTTATTAAACTGCATGACATTCGATTTAAAGTCAGCTGGTATTTTAGAATGGTTGCCAACCGCTCAATGTGTGGTTAACCGAATCCTCCAAGCCAAGCAGAGAAGTGGTAGATTTCGGCTTGTGCTGCTGCTGACAGCCTCACGGATACAGCTACCGATGGCTACCAGTGGTAATAGTACCACCCATCTTTGTTTCTGTCCTACTTAATGTCTTTGCTTTAGTTTTTATCCTTTGCCAACATCATAATGGGAAGGCAGCTCCAAGACTATGAAAGACTGGTGCAGGTAGATAGTTTACATGATCTGTTCCTCGTGGCATGAGCCAGACTCAGCTAAATTGATCGACTAGCTGGTCAAATGGCATGCTGCTCTTTGAATATTGGTATGCTTGGACTGACGAATGATAAACCACTGAGATAATTTTCGAGATATCTGCTGGTGGAGACCCGAGCCATGGTGAATGCTTGAATGTAGCGCGGGGCATCAAACATAAAGCGTTGCACAAAGGTTAACGATCTGCAGTTGGGAACGGGAAGCGCCAGCTTGATTTTCCCGCGCAGCGCGTGACTTTTTCCGCGACACCTTGCGTGTGAAATGGCCAGAAGCAAGATCGATGGCGAAACCGATCAACAACTCGCTCCAGAAGGCCCAGCAGAATAGAAGCAGGGATGACCGTGTAACTTATCTGGTTAATCGAGCCCGTCTGTGGTAATGCTGAGATCCACCTGGTTGTTAGTGCTCTGCCCTACCTTCAGCAGTGGTGTTTTAATCTGTGGTTGTTGTTATAGCTGCTGTAATCTGGTTTATTTGCCTCGTCCACCCACCCACCTCACCACTGGTCAGCTAAGCGAGATGTGCCGCATGTTTGGAGCTTGAGTTGAGGCATGGAGGCACTGGGCGTGAGGTGAATGCCGTTCATCACCTTTAACATAACTGCTGCAGCGGTGGAGCTGGCTTGTAATGAGTGGTAGATCTCACACAGCCCATCTGTGACAGATATTTTGCATCGGGCTTCCGCTTTGATCTTTGATAAAACATCGAATAAGATATTTCTGAAAGATGCGCTTTGTCCATTGTGGAATGCAGATAATGACTGGTTGGGGATCGCACTGCACATGGCAAAAGGAATAATTTTCTCTTCGCTCCTATTTCCGATCACGTCATGTCCCTTGTCGCCGCCATTCCTCTGATCCAGATTCCTACAGTGATGAGGTCCCCTTTCCCATCAGCTGAAGCCGAAGTGGTGGAAGAGGGCGATTAGTGGGGCATTCAGCTGGGCTGACTCGGCCAGGTCTCTGAACCATGTTCAGCTGTTGTAGTTTCTTGCTTGAATGAGGCTCATGATACTTGCATGATACTGCGCTACAGGCTCCTAGCTAATGACACGGTATTGCTGCTCGCAAGCTGCGCGAAGGAAAATGGCTGTGAAACTCATCATAGTGTTTATGTCACGCTGCCGATCCAGTGCAAGCAGCACCGATGGCTGAAGCGGCGCCACCAGCACATGGTATGATGAGCGGCAGCAATTGGGAGGGTGAATCGCACTTTAACTACTGGGCGAGTCGACAGGTTGCAAGACATCGATCGAGCTCCGCTTGGGAGAAACGTGCGATTTCTTTTGCAAGTTTCGTTGAATCGTAAATGGATGACACGATTCGCTGATAAATATTGATACTAGAGATAATGCTGAATGTGGAAGTAGGACGGCACTGTTGCAAGCTGCATCAGGTGGAAGCTTATGTATGTGAAGTGGAAGCCAAGAATACACATCAGTTGAAGTTTTGCCTGAGCCGACAGGTGTCTCAATTGAACTGACTGGGACCGCCACAAAACACCCAACATGAGGTAATTTACCACAGTGATACAGACGCTTCCTGCTTCGTTACCCGTGAAGTACCAGGTCATTCCCATAGCACTCAATATGCAGCAAAGGAACAAGAGTGGTCCATGATGATGTAGGTATGTCATCGCTGTCCTGTCGCCAGGCTGATAGATAGCAGGGAGGCCTGACGACTACTGGACGAAGATTAGCCATCAGCTCCGATCGTGCAGCCGCAGTGGCTACAGCCTAAACAAAAAAAGAAATGCATGAGGTCTGTTTTTAGCTGCCCAAGAGTAGGGTGATGACCTGGCAACCATATAATGAAGGAAGCTGAAGCAGGTAGGGAGAGCTGGCTGAAGCGCCATGAGCAAGATCTCAACACTGAGACCGTATTATTTGTTGCCTGGCTGCCACAGCCCTGGTTGGTCTGAGGGTAATTTCACCTTGACTCTGCAATAAAAGGAAGAATTAGGACAGAGACCACCCAACCAATGGTCATATGTCAAAGACGGCTTTGCTTTTTTGTTGTAGTATGGCAACTGGCTTTTTGTTTGTATTTTTTTCAGTGAGCCTGAAGTGGATGGATAGGCCTACAGGATTATGGAGTGACGATCAAATAAAGAACAAGCGGCGTAGGTGAGAAAAAAAGAGTGCGCGCTTAGTTTATCTTCGCTGTACGCTTCGCCGTGGCGATTGTGTAGTTGCAGTCCGCCTATATTGTAATTGAAGAGATCGATGGTAAGCGATACCAGCTGATCCAGCTTAAAGAAGATCGACTGTCTGAATTGCGCAAAGCGTGACGTTACTGTGGTCTTATTGGTTGTACTGTTATGTGGTTGATGCGCTGGATGGGTTAGTTAATTGCTGAATATCGTTTGTCACGCTTCGATGATGCTCAGCTGTGCTTCTAAACCATGTGTGTTTGTCACTGCTCACGATTGAAGGGCGCCTGCTGTGGCGCTTCCTGCATTTTTTTCTCGACTCTGATATCCCCAGGTGTCCTCCATGCTTATTCAGTACACAGAGATGACTTGATGATGCTGAACTGCCTGCCCAATGATTTGTCATCAAGGTGGCAGTTGTTCCATCATTGTTACCGCCTCTGAATAAATTTCTGATCAAGCACTTGAGAGTCCTCACTGTCAGTCTGATGAGGACTCATGTGCGGTAGTTTGAATAGAATGCACATCACAGAGAAAGAGATAGAGAGATAGATTAGACAGAGATGAAATGATGATATAGATAGTAGATGATAGATAGAGAGAGAGAGAAGAGAGATGATGCAGAAGAGCAGGAGAGACAGACAGAGAGAGAGAGAGATAGCTGGGCGCCATCACCTAGTAACATCTTGTTCCAGTGCAGCCCAAAGGCATCCAGAATGTGTGGCTGACACCCGCCTGCCTGTCCGATATGCCCACTTTGTTTGAGTGGATTTTCTTTCCAGTTCTCCAGCCATGGAAATATATAACATGTATAATCAGTAAATTTGGCAACAGCTGATAGGTTTAAGATAAAACCGAATTCTTCAAAGTTCAACGATCAAGAGATACAAACCGGGGCTGCAGTATGAAGCCATTATCTCTTTTGGCCTATGCTAGATTATAAGATGTCATATTGTGTTCGATACCATGTGTGCACAGTAAGTGTAGGTTACGGATGGCATAATCATGCGTTAGCTTGGTCTGAGCGGCCAGCGTCGGCCAGGTCACATCAAGAACTGTTATTTTTCGCAATGGCTGTAGTTATCGCAGCCTAGGTCAGGGGGCTGGCTGTTACCCAGACGAACTGATGGATGGTGTCCCCTTAGTAAATCCGAAGAGAAGGGAGCTTTCCGGCATGACATTTACTCCCTTTGGGCCGGCCGGGAAGATCATAGCTGGTTCTGAGGTTCTGGCGGTCTGCTGCTGTCACTTGCAGGAATGATTTGCTTGTAGTTGGTTAAAGACGCCGACGTTGGCATTCTTAAGCATATTACTTAACTGGAATCACAAAATTGACTGAAGATTCTGTGGTTTAGCGGTTTAAACCGCAACAATAAGAGGCAGCCGACAGTGGCTTGATGATCTGAGACCAGGGCAGTCTTCGTGGAATCAGGATCTGCAATGCTGCTTTTTTCGTTGTAATGGTAGCATTGATTATGCCACTGTCATCCACGCTCATTAATATTGGGGAGGGCAAACAGAAAATCTGATGGTCCAGGTGCAGTGGTCTGAAGCAAAATCTTGGAAACATCCACGCCTCGACTGCCCAGACACAGACCTCCTGTGACTTCATCCATAACACGATCAGTAAATCACTGAGACTGATGGCTGAGTGTTTTTGTATGAGATCCTGTTGATAGCTATCAGCTCAATTGCTGTTGATATGTTAATGGTGTCAAAAGACAGTTCATTCCCCACGAAACTAAGAGGAACTTGAGGTACATAGATGAATCAAGGCATTTGAGAGGTGTAATGAAGCACCATAATGGAGGCCATTTCGTTGCCTTCTGAATGATAGGTAAAGGAGGATGCCAGTGACATTACTTGCCAGTGCTATGTGTTAATTTTTTTACTTGACTATCATATTTATATGCAAAGAGTTTAGTCTCAATTCAACAGTAGTTGCAGTAGTTGTCCATTGAATTGATGACCGTTATTACAGCATGTGATCTTTTTAATAACTGGTGGAATGAATGTCATATGTAAAGTGGTAAGCTCACAGCAGATATGTATGTTGACAGTTTTCTGGCAGCGGTTTGTGTGGTGGAATCATCAAATTTATGCAGCATACTCTCCAAATAAATGCATAAATCATCCAGGAGCAATGTGGTTAAGTTTCGAAAATGTTAATTACTAACTGAGCAACAAAGTACAAGTTTTTTGAGATCAGCATCAATAACACCTGAAAGCACACCAAGTGGAGCTCGCCCATTGCGCCGCTAGTTAAATAAAGGACCCCGCCTTGAATGAGGTAAGACTGCACCTTCGTGGCAAAAAGCCGCTGCCTGGAAGCTGGTGCAGTAAAAGAATGCTGTGGAATCTGGGCACACAGTGAGCTCATGGAAGAGGGCAATTAGAGATACCTGAGTTTCATTTTCTGAAACTGGATAACCAAATATTTGAAATTTGTAGCAAGAGAATAACACACTGGAGAGTATAGCAAACAAAACCTGACTGAGGTGACAATGTCTATTCATAGGTAGGACTTTCCCCTCACAGAATGACAAATTGGCACACACAAGAAGCATCCCTTGATACACTGAATATCAGATGACATTGAGAAATATCACTTCTTCCTTTGTTTTCTGATTTTGCAGTCTCATAGTGCCAATCCACTCACACTGATCATCGTGAGAAAACTGACGTTACGCCATGGATGACAAAGAAAACAGGTTACTGTGGAAGGGAAATCTTATTCATGATTGAGGCAGCTGGCAAGGCAGATCAATCCTTCTTTACTTGAGCTACACGTCTGGATGCTGTGGACCACAGCTGTTAAGCACTATATTTATTGAAGACTTAGTGCTATTTTGCTATGCTTCCAAAAGAGAGCCAGGATCACAGGGTATGGAGTTGCAGTGATTTGTTAGTTGGGCAGATAGCTGTTGTGTTGTTGTTCTGATGCATTTTCGATAGTGACTGTCACAACTCAAGTCTATCCTCTAATATAAAACATATCTGTGCGGTATAATGGTGTTTCCCAAAAGAGGTGAAGCGCCGTCAAAAATCGGCAACGTGAACTGAAGAAAGTCCGATTGACTTTTTCTTATTCAAGATATATCGTGACATATGTCACGCATTGTGCCCATAATACCGTGAGCTCATGCACGCAGCTGCAAGATCACAGTGAATGGTATCCTGTTCCAATCTTATATGGAAAGGCTCTGATTCATTGTCATCTATTTTACATTGGCTACTGCAGTAATAGAAGAACATATTGTTGATCAACATATGGTTATTTAAATTATGCAGAGTTTGAAGGTTTTTGAACCAGCTTTGAGAAGACTTCTTGGTGGCGCCCTGCTGACATGGCAATGTGGCAGCTTGGTAGTTATTCCCACCCACCACATTTAATTTGTCTCATTTAAAACGATACCATCTGGTACGTCATCCAAAGCCCCTTTGTCTTCAGATGGACAGTTGATCGTCAAGCAGTTTTTAGAGGGACCCATCAGTATTAGCAGAATTAAAACGGCAACAAAGTACTGAATAATTGTACCGCAATACGGAAATACATTCACTGTATTGTTTCCGAATAGTAATAAGAATTATGCTTAGCAGAAACCCACTTACCTTCTAGTTGTTCCCCAGAGGCTCGTGAACGCCTTCCTCGAGCACAGAGGCTGAGGAAGCGATTGATTTGAAGCTCAGCGATAGATAGATCATGTGCAGCCATCGGGCAATCCCGGGGCATTCTGGCTGTGCCACGTGGCTTCGAACACTTCAACCAGGCACTATGATTTTTTCATATGCTGGATGCCAGGGTTGTGCATATAATTTATTGATAAACCCATACAACAACTTTGTTTGGTTTGAGTAATAGTAGACGTCGTTGAAGCAATTTTTTTTAGCTGCCTTACCAGGCCCCGTGCGTAGAAGCCACCAGCTTCGATGTACCATTTTTATGGTCAATTTATTATATAATAGTATTATTCATGGTAATAGAACATTCTCTCCTCAGCTGTCGATACAACCAAGAATTGTGAGACAGACTGAAAATCCTGCTGGCCACACTGTACCCTCACCGATTCACCAGAAAAAGCATCAGCTTGGCAGATGCTTAACCACCATCTTTGCCACAACAGAATGGTCCCAAAAGGAGATATCTCATTTTCATAACCAACTTTTTGACCAGCAGAATGTATGTGTTAATATCAGAGACCGATGTGGAGAGATTCAACATCAGGCAGGTGAAATCATAACCAGTAAGCCAATCGCTCAGAATGATGGGGGCTATGCCATAGTCATTTCATCTTTCCTTCTATTAACCCTATGTATAGTTTTTCCAATAACAGATATTCTTGAACTTCCTTTCACCAGTCCACCAAACAGAATTCAGCCGTCCTCTGTCTCTGGGGCTTGTTTAGGCTTTCCCTTGAAAATGCGTCTTTATGATCATTGGTATGAGTCAAGCTGGGTAAATAACGAAAGATGCCAGCAAGATTGCTTCCTGGCCACTACATCTCACTAATATCGATTCTGTAGTGGTTTTTTATATAATGATCTCGCATATCCTTGAAGGGCGTAGTTTATCTGAGGGTGCTAATATCTTGACAGAGCTGCCATTCTTAAGATCAATGGTCCAGTGTAATCCACTGATCCAGCGCCCGGCTATGGTCCATTTGTGAGACAGTATTGGCAGAATTCAATGTACGAAATCAAACTACTCGAATCTCACAATCAGCCTTGAGATGCAGCAGCAGCACTCAGCAGTCTTTAATATATCACCACAGTTTCACAGATTATAGTAACACGCTGCATCTGGCAGAGGGTGTAGAGCACCATGTTTTCAGCACAGTGAAAAAATAGGAAAGAAATGACATGATATTGTAAATGTTGGGAACCCCCAAGAGCTGTGTTAATACCTGAAGATAGCAGACCTCACAATAAACCATCTGATTTTAGTTTCTTTGGTTGGCTCTGTGGCAGATTAGGTATAGCCACCCAAGAAGCGTGGCTGGCGGACCTCTGCCAACCTGGAGCTCGAGATTTTGTTGCTTGCTCGGTGCTCACACCTGAATTACTGAAATGAAGGGCACGCGATTTTTGCCACAATATTCAGAATGATATATCAGGCAGGGTTACTCAACTACCTTTTAGGAGTGAGCTTGTGCCGAGGCTGAGCAACTGATTCACTGGTCTGCACATATGGTATCGGCAACTTATCCGCACATGTGTAGCTTACGTGTGACATCTGCATGGAAAAAGTTAAATGTCAGAGACGTGGTAAGGCCTCCATGTGACGTGATGACAGATGATTGACGCCCTGAGGTGCACCTCTGACTGTGGAATGGCATGTGGTGGCGACGTGATGCGCCACGTATGTTGGCGGCGATGTTTTCGTGCTTGTTATCTGGGAATGGTGATGGTTCCTTAGTGATCTCTTTATCGCTTTATTCGGTTGCACCCGGTAGTTTTTGCTGCCTTGACGATGCAGAACATCCAGAACATAGATGAGATGCTTGGTTGGGGTGCCAGGATTTGCATTTGAAGATTGCAAGCAGGCATTTGTGCCCAAACATCAGCCACTTCGGCAGATAATGTAAGAATTTATGAAGAGTTACCAAACAAGAAATGGGCCCTATTTTTTGCTTTTGTTATTTTCGGCAGTATAGATGCTGAACCGTCGTTAGTTGAGGTTCAGAACTTCAATAGCGCAACTGGTTGCTAATTGAAGCTGACGGATGTAACGGTGAATCATAAGAGACGTCAATAGATAGATGCTGAAGATTGTCCTCTGAGGCGAGAATGGCTTCAATTAGACTATCAGATAGTGCTGGTTGGTCTGGTCTGCACCATATTCATCAACCAAGGCCTTGTTTGGGGGAAGTGAAGAGCTCGAACTGATCATATTGGAAAAACTGAAGGTCATCTTGGCAGTATGCCGAAAAGAAATGAGTCACTTGGCTATCTCTGAGTTGGCTTCGTTCTCTTCATAGAACTTTATCCAGCAGCAGAGATGAGCCCTGCCAAGATGGAAATGAGAATTTCTCGCTGGATAGCTGATTAACTGACAAAAGCTGTAAGTATTCAACCCTTTTGAAGAGAAGATAAAAATATGAGGACTTGAGTCATCTCCAATCCTGTCAGCGCCATGATTAACTAACTCATCGTTTTTGCTAACCAGAGTTAAGGAATTGATTTGATGTATGCCAAGCAGTTGTTGATTGTTGCTTCCTTTTGAGAAAGTGCAATATGGTTGGCGCTGGATTCTTCCATTAGATGTGCTGTTGCAGATTAAAGTAAATGGACAGTTTGTATCATCCAATATATTTTGAACGTTGTTAGCCCATTGCACTGCCAGTAATCAGGCTAAACTGGTTTGCTAATTAGTTAAATAAGTCAGTTCAGAAAATAAGCCACGGTGCTGTAAAGCGCAAAGTTCCGAATGTATTTGCAGCTCATGCCTTCTTTTCGGGCTGGCTGCACCACCGTGACGTGTACTGGGCAGAATTGCTAATTAATGCCAGAACGATTCGAACTCAGCTGGCAGTTAGCAAGACAGACAAGTTCCCAGGCGATTTGGTTTGTTTAAACATAAATCTTAGCTTGGTATTGAAAGAATCCAGGTTTTGATTCAAGCAACACTCAACAAATCAATAGCTAATGTTAGTTTCGCCCTCGTTGACAATAGTTATACGTTTGTGACCCCACGATATCTGATTCGAACTGACTCACCCTATTAACGGTTTGCAACCTGATGATAATGTGAAAATCGCGCTTAGTGGTCCGACTTTAAGATCACCATATGGAGGTAGAAGAGCCACCTCTGTCAGATAGATTGAATTCAGCACTAAAAGCTACGACTAAGAAACCAGATCTTTATGGTAGAAAATATTGAGTCTGCAAGAGCGATGAATATTGCAACATAGATTCTAGACTGCACAAAACGTAAGTCGAAAGGAAGTCATTTGAAAAGTTGACCGCCAGTATTGCATGCCCTTTCATCATTTGTATTTGTCTTACTACTTCATCGATATCTTTGCATTAGTCAAGCAGAAAGGGCATCGGGGAGGAAGATATAGTTCAACCACGAAAAGTGTTTGTTGACTGTTTATTTTAGAAGCACGACTTTGCTCCAGGTTTGCTTGGAGGTCACGTCAACCCTGACCTCGTACATCCATTTCGTTTAGCATTGAGTATATCACTTGGCGCAGGTACTTCACACCAGCGGAATGTATATGTGCCTCGGTGTTCGCCAGCAGTGATCGATCCAATGGCTCGTGCCGCAACACTTGAGTCCAAATTCTTAAAACATTGAGCTGAGCTACTTTTTTGCAATCATATGTTGAACAGTTGAGGATGAAGTTATTCACATATCGGGTAGCAACCATAGGTATTTTGCAGCTGTAACCCGTGCAGACTCACTCTGATGAGGATTTGCTCTGGTCTCACTCTGGTTGCTTCGTTGCCGGCTGGCTTGTCTGTGGCGGTTTGTCTGGCCACACTGAGCTTTGTTGATGGGTAGGGCGTCTTGAAGGAGCACCGCCGGCTGGCAGATTTGCGAGCCAAATTTCACCTGCCTTTAACCACCATCAGCCAGGTTCTTCATCTATATGAGCTTCTGCGCTGGGCGCTGGTCAAACACCTCGGCGTCTTCAGCTGCCACCACTGCCGCTGAGCTGACGCTGCGCTTCGGCCACGGTCGCACGCGAAAGCGCCACAGCTCGCTGGCCGCAGCCGCATGCTCGCGGTGGACGCCGGACGTCCATACCCGGACAAAGAGGTTGTCGAGGCCAGTTGGTCCGAGCCGTTCGACAAGGTCGGCGTCAGCACTGATCGCGCTGAAGCAGGAGAACCATGAAAAAGCCGAGACGCTTTCTCTGTGCAAGATGTGAGCTGCTGGCCCGCAGCTGCTGCAGCTGCCCGGGCTGCCATGCTCTAGGCTCTGTCTCGCGTGATCGCGCCAAAGTGATCCAGCGACGCTGGCACGCGATTAGCGTTGCGTGTTAGCACTGCAGCCGGACAGGTTTTTTACCTTAGGGAACCGACTCGCGTCATTGCTCAGAGCGGGCGTGATGGCTGGGGGCATGGATCCGCGTAAAGTGAGCATGCCGAGTGGCAGATGCCCTGTTGCAGGCGAGCTCGCCGCTCGTTTCGGCCAGAATGCGAAGACCTCCGTCCAGGCTGTGTGCGCCCCTCCAGGGCAAGCAGAGAGGCACACCACTGGTGGCTGTTCTCCCGACATTTTGGCTTCCAGCATTCCATGATCAAAGGCTGGAGGATAACTGATGAGGAGGGTCTCAGCCATCCACGCAGGGAGCCTGATGACTGTGTGGTGCTGCAGCTGTGCACCAGGCTGGAGGGAGGTGGGGGCGTGCTAGGAGCATGCAGCTCAGCAGGTCAGCTGCATCAAGTCGTTCTGGCTAGCCGTTATCCCCACAGAGCGTTTTTTTGCATCTGAATGAATAATATCTTGTCGTCCATGAGAATTATTTATACTTACTGTGTTCAGATTCACCTGCCCATGCTTCTTTTCTCTCCTTAGAATTTCCCTTCTTTTGTCCCTGGTTCTATATGTGTCCACTAGTGTGTGTGTGTGTGCATGCATGCACAGTGTGTTATGTGTGTGTGTGTGGGGAAGTGTGGTAATTGTAATTCCTGCCTTCCTCTACCTCTTCTTTCAACATCTTGCAGCCTTACCAAGTCAGCACGTAGTCAGTCTTTGCTGACAGTTACTCCAAAGCAAGACTTGTGATAAAGGCAACAACAATCTTCGTTTGTCTTTTGTTGTGCATAATCTCCATGTAGAGCGATGTATGGTCCATGGTTTCTCGCATTATTCCTGCTTGGTCTTGGCCGTCTTGGTCTTCCGTTTCAAGATGATGGAACTGGTCTCTGCCTTGCTCTGGAGACCGTGTCATTAATATTTGTGTATACCGATCAATTTCCACAGACTGTATATCAGACTGATCTTTTAGCTTATCACCGTGGGTTTGTAGTGAATCGAAAGTACCTCATGTTGTGGATGAGGCTGGGTTTGGAGGAAGTCGATGCCATGACATGTAAGGAGCTGAAACAGAGTGTGCATTGCCTTGCATGAGACTGAGCAGTACTTCCCATCTGGGATGGCACTCCAGACATGAGCAAGCTGGAGACTGTACAGATCTAAAGCATACACATTAGTGAATGCAGGCACAGTGCTGTTACAATCTGTTAGCTTGTTTTCACATCGCTGCAATCAGATCAGGTGTCAGACCAGGGTTCAAATAGATAGCCATGCAGTCTCATCCTTCTTTCCCACAGAGCATCTGTGCTAGCAGCCGCGGTGGTCATGTGTGCCACACGCCCGCAATTGAGCATGATCCAGAATAGCTTCAAACAAATGCTTATTGTGTACTGTGGTAGATTGACTGCATGTAGACTGGCAGCTCGTGGTTCACAAATTTTTCTATTACTTGAAAAAATTTACAGTAATTTTCTAAATAATATCATTGTTATTTCTTCTTGAGTACTGGATTGAGGCTGTGAATCTTCTATCTCACATAGAAAATTGTTAATCAAACCTGTTAGTGGTGAGTGGTTTTGGTCAGCCTTCTAGAGTGCTTTGGTTTACACTTGTGGAATGATCCTTGTAAAATAGTATTGAATTTTCTGAATTCAAGGAGCAAATGGTATGTGTAATGGGGTAAGGTGAGTCTTGCTTATATTCAGATTACTTTGGTATGTGCTGTTACAGACTCTTCGAAATGGTGAGAACTGCTTCAGACCTTCTTATCGGCATGAATTTCAATGGACTCTGTCAGCTGGTCTTGGTCTATAATATTCTTAAAGTGAGTTTTCAGTTCCCTTCTGATACTATTTTAGTGCCCCTGATTTCCAAATCAGTCAGGTTATAAAATTAGTAACACACCCTTCTGCCCGGATCTTCTGATCACTGCTGCTAGTCGTTGTTACTTTGCAGTACCTCCATCATCAGGGTTTTCTCACTATACAGTCACCGATAGAGTAAGTTTTTGTTGCTGTAAGAATTAAAGAGTTTCTTTTAGAAGGTCAAAAGACTATTATCAGTTATTCGACTGTCACTGATCTATTGTTGACCTAGCTCTTTGTGGGAAGACATCACAGCTGGAGGCCTGTAAATCTGGTTATCATCTCAGTGGACTGTGATTGAGAGCTAGCTGTCAACAGGTGAGGCATGTTTGACATATCTTTTCGTAGATTTATGGGTTGAATGGCCACTATATGCAAAATGCCTCCCTGCACACCTATTATTTGCTTTTTCTTGCAGGTGTATCTGAGGCAGGTGCAAATTTCAAATATTGAAATTAGGCCTGCATAGGTCCGGTTCTTTCACGGCTTATACTTCCCTCTGTTGATGTGATTGCTGCCACGCCAATCTAGGCTTTCACTTATGGGACAGACACTCAGTTGTACCTTCGCTTTAACTCTCCCAGCCTCTCGGAGCAGCGTTGAATTCCTCTCAACTCACTTTGTTGCATATATTGAACATTACATCCCATGGATGACCAATTTCAAACCAATGATGATAAAACTAACTTACTATTATGGGCAAACCCAGTGTGATTCGAACAAGATCAGCTTGGCTAAAGGTAATATCTCCAAGTTGAATTAGCTCGAAATCTAGGTGTCAGATCTTAAAGAATTCCTCTTGTTAGATGGACCATATCAGCTCCACTGTCAAATCTGCCTTCAGCTTCATAACATTGCTAAAATTAATTGTTTAGATAGGGATACCACGTCCAAGTATCTATGGACAGACATCCCGTTTCGACTTTCCACCACTGTTACTGGTTTACCAGCATAAAAAGTGATTTGTGGGGTGATTGCAGCTGGTGCAAACTCCCAGAGTTAGCTTGTCTGTCGAGCTGGCCAGGCTTGCCATACATTACACCACTGCACTGGCTCCAGTCAGCAACGGATTGATCTTCAAGGTTTTACTTTTTATCATCATCTCTTTTGGCCCAGCCATCTTCAGATATACTCCCCCACCAGGGCCAAGCACTGCACTGCTCGCTTTTTCGGAACTGCAGTTCAGAACACCGCCGAACTTTGGAGACCGTGCATTTAGTTCGTATGCTCCAAAGCCTTAAACCTACCGGACCTGCGTCAGAACATCCCTGACTAGACCACTTTAAAAAGACATTTAAAACGCCACGATCACAGCATTTAGTGCTAGATCTTGACCTTTTATCTGCTTATGCTTGCTGACTGAGCGTGCCACACCCATATTGCATGCCAACCCCAGGCATGTCACTCCTAATCAGTTATTCGCTGTTTAGATCGAGCATGCACTACACTATTCATCTAATTTGTAAGTTTCTTTTTTGCAGTTAAATGTACCAGAGAGAGACGAGTTCCTCTGATGTTTTTCGAGTGAATACATATTAATAACATTATAAATATTGTAATTTCTTTATAGATGTATGCTTTTGTTGCCTTGACCTGGGTGAACCCCTCAATTCTGTAGAACTCTGAGATTAAACCAAAAGTACTGGCCAAAGTATAATCTGGCCGAGATCTTCATGCTGCAGCTGCAAGGTGGACAACCCATGCTGAATGTTCTAATTGGCTGGAGCAGATTAAAAGATGCTGCAACTCCATTTGAGGTCACTTGTGTGCAGCGCATTCGTTGGCACTGCCATGCTGAGCCCCTCCCACGGTCCTTTCTTCGACAGAGATCACTGTGCTTCGAGTGGCTAGTGGAACCCACACCCATCTGCCCACCAATGCCATGGTCTTCGTCTCCTCCAGAATCATGGGCACTTTTCAAAAATTGTCATGTCAATTTAATGAGTTAACGCTCGATTTGACGTCGAGGTTCGCAGAAGTCAAAGTACGTCTGTCGTTGATATGGTATCTTCCTCTGCAGCGTATTATTGCTTCTACTTCTGGTCTTGGAGTGTGTGCTGCGTTGCGCTTGAGGATGCTGTGCTTGGGAAGCACTTACAGTCTCATCAGCCAAGAGATTTGTTGATCTATAAGGAGACTGTAGTTGTTCGCGACCAACTGTGACGCTGATTCATGGTGTTCATTGTGCCCCCCCATATAGTTCCCGGTCCAGTGAGCCAGCTTGTCTGAAAATACAGCTGCTGTCTGCACTATCAGCTTCAATCTTGCTGGCATGTGATCTGATCCACTTTGCAAGTAAGGAGCTATGATCTCGCCATCTGGTTGTATGGAACTTCAGTAGGATTATGAATCAGCCGTTGTGGTACCGGGGTAACAGATGCAAACTGTCTGCCCGTGGGCTGCCATGGAATGTCAGTTGTTGTTTACTGAGAAAAACGAATCACAAAGCCGATGTGTGTAAGTCACGGCGCTGGCCTTCTTGCCAGAGCTGTCTAGTCACGGTCAGGGCCGGGTGGTGTGCTGGTGAATTTGTGAGGCCAATTTTCGGGTTGTGGTACATGAGATATTTGTCGGCCCTGGTGTGCCACTCACATGGCCATGTGCCAGCTAAGGAGCTGGGCCGTGTGCTGCTGCTGCTGCTCAGCTGCTGCCCCCTCCTCCTAGAGCCCATCATCCGGGCCCATCACGTGTGTGCCCTTCTTTCTGCTTTTACTGCCTTGCCCTTGCAAAAATTTTATAACTGGGGAGGTCACGAACATTCAACTTTCTTATTGCTTACGGCTCGTGACGAATAACAGGAGAATTATCTATGAAAAGCAAGCTACATGCTCGTCTTTGACTTGTTACAGTGAAATAGCAGAGCCTTAGCAAGGATTTGCTTTTCAAAATGTATACTCCTCCTCTTGCCGATGCATTCTGGCAAGTTAATAAATACACAATTTAATATTTTTATTCAGATGATGCACAAGTTATACTTGTATCTTTGGTCTCTCCCTGCCTTCCAGCACATTAAAGTCTCCCAACTCCCTTGGAAGCTGCAATCCTAGTTTAAGGCTGGCATTTATACCTTGAATCTGCAGCAAACTTTCTCAAATTTAATGGCAACATATTACACTTATTTTCTGGTTATGGACAACATTTCAAAGTTACTCAGAAATTGTGGTTTAACCTAAAAGGGGCTCTTCCAAAGTGCTCCTGCTGGTCTTCCGGCCTGCAGTAATATGGCTTACAGGTGGTGGCACGCTTATACTTGTCTCAAGGTAAGATGCAGCTGCTGTTCATGCCACTGCCTCTCTCACCGACTTGCACTTTCTCACACTCCGCACCAAGCGTGTATCAAGATTTGTCAAATGCCAGGTCTCGTCATTCTATTGCATCTTCCTTCTAGCATCTCAACCATTTCCGCACTGACTAGCTTCATGTCACCGGGTCTTCTGACTTACCATTTAGCTTAGATACCTCTAACCAGCCTCGACCTTTTTGAGACCAGCTTATTTGGTATGCTCCCAAAGCCCAGAGCCATTTGACTGAAGCCAGTACATCCCCTGACGTGGTAACGGACATTTTAAGAAAAAAGCTAATAATTGACATGCTTCTTTTGCAGCAAGTATAAGTGTGCTCAGGGAAGGAGAAAGTCTTCTTGGGGTGGCATGGAAATGCATTATTATTAATTAGTTAGCCAAACAATTTTTAGTTTTACTTTAACTTCTACGATTTGCCTGATGCCAACCAATACGTTTTGCTCCTGTGCAGCTTTATCTGTAGCTTGTTGTTTGTCAACACACATTGCTTCTTCGTATGTGGACTAAATTATGTCCGTGTAGTGAGCAAAAAAAAAAAACCTGGAAGAACCATATTCTGTTAGTCTTTGATGAATATGTTGAGCTCAAGTAACCCGGCTTTGTATATCAGTTCATTATAATAATGCATCCCCCAACAGACCTGACTCTGCTGTAGTGGTGGAACCAACTCGTACTCTATAGCTTTTGCAGTGTCCAGCCAGCTTAGTATTGCCTTAGTAACAGATAATAAAAATAGAAATCTGTGGAGCACCATAAGAGATGTAAATTTCTTTCTAGGTACTTTGCACAATCGATATGTTTAAATTTAAAGGGCTAATAGTGTTTGAAGTAAGTTACATCAATAAACAGAAGCCTGGGGATATTGTTCGCAAAGTTCAGGATAAATTGAATGACATCTGGTTTGGTAAACAAAGCTGACTTATTCATTCAGACGAGGTGTGCAGTGGCTCTCAAAAATTCCCCATCACCCAGGTGAATTTCACAGAGGTGGGGCATAGTTTTGAGGCAAGACAGTGATCTAGAGTCTTTGAAGTAGCCAATTGAAGACATTGACCTTCCAAAGGAGGGCTGCTGAGCACGCTTAGGCTTCCAAGAGACACTGAATACTTTTGTTATAATGTAAATCAAAAGCTAAGCCGTGCTCCCAGAGGAAAATTGGGCTTTGCCTTTTATATGGATGTCTGTGTTATTAGGAAATATTGACTGCCAACGAGCAGGAGTCTGGTTCACTTTTGTCATTGTTCAATCGCAAGATGTCTCGAATTTTGTATCTAACCTGTAATCTAGCGCTGTAATTCCAACCATCCTTTTTGAAGGCCAGTTTCAGTAGCATGCTGTTTAGAAAGTGTTTAGCTGCCTACACACACCTTCCAAGAAGCATACAGTACATAAGGCTACATACATACTACATACATATACACACACAGGTGATGACCAGGAATTTTTATCTTTCCCTCCATCTTTTATAACACAACCTCCTGGAGATGTAAATTAGCACAGGAGAGCAGGGGCTGATGTGTCTGTTTGACTGTAACTGTTGTTTGTATAATACACACACACCCAGAACGGTGTCCCATTTCCTTTCTGCTTGATGCATGCACCATCCGCCACATCAGCTGGCACTGCAGCAGTTTTGTTGCCGCCTCTAGCGCAACAGTGTGTTTCCATCTACTACAAGGCCGGCCGAATGTGACTTTACTCGATGTAACCAACTCAGAGTGTTGTTTGTGCTCATTTTGAATGGTGTCTACTTCTTCTTTTTACTGTTTCCTTTCATTTTGTCAGCAGCAGCGCCTGGGTAGAGGGGGCCATGCCTGGGTGTGGTGGTGTGCTGCTCCTCGTAGCAGTTCAATGTATGGCTTGCCGGTCAGATTGGAACATACGCTGTTGTTGTAATGCAGTGGTCTCTGCCAAAGAAGCTCTAATGGGAACGTGGGCTCGTGGAACGCTGCCGCAACATTCACTGAGTCTGCACCAAGAGCAGATAGGCTGGAGGCCGCGCCACTGTATAGAGGCTCCTCCACAGCAGCTCGAGACTGAGCTCTATGTTGTGCCAGTGACTTCATGTAGCCTCGCGCTGCTATAGCCGTTCGTTCAGGTGCACGCTTTTCTTTACACAACGCCGCCGCCGCCGACGGCGATCACGCCCACTAGCTGCGCTCAGGCCTGCAGCCCCATGGTGTGGCGGCCCGCCATGAGTCTCCCTCAACGAGTCGGCGTTTTCCCCAACTCTAGCCTGAGAGCCAGCAGCTCAAGTGATTTCAAGGACATGGCCGATGCTGAGAGCGATCCTCGAGCGGCTGATGAGGATCAGCGATTGAGGCCAGACGCACTCGTCATGCAGCACGAGGTTTGGGAGCGGCTCACGGCGCCCTCTGGCTACAGTCGGGTGGCTCACTTGCCGGAGCGTGTGGTAGCTAATCTTTTGCGCCTGTTTGCCCCTGCAGCCAGGGTTGTTCCTCGCCGCTGCCGGCTGGCGGGCAGGGGGTGTGGTGCACGCCGTTTTTGGCCGTCACCGGCGGCAGCCGACTTGCCTGCGCGCTGCAAAGGCAGAAGAATCACTCCCGTGGAGCCTGGCGACGTGCAAATCACAGAGATCTCAGGACGCTACGCGTGAGCTACAGTGACGCCACAATGGAAGACACGCTTGAGCCTCAGCTTTCCTCATCACAAATAAAAGCAGCTCCGTGTAAAAGTGCTTCGCAGGTGGTCTTTCTAGCAAACAGCCTGTCCTCGGTGCTCGCCTGGGCGCCCTTCGGGCCCCCGGGAGTGGTGGTGCGCTGATGCGTGTAATCTTGACGCCATAACTTGACATTGTTTGAGTTTGGTCATTTTTCAGGGTGTGAGAGATTGATCGATGTGTGTGAAAAGTCTCAGCATAGAGTTTTTTTGGTTAGTCATAGAGCAATGTGTGTAAAGGAGATTGACGTAAGATCTACACCACAGGCCTGATGCCAGTGGATTTATGAATAATGGACCCGTTTTTCTGAAACGTAGCATTTCCAACCTTTGCCTCCTGCTGCTGAGCCAGTCCCAACCGCTTCACACTCTCCGACCAAAAAGCGACCCTTTGGCCTTATGCCAGCAGTGGAGGCGCAGAACCTGGGCAGATGGAAGACGAGGAGCTGGAATCTCAGAGGGGGCCTTTGCAAAATCAATAGCCTTCCCAAGGTGAGCAAAAAAGATTTGGTCGCCTTGCTGCTCGTAGATGCGGCCACGTACATGTATCGCTTTTTCATTTCCAGTACAGGAAAAAGTGAAGGAGGCAGCTCGATCGTTGGGCATGTGTCGCTGTCCGCTGGACAGCTGAGCGCTTGTGTATGCCCTAGCTTCACACGCCAGGTACGGCCGATAGGGGGCCGGGCTATTTGTGTCGCTAGTTACACCTTCAGCTCCCCACTCCCCCTCCCCCGCTTTGCTTGATGCAGTAATCTACACTCATGAGCAGCTATTGGCCCTCCTTCCTCCTCCGTTGTCCTTTTAGTGTTCATTAGAATAGCTGGAACCTTGAGGGAAAACACCTTCGTGTGACTCTGTCCTGCGGTCAGCGTTGGGGTTAAGCGCTTCTTTTTTTTCTTGCACCTCGCAGGGTTGGCCTTGGGACACTGGCAGCGAAAAAGTGCTGCAGGTTGCAACGCCAGGTCACTCAGCGGCACCTGCTTCGCAGCAAAACCTTCACCTTCCTAAGCTGCACTTTGGGGACATGCCTACCGGCTGAGCATAACTCGAGCTAGTATAAATACCAATTGGATGTGTTATTGCAGCTCCATCCCTCGGGGGCAAGAGAAGCAACGTGCCTTCTGCCTGCCCACGTGTTCCATCTGACGATTGATTCGGCCTTGTTTGCCGGTGTGCACCCTCAACCGTCTGCTGATGTCCAAGACTCGCAGTTAACACGAGCTGCCAGAACGATTTAGCTGCTGCTGGTGCCACAGGGCTGGAGACGGGGCAGGCTATGCCAGGAGGGTTTGGGTTAGGACATGGTTTGTGCACCTCCCGCTGGAGTGGAGAGAGGAGAGGAGAGAGAGGAGAGAGAGAGAGAGAGGAGAGAGAGAGAGAGAGAGAGGGAGGAGAGAGAGAGGTGGGGAGGAGAGAGAGCAGCGGCTCATAGAGGCAGTGTTTCTGTATGCACGACCAGACGGGCATCTCGGCCTCCATAAACTGAAAAATGCCACCCAGGTTACAACGAATTTCAAGATTGAATTGTCAGAGGTAACCTCTTCTGTAGCAGCTATGAGATATCCCTAGTGCCTTTCAGCAGAAATTGATAGCCAGATGGATCATTTGGTTGACCATCTTTCATGTCAGTTTCTGCCAGTGGGATAACTGAATAATTTAGCACGTCTGCCTCCCAGCCTCCCTGTCGGTGGGTGCTTTTCTTTCATTAGTCTGCCCTGAAACAGGAGCATTGGCGTAGTTTGGCAAGTTTTAGTACTAAGCTTGGACAGTGCAGCTGGTTAAATGAGTCGATCTAACTGAGGATGCCAGACTTCTCCTGGGCAGAGGACGTGCCAGCCACCGTGCCATTAGACCACCCAATACAGGGAGAATGTGTACCGCAGGCCATCATCCACCTGACGGCCTTCTGGCCATATTCAACTGCCGCCTCAGCACCGTCGAGGGCCTTACAAAATACACAGCCCGCTACGACAGTTCAGTGCATTTAAAGCTGTGAGGACGACTGACAGGTTCCACAGTGACTTTGGCCTGTTCCACTGATCCATATAAGCAGCAATTCTGTCTGCTATTGATGCTAAGGGTTCCTTTGTTTCGGTTCGTGCGTTAGCAGAAAAACTCTGGCTGAATTTACATGACCCTCAGCCTGCCAGAGACTTGATCTGTACATCATAGAAAGAGTCGTCATAGCAGATTTTTGGGTGATATGCACTAACTTTCTCCTGCCCATCAGACTTTTCTTGTTTTTAGCCCTCAGTCTGGAAGGGCGTTGTTGCTGGGTTCACTGTTTTGTTTCTTATATAGTCTTAATGTAGCTAATTAATTCTTAATCTTTTTGTAATTTCCCTTGTTACCACAGCAATCTCACACTGACAGCAGCATGTTCGGAAGCTTCAGTGCCCATGCTAAATGCTAGAGTCATGCCACCATAACGAGTGACACCAAATATCATGCGATGCCTAATTTTACTTGTCGATAACTCTGAGGCAGGTCGTGCTCGCATGCCAACATTCTCTCTCTCTCTCTCTCTCGTCATTCACTTTCACTCTATGGGGTTTTATCAGTGTGAATCTATATTATGATCAAATGATATAATACTCTTGTCTCTGTGCTTACCTCTCAGATACAGAAGAAAGACAATGTGGTATGCGAAGGCTCGCTGAGGGTTTGTCCCCTTTGCTGGTGCACTGCTCTGCGGGGCCCTGAACGGCTGCAAACAGTTGACCATGGCTTCAGTGGCCAGCATGCACACTGTTGAGCAGTGTAGAGGTGACATTTCATGTCTATCATACCAGAAGCTTCCAGGTGGGATATGGTGGCACCGTGTGCGACAGTCACCCTGTATGCTCAAGGGTAAAAGCATGCATCCTGGAGTTTAGCTGCTGCAGGGCGCTGTAAACCTTTTGAGGCTCAGTTGCCCCCAGAATCTTTGCTCAGGAGTTAAGGTGCTTCTCGCTCATCACGACCCCGAGGGTCGTGGGTCAAGTCGTGCAGTGGGGCTATCCGTTAATCGTCCACTGCAAGCGATAGGTGATAGACATTAAGGCTCTTCTACTGCAGTATAAATAAGGCTTTTTAAATCAACTAATTGAAAAAGCTGACATATATGGATCGGGGGTAGTTAGTAAAATTGGTTCTTGTCGGTGCAGTTTTGCTTCTTGCAGTGAGCGGCAGTCCAGTCTGGTGCTTCATATAGCTGCAATGCCTATACTTGTTTGCTGGCGTGTAACTTGGCAGCAACTTTAGCTAGCGTCTGATCGACTGGCATAGCCCTGCTGAAATTGTCATTGCAGGAGCGGCGATGAGCAGCATGGAGCTAACGCTACCTTCGACAGTGCGGAAAAGCGATCCAGCTGGGAAGCCATGCTGAGTGAGGCTAAGGTCAATCTGGAAGCAGCGCTCACCGATAAGATGCCTCCGAGTTCGAAAGGAAGCCATACCTATAACGAAAACGAGGTCGGGCATGCAGGTACCAACTAACTGGCCCTACCTCAGTGGTGCAATGCCACGCATCTCCTGACAATCCATTGTTCAGCTTTGTGCCAGCAGCAGTGGTGCAACGATGGAGGTTTGGCTGCCATTTGAGTGATGCTTCGGGCGGCGGCCACTGCCACGATCCTAGTTCTCCGCTGCGCTGTCGCGGTGGAAGGACTGGCCTGCGCGAGACGTGTGGATCTGCAACAGCGATAGCTATGTTGGTCACGTGTGCCTCCTCAACCTCCTGCCGCAGCCGATCTGTCAGCATGAGCACTGGCCGTACCGTCGTGCACGTCGCGCGTGCTCTGCATCTGCCATGTGCCAGCAGGGTCGGCCACTGCCGCAGCGGTGGCTGCAGCGCTGGATCTCAGATCAGCCGGCCCAGCCGCAGCCTCACCAGCAGCCGAAGTGGCAGCAGGCAGCTGCAGCCGAGGGGGCTGCTCGCCATGTCGTGCGGATCGTCGACAGAGACGCTTTTGACTGCATTGCACCCGATGCTATCGACGAGTGCTCCGAGAGTGGCAGTAATAATGGCGACGACCGTGGTAACCGAAGCAATGGTGAAGAGCTACTTCCCGACGGACGATGACGTTTGGTATAGCGCAGTGGAAGGCAAGGCTCCGCCATGCTCACACTTGCAGGGCTTTGGGGCTGCTGCTCCGTCTGCTCGCTGCCTGAGCTCTCCTGTGGCTGTAACTCTCCCTGTAGCTCTCCTCCTCTGTCTCTGTCTGTCTGGTTCCTCTCTCTCTCTCTTCTCTCTCTCTCTCTCTATGTGTATACTTTGTTACTTTTTGCTGCTGAGCCTTCGCCAACCGTCGAAACACACTAGTCAGGGGCGTCTTAGCTTTTCCTCGATGGGGCTGTACTAAAGGCTTTTTCTGATTGGCGATCCGAAGTGGCACGTCAGTCTGCGCCCCCTGCCACTCCAGCCTGTTTGCTGCGCCGCCCTCTGGTTGCCCAGCTGTCACCTTGTCGTTGCTAGTGCAAGTCGAGCTGCTCGCAGCCATTGGCTTCTGACGCGCTTTCAGACGTCATCCATGAGGACGCAGACCTATCGAGAGCTCATGTGGCTCGGCACCGAAGATGGCTGCATTCACAGATTCAACAGCGGAGGAGAACCTCGAACGAGCCGTGTTCCGTCCCGTGCGACATCCAGCACCGCGCCGGCGTGCTCTGCATCGTCTTCTTGGAGCAGAGGTTTCGTACGACTGAGCAACGGTACCAGCGTCGTGTATCGTCTCTAGGACGGGAAGGTCTTTGAATGGCCACCGTGGCGACACGCCACGCGCTCGCAATTACGCCGCCTGGCAGCAGCTCATGCACGTGAACCGGTGCTCGTAATCTATGTACCCCCCGACATGTTGCCAGCTGTGCTCAAACACGCAAACAGTGCGGCAGGCTTTTGAGACTTTGAGGGACTGTATATGCCAGTCGTGTCTTATTCTTGCTTTTGCGGTGCGCTTTTGGGGCAGCCATTGTTACAGCCTTTTAATGGCGTAACTGTATCGATCTTTCTAGTGTTCTAAAATGTCAGCCCTCGCTTGCATAGGAACTTCGAGGGTCGATACAAGCCGGTGTAGCTGAAAGGCCATCAGAAAGCACACGAGCCTCAGTGGCTAGTGTCGCCCATGCCAAGTCGACTGTAAGCATTGCCCTAGCGGTGCCACATTTTTACTCAGCCAGGTCAAGTACAGAGCAGTGGTTTGAATAATGTTAGTACCTATAAATTTGTTCGTGGCCTAGAGTTTACTGGCAACTGCCTGCCCATCTGCCAAGGGCATGCGAGCACGACGATAGAAGAATATGTTGGCGTTTCGGCATGGAAAGGTGAAACGTGGAATGGAACATTGCGGCAGGAATTGAAAGCTGCTGGACGTTGCCTTGTGCAGGTGCTATGGTGTGAGGCGGGTATGAGGGAGACCCCTGACCCTGCGTACGAATGCCCCAATTGCTAGATTCAAACACACACCGTAGTCCCATAAAGCAAGAAATAAGAAATGCGATGTGATGCTAAGCACCGTTGCCATTTCGAAAATTTAACTACTTTATCCACCAATAAAAACGTATGACAATAAGTTTAGATATTTTAGTGTCTGAGGGAGTTGGATCTCTTTTGTCATTGGGTGTTGTGCCATGCCAATGTCCAATGCAAGCAGTTATGCTGTGATACGTCAGGAGAGGGTGGGACTTCGAAAGGTTGCTGCACGGCTACATGCCACTCGGTACGTACAGTACTAGTAGCCATTTGAACCTCTGTGAATACAAAGCTGTATATTTGAGGTAAAAAATCCGGTACAAACAATGCCATTTTCATTTGAAGATGCTTATCCCGTGGGTTATGCCACAGGAAGTGGAGCCAGAATTTTCAGCAGGTTTGGGTCAGGGGTTCAGGAAGGGTTACCTCTGTCCATGCAGGCAGGGGGCAATTGCCCCCTGCCTCCCCCACTGGTTATGCATCATCCTACCCTTGGAGACAAGGGGGCGAAGTGGTGGAGGACACTGATTTTAATGTGGCATAGT
This sequence comes from Cristatella mucedo, assembly GCA_009760855.2. Classification (NCBI taxonomy): domain Eukaryota; kingdom Metazoa; phylum Bryozoa; class Phylactolaemata; family Cristatellidae; genus Cristatella; species Cristatella mucedo. The sequence goes on from WPIO01000083.1 coordinate 1,042,477, forward strand.
CTGGCAGGTCTTCTGTAGTAGCGCCACACCATACACGTAGGGTGGGGGGTGCATCTGAGCTGCCCATCATGCTGCATGCCGGTGTGACTGTCCAGCTGCTGTGTTTTTGGTGATGGCAACGATGTGAATGTTATGTACTTATCTGTTTTGGAAATTCTCTTGCGATTCTCTGTTAAAGTGTTTGGCGATGTATTGGCCGATCACGAGCTTGGTGGCACATTTTTCATCTGCTTGACCCTGCTTTGTCGAGTTGCAAGAAATGCAAAAATCCTGTATGAGCATTGGTGGCCCTCACCACTTGAAGCAACTGGGAAGCCGATAGGGGAGCCTAGTGGGTGCCGGTACCGGGTTGTTGCGATGACATCCCACATGCTCAAAACATGAACTGTGCCGGTTCTGGTGTGCTTATGCAGGTTTTTTGCTACAGGATGGCGCTCGCTTCTCGGCTGTTAATGAGGGCTCATCCGAATATTGCACAGTTGCACATTGTGTACTGGAAGAGCACTGGCACCTGGGGTAACAGCATAGTTTTCGTTTGCCATAAGCCAGAGATCCATAACTGAGATTTCTGTTACCATTGTTTCAGCAACACCAAGCGGATTCGAAGTCTCGGATTGCCATGCAATATTGATAAGCACCCATTTGTTAGAGTAAACTTTGCTTTGGCAAGGAAGCTCTCGGGAGAGATGAGGGAACATGATAATGGCTTGTTACTCCTGAATGGAGCCCGAGGCATGGGTTGTGGGCTGGGAGATCTAGTCACAAAAACTTTGGTTGGGGTGACCTGCGCATTAACTTGGAATCTTTTATTTTTTACACCGAATGGAGGCCAGCTTGGCCTTGTCCTTGAGTGCTTTGGTATCTCAGGCTTTCCGTGCTTCCCCTTATCCTCGAACTCATAATTGTGATGGTGCCACATAATGCTTCCTTTCCAGCACATGGTAAGTGACTATAAAAGAGATTTTAATCTCTCGTAAGTCACCATTCGAATGTCGTAATTATTATCATTGCCTATTATATTACTGCTATGTTATTGTTAGGACCCGTTGGAGAAGAGACCAGATGTCTACAGAATATTTCACAAATTCAGTTACATGTTTTGTATACTTTTCTTTAAAAATTGGATGCGAATAGCAAGTGAGGGCTTTAACAAAAGGTCAACGGTGTGCGATGCAACCGGGGGGGGAGAGGCCGTTAGGCCATTCGTAGTAGCTGACTTTAAGGTGTTCATATTAATAAGATGTGGGTTGCTTGCAATTACCCAGGTGGTCCCACGGTGCCGGAAATTTATGCCTCTGTGTAAACGTGAAAGAATTTTCCTTGATATGTGGCCTACTTCTGGTCTCTTCATTGCAGCAATGCTCTTCAAGTGCTTCCTGCTGTTTTTAGTACCAACCGTTTTGTATTTACTGGCTCTCCCTGTGAGGTAGCACCCGTTCTTTGCAGCCATGCTGCTGCTGCTTTTCAGCCACGCTGCTGCTTTGCTCGCTGTGCAGTGTAGGCGTCTTGTCGTTTGAAGGTGGTGGCTGGGATTTGGAGGGCACTGTGCCGAGGCCCTGGCATGCAATGGCAGCAGCTCCACAAGCATGACCTTGCCAGCGCCTGTCACAAAGATGCTGCCGTCTGTGGGAAGCTGTGTGTGCAGCTATCAGAACGAGATCGTCGTCCTTGACCCGACCAGTCTTAAGGCCGAGGTGCGGCTCCCTGTCCTTTGCATGGTCGTAGCGGTTTGAGTAAACAGCGAGTAACGTTATGCACAAGTATCAGTCTCATCCTTAATCTCTTTCTGCTCAGCATGTCCTCTGCCACCTGTCTCTCTCGTATCTGTGTCTCTATTGCTCTGCTATATTTCTGCTCTATCTCTGTCTGTCTTCTGTCTCCATCACTTTTTCTCTCTCTCTCTCTCTCTCTCCACGTCTCTGTCTCTGTCTGTCTCTTCTCCTCTGTCTCTGTCTGTCTGTCTCTCTCTGCCTGTCTGTCTGTCTGTCTGTCTCTCTCTGCCTGTCTGTCTGTCTCTCTCTGCCTGTCTGTCTGTCTGTCTGTCTGTCTGTCTGTCTGTCTGTCTCTGTCTCTGTCTCTGTCTCTGTCTCTGTCTCTGTCTCTGTCTCTGTCTCTGTCTCGTTTCTCGTCTCTCTCTCCTCTCTCTCTCTCTCTCCTCTCTCTCTCTCTCTCTCTCTCTCTCTCTCTCACCTCTCTCTCTCTCCATCTCTCTCTCCCTCTCTCTCTCTGCTGTCTGTCTGCCTCTCTTTGTTTAGTATCAATTTTCATCTCTGTCTCAATCCTTTTCTCTCGCTCATCTCTCTCTCTCTCTCTCTACATCTCTCTCAGTGTCTCTGTCATCTTTCTCTTCTCTCTCTCTGTCACTGGTCGCAATCCACTTTAGATTACCACAAGCCGGTAGCAAGCTCTGCTTTGGAATTTTTGCAGATCTCTTTTTGCCGCTAGCAAAGACCGGGCTGCGCACAGTGCGTCCATGGTATACTCACGCACACGGCATAGTGGCCGTGGCCATTCAGGGTAGCTGTGAGGTGAGGCTTTTTTCATGCGTCTACGCGGAAGCACCTCGGCGACATCAGTATAGCTGCAGCCGTCGCACAGAAATTGCAGGGTAAGCTGGTGGCTGTCCCAGGCGAGGCAAGTGCAGTGGCCTCTGCGACAAGCTGAACGTGCCTTGCTGCAACTGCTGCCTCGGTGCAGCAGAAGCTGGTCACGCTCGGGTACCTGCGGTTTTTGCTTTCCGTTGTTGGATAGGTTGTGACGACATCCATCAGGCAGCATAAGGCTGCTTGCCTTAAGATCACTGCACTGCTGACATGCAAGGACTCGCTGTGGGTCGGCACTAGTGCCGGCGTCATCCTCACAATGCCACTGCCGAAGATAACTTCGAGCATGGCAAACTCCAGAGAATACAGTCTCACGGCACCGCCTATCACCGGTACAGAGTGTGCTAGCCGGTCCTCATCACTGTGGTAGCCGCCCCTGGCTTGACCTTTTTTGAGAAACAAGATGGAGGAGTGGGTTGTTTGTGCTGTCGGGTTGTCGGTGGTTACTGTCTTTATAGGTTTTTTTATGGCTATCATGTGCTCTCTCTCTGTCTTCCTCTGTCTGTCTCTGTCTGTCTCTTCTCTATTCTTCTCTCTCTCTACGATCTCTCTCTCTGTCTCTCTCTCTCCTCTCTCTCTCTCTCTCTCTCTCTCTCTCTCTCTCTCATCTCCTCTCTGTCTCTCTCTGTCCTTTGTCTCTCTCTGTCTCTCTCTCTGTCCTCTTCTCTCGATCCTCTCGATCTCCTCTCTCTCTCTCTCTTCTCTCTCTCTCTCTCTCTCTCTCTCTCTCTCATCTCTCTCTCTCTCTCTTGTCTCTGTCCCGTCAGCAATTTTCTTTCAGCAGTGGTCATTCTTATTAAATGGCGCTCAGGCACGGCCGTACATTGTCATTTGCCTGTCCAGAAAAATTCTCAAGTGGGATAACAATAGACTTTGGCTGGCCCCTTGTGGGCGTGACGAGCTGCTTGGCATCATTCGGGTCGGTCCCAAGCTTCGGCCCCTAGCACCCCCTCCATGGCATGTTGGTGCTCACGCCTGCCTTCGCACATCTTATGCATTCTCGTTCGAGCAAAGCATGCACTCGGAGCATACTTACCTTGGTGCCTTGGATGCAAGCATTGCGGTTTCCATTTTTTCTTTGCTTCCAGGTCTTTCCGTGGGTCACACTGGCAACGTGCGCTTCCTACTGTGCGCCGACGTGCCGCGTCTTCCGGCTGCGGCCGATGCGGCCGCTCAGCTGCACCTTCAGTCTGATGCCGGCGCCTCTCTCGATCTGCTGCCCGCGGCCCGCGGGAGCTCGAGTGGCCCTGCAGCAGGGCCCTCGGTGGTCGCCAAGATGCTTGTAATAAGCGGCGGCGACGGCTACGAGGTGTTTGCTGGTGGCCATCAGTTGCCCACCCCTGACGGTCTGTCAGGCGGCAGCGTGGGAAGCAGCGACAGTGTGAATCACCTGCTGGTGTGGGAGATGTAGTCTGCCGCCTATCGCTGCTGTCAATCTTGACGTAAATCTCGACTGCTCTTTGAATGGCCACGCCCCACGCTGTCCAGCCGATGGCCGACGACTGCCTCGCTGCCTGCCTGCAGCAACTGGGCAACAATCGACAGGTCATGGACCTCGGGGCGGGAGCCAGCGTCGGCGGCTGGCCGAGTATTTTTGGTGCTCCCCCTTTCAGAATGAGGACAATGCCTTCGTCTTCCCGATCCACCTGTCTGCCTTCTTTGGCAAATAGCCAACGCAACGATTCGTATTCCTCATGCATGCTAGGCAAGGACTGTGTCGGCCCAGCCGAGGCTTCCGCGGTATCGGCGACCGATGGGAACTTTGGGCAGAGTGCCGCAGCATGCAAAAAGCTGCCCCGAGGCAGAGCTACACAGCGGTCACTCTGGGCTGGACGGACTGCAGCCTCGAATGGCTCAGCGGTATGAGCTTCACTGGCAGTCTCAGCCGTGGCCGAATCATGCTTTGTTCTTACTTTGCCCGATTCATCTCTTGGGCAGCCATTGACATGGCGCATGAGCGTAGGCGGCGCCCATTATACTGGCGCCGGTGGCCGATGCAGCCAGCGTGCCCACGAACTTGTTTTATATCGTTCACCATTCCATGTCAGTCGAGGCGCTCAAAAAATCACACGAAGAAGCAGCGTCTGAGCGCCTAGTCATGCGCGGCAGCTCCGCAGTCAGGCGATGCTATGTGGCATTTCTACGTGGACGTGGTGGGTGGATGAAGCCTCGATGCCGCTGCTTCTGCCCATGCATCGCCACAGAGGAGTGCGCTTTGCCGATGTCGTGAGCTCGGTCGCCAGCTTGCCGTTTCCGCGTTTCTCGGCGTCGTTCGGTCACTCTTATTATCTGTCGTGCCGCTGGGTCAACGTTTCCCAATCGAGGGCTGCGCCTCGAAGGTCGCGACCCGCATGCACCGTGACGTTTGCTCCGGCCTCACGACTCGCAGCGAACCAAGCAGTCGACGGCAGCTGGAATGCATTGTGGGCCTGGCGTCCGATGCAGCAGAGACGGTGCCCAGCGATAGGGCTGCTGCTCTTTCACCCCATGCGATACGGCTGCGACCGTATGCGCTTCGTCATGGCCACGTGCACCGTCATGGCTACATGCACATGTGCATGCTTCCTTCTTTTTACATGACCTGGTGCTATGACGCAGCAAGGTGTGTCCTAAATTCGCGTCGTATTCGGTGGCTACGACAGCGCATGTCAAGCGACCAGCAGAGTTCGTCGTACCCAGTACCGTGGGGTGCTTGTTGTACAGATTAGTTGTTAGAGCAACAGCAGTCTCACGTGATGCACGAGTACTGCTAAAATTAAGAGTGTTATCATCCTGATGGTTTGTTATTTCTGCGCACTTTTTCCCATTGTCGGCTCATCCCGGTTAATCATCACTTTGCGGCTAAGATCAGTTACTACACGAATGTTACTGAATTTTACGTTATATGCTGCGTCTTTATAGGTGATATAAGACATGTTCTTTTGCATTTTCTATATTGGGGAGTGTTAGTTTTGACAGTTGTCAGCCTAGCAGCCTCTGCCATATATAGTGAACGAACATAGGTGTCACCGATGGGCATCAGTGATTCCTCCTCCGGCTTCTGCAGATGGTTAATCTACTGTCCGTCTTTGCTTTTCATGTCTCAGAGTCACCCCAGTGACGAAGACACATTTCGAAACCCGCAGTGGACCCTACCCTCTTTTTTGGGTTCAATGTCCCTCACGAGATTAAAGGGCATTGTAAAACCCTTAAGGCTACATGCCCAGCCGCATTCCCGCAAGGTTCTGCAGCTTAAGTTGCACCTGTGTCTGCACGAAGAAACACACAAAGGGCAAATCACAAGAACCCACCAAATGCTGTCAAAACAGGTGCATTTTTAGTTTTTTTTTGTATGTCAAGTCAGGGGATGTGACGTCAGTCAAGAGTGAGTTTCAGGCTTTAGGTCCATGCGAACTAAGGGCACGGTCTCCGAAGCATTTGAGGTTCCTACGAGGTGTAGCTTAACAATTTGATTTATAAAAGCAAGTGAGTGGTACGATGCCTGCCCTGGTAGGAGAGTAGTTCTGATAAGTAGGCTGGAGCTAGAGAATGAACGTAACTCAAACTGTGTGATATAACCTTGAAATCAATATGCTGCTTTACCGGGAGCCACTGTTGGTTGGCAAGAAGTATTATGATATGGCAACTGAGATGCTCACGACAGACAACCCCAGCTGCCGAGTTTCGCACCAGCTGCAAGCACCTGATTGCACATGTCGGTAGACCAGCAATCAGTGAGTTACAGAAGTCGATCTGGATGTCAGAAATGCACGGACTAATGTAGCTGTACTATTCCTGTCTATGCAAGTAAAATTGTTAGCGATGTTACTTAGTTAAAAGTAAGCAGACCCGATGGTGAAGCTGAAATGGTCACTTTTAAAAGGACACCTAGGTTTCGTACAGATGCTAGGAGGATTTGCTGGCAGAGCCGATTTTGAGCGTTAAGCTTTCCAATTTAAGAGCTTAACTGATTGCCAAAATGAACATTCACAATAAAAATAGGAGTTGTAACAACATTTAGAGGGCTAAGGCGCTTTTCTACGCAAATTGTGTCAAACAGCTTTGATTTATCATATCCACAAGGTCAATGTTTATTCCATGCCAAAATTCTGGCTAAGATCTTGACTTGCACTTGTTCTGATAACAAATCGCTTGAGTTAGGCAGCTGTTGAACATTGGCTGTATTTCGAAGCCTATGCTTGTTAAAAAAAACCTTTGCAAAACATGCCTCGATGCATTATAAGTTACTTTTTCAGTTTGCTACACCATGCACCAAACCTAAGTGAAACTTGATCTGACGACTGACACATCCCCAAGCACATCCGATCTGGACAAATGAAGCCATGGGTGGCAAGGAACGTGTGACAACCGATAGCCCCTTACATTAAAACGAACCTAAAAAGCCACAGTTCCACAAGGCAAATGCCTCGTCCGAGTGAATTGGTGCTTAATCTTGCAGCAAATGGGCTAGTTATATTATGCCACCTTATGTTGATGTTTCGTGCCGTGAAAAGGATTTAATTTTCTTTGGATGTTAAACAAATGAATTATCATTATAATAAGATACTAAAAGTTAATCCACAGATACTATAAGCACATGCATAAAGCACATACATAGAGCACACACCTATATTATCCCCTGTTGTAGTTATGCATGCCAGCTAGGAAGGGTACGAAAAGTTTAATCCAGGAGTCGTCAAATTTTTCGGACTACTAGGCAATTTCAGGAGGTCAAGAAGGCACACTAGGCCAAAAGAAACCACGCCCACTCCGCAGGGCACAGGGGAGCTTGGCTACACGAACAAACAGTCGCGACAGACGGGCAAATGCAAACGGGAATTATAGGGGTAGACATGTATCATCCCTTCCCGGTCAGCCACTTCAGTTTCATACAAGTGCCTGACATCAGTCAAAAAATAAACATAGGCCACAGACAACTCGAGCTGCAACCAGCAGTATTGAATGGGAATAAAACCGTGACAACTAAATTAGGCCGGATTCAATAATAAATAACTAGGGGGCGTTATGCCAGACTGGACTACTAGCCTTGTCTTGCCTAAAGGCCGAAAGAAAGCATACAAAAGATCAGGACTTTCTGTCCATAGACGGGTTTACAAAGACAACTGTAAATCATACCAATCGATCCAAACTAAGGCCAACTCTAGCTTCTATAAAATGTTGTTGAATCACAGGTGCACAATCCAAAATTGCTGATTACCATCAACCGGCTCCTGAACCACTCCCAGGTTAGCTCCTTAGCTAGTGATCTTTGTAGTGATCTAGGCGATCGCTTCTCTAGCTTCTTTGCCAGCAAGACAGAAAAGATCAGAGAGACCTTTTTAAGGTAGCAGCATCCCCTCTGGATTCTTGTCCCTCAATAACAACCCAACAGGACTCATATCCCTCAACTCCGTGCAACACCTCAATGTCTACATTCGAAGAGGCGAGGAATGACCTCATCCTGTAATTCATCTCCTAGTCAAAGGAATCCATCTGTAACTCACTGCTTGCTGGTCTACCGTCATGTGCAATCAGTCGCTTTACAGTTGGTGCGTAACTCTGCAGCTAGGCTTGTCTGTCATGAGCTTCGCGGTTGCCACATCACCCACAACACGCCACTTTTCGCCGACCTGCACTGGCTCCAAATCAAGCAGCACATCGTCTTGAAGGCTCTGTCACTCGCTTTTAGGTCTTTTCATATTCTAGCTCCAGCCTACCTATTGTGATAGCAGGACTCAGGATAGTGGTACTGAGGGCCTAACCAGAAGAAAGAATTCCGGAAAGAAAAGTTGCTTTTGGCTAAGGCACCGGTGTTGGCCTATTTCGACCACAAAAGTCGTGTGATTGTCAGTGTCGATGCCAGTGGCTATGATCTAGTCGCCGGTCTGCTGCAGTGCAATGGATCGGGAGAGCGACCTGCAGCATTTGTATTCCGCATGTTGTCCGACTCCGAAACGAGATATGCTCAGATCGAAAAAGAGTGTCTTCCGGCCCTTCGGGCGTACGACGAAAAGTTCAATCCATTTCTTGTTGGCTTGCCTTCTTTTGAGCTTAGCACTGACCACATAATGCATATTTCTTAACTGATGACTAAGTGGCTTGACCAGGTCCCGGTTAGATGCCAACGCCTAATGATGCGAATGGTGTGTTTTAACCCTCGAGCCGTCTGCGTGCCAGGGCAGGCCCCGGTGATAGCTAACATACTGTCAAGAGCACTACTGCATAGGAGCAAGGAATGCGACTAGATCTTTGAGAATGAGACTGTTCCTATTTGGAGGGAAGGTGTGATAGCAAAGTTACCGGGGCAAAGCCACAACAACGTGACCAATCAGGAGAGGCCGCGCTCACCCAACGGTCCTGGGAGTAAACAGCACATGGCTGCCAATAAACATGTGCTGACCCTTCTCTTAGAGTCATCATTACACCTATTAGAACTACTAATTCACCAGGCCAGGCATAGTACCACCCGCTTTTCTGACTCAAATTGTGTAGCTATAGCTCGTACAAACCTCAAATCCTTCGATGACCACGCATTTAGTTCGTAAGCTTCTAAAGCCCGAAACTCACTTCGGACTGCAGGCGCAACATAACCTGACTTGACATTTAGAAAGAAACTACAAATGCACCTGTTTTTAACAGCATTTAGTGGATCATGGTGATTTGCCATTTGCGTGCTTATGCATGCTGACATAATGTGTGCTGACACTAACTGTATTTACATATTGACAGTGTGTGTCCCCCATTAGCCACGGTATGTTTGTTGACATTCTGCATGTTACTACTAGCCGTTTAATCATGCTTCCTGTATACCATATATAAAGTGCCTAGAAACAGATTAAGTTCCAAGTTCTCCGAGGGTGCTATATTAATTTATTATGATTATTGTTATTATTATTAATGGAAGAGATGCAGTTGGGCCCATGTCTGTAGACATAAGTAAACGCATCTTCTCCGTTCCATTTATGCCATTTCCGAATTGTTATGGGGCGTGCTCTAGTAGCCTTAGCAGCAGTAGCTGTGTTCGTATTTAACGCTTTGCCGTGCAAGCGTGCAGAAGATGCGGACGTTAAGTTATTCAATGTATATTTGAAACAATTTAACAAGTCATATGAACGCGAAAGTGCAGAGTACTACGAAAGATTAGGCTACTTCAAGGTACGAGCTTAAATCGCCAACACTCTCTAGGGACATTTCTGCCTGCTAATACATTGTTTGGATGAAGTTATGCGATCGAATTACCCCACACTATACAATCTTGTTCGGTCTTATTGCTGCCACCTCTGTTCTCAGCTGTGGCTTTCTTTCGAAAGCTCCACGGATGGCTTGATTAGAATAGCTGGGCGTGTCTTTCCTCTTTTTTGGGCTCACCAGTCTTGCTCTCTTGCAGGAATCGCTAAGGCGGCACGCGCACCTAAATGAAGGCGTTACCGCGGTCAGGTATGGTCTTAATAAGTTCTCGGACATGCCTCACTCCGAGTTCAAAGGCAAGTCAGCCAATCCACCTCGGCGTAACCCTACTGATCGTCTTCGACAAGCTCATTAGCCGCTTACAATTGCATGGGCTTACGCGAGACTATTTTGAAACCTAGCTGCAGTGGTTTCATTATTCACTTAGTACTCATTCAGCATATGGACGTGAAGAAGTCTTATGTTTTCGGCTGTCGTCATTTCTGCTAAATTTACACGGTGCGATTCTGATCAGCATCGTTATATGACCGGCCGCGGTCGGCCAGGCCGCTTCGTCGTTCATGCTCCCCTTGCACCAATACTTATGTTCATTCGTTTTTACCAATATTTCTTAGCCTCTCGTGACTTAAAAATCCGGCTCGAGCACGCAAATGACCATTATTAAGCCGTAAAATGCTTTCAAGGCTATTGTTTAGGGTGTGGTAAACAGAGTAACCTATGTAACCGAATGTTAGAACACTGATGGTGGAAACAGAAGGCTATGTTCGCCAGATGTCTATCCAGCAGGCAACCTTCGGGCTTCGTATTTCCAAACTTGGCAATCGTAGTTGTCAAGTGCAGATCTAACATGTGATGTATGTGTCGTTAAGTGTCCGGCGTCGTCGGTGGTTATTGCCAACTAATTCCCCCATGTGTTCATTTGTAAACTTGTCTTGTTTTCACTCAATATTTACCCTATCGCTGCCACTACGAAAGCGTGTGTCTTTAATGTACTAAGGGTAAGGCGGCTTCTAGTTTGGTGCATCGTGGCCAATTAAAGTATTCAATGCCGTCGGCTGATGGTAGGACGTGGCATGTTTTCGCTCCTTACAATAACAGCTGCTGTTACAGTGTGCGACTTGCCACACTCCATCTTCGAATCTCTTAAACACTAGCACGAAAGTGTTATTCCACTAAATTTATAACAGCCTAGAAGGATTTTCTGTCTGCTGATTAGCAAACTACCATTTCCTTTTCCATAGTCAAATTGTAGTCTATAGTCAAATTGTAATCTCTAGAGGCTTGTTTCTATTAAGTCTAGACAAGTGGTGTCGAAGCGATTTCGTTGTATGAGCATGCATATGGCAATTCCTGTAGGGAAGCGAAAAGAGGTGAAGCAAAAAGCTGTAGCAGGTGATGCGTTGGCTGGCTGGCTGCAGAGATGGAAGTTGGTGAGCCAGCAAGATGTAAGAACCCTTCCTCTGTATCAAGCCTGAGTGTAAATGGCAGTGTTTATCTTTAAGCGATAAAATGAACGCTGGTCTATATGGGGAATGCATTAGTTTGCTTCCATGAATTCCGAACCGAACACAATTTCCAAGGTATTCTGGAGCCATTACCTCATTCGAAACATTATTGTACCCAGTGCCTATGTAACTGTCCTGACAATCCAGCCGTCATGGTGGGCTCCCAATCAACAATAGTGCAAAAGATCTGCCAATCGGTGATCAGGGAAGTCCAACTTGTTCTCGGAGCTGTTTTTAGCGTGCATCGATTTTTGGCAGTGGCCTACTTCTTTGATTGCTGCCTCTGATGAGTTCATAGTGGTTGCACCACTCTTTTTTTTTAGTTCATATGTAAATTTCACTCCAAACCGACCAGCTAAGTTACCTCTTTAATAAGTATCGGGGTTGCAAAATTAGCAGACTCCACCATTTTTGGTTAAGCGTTGGGACTTTATTAACGTAGTGATATCTTATATCGGCAGCTGGACTCGCACAGGCAGTCATGATTACTTGCCCTTAAACAGTGCCACGATGACCTTTTGGTTACTTTTGATTGCTTCTGTGATAAGGTGAGCCAAGAGTGGTAGCCTGAGAAGCCATATGCCTAGCGTACTTTACGACCGACGATTTAGGATTTCTTATGATTGCTGATGGTGCTGGCTTCGAGTGCAAGCTCACCTTTCATGCCATTTGTCAGAGGTTCGGTACTTACGGTGTATCCTCATGTCACTGGTTGGCATACATGTGCTGTGCAAGCATGTATTGTATTGCTCATATACTTAAGCTTGGCACATAGTTTGCAGTGCAACTTCTAATGCTTGGGGTTTAATCAGCTTAGCCGTGGCTTGCAGTGATGCTTTACTTGAATTTAATACTTCATTTCAGCTCTATATCTTACCGGCATTCAGAAGAACCCCAGCAGTGCCAGTTCTGTAGATCCGGCACAGCATGCATCAGGACTTCCTTGGAGCCTGCGGTTAAGCACCAATGATTTGCCTTCCAAGTGGAACTGGTATGGCAATAGCTTATGAAATAGCTGATTGGTGGTCTGCCATTATGTGTTGGGCAATACAACTGTGATGTATGTCATCAGTTTTCAGCTAATGCTGGCAGAGCAAAACCCTGCAACTTTGTTGGGGTCGGAGGGAGGATGTGGTGCAATTTACTGTCACTGCCGTTTGCAAAATCCTGAGCCACTTGCTTCATGGATGTTGCTACTGCTAATCGACTGGGCTTCGTTGACTTAGTGTGCCTGTATTTGAGGTCGTATAACTACAGTTGAGCTCGCCTTATTTATGCAGTGGCCCAGTAGAGGCACGTGGATCATGGTACCATTCTTTCAAAGAAAAGGGAAGCAGAGGAAGGTTGAATGCATCGTATCGGCTCCAAATTTGGCATCAAATTCGGGCTTTCAATGCAGTTGCAAACGTGTTGAAACATTTCATTTATTTTGGCCGATTAGCTAAATTTTGCATGCTATCGCTCCGAGACTGCAGTTAAGACTGAACGTCCATGCCTCCCACACCTCTCTGGTCTCAGCAACTCGTGAGGCGTTTTGCCTATGTGCATTGACATGTCTCAGTCTCCCATCCACGTAAGTGTATGTCTTGAGTGTGTCGCCTTCGACTTCTCCTCTGATATTTGGAGCTTTGTATTCGCTCATCCTTTGGAAGCTGTAGCGCGTGCATGCAGTGTGGAATAACACAGTCAGCATCTGTGACCGTCGGCTAGTGGGATGGCCGATGTCAACAGTCACACAATGTGTAGCACCTGCGAGTCAACGCAAAGATGCATTCCTTGCCACCTAGTAATGGAGATCAACACAGCCGCCGGTGCTGCATGTCTTCTAGTCTGCTGGAATGTTCTATTTCCCGGTCCAGCCACCAGGCCGGTCTCGGCGGATTTCTGCTGTAAAAGGTGCTACATCTTCTTGCGTTGTGATCTCTCCAGCTCATGACAAGCAGTGACCTGTTTGTGAATAATATCAGTACTGCTATGCAACCTGCGTGGAACACTCCCGGGGATGTTTCCCGGCAACTATGTCAACACCGTGACGATGCCTTCTTGACAATCGGGGATGTAGGAACAAGCCTGTGACAAATCAAGTTATTAAGTGAGATTTTCCTTAAAGTTATTCAGTGAGAGGTATCACCACAATATTATTTTGTAGCACAAAAGCTGCTGCCGAGACATGAGTTGCCTGTCTTACCGAAGCACTGGAAAGTCGGAATCTTGATGGTTGTTTTTTTAAATTATTTATTTTTATGCATACACTGTCAATGACACTCCCTGATGCTCAATAGCCTGATCACTGGTGAGCTGTTTCACATATGGGTCTCTCAAACGTTCTTCCAAGCCGGCTTAAAATATTCGTTTGGTTGCCTCATTGTAGGAGGATATATTGTGCTGGCCCATTGCCTGGTGATGAAATTTTTAGGGCACCATACCACAAGTTCTGCAAAGGCACTGCGAGCCGCCGGCGTAAGCAGCTTATGAGATGGCGGGAATCCTTCAGCAGTAGTTTTGGACCCAGTGAGCTCAGTGCCTGGAGTCACTGATGTTAACCACTTTCATTGAGTTAGCCTTACCTGATCTCCTTGTAGCATAAATCGAGGCTCTATTATTTTTTACATGTAAACTTGGTCTGCCTGTTAAAGGGAGTGTTGTATGCCATGCTGCATTATTTTATTGTTCTTTATCCCGAGGGTCACGACTTGCTTGCAGCTTGGTGAAAAAGGGCGCATGTATATAGGTTACCAAGGAACCCCCCTCAGTGTTGTTTAAGAATTCTCATGGGCGTGTGGTAGCCTGGGCAAGTCTTGTAATTATTGACAACTACTAGAGCATGACTGCTCGGGTCTTAGAGATGGCTGTATGCTGTGAGCATGCATGATGGTTGATATAGTCGGTTCTAGTGTGATGATTGAACTGGCTGCTTTTTGGTGCAATACGTGATTGAGCGATGATGATTGACTATTACCGATGATAACGATATCGCGCCTTGCTGATGGCTCGAATGTGCGTGTCGTGCTCGTTGACGGTTCTTGATATGCATTCACGTGCACTAGCCTTCTGCTGCTGCATCTGGTGGTTATCCATTGTCATAGGTCCGAATGTACCGTGTCTCGTAAAGGTCATGTCTGCCGTGCAAGACAGCAACCAGTACTGCTTAGTGTGTTGTAGGTACGATAGAGGAATCGTCACGCCTGTTAAAGACCAGAAGCATTGTGGTGGCTGCTGGTAAGCATTGTTTCTGAATGTTTACGTAGCCTGCCAAAGTCTGCTGTGTATGAGGTTGAGTAAAAATTTGTACTTCAGCTTTAATAATATGCTTAATTGTATCACTTGCTAATAGTATCCACCTTTTTGTGCTGACCGCTCCACAGGCCTGTAGGTCAAGCCACTCGAATAGGACTGGTTACATGCACTTTTGGAAGACTGAATAATCAGCATGCACCCCTAGTCACCGGACTCAGGAGAGAGGGTGTACGATGCTCTGCACCGAGGACCCAGTGCTTGGCGCCCATTTTGCGGATCGCATGCAATGCCTGTTTGCGATACTCGCTTCCCTGTCACCAAGTCTATTCCAGTTTTTTCCACGTAACACTTACATTTTGTACAGATGTCAAGGTTTCTATTTAGTGGCTGTTTATGTCAAGTTTTTTATGTAGTGGCTGTTCTTGCTGCCAGAATGGTCTCATCCATTACCCAGTCTCTGGGACTGCTACCTGGCTACACCTGTTGCCCCGTGAAATCATACCGATAGGATGCACTCTGACAAAACCAGTGACCTTGCTGCTGAAGCGTTAGCTAATAGAGAGCTATTGTGACTAACAAATATGTCTACTGGAAGCTGTGATGCAATTGATTGCAAGATGTCAGCTACGATCGATGACTATGGGGAGACTGGTGTTCATACCAAAATCTTTTAAGCACCTTAGTTGGGCTGGCGTCAATCATAATAATAAGACACCCTCAGAGAACCAAATCTCTTTTTAGGCACTTTAGATATGCTAGAAAAGAAGGGGTTTTGTCGTTTCGAGTTACCAGAAATCAGTGTGTTTAGGTCTAAGATAAGATAAGATAAGGTCTAAGATCTAGTTATTTGAGATTTCAGTGCCATTTACAAGCTTATCAACCAAGTCATCTTGTAAGCACGTGTGCAATCTAACATAGTAAGGCTACGGGTTTACATTGCCCTATTACACGTATTCGGTAGGCATACTTGCTGGAGAATGTTTGTGGCAAAAATGGTCAAGAATGCAATGTAGCAAAAGAACAAGCACGCTGCCGATCGGACGTAGTCAAAGTTGGTATTGGATAACGTCTTGGTCTCCAGAAAGCCGTCTAGCAAAGACCTGTCTGTGAAGCCTGCCGTGAATTCAGTTCCTATCTCAAATTTGTATATGAAGGCACGTATTCAGGTCTGGTCACACTGAAGTAATGTTTGCATGCAGCAACACCTTGTTGGGTAATGGTGCATCAATGCAGCCTAGAACATCGCGGATACAATACCTGCATCGCCTTAGGTAGTTATCAGCTCGGCCACATGCATATGCGCTTCCGCGTGCATGCTGTATTGAGGAACCAGGTCAGGGCTCTACACTCTACACTGTCGCGAGCAGTGCGCATCGGTGCCAGAGCCGCAAGCTGCGGTCAAGCTCTCACGCTGTATGCTATGACAGCGCCGAAAGCAGAAGTAGGGGTAACAGCAGAAGAGCTGTTATTTTTTAGCAGGCAGCATAGCACCAGCAGCACGTAAGTGGTGGCACTACCGGCATCACCAGAAGCCAGTGGAGCACTTCAATTGCACTGCTGTGTGCATCGAGAGAGCTAGCCGTCACGGTAGCCTGCCTTCTAGTTGCTGAGGGAAAGGTGCCTATCAGTAGGCTACTGGTGCTTCAGTGCAAAGACTTGGCTGCTTTGGAATTTTGGAATAAAATGGATGTTTCATTCCAGGCAGTATTCAAATAGTGTTGTCAATGTCCAAGTATGCTGCTTAAATAGTGGACCCAACTCATTCGCAGGCTCGGTAGCCAGGAGGTTTTTAGGGAGAGGATACGTTTATACCTTTAAAATGGGCCTGACAGGAAGCCGGAGCAGACACCATATTTCAGTGTCCCGCTAGCTCAACATGCCGAGAATGGTTGTACCTAATTTACTGGGAAAAACTGACTTGGTTCAATGTCAGAGGTTTTATAGAACAAGTTTTTTATTTTTAGCTATGCTATTAGATCAGGAGATTGTTAGAGCCAGCAAAGACCCTTGACAAATCACCGGTTATAATAATTGGACCTATGAAGCTGAAATCTTGAATTTAAAAATTAAATGTCATTCGCATTCAAAAGTTTTAAATTTTCAATTTTTTATTGCTAATTCATGTCCAACTTAATCTTTATTTCCTTACACCTAACAGTTATTAACTTCATCAATTTTTGGTGCCAGAAATGTTTGGGAATTTTTTTGGGTAAATGTTTTGTAGTAAGTCCTTGTCCTGAAGTATTCTTAACAAAGATGTCTCTGTTTATTGCTTTGTTAGACAGCAGTTACTTATTCGTTGAGCTTATAAAGCAGGGGTCGGCAAACGTTTCGGACTACTAAGCCATTTCAGGAGGTCAAGAAGGCACATTAGGCCGGAAGAAACCACGCCCACCTTGCCAGCCTGGCGTAGTGGGCGTGGTGAGACCAACAAACAGTTGCAAAAGATGCCCAGACTTGCACGGCAATTATAAAGATAGATGTATATCATCCTTCCCCGGTCAGGTGCTTCTGTTTCAATTTGAGCTGCAACAGCAGTAATGAATGGGAACGATACCCACAACAACTCAATTTAGGCCGGATTCATCAGTAAATAACTAGGGGGCCGCTAGGCCGGACTGGAGCACTAGGTAGGCCGAAGTTTTCTGATCTCTAATCTAAAGCGTGATGCTCGTTAGCTTCCTCTTCGTTCTCTTGTGGTTGCTGTATTTGAGCAAAGCTACGTTTTTTGAGTTTCTAAACCATGCAACTTATTAGCTTCCTCCATTGTTTGACTCCTTGCTTTTTTGCCGGCGATCGCTTTTAATGTATTCAGCAGGCTTAGCTCTTTTCGGGTCAAAAGGTATTCTTATCAAAACAGAATTTTTATTTGAAAAGAAAGCAAATTTTCTTTCTACCATTACCTCGATAAGAAAAAGGGAGAAATAATGAAGACCCTTAATTGTGAGACATACGGTTGCCGGCATTCTTTTCAGTGGTTAGTGCCACCGAGAAAATCATCTGTGCCTTCCATTTATGTGACTTCTTACATGACTCGCGTCCACTAATGATGTGAGTGCATCCATAGTTGCATGGGTTGATAACAGTAGGTAAAAGATTTCAATTTGTTCCTTAGTTACACATTGTTTTGTTAATCCTTTAGGCCCAAAATAAATAGAAAATAGCTGTTGTTCTACAAAAACTTGTAGGCTCAAGGAGGGGAGTTTGTTGGATGAAAGTATGAAATAATAGACTTCATCCATAAGCCTCGAAGCTGTGCCACTGGGAACAATTACCGGTCTCTTCCTATGGCTCACTCTGTGCACATCAAAGAGGACTAGCCAGTCTAAAGAGGTTGCCGAGTGCCTTGATGTGTGGTGACTGTGGCTGGGAGGTCATTGGAGACTTCCAAATGGTGTCAGTCCTGAGGTCCTCTAAGGCGGTTCACGAAGTTTCCTTATTTTCTTTTGCCTATGGGCCTGTGCCGGGACAATAAGGCGCACTATTATAAAAGGAATTGGCCACAGTTGACCGAGTTATCTGTAAGGAGAACGTCATCCAGTGGGAGCCACTGTGGGGACCACTGGATGGTGCAGATGCCACACCGCCCATTAAGTTAGGCCCCACCTAGGAATTTATCGAGGCTCTAGACCACGAGTCAGCAACTCTAAAGTACCCGAGAGTATAGCGAATTCGTTAAGCAGCTTGGAACAATTTCGTTGCAGCCGTACATGTTTTTCTCGGCAATCGCTAGGCTGAAATCTATGATCAACTGGTCCAGACTCTCATAAGCTTCTCTTTGCCAGAAAGAGATTAATAATGTCCCCCAAAGACCACATCCTTGATACTCATCTTGACAAATTCAAGGAAACATCGGAGCTGTGCTAATGATATTGACACGCTTCCTAACAGCATATGTACTAGCTATGGGTAAACTAAGAGTTACTCGGAAATTGGAAAGCTTAATGTTCAAAATTGGCTCTGCCAACATATCTCCTGTAGCATCTGGACGAAATTTGGGTCTCCTGTTCCAAAAAGACGTCTCACTGGAAGACCGCATTGGGTGCTCAGTAAAGTCTACCGAATTTCAGCTACACAACCTTGCTAAAATTCGGGCCAGCTTAGACAATTATACTACATCCAAATTGGTCCATGTGTTTGTGACATCCTGTCTCACCTTCTTTAACTCACTACCCTCAGGTCTACCGTCTGGTGCAAACAGGCACTTACAGCTGGTGCGAAACTCGGCAGCTAGGCTTCTCTGTCGTGAGCGTCGCAGTTGCCCCATTGCACAGTTCTTGCCGACCTGCACTGGCTCCCAATATCGACTTTAAGGTTCTGTCACTCACTTGTAGGACCCTACATTCTCTGGCTTCAACTTACCTATCAGAACTACTCGCCCACCTGGCGAGGCATCGTAGCAGCCACTATTCACACTCGAGTTGTTTAGCTGTAGTGTAGCTGTGTCAGACGAACCTCAAATTCTTTGGCTACAGTAACTTTAGTTCGTATGGTCCCAAAGCCTGGAGCTCACTTCAGACCGACTGACATCACGACATTCTCTGACTTGACGAAATTGCTAAAAATGCACCTGTTATCACGGCATTTAGCGGGTCCTTGTGATTAGTACTTAATACGATTATGCATGCTGACACTGTGCATTCTACCATTAACCATATTTACATGTTGACAATGTGTATGTGACTACTGACTGTATTATGTTTGTGTGGATGTTACCACGAACGATTTGGATCATGCTTCCTTCACAGCATATGTATAGTGCCCAGAAGGAGATACAGTTCTCTGAGGGTGCTATACAAATGCATTACTATTATTTAATTACATGTTAAAGAGATTTATTTCTCAAGGGCATTATACAAATGTATTATTATCATTACTCAGAGGAAGAAATCAAGTGCTTTCACTCGGATATACTGGACTTTGTTTGAACGTCATTACCAAGGAGAGTATAACAAAAACATAAAGTGGTACTATTTTGTCATTTTTGTATGACTCCAGAGATAATACAAAGCTAATTTTGATTCGTTTGGTGTTCTTTCAGACTATATGTGAACCGCAAGATACCAATTTGCCAGATTTCTCATTGGAAATGGGTCAATTTCAAGTTAATCACTGTCCTGGTCACAAAAGCAAAGTTTATAGGGAATAGTGGCTATTTTCTATACTTTTTAGCCTTAAGCAATAAAGAAATAGCTCTACCCAGGGACAAACATAGTCTTATTGACTGGTCGTATAAAAAATGTATGCTATTCATGTATTTAATTAATCCAACATCGGCAGGAAGCTATGGTTGTAACTTCTGCAGCATTTTAAAGTTTTATTGCTAATCTAGCTGCACTGAGGTACCAAGAAAAAGTAGGAGTGACACGGCTGAATGTGCATGATCCACATGCCCCATGCATCGGCTAGTATCAGTTCATGCCTCTTTCACGTGATATAAAATGCATTTTTAAAGGTAATCATTAGGACATTCGATTGTCAGAGGCCTCCAGGAAAGCTTGAGCCCTCTCTGTAGTGACCTACTTGGAACTGACACAGTTGGAGGGTTTTTGGGGAATGCCTCATTAGGTCTACTTGAGCCTGGTGCCCAAATACTACTTCTGTAGCTCCCCTCTCCTCTTATAGTAACAGACCCTGAATCTGCATGCTGCAGGCCTGACCGCCCCCAGAGTGCTCTTCACCCCCTCTAAAAAAATAGCTTGCACACACCCTAACTGATGATAGCCTGAAGTTGTGCTCCTGTTTAGGCCCATCTCAACAGAAATTAGTACCCCCCATTGGGGTGGGGGAGTCTAAAGCTACCTGGTGATTTCTCTTGTCGCGTCTGAACAGAAATTCGGCCGTACACCCTGGGATGCAGGTGAAGATGATTGCCGAAGCCTTGCTAACGGTAGGACTCTTCAGCGTCATCGTGGCCACATAGTATATCACTGGTCACACGGAGAACAGTTTCAGTAGAATGGCATGCAGTTATAAGCAAAAGTTGACTGTTGACCTTGTGCCATGCTATGACGTTATCTCAATTCAAAGATGCAATGACGGTATCTCTTCACTTACTATTTGTTTTAGCCGTGACTCGTTTGCTCGTTTCTTATTAGCCCTGTAGGTGTTTGCAATTTGCTAGCAACGAATCGCACATCGATTTATTGGCAGCTTGAGACTTCTGAAGCACTTTGCTGTGTGATGCTAGGATAAGAATGTAACCAGATGATCTAGCTTTTTATAACTGCGGTCTCCAAAACATGTGGCTTGCCTTATTTCGGTAGAACCTGAAGCTACTTGACGAAGCTGTGCCACCTTGCAAACGAATTAAAACCCGTCTGAATAGACATTGGTATTCCAAATGGAAGAGCGTAAAGCTGTGCACCGAGATGGCCATTCAACAGGCCTCTAACAATAATAATGGTAATGACAACGACAAGAATCTTGGGAGAACTAAATCGGTTTGTAGGTTGTTTATATATTCTTGAAAGGAAGCATGACAATCAGTTAATGACAACGTGCACAGTTTCAGCATGTATAAGCACACAAATGACAATTCACACGGACGGAGCATATGCTATGAAGAAATGTTTTTTCTTAGTTGTCATCGGGTCAGTGAATGCTGTGAGGTGTGTCGATAGTGAGTTCCAGGCTTTAGGAGCATACAAACTGAAGGCGGAGTCTTTTTGCAATGTTACTTGCCTGAAAGTAGGCAGACTTCTCGGTGGAGCTGATGTAGAAATCTAAATTGAAGGTCATTTTGGAGCAGGACTTGTAGATCGAGTGCAGTAGATACAGTAGATTTGCCATTCAGTTAGAGAAAAGTTTGGCCATCTAAGTGCGAATGTCAGCGATGCATGCTTCAAGAGAGTTAAGTGAGTTAGACGTGCTTGAAAGAAGGAATCAAGGCACAGGTACAACTGTGTGTCATCTGCCTGCTAATGGAAGCCTAGATTGTGATTGGCGATTATTTGGCAAGAGGGAGAATATAAATTGAAAAATATATGGACCTAGAACAGATGCTTGGTGTACCCCATACTTTAAAGGCTCACGGCATGAGTGTTGGCTGCTGACTTCCATGCTCCGAAATAAACCACTGAGATATAACCTTAACCATTTTAGTGCAGTGCCAGTGATGTACAGGCAAGCGAGATGTTAGGTGCTCAAGAGGGAATAAGAGATCAGTGTCAAAACCTTCGGAGATATCCAGCAGAAGTAACAGAGAGGCTCTACTGAAGTCTTGATTTCTGAGGTCATTATGCACCAAGAGCAGGACTGACTCTCTCTCTCTCTCTCTCTCTCTCTCTCTCTCTCTCTCTCTCTCTCTCTCTCTCTCTCTCATCTCTATGTTACTGACAAAGAAGTTAAAAAAACGATCTGACATGGAAGTGGTTGAGGAGATGGTTAATTGTAAACATCAGAATTTTTAGCTATTGCATCTGTGATTACAATCTGCTTTTTTAGAAGCAAGACTTGGCCTTAGCTAAGATGGATTGGCACACAATGCAATAGTTCTAGTATGCCTGCTGATGAATAGTCAGTCCTGATCTTTTGTGTGGTTTTTCAAGCTCTCACTTAGTAGTCCTTGCTACATTAAAGCCTGCAGGAAACTACGGCCATCTGGGCGAGGGTCTACATTGTGCTTTGTCAGAATTAAACTCATCAAGAATATTAGCTAGCGTCATCTTGTAGCATTCTACATGTGAAGACAAGTTCGATGCAGGATTTTGCAGGGGGGACAAGAAAGATATTTTTGTATAGACAGCATTAATGTCAAGTCTTAAGGCTTTGCAATTCACGGAGGTTTTTGATACCGAATATGGATACAGACTGCAGACTGAATTAAATTCGAACGTGGTCAGATGTGCAGAATATCTTGATAGCAGGAATTGACATATCGTATCGTATCGTATAGTATCGTATTCGGATATTTCATCGAGTGCATGACTTTGTTGTGACTGTGGCATACTCATGATTCAGAAGAGAAAATGAATTAGCCAATGCACGAATTTTAGCATACAAGTCAGTTGGACTATCAAAGTTAATGTTAGAATCAGCTAGGATGAGAAAGGGGTGATTTTTTCTGGAAACTAAATCGAAATTTTATCAGAAAAATCTTCATCAACTATAGATTACTGTCACCATGGATAGTTTGCTGTTGGAAGGACTCAGTCAAAGAGATCTAAAGGACTGCTTTGAGGGGACTACAAACGGCTTCAAACTGAGCATGGGGAGAGCAGCAATGGCTATTTCACCTCCAGTTTTATTTTACTTCTGGGCATGGAAGGGAAGAGAAGTCTGTAGGAGTGGCTTTGGTTACGCGCCGTCAGTCGATTTCAGCTGTTCTTAGTCACAGCAAACAGGTCAAGGGCATGGTCGAGTATCCTTCACGTATTATTATTAGGGGTTTATTGCGCATAGAGAGTGCATTCTATAGGCTCACGAAAAGAATGGCCACCAGAGTTGTTGCTGGCCAAGTGACCACCAAAATGAAATATTAGCTGATTTAACATCCTCACTTGTATATTGACAGAAGAGCCTTAATAGCTGTCACCGCTGCTTGCAGTTGGCAATAAAGAATCGCCCACTGCAGGATTCGAATCCACGTCCTCGGTCGTGAAGAGCAAGCATGTTTACCTTCTGGGCTATTATGGCCCTCAGGACAAAGCTGGAGCGATTCACTTCAGTGCATGAGGAAAAGCACTGGGTGGCTCGAAACAACGCTAGAAATACTGGCAATGTCCCATTACCCTCTCACCTGGTTTGTCTGAGCTTTCTGCAAGAGATGAAGCCGTATGTCTAAAACGAGTTACTTCAATTATCTTCTCTAGAAGAAATTCGTCGCCCATAAATATTGTTTTGCCTCAGAATACTCCACAAAGAATTCTCCCGAAAACATTGATGGCACTCTCTAGAAACCTATGCATCGCAATTCTACCCCAGAAAGCATTTTGACCCCACCGAAAAACCGCCCCCTCTGGAGAACCCATGAAGCTGAGTGCCATCGGGGTGCTGCTCGCCCTGCGTGTAGAGCGGCTCTCTGAGCCAGATGCCCCCCTCCAAGGTTAGTGCAGTTCACAGAGGGCACCAACCTCCAGGCTTTCGTGAGAGGGCTAAAGCAGCCGTCCCAGCTGTGAGCCTGCAGTGCCTAGCTTTCGAGTTTCCTGTCGAGGTGGGGGAAGCCAGAGCCACTCTTACGGTGTAGAGATGTGTGTGTGTGTGTGTGTGTGTGTGTGTGTGTGTGTGTGTGTGTGTGTGTGTGTGCGCGTGCATGCATGCGTGCATGCGCGTGTGTGTGGCCTCAGGTATTTCTAGCGGCCTTGCTGAAGTGCTTCGGAGATGTCTGCCCTTGCTCAAAGCTCGCCGATTCGTTTTATTGCAGCTTGTCTGTTGCGTACTGTCACGTGACCAGTGCCCCAGCTCAGTGACCTAGCCACGAGTTTACCTGCGGGTCTTATTTTTTAATTGGATGTAGGGCGTTCAGCGCTGTGGAAACATTGGAGTCGGCGTTTGCACTTCAATGGAACATAACCAATCCAGCACCACTTAGTGTACAGGAAGTTGTTGATTGCGCGACAAACAACTATGGCTGCAATGGTGGCAACGTTGCGCCGGCCTATGATTGGCTGATTGAGGTACAGTAGCTAAGGGACCACTAGCGCTGTAGTCCTCGTGCCACTGCCGCTTACGTTGGCGCTGCTGTCTGCTCTGCTGAGGCACCGTGCAATGCCTTGGTTGTTTTACTCTTACAGCAGCACCCAGTGAGCCGTGCTAGCTTGATAATCCGTGTGCATCACCGTTCTTCCTTCCTCTGCATGCTTCTCTCACGTTGCAGTCCAGCATGTCTCACGCTTGCTTGCACGCTTACTTTCCAGACAGGCATGCCATTAGTGGTGGAGAGCAGATATCCCGTGACGGACAAGCCAGAGTACTGCACTTACTTCACTCAGCCAGTTGCTGGGGTTTTTCTGACCAACTATTCGTGCTACAGGTACGGTAATTAGCTTTCTCATTTAGGGCAGCAACGCTGCAGCCGTGGAACGTCTCCTGCTGGCGGCACTCATGGCAGCTCGTTTCTGTAGCTGCTGCGATCCTCATTTACAGGCTTGCACCTGTGCTGTGCCATAGTTTCTTGTGTGAGCAAGCAAATCTTCAAAATCTTGCCTGCTGTTCTATTTGCCCTCATGCTTGCAGATGTCTGTCATGCTCTTTAATTTGGGAAGTAAGCCTGTTAATTAAACATATCCTGATCCTTCTTGAAATATGTGTTAAGACTCTACCTGAATTTGTGAAATGGGTAAAATTTCCGTGGGAGTACGTGCCAGTGCAGGCATTAGCGATGGATGTGCAATGCAAGCCTCCCCCTCTTGTCTTGCATAATTGACTTCATACTCGCCTAGGTTTGTTGGTGCGGAGGATCTGCTTAGGCAGCACTTATATCACTTTGGACCAGTGGCAGCTGTTGTTGATGCAACTACTTGGAACGACTATCTTGGTGGGATAATTCAGTGGCACTGCACTGATAACATTAACCACTATATACAATTGGTTGGCTATGATATGACAGGTTTGTATTTTAAGCCTCTGCCACCGCGTGTTGGCTACTGCGTTAAGTGTACGAGCTTTTAGGTGAGCTTGTGGGTGCAGCCACACGTAGGACTTAATATCATCCACGTGTCTATATTTTTGCTGCCAACTTTGTCCGTGTCAGCTAATTGGTCCATTCTTGCTTCTAATGCTTCATTTTATGTATATCATTTCCTTTATGTCTACGCAGCAATTCCCTTTTATAGTAGCCTTGTGCTGCACAAATCACCTAGTTTGTTTAAGCCGAGCAATGTGGCATGTAGTTTACTCTTGCCAAGTACAGACATTAATAGGCAGCTTGTACTGCCAATTCTTTGGAAGCTGCTGTAGTGTATGGATCTCCATTTGTGACCCCATAAAAACTAAGTGGCTGTTTTGCTAAAGAGTTTTTCAAAGCCCGAGTGGCTTTCGGTGTAATATAATACCCAATAGACGTATTCTCATGCAACAGAAAAGAAACTGAGAAGCATAGCTGAGTCAAGAGAAGGACAGTCGAGGAAGTTAGCTGTGTCAAAACTGCAGTGCGAGACGGCTTGAAAGGATATGCCTGAGTCGCCAGCAGGAGAGAAAGTGCTATTGCATAAGAATCACGGAATTGAGCGGGACAGTCTTGGACCCGCAGAGCAAAAGCTTCTGTTGCCTGCAGCCTTCATGTGAAAGAATGGAACACCTAATTTATTGTCCACAGAGGAGGGCACAAAGAGGCTTTCTTAGCATAAGGTTAAGGTACTCACTGTTCACGACCCGAGTAGTGGGTTTCAAGTCCTGCAGTGGTCGATCCTTTATTGACCGCTGCAAGTAGAAGTGCTAGCTGTGAAGGTTCTCCTGCTGCTATATAAATGAGGCTGTTAAATCAGCTCACCTTTAAAACAGGTGCAGTAGTTCAGTTAGGGGTGAAGGGTGACCCCAGTGGGTAATGTGGTTCAGAGTAAGAATTTTTCCCTGTATTCATTGATTAACCGTTTGCCATTATAGCTCTTCTTAATAAATTTAGAAACGTGACTGAATTTTTTGTATTTATTAAATCTTGCAGCCATATTCTGTTCCAACGGAATAATAATAATAATGATGACGATACATTTGAAATAGATAACAAGAATAACATAATTAGGGGTGACATGCACAGGGTAAGTATGCAAGTATGGTTAGTGGCAGGATGTACAGTGTCAGCACACAAAACCACACAAAGGTCGAATCGCAGGGACCCACTAAATGCTTTAATAAATAGATGAGCTTTAGTTTCTTTTTGAATGTGGTCAAGTCAGAAGAGTCGTGATGCAAGTCAGAAGTGAGTTCCAGGCTTTGGGAGAATGCAAACTAAAGGCACGGTCTCCGAAATATTTGAGGTTTGTACGACATTTAGGGAAACAATTGTATTCCGAAAATCGGGTGCTACGATGCTTAGCCTGGTGGGGGATTAGATCTGATAGGTAGGCTGGAGCCAAAAAATGAAGGGACCTAAAAGTGAGTGACCAAACCTTGAAGTCGATGCGTTGCTTGACAGTGAACCAGTGCAGGCCGGCGAGAAGTGGTGAGATGTGGCAACTGCGATGCTCATGACAGACAAGCCTGGCTGTGGAGTTTTGCACCAGCTGTAAGCACCTGATTGCACAAGCCGGTAGACCAGCAAGCAGTGAGTTACAGAAGCCAAAGCAGAATGGCACACATCATGGACCAGTTTAGATGCTGTATCTCCATCTAAAAACGCACGAATTTTAGCAATGTTATGTAGCTGAAAGTAGGCAGACTTGACTCTGGAGTTGATGTGGTCGTCTAATGAAAGGTCACTTTTGAACATGACACCTAGATTTCGTGCAGATTCAAAAGGAGATATGCTGAAAGAGCCGATTTTGAGCATTAACCTTTCCAATGTCTGAATCACACTTGATTTGCCCATAACTAGTAAGTTGGTTATATCATCATTCAATTTAAGAACGTTAGCTGCCATCCATATACAGATGTCATCAATAAGGGAGTTAAGAGAATTCGACATGCTGGAAAGCTGAAAGGGATTAAAGCAAAGGTACAACTGAGTGTCATCTGCATAGAAGTGAAAGCCTAGATTGTGCCTGACAATCACATCGGCAAGAGGGAGAGTATAAATCGTGAAAAGAATGGGACCGAGCACAGATCCCTGAGGTATCTCATGTTTGAGAGGTTCATTGGGTGACTGAATGAGGTATGCATGCGGTCAGATAAGAAGATTTTGGTAATAATTGGTTATGACAAAGAGCAGTGGTAGGAGAAAAATTTGGTCGAGTGTATTAACCATAATGTTAGTAGGGCCGTGCACATGAGCCACAAGAGACAATGAGTCAGTCAGTGCACGAAATTAAGTGCTGAAGGCGTTAGATACGTTATCAAAATGAATGTTGAAATCACCCATAATTAAGAAAGGTCGATTTCTTGCACACAGAATCGAAATGAGATCAGATAAATGTGACATAAAGGAGGACTCGGTACCTGGTGGGCGATCGACTACAGCCACCATCGGTAGCTTGTTGTCGGGTGAAATCGTGACAATAGATTCGAAAGACTGCTTTGAGGGTAATGAAAATGGCTTGCAGTCAAAGTTCGAGCATATGATAATAGTGAATACATCCTTAGTTTTGATTGATCTGGCGGCATGAAAAAAGGAGAAACTAGTCGGGTTAGGGTAGCGTCTTTAATTGTCGGGCAGTTTATAATTTTAGCTAAATTTTAGTCATGGCGAGCAGGTCGACACAGTTTTTAGAAATCAGGTCGCTTATTGCTAGGGCTTTATTGCACATTGAGCAAGGATTTAAAAGACAAGCATTAAGCTGGACTGCTGGAATATAGCAGGCATGATAACCACTAAGTTAGAGAGATTCACAGTAAAACTTGAGGAAGAACGTGCTGAGAGGTTCGAGACTATGCTAGGAATACCAAGCGAGTGGTCCTTAGCTTGCAGCTCCGGCCAAATGAGTGGCAGCTCAGCTTGTGCCCCGGCCCTGCGGTGCTCCGGGGGCGCTTTTTTCTATTAATGCATAATTCACGGAGCTTAGCAACAGCAATAACATCTCGGAACGCATTTGAACTACGATAACCAAGCGATAATGGGTACAGAGGATCATAACTAGCATGCAGGTTACCTGCAGCCAGCAGATCTAACGCTGCCGTCGGCGAGGCAGACTCAGCAGCCCGAAGCGATAAGCACTTGGATGTGCATAGGCACGTAATTTCTTACACTTCATGAATTTATCCCTAATCCCGGACCGGGATCGAGCATGATGACTAGCTGTGATCCCGGTCTTATGAATAAAACTTTCACTGAACGACAAGCAGTCACAAAGAAGATACCTAAACTATGAGAATTTGATGAATATAGCACTACGACATCACAAATCGGAAGAGTTAAGTCACTTATTTTAGCCTTATGTCAAGAGTTTCTATGAGGAAGAGTATAGTGTTGTCTTAATATTAATGCATTTGTATAGCACCCTCAGAAAACTGAATCTCTTTTTAGGCACTGTACAGATGCTGTATAGAAAGCATTACCAAATTATTAGTGGTAACGTCTGCAAGCAGCAAGCATAATGTAAGGTACATGCACACGAAAGACGAATCACAAAGATCCACCAAATGCTGTAATAAATAGGTTAAAGCTTCTTCTTAAATGTCGTCATGTCAAGGGACGTTGTGACCTGCGTTGGTAGTGAGGTTCAGACTTTGGGAGCATAGGAACTAAAAGGACGGTCATCAATGGTTTTGAGGTTCATACGAGGTATGGCTAAACGATTCGAGTCAGAACAGCAGGTTGTACGATTCTTAGCCTGATGGGGAAGTAATTCTGATAGCTAGGCTGGAGCCAGAGAATGAAGGGACCTAGAAGTGAGTGATAGAACTTTGAAGTCGATGCGTTGCTTGATTGGGAGCCAGTTTAGGTCGGCAAGAAGCGGTGGGATGTGGCATATGGGATGCTCACGACAGACAACCCTGGCTGCAGAGTTTTCTACCGAATGTAAGCCTCTGATTGCACATGCTGGTAGACCAGCAAGCAGTAAGTTGAAGAAATCGAGACGGAACGTCACAAATGCATTGGCTAGTTTTGATGCAGTATCCATGTCTAAGCAAGCCCGAATTTCAGCAATTTTATGTCGCTGCGAAAGAAGGTAGACTTGACTGTCGAGCTGATGTGGTCGTCTAATGAAATGTCACTTTGGTACAGGACATTTAGATTACGTGCAGATTCAACGGGAGATATTTAGTCATCGCTCGTTTATCTTATGAAAATTAGCCGCGTCCTGGACTTAATGTAGGAAAGCCAGGCATTCAATTTATTTTCAATCCGATACTGACTCTGATTGAAATGGCAATACTGGCTGAGTGTAATAAGGATTTAAGTGATAGCCATGCCATGCGAATGAGTTAGCTTCCCACGAGGTTTTTTATAACTGAAGAAAAGAAAGGGCCAGAACATGCCCTTTTAGAACTCAGCATTTAACTTTTCATCAGAATGAGACTTGACATGATCAGACCAGTACGATTTGAACCTTGTCCGAGCCTCATTAGTTAGGCTCCTCGCTGTTCTAAATCATTAAAGTAGGATAATATGATCAATAGTATCTAATTCTGCTGGTAGATTGAGCATGACCTAGGCGATGTTATTCATGTTGTTTATCAAGCAAGACCAGCACCACTCACCACTCGATCGTGTTTCCTTTGAAGCAAATGTAAAGTGCCTAGAGAGAGATTGAGTTCTCCTAGGTTGCTTTATTAAGTGTTATTATTATTATTAAGCAGTGAAGTTAGCACCAGCGTTGCTAACTGGTACATAATTTACACGGAGAACAGTTTTAGTGGAATGACATGCAGTTTTAAGTAGAAGTTTACTATTTATACTATATTATTATTTATATTTAGATATATCTATATTTATTTATATTTATTATATTTATATTTATATTATTTATTTACTATTTATATTTATTTATTTATTTACTATTTAGTTTACTATACCTTGTGTCATGCGAGTGCAGCGTTTCTCTTCTTCGGTCATTTGTTTTAGTCTTGACTCATTAGTTCATTGTCTCACCCAACAGCTCAATAAATGTTTGCAATTTATTAGCAACAAATTGGACACCGATTTCTAGGCAGCTTAGGGCTCCTGAAGCAATTTGTTTTTTAATGCTATGAAAAGAATTATGCAGGTGATCGTATTATTATTAACCATCTTTGATAAGTAGCCCAGAAGTTACAGGGTGGTTCTCAACACATTCCACACGTGGAATTTTTTCGGCTCAGTACGGCAGCAGGCGTCCTTCATTCCTTCTGTTTATTGAAGTTACTACTTTGCTTGCAACATCAACTACTGCTCTGCCCACATGCATGTTCCTATTCAGTGAAGTCAAGTATCACTACACGGGACCTCTTATGGGAGTTACTGTGGGCGTAGCATCGCCAACATGTTGCCTTGCCCTAGCCTGAGGGGCACCGCTGATTGGGCGGAGGCTTGCCTGAATGGCCACCCAGTTATGCAATCTTTTCAGCCACTCTCTTGTTCAGCTCCCGGAGTCGCGAGTGGACGTGTTGTCCGGCTCCTGCTCGCGGACGTGTACTGCCCGTGAATTTGATCGATTACGTCTTGTAGAGAGGTCAGTGACTCCTTTTGTTATTGGTGCTTGCTGCACCTCGTCAACCTTCCGGGCCCTAAGCCAACATTACCCCCCTTTCCCCAGACCCGTGTAAGTCAAATAGCAGACATGGTCACTTGTTGCTGACTGAGGTAGATTTAATTTTGGCAGCTCAGCATCCATTTGCTCTTAAAAACACATGTATTCAACGGAGCAGTACGTCGCAGTTTGGACCGAGTTCGTAAGTGGTAATTTCAAGCCACCACTTTAAGCCCGTGTTGTGCCGTGCATGTGGTTGTCTCGATTGCTCAATCAGTAAGACCACTGGGCCGGTAACCTAGAGCTTGGGGATCATTTCATGCTTAGGGGTAACTTTTTTGGCATCTAAAAAGCTGTACCGGATTTAGGAGCCATATTTATATAGCAGCAGAAGAGCATTAATGGCTGTCACCTCTGCTTGCAATGTGCAATAAATGATTGCCCACTGCAGGACTCGGACCTGCGACCTTGAGGGTCGTGAAAAGCAAGCGCCTTAAAGAAAAGAAAAGAAAGTCCCATTAGAAAAGCAAGTCCCATTGCACATGCCTTTCGATCATCGTGTATTTTGAAAAGAGAAAATGGCAGTAGTAAATCGGCATTTGGGTTTCCAGTTCAGTGCCTTGCACAGTAGTTGCAATCATTTGGAGCACTCTTTTTTCAATAGGCCGGGCATTCTTCTATACTAGTGGCGTACGTCACAGGCTGTATAGTATCCTTTGAGGGTTAGTTACCAGCAAATCAAAGCCTAAATCCAAGGTCCAGACCCATGTAAAAACTTGCAATTTATTCAATTGGTGTAGTCGTCAGAACAGATTGAGGAAATGCTGCTTGATGGAAACAGCAGTAAGGTTAAACGGTATGGTAACTTGTAAACTTAGCCGGACTCAGTTGTCAGAAGATGTATGCATCAGGTAATGAGAAATGTTACTTAAGACCAGAAATGCTTATCTGTTTGGATGCATTTCTTTGAATGTAGGCACACTGGCCTTTTTTTAGGACCTGTGCCCTATTACATCGCCCGGAACTCCTGGGGGAGCGATTGGGGAAATAACGGCTATTTGTACATTAAAACTGATGGCAACGTCTGTGGTAAGTATTTTAGGGCTTCCTAAAGCCACGAGACCTTGGCAGCGTAAGTGTTTTTTTTGCCTTTTTTCCATTATTGTTGTTCGAATTAGAAGGTCAATATACCCCTTATTGGATGTGATCTCAAGCTTGCGCATTAACCAGTTTGCTCTATGTCGAAGTACGGTTTGATGCCATTTTAGTCATAGGTGGCACAGTAGAAAATGTCATTTAGTCCATGCCTAGCTTAGACTGGCGGGCTGCCAGCATGAATAAATGCCCATACCATTGGTCGGTGTAGCTGGAACAAGTTATTAACAACTGGTTCTTGTAATAGCTCGTGATGCACTGTTAATGGGGCCTTCTTGCGGAATAAATATGGAAAAATACTGTAGTGTAGAGGAGAAAGACAGGATGAGCCAACTCATTTAAACCTTTGCAGTCACCTTCAAGAAGGCTTACCATTTGCATTTTTTCATCACTTCACAGATGTGATCATTATATGCCTTGACACAACTATTAACATGAGAACCATGCAATTGTGAATAATTTCATAAATTTTCTGTTTTTAATGAATCCGAATCTCACCACTGTATTTCCAGCAGCAATTTACAGTTTGTCAATTCCCTGGGTCTTAGCGCAGGAGCTAAGGTGCTCGGCCGTTAGGGTTCTTCTGCTGTGACACAAATAAGGCTGTTAAATCAGCTAACAATTTTTATAATAGCTTCTCTTCACCTGCCACCCTGCACTTACACAGATATTTCCTCTGCTGCTGCTGTTTGGTGCAGTCAACCTACAGCTTGATACATTAAACCGAGCAGGATGGCTCAGTACTGACATGCTGTTTTTGCTAATCTATGATTAAGCAGCCACATCGGTAAAGGTATACGTTTTACTATTATTATATTGGTTGGTATCCTCCCAGATGCTGCCGGCTTGGCCATGATTCATGCTTTCTATTCAATGTTCTTTGCTGGTCTAGCAATTGTAGGCTGGTTGGAGGGTATTGTGGCAGAGCTGAGTAGCTTTGGATTAGCTGGAGGATTAGCATACAGATCAGTGGCAAGAGTGGGGATGAAACTGTCAGATTATGGAAAACCGGTTTTGTCGGTAACCTGCTTTGTTGTAAGCCTGCAATGATCGTGCCACCACATCCGTTGGTGCTGTAGCCGAGGCTAGGAGGGGGAAGCTGTTATCTAAAATAGCAGCTGACTGTTTTGGTTCGGGCAAGAGGGATTTGCCGACGTCCAGCCCAACGAGGAATGCGGTATGCAACTCCATATTTCTTTGGACATGTTTATGCCCGTGCATAATATTTCGTAAACTTACTTGACAAACCCCGAATGAATATATTTTGAATGCACTCGTTCAATAGTTTGATGCCATCCCTCGAATCTAACCTCACTTAACCTCCTCATGGTGCTGAGCTGTTGCCATATATGCTATAAAGTTAAGCTTTCTCCCATTGTCTTTCTTCCAGGTGTGGCTGAGACTGTCTGTGAAGTCCTGGGGACGAAGCCTTCTGGCTGAATTCTCTCCAGGACACTTCATCTGATATTATGTGTGCACACAGTATCCCGTCATCCAAGGCTCTGATGGGCACCGGTTCCGTAGGCATGCGTTTCATATTCACTGCTAGCATTCAGGGCAGACGTTCATATTATTTTTGTTTTATTAGTGCTGCCGTTTCACTTTGCAGTTTGCAGTGTGCTGCATCTCCAATAACAAGCTTATAATTTATGCTCTATATTTTGTTGTCATGGTTGGTCATCAGTTTTGTTTTCAAAACTATGTACCATTACTGCAGCAACTTGTAATGGACCGCAGCCCTTCCCACCAACATCGACTAACACTGTCTGCTTTTTTCGGGCAAAGGTGCCTGAGCTGTGTATACACCGTACCTAACTTGCACAGATTGCACGAGTGTGCGTGAGCTTTGAAGTGCATACTGTTTATGTACAGTCATGTATTCAGCTAATTCTCCTGCTAAAATGTCGACCTGTGCTGCCATAGCACAGCACGTAAGGATGATATACTTACACTTACGTTTCCCTGCATCTGCAGTTACTTATCAGTTACTAATTTTATGGAAAATCGGGAGCTATTGATGTGCATAACTTGAGTAACTAATCACCTGATGTTTGCACTCACTTTCTTAATCTAATCTCGTGACGATTAACTTGCTCAAAATGGCCGTCGTTTGCAAAATCAGAATGGCAGCTGTCATCAAGCGGTAGCCAATTCCGTTATGCTGCTGCTGCCAATCCGGCTGCCATGAGGACCGCTGCTGCAGTTAATCCGAAATTTGGTGAAATTCCGCCTCGGTAGCCTTACTCTGCAGCAGGCGATTAGAGGACCGGACGCTGCCTCCTTCTCCTGCCCGGATGTTGCTGCCTCTCGGGCCTTTTTGCAGTGAAGCTAAGGGCTAAAAGTGGGCTCACATTAAGCGGACGCCTCTCCGGCATCTTAGTCGTACCTGACCCACAAAGCTTGACCCACAAAGACGCCACGGCTTGGCTCCTTCGTACCTAGCTGAAATGCTGCACCAGTTTCAGCCTCTTTACGCCTTCAGGTTCTGTATGAACAATAAATTAGCTGTTCCATTTCTCCGCTTAAAGATCGTGTGGTTATTTTGAGATTATGACACTCGTTAGATTATGGGTTGTGGCGATTTATGGCAGTTGTATATACGTAACAGGCGGCAAAGGCCCAGGGAGTGAGATCGAGGACACAGGGCAGGGCAGGCCAGTCGCGTACTGGCCCGCTTTGGTGTCCGTGCTAGTAAATGTCTTTGTCGGTTTCTGTGTGGTATCACATACCTGCCGCTTGGAGAATGTCAAATTACAGACCGTTGGCGACAGAAGCTTTACCTATGCAAGTCCTAGACTGTGGAACTTGCTTCCACAATTCTTACGCAACGATAACTACTCTCCTGCTGCCGACTATGGCTCATCCTTTTCAGCGGTCCTGAGCTGCTACTTCCATGCTACTCACTATCGTCTGACTCTGCTATGCTTCCCACTTTCTCTTTGTTGCATGAGACGAAGTCTGTTAGCTACCGAATGCGTACCGAAAGCCACTTGGACTGTGAGTGCGCTATACAAAACTCTCCAAAACACCCACATAGTCTTTATGGCTTTGTGGAGTTACTGACAGAGATACATTACATCACATTACTCAAGATGATGCCACGCTCACTGTGGACAGCAGCAGTCCTTGGCGCCTCAGAACCGTTTTGCAGTCAGTTTTGAAAAATGTGCCCCTCTAATGTCATCTCTTTGACCACTTCCGCTCAGTCCCACCTGAGTCCCACTACTGCCTGATTGATTGTCAGAAGAGGGGAAGCTGTGAGTAGAAAGCAGAAAGCAGGCATCGGCAACCAGGCTGCTGCAGCTGCTGAAGGGTTGTGTGAGCACCGAAGGATTTAATCACGATTTTAAGCATTTAAACCAGTATGACCAGCCTGGAGCTGACTAGAAAGAAGAAAAGCTACCTTAAATTTCTTTCACTCTGACAGAGTGACCCGCAAGGCACAGGCATCATATCTCCCTTTGGCCATGTCGGTGCATTTTCTCCAGGTGCACCGCTTTCACCTGCTTCAGGTATGCGCCCGAGTACTTGGGCAGGCAGTGTGTGGGTGCTTGCTTTGCAATGCATTTGGACATGCTCTAACTGTTCACTGTCTTATTGATTGGCAACATGCCTCAATGGCTCTAGAGCAACCATTGTGCCCATTGGGTATTGCGGTGCTGTGCTAAGCTGTGTGCCTGCTCAATCATTCATTCGCTTTCATTCGTACATTTATTTCATTCAGCTTTGCACTGCTGCTTGTTGTGAATGTGACGGGTATTAAACAGCGGCACCACTGTTCGTAGCAATAACTCTTTACCCTAGCTGGTTGGCACTGCATCGCCAGGTGAGCTTGTGAAGCGAGGTCTGTTGTTGTCAGTCAGCTCGAGAATGGCGCCAGACTTCCTGACGACAGACATTTCAATTAGCTAAGCAGGTCATGCTACGTACAGGGTGTCATGCTACGAGTAAGTGACATGCAAGACTCGGTGTTCATCATTTTGGCTTGTCAGTGGAGCAGTGTCGGACGATGGTGTGTGTGGTTGTGAGCTGATGATGTGCTGAGCTGTGCCAGTTGAGAAATGCAGCGGCCGGGACAAATCCTCTGCGAGACATCACCGGAGAACTCGCTTGATGCTAAGATATTAGAACTCTTGGTCTCTTGCTCCTCAGGGAAAGGAGGAGCAGGCGAGTGCTGTAGCTTGAGCAGTTGCTGTGGCCCATGCAAAACCGCAAGTAACTTTCCACTTGCAATCAGCCAAACCGGCCATGCTCATGCCAGTGGTCTTGGTATCCCTTTGAGGCTCTAGGTGAAGCAATGTCGGCATTGCTCACTGCTTTACATATTTTGGTACCCCAATCGAGTTGCTTGTATGCTGGTCTGATCAGGTGCACATCATCGTGTTCTAAATTACTGCAGTGACAGTACTCTGCCAGTTGCCGTATAAAATAAAAGTTAGCTCATCAAACAGCCTCATTATATAGAGCCAGAAGAAACTTAATGCTTATCATCATCACTTGTTGTTGGCAAAAAAGGTGTGCGTGGTGCAGGACTCGAACGCACGACCTGAGCTGTGAAGTCTGAGCACCTTACCATGCATGTGCACGCAGCGTGTCGTAGCTGTAAAAAGCCATAACGATATCTGCCTCTGGCTAAAGAGACCCATTAACCAGTTATTGGTTTTTTTCTCTTGCTTGCAGGCTGCTCAAAAAAGGGTCTCCCATAGCCGTCTAGTGAGTCCATCAATTAAGCTCCTGCTGCTACTGGCTTCTTTAACAGCTTCGCTGGCTAACGTGGTTGCTGACCTTGTTGCTCAGCCTCGTCTTGGTGTCGATGCACTTGCAAAACCGATAGGTGGCTGTATACCAGCAACGATGCTGCAGACTCTATGTGGAAACACCTGTCCAGCATTTGTCCATCTTCGTATAGATATCACTTATTATCGGACAGCATTGCTTGCTTTGCTTAGGAGTAGGATAATTTGACCAGCATAACATCCATTTGTGTTCGGGCATGGGTGAAGGCCTTGCCCAATCACTTTGCTATCTGTAACTTATGAAAACACCACCTGACATGTGTCTCATCGGAGATGGCAGATGATTAACCGAATTCGAGTAAATATTGACTGTTGTGCAGCTGCACTGCTGCTGCTTCGACACCTCGTAGGACATTCATACAGCTCTTCGTCTGCTGGTCAACAGTAGACTGCTATGGTGTCAAACCCACACGATGCATAAGCCAGCAGAAAGAAATACTACATCGCATACAAAAGTTATGCTGTGGATGGCTGGAGCAAACATCTCTGGGAGCAGCCGACAGATTTATGTAGTGTGATTGGAGCTTAATGGTCACGCCAAGAAGCTTTAGAGCACATTTCCACACGTCTGTTTGTGCGAGCATGTCAGGTGCACTCGCGTGCACGCATGAGTGTGTGCCTAGCAACGTAAGAGAGCTGCTGCTGTATAGCATGCCGAGGGGGCTGAGCTCTTACGGGCTCGAGAGGCCACAGGGTGTCGAAGCATGCAAGCCTTGCTAGGAAGCAACCATTCAGTCTCGGCGCAACTGTGACTGCTGCCCATTAGGTCGAACCTTCAAAGGATATAGTACCCAGGGGCCTGGATTTGGTTCACTTCTTTTCGAAGTGCATACTGCGCCCTCTTGCCGATGTGATCGGCAAGCATATTCTTGGCTTTCATTTCTATGCTGACGACGACAGGCAGCTGTACCTGCGCCTTGATCTACCCCTGCCTTTCGGCACGTCGAACTTTCTCAACTTGCTTGCTGATCTACTGCTGACATTCGCATTTGCATGGCAGCAAATTGTTATTAAATTAAATGACGATACAATCAAATTAATGGTTTTCGGCAAGCCTTGGGTTACCCAGAGATGGGAAGGCACAACCTCCAGAACAGGCTCGGCCTGTATATCTCCTGCTGTGTCGGCAACTCACAACTTGCAGGCCTTCCTGCCTGTGCTGGAATACGCTTTAAGTTAAGCAAAACTCTGCAGCCAGGCTTGTCTGTCATGGACATGCAACTGCCATTGAAAACTGCCTCTCAATGACCTACCGCTTTTTCTAATTGGCTCCCAATCAAGCATCATGTCGACTTCTTTAAGGTTTTATCACTCACGGATAGATCCCTTCATTCTCATGCTCTGGGCTTCCGACCCATAATATTTACTCATCGGGCGTTTCGTCACACCACCTCCTAGCTCATTGAAGTTGGTTAGCTGTGCCTGGTACCAACCTCAAATCATTTGGGAACCGTGCCTCCGGATTGCATGCTCCTAAAGCCTGAAATCACCCCGATCGACGTCACATTATTCCCTGAATTGATATTTAAAAAGAAGCAAAAATGCACATGTTCCACACAGCCTGTTTTCCACCTGCATGCAAGACAAGAAAAAGACCGCTTTATAAACCAGAAGGCTCGATCGTTTTCGCATGCACAACAGTCGGAGACAAGATCTGAGCACACGGTTCTGCCGACGATGAGTAGGTTGAAGGTGAGGGACGTGCAAGCATGGGCCGTCCAACAAATAAGTGGGAATGCAGAATACCACTGTGAATTGCAGGTGCTATAATACTAATAACACATCTGTATAGCCCCCTCAGAGAACTCAATCTCTTTCTAGGCACTTTACATGTTCTGCAAAGGAGGCACGGTCGAATGGTTAGTGGTAGCATGCTCGATGACAACAAGCAAGACATGGTTAGGAGGTGACATGCACACGGTCAGCATGCAAATATAGTTAGTGGCAGCAAGCTGTGTCAGCTTGCATAAGCACACAAATGACGAATCACACGGACCCACTAACTGCTGCGATAAAGAGATGCGGTTTTAGCTTCTTTTTAAATGGCAAGTCAGAGGATGTCGTGCAGCCAGTCAGAAGTGAGTGTCAGGCTTTGGGATCATACGAACTAAAGGCATGGTCTCCAAAGGATTTGAGGTACGTACGAGGCGTAGCTAACCGATTAGATTCAGAAAAGTGGTGGTACGATGCTTAGCACTGTGAGGGAGTAGATCTGATAGGTAGGCTGGAGCCAAAGAACAAATGGACATAAAAGTGATTGCAGAACCTTGGTCTTGACTGGGCTGCTTGACTGGGAGCCAGTGCAGGTCGGTAAGAATTGGTGTGATCTGGCAACTGCGACGTTCACTATAGACAAGCCTAGCTGCCGATTTTTGCACCAGCCGTAAGCGCATGATTGCACAGGCCGGTAGACCAGCAAGCAGTGAGTTACAGAAGTCAGACGACATGTCACAAATTAATGGATCAATTTAGAATGCATGGATCAATCACAAATGCAGAGACCAATGCTGGCACAGACTAGAGGACCGGCTCACCAGAAGACCTGGGCCAGCAGGGAATGCGGTGGCAGCAGCGACCTCGTAGGCTGTGCTCATTGCCGGTACACACACATGCGAGAGCTGGCTAAGTCTATTTTTTCGGTTGTTAAAACGGAAGAATTCGAGGCGTTACCGAGGCAGCCGGACAATGCTGGGCGATCGCGATGCCCAGCTGTCTCACTGCAGCTTCCCGGACTGCTGCCGTCTCCAGAGCATCAGCGGCTTCACCACTGAAAACCGTGCCGTTCTGATGGCCTCACTGGCTGTAAGGTTGCATTTTGTTTGTTCAGAGACTTGCTGAAGCGATAGTTTGAAACTGCTCAAAGCAGCCTTGCAGCTCACAGGTAAAGTTAACCTGGGCTTGGCTGCTGCCGACTTCCATGCTAAAATGAAGCTCCTAGCCAGTGTTACTTGTAACAGCCTGAACTGCCATTTAGCACACAGAACCAACAGCCCAATCAACAGTCGTTTTCATGGGGAGTAAAGACATTCAAGTGTCTTCAAACGGAAATACGATGTGTATCTGGCAAACAAGCAGGAGACGAAAGTTTGTACAATCCAACAACTTGAGATCATGCCAGCCGAGACCCTCATTAACCTATCGGAGCAAATATCTCAATCGTTTTGATTTCCAAGCAGGAAAACTAATAATACATTGTAGAGCGCCCCAAGAGAACTATCACGAAAGTTGGGTGGCTGGGCAGAGATTGGCTGGGACACGGCGGCTGAAAGCAGTGAGGCAGCCCACAGAACCAGCAGCAAAGCTATTCGGTCAAGCTTAGGAGCTGGGCCAAAATTAAACCTGAGGCCCAGACCTTGACCTTGCCGGTGGCATCTAATCCTAGAATGTCAGACAGGCCGTCAGTGTCGGCCGGAGCTTCTTATCGGTGCTTTCTGTAGAAGAGCCGGTAGAGCCGGTTAGCGGTTCTTTCTACACACAGGATCGAGGCGACGGTGTCCATAAGGCTAAAGCCTTTTGCCTGCCCGATTGGTGGTAGCGGAAGTTGGCGACGGCGAAAGTTCTCACTGTCGCGCAGCCCTAAATTACAATGCCGGGCGGCAATTGCGCCCAGAACCCACCACGCGCCAGGCGATGGCCACCTTGAGAGCGGCTCCGTGCGGTCCGCATTCGTAGCACGGTCCTGGCACGCTCCTGGCACGGTCCTACGGACAGTGCAGTTCCTCCCGCCAAAGCGGTTTTCTCATCCCGTTCGCGGCTCGCCACCTCACCGTGCGCCGCAGAATTGCACATTAGCAGCCACAGTTTTAGTCATCAGAGAGCGAATGCAGCAACTAATAAAACCGAAACATCACGAGCCGGGAGAGAACCGGCAGCTTGCACTTTAACCCTCCCTCCTACCGCGACGCTAGGGGCGCAGCGAGATGCCGAGGCAGAGTATCCCACAATGCACTGCCGCTCAGGCCTAGGCGGCTGTAAATAACACGCCTGGCGTTTTCATGTTATTTAGCCTAGCTCGGCGCCTCGTCGTTCTCGCTTCTTCAGTTTTGCTGTCTCAGTATAACTTCTGCGGCTGACGAAGGACCGACCAGGTCATATATTTGACACCAGGTACGAATTCCCAGCTCCGAAGCTTTGAACCGCGGGACTTCCTTGACTTGACCGCTGTAGCGGTTGGCAACGTCTGATGACACTCACGTCCACTCAGTGTCGAATGGTGCGTGATAGATAAAGGCTCATTGGAATGAGAGACACTGCGGCACTTATTTTGTTGCGTCTCGTATCGTTTAGCTTTAGTGAAGGATCGCAGATTTTGCCAGCTAACGTCCGTTCGCGGATGACCTGCTTGACCTGCGGGCGTCGGTGTTTTCTTCCCGTCATACGCCATGACCTAGCAGAAGCGGCGATGATATCAGCGATGCTCGCGTTTGTCTCGTTTGGTCCCGTCCCGGCGTTCCTTTCCACCGTCGAGGCGGTTACGGGCAATTTCAATAAGAGGTTCTCGAATGTTCGATGACCGCCGCCTCATCCAAAAAGCACCGCCCTGCCCTCCGCGGTCGCGTGCGTCGCGCTGCGATCTTTTGTACTGAGTCACCGTTGCGTGGTAAAATGCCCGCTCGTGCTTGTCAGCTCTTTTCAAGGCGGCCTTCGGCATTGGCGGTGCGCTTCTGGCTTTCGTACGGAGCCGGAGGGGAGGAGAAAGGAGGGAGATGGAAGCCGAGAGATGGAAGCCGGAGTCTCGGCAAGTTGCCTCCTAATGGCGGTGCTCCACCTGTCGTCGTGCGGCCGCCGCAGCCGCCCTCGAAAGAAAGGGAGTGGGGTTTTGCGTCGAAGCAGCTGCCCCGACTAGCTGCCCGAAGCATTCTAGCGTGGAGCAAGGTTTTCAATTTATCACTGCCGACGGTATGCCGGAGGGGACGGAGGGGTTGATCTCGAAGTGGCTCCCCGGTAGGGGGGGAGGCAGAGGCCCTTAAGATTTCAGCTGAGCTATGGCCGGTCATTCAGTATGGGTGGCAGTCGCGGCCGCCGACGTCGCCGAGAGTCAACCGCCCAGGGAGCATGCCGTTGGTTGCTTGAGCAGGCTGGGTGCCCTGCACAAAAGGTTGAGTTCTGAGGCCCTTAACTCCTAGGCCGGGGCCGGATCTGCGCAGGCTGCTGCTACTGTCTGCCGGCTTGCTAAACGGTGCAGCCGACTCACCTCTGCAGGCGGTCGGAATGCTTGATCAGACTGAGCAACAGTTAGTTGTAAATGTGTCCTAGCCGTCGTACTGAGTTTTAATGCAATATTGTGAGGTGTATATTTTTGGTAGAGCGTCCGAGACCCGGTGCCAGGCCGTATGTGTGGTGCTCTTGATTCAATGCAGCTTTCGAATACTCTAGAGCAGCAAGTGACGAGATGTAGGCTTGAAAGAGTTGTCACGAGAGTCCGGCATAATTTTCCATCAGAAGTCTTATGGCTAACTAGGCGGGTGGAGGGCAGAGCCGGCCATGCTGCTGCTGGCTGCCGCGTCCCCACTCCTCGACACCACTTTGCCAGGGCACTGGTTGGTTTTGGTCAGAGTCCTATGGCTGCTTAGCAGTCGGTGGCTGTGAGTAGCAGGGAGGGGAGGCTGCGGTAGAGACTGGCAGCAGTCAGGCTCATACTTTCCAGCATGCTGAAATACAGAAACACCAACGTCCCATGCCTTCCGAAATGCAAGTATTCTTTCCTGGTCTTGTGCTGATGCGGCAGCAGGAGCTCTGACAAGCAAGAGGGTGCCTGCATCTTTCATTTTCTACTCAAAGACATCCAGCTTAGCTGGCATTGGGTAAATGGCACCGCTGAGACGTATTCATTCATCAGAGCAGGATAGTGAGTTAGGAGAACGACATAGCACAGGTAGAGCTCCTATTATGTCCGAGTATTCAGGGTCTGCCTAATTTGCATGCTTGGCTGCCCCTTGCAGGGGCTCGCTGTGGCGATGAGGTTTTGTGGCTTGCGCAGGTGATGACATTGCAGCGCGTGCAGTGTATAACTGATTTTCCCCTATGCTGCTCCAAAGAGAGGACGATTGTGGCCCTTTGTCAGACTTTAGTTTACACAATACTTGGATTTTCAACTACCAATTTGACTTCTGACATTGCCTGCTGATCCAGCAGCAGTTTTAATAACTTTTCTGTGGTAAGAGGCTGGATTTTGTTTGCCTTGGAGGACCTCATTGTGTAGCCTGTAATTGGTCAATACTTATTTGTGCTTATTGAATCGACTGTATCAGCCAAGCACATCAGCCAAGCACACCAGCCAAGCACATCGGCGATTGGTCCCGGCCGAGCCGCTGTCGATAGCAACCGATTTACAATGCTCGGGCATTTTTTCGAAAGCATGCGACTCGAATCGAGCATTGGCAGTTTGCTCCTCCGTCGGGCACAAGAATAACTTAGAACTAGAGATTTTTCGCGGGTACAAATTGCCGAGTGGCTGGCGGTCGTCGTCTGCATCATCGTCCAGCAGCTGTTGCAGTGGAGCAGCTACAGATCGTATCAAGCAGCAAGCCCTCTGTAGACGTTGTGCTCTTGCCCCTTCCAATGACCGAGAGCCGACCCAGTGGTGAAGGTCCAAGAGTCGGGAAAGAGGTCTGACAAACCAGCTCTTTCCTGCGGCGGCAGTGTGTGCTACACCGGAAGCCACGCAAAA
This sequence comes from Cristatella mucedo, assembly GCA_009760855.2. Classification (NCBI taxonomy): domain Eukaryota; kingdom Metazoa; phylum Bryozoa; class Phylactolaemata; family Cristatellidae; genus Cristatella; species Cristatella mucedo. Next base: position 1,085,812 of record WPIO01000083.1, read on the forward strand.
GACGACCACGTGCGACCTGTCGTCGACCGGCATGCGGCGCTGTGGTTGCGTGAGAACTGTGCTGACCAGCCATTTGCCAGCCATGGGTTGCTGCTCCCAGTGCATGCACACTGTGTGCACGGCATGCCGCTGCCCTTGCGGTTGCTTCGTTGGGGGCGGCGTTTGCGGTGCAGGGGCACCTCTTCCGGTGCAGATCCGTGAGGTGACGCCACGAGCTTGGACGTTCTGACGAGAGCAGCAGAGGAGCTCGTGTCGACACGCTAGTGTCGCCAGTCCAAAGAATCTGCGCTTCAGTTGCTATAGGTAAAGAGTGCGGAAAGTGGCTCACGAGGCTGGCCAAGTTTTTTCAGGTCGAGTTGCCTGGCAGACGACCTGCAGGCTCACGTTATCAAGCCACTGCCTGTATGTAAGCACATGCCGGCAGCCTGCTGCCTAACGGCAGTGTCGTTTTTTATGAGCACACCTTTCAGATCAGTGGCTGGTTTCTAGTTAGGGCCAATCCCTTGTCAAAGCAGTTGTGCCCTTATGACACGACCAATTCTTCCCGGGATGGCAGACGGACTCCTGTTGCTCTGTACACAGCAATTCACAGAACACCAAGGGTTTGATGGCGACCTTTTGGGTGGGGGCTTATCCTGTTTGCCTGGATTAGTGTAAGTCATGCAGCAGTGGGTAGACTCTGGTAATAATCTGCAGCAGCAGCAGGCCTAATGGTCGCACTTGGCACCAAACTTTATGTCTATAAACATTCCTATTCATTCACGAAGTGGTCCGATAATCCACTGGAGCACCTAAGTGGCAATTTAACTCCTCTGCTTTATAGTTGCGTGTTCAGTCTCTCTCTCTCTCTCTCTCTCTCTCTCTCTCTCTCTCTCTCTCTCTCTCTCTCTCTCTCTCTCTCTCTCTCTCTCTCTCTCTCTCTCACTGTCCACTTTCAAAATACCTAACCTCAAAAGTTGTCAATACTATTGGACTACTTGTCACTTCCGGTTGACAGGTCCTAAAGGGCCAATGGTATGCTTCTGATAAGCCCCTGCAGCTCTGGCAAAGGTGTCGCTGAGATATGCTTCACGTGACGACCAAGCTGTACTTGCTGTGGAAGCTAACTGCGGTTACTGCAGATGGCATTCTGGATATAGACTGTCATTTCTTCCTGCTGCCATGTATTGCTGTCACTGCTTGCCAGGGTTGCTCTCCCTCTCTCTCTCTCTCTCTCTCTCTCTCTCTCTCTCTCTCTCTCTCTCTCTCTCTCTCTCTCTCTCTCTCTCTCCCTCTCTCCCCCTCTCTCTCTCTCTCTCTCTCCCCTCTCTCTCTCACTGTGCCACTTTCAAATACCATCCCCATCAGCCACATGCTTTGGGGTAATAAGCAACCAATGGAAATCACCTGCAAGGCCTGAGCTTTGAGACTTCATGGCACTAACCAGCTGGTCGCAATCATGAATGTGGTGATAGCTGAAGATGTTACACCCAATCATGCATGCACGATGGAGTGTGTGAGCAAGATAAGGCATGGTTGGTTATTGCATTGCCGTTAACAGGAAATAAGTTTATCTACCGAGCCATGGTGAATGAATGATGAATGCTCAGCTAAGCCATTGGGTCAGCATACCAGGGCACTTTAAAACCTCAGAGTTGTCAATGCTAGTGGACTACTGGTCACTGCCGGCCGACAGGTCGGAAAGGGCCAGTGGTGTGCTTCTGATAAGCCCTTGCAGCTCTGGCAAGGTGTCGATGGGATATGCTTCACGTGACAACTAAGCTGTACTTGCTGTGGAAGCTGACTGCTGTTACTGCAGATGACATTCTGGATATTGACTGTGTTTTCTTCCTGCTGCTATGTATTGCTGTCGCTGCTTGCCGGGGTTGCTCTCTCTCTCTCTCTCTCTCTCTCTCTCTCTCTCTCTCTCTCTCTCTCTCTCTCTCTCTCTCTCTCTCTCTCTCACTGTGCCACTTTCAAATACCATCATCAGCCAGATGCTTGGGGTTAATAAGCAACTAACGGTAATCTTCAGTGGTACTCGTGTTTCTGTGCCCCATGTGTCGAGTTGGTGTAGTCTACCATCAGCAGCGCATGTCGGATCTCTGTTTGCAGAACATGCACATGCTTGCTGTATACTGCGACGAGCACTACAGCCCTGGTGCCATTCCCGGATAAGTTGATTTCTGTGGCGTCCATACTGCTTCATAGCCACCACTATATCTGCTACACACGAGCAAGCAAGCTGCTCCCAAATGCCTGATCTAAACTGTTCAGCTACTACTCCACTGAATACAAATGCTGTTGATATTGCCTTGCTACACCAATCGATCGGGTCCCACGCATGTGGGACCGCAACCACTCAACTCTACCCCCGTCGGTAAGTGTTTGACTTGAACACTCTCTTGCAAGTGTGACTATCATTATAATCAAAGGCTTTATTAGACGACATGCTCATGAAGACGTGTATGTATCATCCATGTTGCTCAATTGCCTAGAAGTATCTTTGGCCAGCTTTGGTTATGCAGGTATGTTTCATGTGGCTTAAAGCTGCTTTTATGTTATCAATTGTTAGACAACAACCTATAATTCGAAGGAATAATTGATTTATTTTGTACTTCAGTTTTGCATAGCACATTCAAACCCATAGCAATCCGTGCTGCTTGCTCCAATCATGGCTAGCAAAATTATCTCGTATGGCAAAGCAGATGTGAGCAGTGTGATTTGAGAGCATTCGACGAACTATCAGCAAAGAGAATTAGTAGGGACCGACTGACTTCGGGCAGACAAATGCCAGGCGCAAGCAGAGTCGATGTCATTGCGCTAGAATTGTGGGAAAGTCGTTCCGCAGTCTAGATGGAGCCTGCAGAGCAAGAGCATCCGGTGCCATCATCAGCCGTCGAGCGCTAGGCCATCAAACCTGCTGCTCCGAAAGGATCCGCGGGATCGAGGAGTCTGTCGCTGATTCGGCAGCCCTCTGCCGGGCCGAGCCGTGTGTCTGTGCCGGCAGTCTGTGGCAGACCTTGCCGGTTGGTGCGCTCTGCTCCAGGGGCAGCAGCAGCCGCTCCACTCGAAGTCTCGCAGTGTCCGTGATAGCGGTGACACGCGGTGGCCGCGTTTCTGAGAGGTAAGCATGCTCAGTGTGCAAGGCCAGATAGCTGCATGCAAGCACCAATTCTTCAAGCGACCAAAGCCGTTGAGTTTTAATGTAGGCTGCATGGTAGAAGAAAGGGCTCCTTCAAAAAAGGCCATCGTCACCTGTGTATGTTGCCGACGAGCACGACGTTTGCGTTGACCGCAGAGTGATTTCACACTCGGTTCGTACGTTGTTGCTGCGACAGCATTGGGAGCGTGTTACTCGAGGAAGGAGTGCGATCATTGTTTGTCTTGCATGGAAGAGCAGGCTCGTCCACGGCTGGCTGCTTGCTGTGCAGCACGTGACCAGCAGGCTTGTAGATTTAAGCCTTGCCGAGAAAAGTTACCGTCCGGGTGGGGAAAGCATGAGTGAGCGCGGGGATGGGCTTGTGCGAAGCAGTAAAGAGCCACAAGGCGGCAAACAAATGGTAATGCAAGCACGAGAAATACCATAGTAAGGGAAGTCCAAGAAGTGCCTCTGCCCTAGAATTGCTACTGCAGCTGTTTGAGGCTGAGGTGCTGTGCTGAGAACCTTAAAAGGTGCAAGTCATTGAGGGGTGGTGGGAGTTCTGCTTACTGCAGGTTGTGACCAGGATAGCGGATGCACGATCACCACCTGTTAGGAGGCAGTTTCAGGATGAAATCACTGGGCTTCATTCGTCCACCACTCCGTCATCCGTGGATTTCATTGTTTCCAATCACATCTGGTCAATGGCCGTGCATGTGCAATATTCTGAGACCTCAAACCTTGACCAATGCTTAAGAAGTGCCTCGGCCAAGCAAACCGAGGCGTTTTTTTCACAATGTGAACTCTCGGCACGTCCAGCATAATTTTTAATTTGCAATGGTGTGATGCTGCTGCTGTAACGCATCCTCCAACCGCTGGCAACCACGTCCTCGGCATAGACTGCAGAGTATCTTGAGCAGCTCTCGGTGAGGCAGGAGCTTCCTGGGTTTTTCTTGTCTCATTGTCAGGAAAAACGCATCCGTTCCGCTCAGCTTTCCCTTCGCCCACAAACTCGTCTTTTTTCATATCCTGTTAGCTTTGCCAGCTTAGCTGAGCATGATTCTCAGTGTACGTTACTTTCCAGAGGTCCCACCTTATCCGGCGGCGCTGAGTGTCTTCATGTTTGCTGCAGTATGCTGGCTGGCTGGCTGGCCTAAGCATTATACTAGTTTGCTTTTGCATGCATGATACCGTGCATCTCAACTAATACTTGATTATTGATTCACTTGTGAGTTGTATGGCTTCCCCGGATAGAGATTTAGTTCTGTGTAGACACAACACAAGCGATCTTATATTGTTAATGTTAAATCGCCATAGCTGCTAGTTCTTAGCCTTGCAGTAAAGTACGGTACTTGGAGTCAGAGGCAGAGCCAGGATTTTCATCTAAGGGACCAAGACCGGCACTCGTTTTATGTAGAGGGCAATGCCTGCAATTAGTGAAAAATTACTGCACAAATTCATTGTGTTAATTCTTAACGAACTCGGACGTTGCTCGTCGAGTGAAATTAGCACGTAATTTTGTTATTGGCACCGGTCAGTGGGCATGGTAATAGGGGCAGCCCAGATCGCTGCCCCTCTGTAGGGGGGAGGGGCAGAAGCCTTCCTGTCACCCTGGCCTTGCTAGTGCTTAGACTTACAACCCACATCGTGGTTCGAGTCCTGAAGCAAGCCTTTAAAAGGGGTGGAAAGCCAGCAATGCTCTTTGGCTGCTGCTAAACAGGTATACATGAGGCTGTTGAATCTGCTACTCTTTTCACTTTTTTGTTTTTATTGTTAGCCTCCCATATTACTTGTTACTTTTTAGTAGGAGCTATTTTATTGTGTCATTTTATTGGCATGGATTTGTCAGACAGTGCAGTTTTAGTAGTTTTATGGTGAGTCTCTGAGTACAAGAGTCTTTTGTGTGGCTAAGATGAATGTATGCATATGAGATAAATAACCCCCACTACCAGGGACAAGCTTTGCCGATGGGCTAAAGACAGCTTTTGGCTGGAGGATTTCTCGGATTAAAGCCGCTTGGGTTATCGAGAGCTGACCGACGTAGGAGCGATTTCTACTTGCACTCTTAAGTACATGGGCAGGATAAAGTGTCTTGCAGGCATTGGAGTTAATTAACTGCTCTTGACGTGTCAGATTTCCTGCTAGGTTTGATGCTCCATAAATAGCATCCAAGTGTCCACCCACCACCGACACGGGAATGCTCAAGCAGGCATGGACGCTGAGCTGGCATGCCTTTCAGCAAGCCAGCTCAGCGTGTGTGGGACCAGCTGCCTAGCATAGCATTTTGCACTGGCCATAATAATAATAATAATAATGTACTTGATAAAGCGCCCTCAGAGAACTTAATCTGTTTCTAGGCACTTTAAATTTGCTGCAAAGGGAAATGCAATTAAATGGTAAGTAAAATCATGCTTGAAAAACAAACAAAATGAATAACATGGTTAAGGGTGACATGCACAGGGTCAGCATGCAATCACGCTTTGCTCGAACCATATACACCTAAGTACAGTAGCTGCGTTCGAAAGTTCTTAATCTTGCTTACACGTATAGTTTCTAAGTGCATAGGAATCGGTAACTGCATTGAGTACAAAAATGGCCTGCAAAGTGAAAGAGTATCGCGATCGAAACTGACCTCCATCGTGCTGAACTCACGTGGACTGTTAGTACTGCTATCGAGATAATATGTTTATACGGTATGTTCTGTGTATTCCGTATTAGCTTGACTTACGGCTTTACAGTGCTAATAATAATAATAACAATACTAAGTCTTTTGTATAATACCCTTAATGAGCCATGTTGCTGTTTCTTGCGGTAAACTGAAATTATTTCGTGATCGGTCCGTTTGCTTGCCCAAAAGTTCGAAACTTGCGTCCTTTGCTGTCACCGCCTGCATTGATTTGGTATAATTTAGGTATCAGCTTCAGACACGCCTGTTCTGCTAAGATTTTCTTGTGCTCCAGTAAACTTGTCTTTTTTCCTGTCTGTTTGGCATACGTCCCAATGCATGATTCAGGGCACCTTACCAACCAGGTGGCTAATTAACTGGTCTAACCACAAGAGTCTATTTTGCATGCTTTTGAATGTTTGTCCAAGCATAGTACCATTCGTCTCATTGACTCTCGGAAGTTGCTTCTGTCACGGCAATAATTGCAAAGCACGCCGGAAGCTGTAGATTCGTATCAATCACTGCTGCTTCCCTTATGATAAGGCAAACAGACTGGGAGAAGCGGGTTAGAACACAGGCTCGCTGAACGGAAGTTAAGGGCTCCGACTGAAGTACCAGATCTTTCTTCCCTTAACAATGCCAAGCCTTACCTATTCACATTGGAATGTTTGGAATTTCGGCTTCCTCATATCGTACACACCTAAATTTGATAAATATGCATTTTTTTAGTATGAGCTTTCATTGTGCTACAGAAGAGAAACCGGGCGAATGCTCAGAAGCCATCGGGTGGACGTGTCTGCAGAAACAGCTAACGCCTGACTTGACTGCATGCAGGACGCCTGAAAATCAATATAAAAAACAACTTTGCTTATTTATTATGAGTTAGCATGATTTGATGGGCTTGGATTATAGCAGGGCTTATTTTCTAAAAATTCCGGCAGTTAAGAAAAGCACCCTATAGTAATGTATTGAATGCCTTGGAAGTATTTTCTATAGCAGATAGGGCAATGCTGGAAGCTCGGTGTATTGCTTTAGTTGCAGCTAGGCCATGATGGCTGCGACAACGTTTCCGATATTACTGTAGTGCCTGCAGAAAACAGCTGTATTGAGCGATTTTGCAAGTTTAGTCTGAATACACTGACACTCTCAGACACATATGCGCTAGCGAGAGAAAGAGAGAGGTGTGTGTAGAGAGAGAGAGAGAGAGAGAGAGAGAGAGAGAGAGAGAGAGAGAGAGAGAGAGAGAGAGAGAGAGAGAGAGAGAGAGAGAGAGAGAGAGAGAGGCTAGGGAGAGAGTATGCACATTACCAGTGTGTACTTGCATTTATTTTTGTCAGTTGTAGGCCGTATTATGCTAGAAATGCGAGTTTAGCTGCTTGGCTAGACCCAGAATATATTTCTTATGGAGAAGCTGCTTTTGTTTAGGAAAGTACTAAAAGTACTACTTCGTGCGAAATTCACACGCATGCCTAATTATCAAAAAGAATGTCATAAAGTCTTTCTTTCTCCTACTACCCATCTGAAAACGAGCAGAAATTCTGACGAGAGATGTTGTTCATGTTACAAAGCATGATTGGCCGGCTCCACTGTTTGTGGCTTAGATTACAAAGAATATTAACCGAAAAACTAATGTCATTATTAATTAATGGGACAATGTTTACAGCGAATCGTCTTCTTTGTTTGGCATCGCTCACCACGAGGCTGTGGCTTAAAGACAATTGCAGGGCATACCGAGAATATTTATGGCAAAAGGGAGAAGGGAGAATAGCCATAATGGAAGGAGTTGATTGAACAGTAATCAATGAGAAAGAGGATTGTTGCACAATTCGAGAAGAAGCTCGTGCCTGTGGACGACAGAACCAGCAGGGAAAGAGTGTGCATGTGACACTTCGGTCGTCTGCTCTGCATGATTTTGCAGCTTTCTGATATATTTCTGACTCTCGGCCCTGCTTTGTGGGCCACCCTCAGCAAATATCTGTCGGCAGATGTTGTCCCCCAAGTTAGGTCATTATTGACGAAGCTTTGGGGGAGGGAGTTAGCTTTATCAGGGATTTCAGTGGCTCTGTCATTCAAAACTCCAATAGCAGTAACTTCGGCTGCAAGAGTTAGAGCAGGGAAAAGATGCACATTCTTCAACTGAAATGGTGGCCATTTTTAAAGCTTCGTACACGGCAACACTTTTACTTCGATGCAGAAGTACTAAGGCTTCTTAGATTTAAAAAAAAAAGTATTTTCAAATTACTATTGGTTATTAAATGAAACAAAACGAAGGGGCTGGTTTTTTGCCTTCAAACTTTCGTTAGAAGTGAACACTCGAGGAGCAAGGTGAGATTCAGTAAGCCAAATGTAGTCGAGATGCTTGGTCGGGAGCAAGTGAAGCTCAGACAGAACTCACCTCAGGCAGCTTCTCGGTTGACGACAGACCGGATGGGCTGGTGAGTTTTCCACCGGTTCTCAGAAGATTAGTCATCAATAGCACTGGTCAGGAGTCTCGAACAAAGAGAATCGCAGTAATCTAGACATAGCGTAAAAATAAGCTTACTCGTGACTTGATATTAAAAACAGCCCACTGTAAGGTGACCCTAGAGGTCAGTTGCTGACCGCGCCATCCTACAGTCAGCCCCTCCCTCCCTCCCTCCCTGCCCCAGCTGTTTCCTTTGCAAATGCTGGTTTTGTACTTTGCTCATTCCCGTGGGTCATTGGTACTCTAGGTGTTTATGCCAACCAAGGAGACGGCTCCTCGTTTCGTGTGATAGATGTGGTCTGAGCTGATGGATTGGTGGCTGGTGATCATCTCTGTCAGAGCTTGTTGTTCCGGGTTATTTGACTCAAGCTATTTGCTTTACAAAAAAAAGATGCCAGCATGCTATTCAGAGATTCTTACCCGGTTTGTAATGGAAGAATGCATACTTTTTTGCGGCTGGTTTTCTGATAAGGCCCGACTTTGTGGAACGCACCGAATATCATCTGCTTGACTGTGTAATTTTTTTCTATGGCTCTCCAAGTTGTTGGCTTTTGTGAACGGCCGAAACCCTTCTAGCAGGCCCGCTTCGACTGTAGAGACTAACCGTCAACTCTCGCTGGCAACCGGGAGCGTGCCTTCCGACCTATGTTCTATGTGCGCTTTTGCTACGAGGGGAGAGGAGGAGGCCAGAGCCTTTGGCCGCTGCCTGCCGCCCATGCTGCCTTATAGTGGCCGCCACGAAGGCTGCAATGCATCTTGCCAAGCATCACCCGTTGCAGACCGCTGGCTTCGCTGGACGATGTGCGTAGTATCATGGCGACCAAAAGCGACCAAAGCAAGCTTAAGATGCTGCTGCGAAACAATAGCTGGCCAGTGAGTCACGAGACCCGGCGAAGCTTGTGGCGTCTGCTTGCCTACGGCTCGAGCCCCAAGTCCGACGGCATATTTAATGAGTATGCCAGCAAGCTGTGTCCTGCTGTCGGGGAGCAAAGCGATGGTAAATATCAATTTGAGGCCTGCATTGCCTAATTGAGCCGACCTTCCTAGCATTGTTGCCGTGTTGTTCCAACGTCTGCCTCACTGGACAAATTGGCCAAATTGCACTGCGCTGCATCGCTCCTCTCTCAACCGTGTGCCTGCTTTCTGTTGTGTTGCTTTCTGTTCATTGGTGTGTGTCCCTGCTTGTCTGCTGCTCCACTGCTCGCAAGAGCTGTGCCCGCCGCCTGCTGTGATTGTTAAGGTACTCGACCCGACCAAGGTCAAGGTGAATGTGTTTGATGACCGAGGTCGTGGGGTCGAGCCCCGTGGCACATGTGAAGCGCCAGACTAGAGACTAGGTTGTCTTAGGGCGATATACAAATGAATTATATTTGTATATTTATATTGTATCGTTTTGGCCAATCTCCTGCTGCTGCGTGTTGGGTTTGGAAGCAGGGTATAGGTCTCTTAGCTTTATTTCACCGACTAGTTTTTTGTACTCTGAAAACTTGTGCTGGTCCGAAAAATCCGTGCACATTGGGCAAGCCTAGTGCTACTCAGGCATGGGAAAACCTAACCGTCAAAATGCACTCGGTCAGCATATCGCCTGCGGTATCTGCACGGAATCTGGGCGTCCTGTTCCCAAATGTTTCTTCCCCTCTATCTAGCCCACGTGAGCCTCGAGTACTGCATGCTCGAAGCGTCCTTCCTTATTGTACCCCGTCTTTTTAGCCAGATTATCTTCCCTGCTGACCAGGTAGCACTGGTTTGCACTGGCTTTGGAGCAAACCTAAATTATTCTTTGGAGCAAACCTAAATTATTCTTTGCTGAGCCACCGGTGTGGGACTCGTGCTTCTGTTTGTAGATTTGTAATATTACTTACAAATCTCTGCAGTCAGCCTTGCCTGTCTTAAACTCAACTTAACTGCCACTTTACACCACTTCTCACCAATAAGCACCGGCTGCCTACCAGCAGCGTGTCGACTTCTTATTGAAGATTCTGTCCAATCATTCTCTTGCTCTGGCCTGACTATCTGAATTACTTTCTCATTAGGGTTCCTCGTTGCACCAATAACCGCTTTTCTTACTCTTGTCGTTTCGTTGCGCCTCTCTGAGGAACTTCAAATCCACTGGGGAATGTGCCTCTAGTCGCCATGCTTCCAGTGAATTCACAACCGACCGACCTATTCCCCCTAGCCTTTGCTGCGTCCGAGTGAAATGCCTTTTGTGTGCCCGTGTGGTTTCGTTTGAGGTCATTTCTCGATACTCATTTCGAGATTGTACGCACCGATGCCTAGATGTCTGGATCCCTGTAACCCTAAGCCTTCCGAGGCATTACGAGGGATTCCGTCTGTCGGCTCACTGTCTGGTCATTTCTACTCTCGCTTTGTGCTTGTCGGTGCGATCGGCTGGGCAACTCTCGTGCTCTGTAGTCGTACAGGCAAGCAGTCGGCGTCTGTCTGTCCCGCTTAGGGGCATGGTCGCTGGCGTTCGTGCACACACAGGCTAGCGTTCCGTGTAATGCGCTCTGCTTACCTGGTCTGTCTCTCTATTGATCGTGCAGACAACGGCAACCGAGTGGCCGTGAAGGATCCCGACTGGCGCAAGGCCGTCTCCTGCCACAGCTACAGCAACGACTCGCAGAATCAGTACTTCCTGAGCTCGTCCGGGATTGACTCGGTGCGGCGTGTCTTGCTCGTGCTGGGGGAGACGAATCCGCACATCGGTGAATTCGCGTTTCATCTGCAGTGTTTCGCCAGCATTCTGCTGCACTATCTGCCGGAGGAGGACTGCTTCGACAGCCTGTATGCGTTGCTGAAGTGCAAGTCGGTCGACTACTTTCTGGCGCCTAGCGATTTGTCGCTCCAGGCTTCGGTTCACGTGCTGTGCGATCTGGCTTACTCTTATATAGTAAGTGGCAGCAGCCGTGACCCAAAGAGCACGCCTATTTCGCACGGTCTGTGTGCAGGCCAGAGGGCGGCGGCATGGGTCGCAGTAGCCCTGCCTGTGTGTTGCAGACCAGCTGGTCGCCGGCGCCAGCCCGGCAGACCAGTGCCTGCTCTCGCGTGCACGTCCGGTGTGTGGCCAGACTCGGCTCTGTGATGGCTACAGTTGTGCTTAAGTGTTTGCGATGTGGTGACGAAGGACAGAGTCAGAAAAGCTTAAGCTCACTTCCTGTGAGCTGATTTGGCGTGGGCGATATGCGCCGTGTCACTCCCTGGTCCCTGTGGTCCCCACCGACTGATTTCTAGAGGGTGTGCGCTTTTTTTATTTGATATCGAGCGTAGCTGTGAGAGAAGAGCATTGGCCAGGACCATTCTGGAGCAGTGTTGCCTCGTTTCCAGCCTCGCCTCGAATCCTTTGAAAATGTAACTATTGCTTCTACGCACGCACACATGAAGGACTGGAATCTCTGCCGACCGATATTATGACTCCCCCTCATCGACTTTCTGTTATTTGAAGCGAAACTAAAATCTGCCCTTACCTCGAACTATGAGTTCTCTGCATGTGACTCGTCCTTTATGTGCTTGTGCGTTCGACAATTGTGCAAGTTATCATCTTTTAAGGGTAAATGTGGAGAGAATGCTGAGAAGATAGGTCCAGCAATCGAATATCTGTTTAGGGTATTTTCAAAATGAAAAGCATGTTAGGTATGGGATTTGAGTTTTGATGACTTCTTCATAAAAGGACAACATTAAAAAAATGATTATTTGAACCCCATCTAACCAGGAAGCAACAGATCTACAAATAACAAATTTTACCCATCTCTTCATCATACGCGACTTGCCTCCCAACTTGTTGAACCTTGGTACATCGAGATACATGCTTTCATCGTGATGAGCTACATGATTGTGATATTTAAACACCTTCGTGTACCGTGTTAGCCTTATGCCTCATAGTTTCCATAACCCGGCCAATATTGCATGGATCAAAGTGAAATTTAAGCTGAATTCAGTTCTGCTTGTACACTAGTGCAGTAGGTCATTTCTGATTTCGGTTGGATACATTTTGCTACACATGTCCATGATGGCAGAAAATAAAGTTCGAGGACCTTTGATGGCATGTATAGCAAAACCTATCCAAGTGCGACATTACCTACTGAACTTGTATCGCTGGTCATCCTGACCGTGGAAAAATAGGCTTGCAGTTTATGCTAATCTCGGCAGCCGTCGGTTGAGCGCGTAACAGGTGCCCCAGAACTCGACTTCTCCTCCGTCCTCTGATGTTCCTTCACCAGGCAGTGCATCCTTGCGTTCTGTCTCTTGCGTTTGGGCTATGCCGTGCTCTTGCTTTGGCAAAACCTGTCTGAAATGCTTGTACCCCGGCTCTCAATTGTACAGTCCGGTCCTCTCAATTTAGTCGATGAGCTGTGCCTCTAATCAACGTCAAATATTTAGGAGACGGTGCTTCTAGTTCCTAGGCACCCAAAGCCTCGAACTCTAGCCACTGACTTGTCGACATTTCGGACAGAGCTGTAGCTTGCTTGCTCCTCACAGCATCCACTTTGTTTGTGCTCAAATTGTCGTTTGTGCGGTTATGCTGCAGTGGTTATGCCTGTTAGTATCACTAAGTCAGCTGCAGTTACTTTCTTTCGGGACTCGACGAAGTGAGTAGAAAATGTAATGTATAATGTATCTTCCTCCATCTGTAACTTGACAAAGCCACAAGGACTAAGTAGGTGTTGGGCTAGAGAGTTTTCTTTAGGGCAGTTAGAGTCTGATTGGCATACACCTATAGTGTATCATTGCTATTATCGTTAAGGCCAGATACAGATGGATATGTTGAGTCGATGGTGCAATAGAGTGGTCATAGATAACTGGTTTTCATTTTGGTGCTAAAAGCCTGCCTCGCTTGCATTGAATGTCAATGGGCCAAAGGCTCCATCGTGCTGCTGGCCTCAGCCACCTCACCTCAGGCCTCCGGCAGGTCACAGCCAGTGCCTCTTGGTGAATTTCCCAGCAAAATTAGAGTCTTGAGCAAATGCTTAGAAACAAAGCGTTTCCGCTCTACTAAAGTGTGGTTGGTGGGTGCAAATTTTCTGCCTAAAAGTTCTCCTAAATTACATGCCAGACTGTTTTATGTTGGTTGTGCTCAGCAACGCCGTGAGCTGCAGCCCAGCAACCGCTGTGTCGAGGTCGTTACTTGCTGCTTCCGGTCAGCTTCCCAGCACTTCCTGGCGCTTGAGAGTGAAAGCTGGCTGGCTGGAGAGTTTAGACTAGGTTGGATGCGCGAGTGCACCCAGCTTGCCGACGATAGTTGGGCAGACGGCAAGGCATCGGTGCGACTTGCGTCGTGCCTGAGAGATGCCATTTTTCATCGTGAGGTGTTCGTATAACAAGCTGTGTGCTAGCCTGAACTGGACACCCACTGGCTTAGCACAACTTTTTTTGAGCGTGAGAATTCAGATGCTAACCGGACGAGCTTTAAGCCCAAAAGGCTGCACCGAGAAATGAATGTGCCTCGCAGCTCTCAGTCACTCAGCCAAGTTAGCACCAAAACGTTGCTCATAGGAGCACAGCGGTGCAGAGTCTGCGCACGAGTGCTGTAGACGTGGCTGCGGTACTTATTTTGCACGTGACCTCACGCTTGCCGTGACTGCAAGCGGCGCTCGCCGTGTGCCGGCCTTTTGGACTCACGCGAACCAGAAATGGAGCTAGTTGTGTCAGTCCTGGAGACAATGAAACACTAAAGGTGGCCGTGGCTGGATGTGTGAGAATGAATGCTTCAGACTGCTGCAGGGACTTGGCCGAAGCCAAGTTGAATTGCAATCGTGAACCACGCAGGCTGCCTCTGCCACTTTGCTGGCGGTTCCTGAGCCTCGATTGATATATTCTCAGTCACTATCGTGCTATGTTTGCATGTGCCATCGTGCCATAGGCTGTGCCCCTGTTACGACGTGTCATCTCTGGGACCAATGCTAGGATTTGCAGACCAGGATACCGGAAGCTGTTGCTGAACATCGGGCTGGTGGCTGTAGTCAGAGGGCCAGCTGCCATTAACCCCTGAGTGCAGGCTGAGTGGAAGTGGTGCCAGCGTTTTCCTGAAAGCTGCATAGGCATTGAGTGCGCTATAGAGGGCTCTCCTATGTAACACCTGCCTGGTCCTTGTGGCTTTGTGGAATTACAGACGGCTGCATTACATTTGGTGCAGCTTTGTGTGACTGCTGCTGTTTTTGCATACCCGATATATTTTTGTTGTAGAAAGGTACTGCTATGTTTCTGGAGCACAGATGTCCCGACGGCAATCTTCATGGTCTCTGCTCCGACTGGCTAAGTTGGTTATTCCAGTACCTGCCGTTTGATTACTTGGTTAGTTCTGCTCTACTTTCCCATTTTTTGTTACCTATGACACGGCAACATCCTTCGCATTGTGCTGGAAAGTTTTAAATTTTTACGTCTTGTTAACAATTGTCTTTGGTCTGTTAACAAACCTTATACTTTAGAAGATCAGCAGCTATAGACACGTTTGGTCTTTTTTGCTGTCTGAGAATCATTGTAACATATGTAACACTAAGGATGTCAAAAGAACATGCAAAAATTGTGCTTAAAGTGACTGCAGATAATAGCTAAAAGAGCCCAATTTAGCATATTTCACCGATGCGGGAGTGCAATGTAAGATTCGAAGCAAGTTTGCTTAGTGCTACACCTTTTTCTTGACCTTCTCGTGTGTTATGACTGTCCACCGATTAACCGAAATCCTTAGGGTTAGCAGAGACAGTTGCAATCGTTTTGGATCTATGCTTGCAAGAGCTGAAAATCATGTTCTCACCCGGTTTTGATATCAATATTGGATGAATGGTTTGTACTTCCCATTTGTTGATAGTATGCACGATGTACTTAAAGCTGCTGGCTGTGAACGAGACTTGCTCATGATGATTTGATCTGCTGCTGTAGGTTCGCATCATTGATTGTTACCTGGTTGAGGGTATCAAGGTTCTTTATCGCTCGGCCTTGGCTCTGATGCTGCTGTATCACAGGACAACAGGTGAAGGCTCGACCTTTGCTGTCAGACGATGTAGCGCAACCATCGTTCGTGATGAAGCTCGCGTCGATCGTTGGTCGCATTGCATTACCTTAGTTCTACTTCTAGTGTACGGCGTGTACTTCCGTGTGATGCTAACCCTTACACTTCCCCTTTTCCTGACATCCGTTTCGTTTTCTTTCAAGCAAAAGGTGCCTTGCCCAGCGAAACAAAAGTAGATGTGGGCATGAAAAAGTTTTGTGCTGGAATCATTCAAGTCGTTTCCGTGGAGAAGCTGCTTCAAGTAAGTCGTTATGCCGATTTATTTGTGGTCTATGGTGTGGCTATCTAACTGCAAGGCTGATCTTTTAGCCAAGCACATCTTGGCAGGGATGGAGGTCCGTGTTTGTTGGCAGGCCGTGTGTACGAATCCGTGCGCACACTTAGTTCTTGCACATTCAAAGCCATCGGCGACTGCTCAATGGCTCGACACATTCTGCCGTTGTTGCTGTGCAAATGGATTTCTGACCTATCCTGCTCGTCGCCGGCACGTCGTGTCGTCTAGCGTTCGATCTTAGACTTCCGAGCTCCGACTGGCCACCATGGTAGCTCGTGTTGATGCTTAGTACGTGCGCTCGCAGCAACCACGTACCAAGCACGTGGTTGCTGCTTTTCAATGAGCATTATGTCCGTGGTAGACGGGAAGTGAGGGCACAGATGCTGTTCCCGGTCATGTTAGTAGAGCTTCCATCGCTGTATATATATAGTTCATTAGTTCGAGAGTCTCTGTGCATGTTAACTGTATTTGTTACAGTCGGCATTCGTGTGGACACTCTTGGTGCATGATGGAAAGCGAGTAGCAGTTCACGGTGGCCAGTGCTGCGATATTTTCCTGTTAAACGTATACTGCTGGTCTTTTTGGCCCAGGGGCAAAGTGCTTGCCTTTAACGACCAAGGTCGTGGGCTCGAGCCCTGCGGCATGTGTAAAGCGCCCGGATAGAGATTCAGTTCTCTTAGGGCGCTATGCAAATGAATTTTCATTGATACCACAGTCCCTTGATGATAGGCCACTGTTAACGCCACTATTTTTTAAGGGCGCATATTTTATAGCAATGGGCAGTCAGCATTTTTTTCTAGAAGTAGCCAACCCAACTGTGCTGCTCGCTACCAAGCCAACAATGCTCTGCAGCAGCAGCAGCAGTGACGACAGTATTTTCTATTTTTCTCATCTGAATGCATTGCATGTAGTCAGTGAATCTAGTGCCACGTAACTGTGCACGTTGACATGTGCTCTCGCATCCTTCTACCACCTACGCCTGTAGACCGAAGGGCTCGCGAGAGCAGAGACAGAGAAAGAGCGGTGCCTTGCGGTCCCGCCGCCGGTCGGCTTACAGCGAGTCGTACAGCTCCTGCTATGAACGGTGATTTGAAAATCGTGGGGTTGACAGCAGGGCACGAAGGCCATGAAGCTGAAGACTGTTTGGCTCCTCCCCCCATGTTGCTCATGCGATCCCCGTGTTTCTGCCTTCGTTCACTCAACCGGTAAATGGTACCAGGAGGGTTGGTGCTTGACTGCCAGAACGAGTGTGGCCCTTTTAGGGGGGGGGGGCATTTGACGCCGAGTTGAGCAAAGCAGGCCGCAGAAACGCTGGGATGATGCTGTCACCTTCTTGGTAGGTCAACTGCTGGAAAATTGGCCAATGTGTCACATTCTTTACGTTACTATCGTTTGTCTTATAGGTCGGTTTTGGCATTCGTGGATTTACGAGGAAACAAGTCGCCAAACTTTTTACCAAGTACGAACAGAGTCTTCAGCATGCAGCTGCTCTGGGCGATGGGCTGCTGGGAACAGCTAAATATGTGAAGCCCAAATCTAGTTTTGGAATGAGATCACTGTTAAGTGGATCCATTAGAAGGTCTCCTAGCACTGCTGCTGCCGAGAAGGGTGACATGAAGATTTCAGTACAGCTCATTCGAATGGAGTCCGCGAAGGGGAAGCTGTCCAGAAATCATGCCAGCTTCAAGTTTGACCATGCCATTTACAGTCACATCGAACTCACCTCGCTCGGCTCATCGATATTAACCAAGTTCACGGTACGTGTAGAAACCGTATGCTGGGCTAACCACTACCCACCTCTCTCTCTCTCTCTCTCTCTCTCTCTCTCTCTCTCTCTCTCTCTCTCACACACACACACACACACACACACACTCCCACAGTAGTTGGGCTATAATGTGGGCTCGTGCAACGCTTGATGCTGTTCGTGTCTGCAGGTGGCCAAAGTCTGGAGCTGGCTGCCCGAGATACAGGCCGTCCGAGATCCGTGTTTAATTTTTACCACCGCTCAGCATGGCTACAGCATCAAGCGTTTCTATGAGCACAGCGAGACTAAAGGTGCAACACTGCTGCTCATCAGGACCGTGGCGGGCGAGGTAAGTGTTGAGCGTGGTCGGGCAAGGCACCTGACACGCCCGTCGGCGCCGGGAAATCCGGCGGAAATCGGGCATCGCAGGTTACCGGCGTTTGCTTGTCCACTTCTGCACGTTCGATGCATCGATACATTGAGGGTTGCTCACACGCTCAAGGGCAGGGAGGGAGTGCAAACGATCGCCGGCAAGCCGGTGACAGTCTGGTACTGCCCCCTGGTGTTGCCCCCCCAGGCACGTGCTCGAGGTTCGTACGCAGCACGAGCGCTGCAAACTGGCGCGAAGGCGATTGCACAGCGGTGCGGCTCAGCCACGTGGCTGCATGCTCTCTGCAGGTTTTCGGCGCCTACTGCTCGACGGACTGGTGCGAGCGGCAGCGAAGCATCGACGCCGGCGCGCAGATCAGCTACTTTGGCACGGGTGAATCGTTCGTCTTCAGCCTGGAGCCTGAGGCGCGCTTCTATCCGTGGGTCGGTCGCACGCTGAACTCGACTCCGGGCGGCAGCGGCGACGTCGTCGTGCCCAAGGCGACGGCGCACATGTTCATGGCGGCCGACAACAGCATGTTCACCGTGGGCGGGGGCGGCGGGGAGGCGCTGCAGGTCGACGAGAACCTTGACCGAGGTCACTCGAGCTTCTGTGACACGTTCGAGAATGCGCCGCTATGCGGAGACGGCGGCCAGTTCCAAGTGCAGACGCTGGAGGCGATTGCGTTCTATTGAACTGTCGCCCTGCCTGTGACGAGGCCCCCTCGGTCCTGCGCTCACGACCAAGCCCGTTGCGTTGGCAAGCCTGACCATCCGAATGGCACCTGCTTTGGCCATCAGCATCGGAGGGGCAGTCTCTGGCTCGTGCTAGACATGCTGCCTGCGCTCACCGATTACCAAAGACTTGTAGATCTGCCGACCGACTGACTGCATTCCGGCCGAGATCATGCCTACATATAGCTACACACACACTCTCTCTCTCTCTCTCCTGACAGATAGATACTCTTGCTTCAGAAGCATCGTCGCTGCTGCGGTGGCCAGCGGACTAGTCACAGGACGGCGCGTGCTTCAAGTCAGTCATATCCCATGAGCAAGCTTAGGAGCTTCTTCGGGCAGCGTTCGCTCCTACCAGAAAGGCAGCTATACTCAAGTGTGTTTAGTAATGCACGTCCTTGGGAATACGTTGCTGCCACTGCCTACCAGTCGATATTCAAGAGGCCAGCACAACGCATGCATGCCGCTTTGCTCGGTCATCCTTTCTTCGCGTTAGCCATTTTTGCATGAATTGAGATCCTAGTTGGGCTGCTAGCATGCCACGCAGAATCGCAGGGCACAGCCGAGCAAAGCATCGTCTGCTTCTGTTAAGTCGTTTCCTAGCCGTCGTAGTAGAGTTTGTATTAGACTTTCGTATGTCTACTAGCCGCGCTTTATTCACTGTGTTCGCAGTGTTGCATCACTTTCTTACGATAAATGTATCGTATAGCTGTCAATAAATGTATCGTATAGCTGAACAGGTGCAGCACTTGTGGGAACACGAGAATGGTACGGTCATACCAGCCTAAGTGGGCAAGGATGCTTGATGGCCTGACTTTTACTGAAAAGGTCTGCCACTGGTTAAAAGGGCTGAGCACCCACCCACCTCAGCCGCCTGTCGATATCACTTCATAGTCGTTCTCCGGGGCTCAAATTAGAGACTGTCATCAGCACTGCATCAACATCACACAAGGATTTGTCAAAGAGTACTTCAGTGGCCTGGCAGAGTGCGTAGAGTCGTTAACTCATTAACGTGACCAGCAATAACTTGAGTATTTTTTTTTGCAAACCCGGGGGTGGTGTTCAGCTGCAGTAGCCCACCCAGTCGCTTGATGAAAACTTACAGAACGTTTATGGGGACGCTATTGACAGGCGGGCTGTTAGACCTTCATCAGTGGCCGCCCTTTTCAGTAAATTTCAAGCTCAGCAGAATCTGCTACAGCTGAAGAGACAAAACAAACTACTGGCCTCTATGCCCAGCTTATGCCTCTATGCCGAGCTGGACAAGAGAGGTCATTAAGAATCGTGCTGGAGTGACATACCAACAGCATGTGTTAGCTTTTTGGCTGTTAATAAATATTTTCACCTTCGAATAACTTAAGTTTGCATGACGTCGTACAAAAACCCGAACGGAATCGAAGCAGCTGCCTTCGGCCCGAACTCTGCAAGGATTTTTTGGGCTAAATGTTGGTCGATTTCATGCTTGGTAGGGAGCCAGTGATGCTCAGACACCAGTGGTGTGATGTGAACGTCACCATTGAGGATGGACCAGACAAGCTGCAGAGCTTAGTGCTTGCTGCAGACGATCAATCGCACGAGTCTTAAATAAAAGAAATTGCACCGATATATGAAACACCATGTCTCAAAGGCATTACTGGTTAGGCTGCACTTCATCTAAGCCGGCTCAAACTTTTTTGGGGTGTTCCTTAGCTTAAGTAGGCTTATTTGATGGTGGAAAATGTGTTCATCCAATGATTATTCGTTTTCGAATAGCAATTAAAATATCCAGACAGACGTCAGGGAACGAAGCTCGCGATGAGGAGCAAAGCTTAAAAGCGCTGAAGGATCGATAGACAGCTGGGTAGACATCGGGATTGAAATGAAAACCCGAGATTGTGTTTGGCGATGAAATGGGCCAGAGGGAGAGTACAGATATTGAAAGGATGAGCTTCGTACGACCGAACCTTAAAGTACCATCTGCAAGGAGGGGCCCCTAGACGACCAACAGCCATTCGAGTCTTCACCAAGACTGACCAAACCCGGTTTAGCATCGTGCCAGTGATACCTAGGCGTGTGGAGAGGTGATGTAATGTAATGTATCTCCGTCAGTAACTCCACAAAGTCGTAAAGACCATGTGGGTGTTACGCAGGAGAGTTTTGTATAGCGCACTCACAGCCTAAGCGGCTTTCGGTACGCATTCGGTAGCCAACAGACTTCGTCTCACGCAACAAAGAGAAAGTGGGAAGCATAGCAGAGTCAGGAGAGCAGTTGAGGTAGTGAGTAGCATAGAAGTAGCAGTTCAGGACCGCTGAAAAAGATGTGCCATAGTCGGCAGTTGGAGAGTAGTTGTCGTTGCGTAAGAATTGTGGAAGCGAGTTCCACAGTCTAGGACCTGCAGAGCTAAAGCTTCTGTCGCCAACTGTCTTTAAGCGGAGGAATGGGACAGCTAATTTATTGTCCACACAGGACCTGAGGGCGCGAACAGGCTGAAACTGATGCAGCAGTTCAGCTAGGTACGAAGGAGCTAAGCCGTGGCGGGCCTTGTGGGTCAGCGTAAGAACTTTGCTCTGTATCCTTTGCTCAACCGGCAACCATCCTAGCTCTTTCAGCAGAGGTGACACGTGCTCAAACCGCTGGGACTTGAAGACCAGCCTTGCAGCCATATTCATAGTCAGCTGTAGTGGCATAATAGCTTTCTTTGGCAGCCCAGCCAAAAGGGAATTACAATAATCAAGCCGAGACAGAACTAAATAGCTAGGTGCTCCATAAGCATCTGGTAGTCAATAGTGACAAACGCTGCTGATATGTCTATGAGTAAAAGCAGAGAGATCATACCCTGATCAATATTGTTTCGGGTAGTCTCAGCCGCCGGCCAAAATCTAGGATGAAACCTCGAAATCTGGGTCTTCGCAGCCAGCACGACCTTCCCCACGGCCCGTCTAATAATATACCACAGAACGCAGCAGTATGAGATCACATCTCGAGCTTATTAGGTTCACGTCTGAAGTGTAGACCAAACACTGGAGTTGATAGAGGCAAACGTGCTCTGCCATTGGTTAACACCACTGAAGGTGATTTAATGGGGCATAGCCATTCGCCATTGTGTGGATACATTGGCAGAGATTGAGCAACAGATTGGCACAGGTCCCGACGATTGCGACATCGAAGCATTCGTAACAGGCAGGTCTTTGGCTACGATTTTCTTACATGACCCCTGGTTGTTAGCCTAGGGATAAGGTGATTGTGCTTTAAGCCGCATGCAGTGGGTTCAAATCCTGTAACAGGCAATTCTTTATTGGTCACAGCAAGCTGGAGCATTATTGCCGCTGTACACTGTAAATGATGCTTGCGAATCAGGTAACCTTTATTTTACTGTTTATACTGAAGAGCTATATCGCAGCATTAAATCATTCTCCAGGTAGCATTAAGTGTAAGACTGCTAACCATTAGGGCTTGAGTAATAACATGCTGCTGCTGCCTCAGTAGAAGCCTACACTGTGTCAGTGCTAGCTGTGAAGCAGCAGGAAACAAAAACTCCCTACCTCACAGTTTACTTCTTAGAACTGTGCATGAGTATGCATGCCCGTGCACGACTGTGCTAGTGCATGCATGCATATGTGTGCGACTATCCCACCCACAAAAGCATGAGTACAAGATTAACGTTAAGCTGGAGAATTTTTTATGGCGAACTTTGTGGTTTTTGGGTTTAAGGCCTGCAACGGCTTCCAGCGGTAGCCAATTGCAGATAATATCATGATCGCACAACATTTAGATCAGCGGTTCTCAACCTTCCTAATGCCGCGACCCTTTAACACAGTTCCTCATGTTGTGGCGACCCCCAACCATACAATTATTGAGTGTAAAATTTCCGATGATCTTAGGGCGAACCCTGTGAAAGGGTCGTTCGGCCCTCAAAGGGGTCGGGACCCACAGGTTGAGAACCGCTGATTTAGATTGTACTAACCAAAGATCCGTCGTAGTTTAGCAAATTAATTATCCAAATTAAACATAAGCGAGTCTCATTTATTTGGCCATGATCGGCTCTGCATGCAGAGCAGAACTCGTTCTGCCCGGTTGCCTTGAGATGCTTGCCAAAGTTAATTAATTTCTACAGGAGTTGCCTCGCTTGCATAGCTCGCACAGGCACGGCTGCACGAGCAGGCTGCGGGTCATGAGCTGCAGGCCGGACGTGAACATCGTCACGTGACCGACATGCAGATGCAGGGCGGCAATCATGCTAGGTTCTGCTGCCGCGGTCTGGTGCCCTGCCAAGCATGCACAGACCAAATGGTCCGAGCGTTCGTCTCGTTACCTAGTACGATGAAATATTTCATATCACCTACTTACCCTTGAGTGCAAAGTCATACAAAAGACATGTTATATATATATATATATATATATATATACACACACACACACACAGAGGGAGAGCTCGTGCAAGCACACAAAAAGTTAACGTACTACATTCTGTGCTTAGAAAACCCACTCTTAAAAAAACTGGCTGCTAAAAAAACGAATGCAGTTATGCAAGGGTAACTACAGGACCATAACGTAATAACATAGGACGGTAGCAGTCCGTCGAAGAACAGCAGCCACACCTGTAATGATTGTCGCCTCCTGCACCAGGGCTA
The DNA here is from genome assembly GCA_009760855.2 of Cristatella mucedo. Taxonomy (NCBI): domain Eukaryota; kingdom Metazoa; phylum Bryozoa; class Phylactolaemata; family Cristatellidae; genus Cristatella; species Cristatella mucedo. Next base: position 1,108,798 of record WPIO01000083.1, read on the forward strand.
ACCGTAAACATGGAATACGACAATGCCAAGTCCATGGCCACAGCCAGTCTTTGCGGGCATGCAGACAAGCAGTCCTTCGTCAAAAACACGATGCTTCCACTGCAGCGCGTCTGCTGGGACGTACGCCTCTACTCTCCTTGCGGAGGAGGCGGCGGCTGAGTGCTCGCCGCCGGCTGCCGCTCTTTCTTGCTGCTCTGTGAGCCCAATAAACTGGCTGCAGTGCCTGGCACTTCGAGCAGTGACGTGGAGCCAGCCGACGGATGCGCACCGCCGGAAGGGCCAGAAGCATCGGCTGGTGGTCGCCCGTCACCATCGTCGTCGGAGCTAGTGCCCGTTCGACTTCCCTGCTTTGCATCCTGCCAAAGGCCAGAAGGAAGGAAGTGCCTCGTCACTGCCGAACAGACGCGTCTTTACCAAACAGTCCCGACAGTGTGGTTCGGTGACTTTTATAAATGAATGCAGTGCAAAAAGCTTTGCAATGGGGCACCAACAGGTGGCATTGTAAAACCTCAGCCCCCCCCCCAGGCTGCATGCTCATTTGCAAGCCAGCACGGAAAGCTTTGCTTTTCGACAGGCGGCCATCGATGGCCATCTATCCACCTGGTGGGCATCTCCGACTAAAGGTCCGAGCAACCAGAATGTGTCAATTCCTGATTGTGCCACACCGTCGGCTCTGTCTTTCTCTTACGTCTCTCGAGTACATCCATCAACTGTAAACATCTATCTACATAGAGCATGCATACGTAACTACAAGTGGACACCTAAGCCCTTTACAATAGCTGCGACAACCGTAACTCACCAACATCTGTTCATACTTCATTTCATACTTTCATACTTTACCTGAGGGCTCACCACACCTACCCACCACAGGAACACATCACGTGCGACCAAGCTCGCAGCTCTTGCTGCCTCATGTTCGCGCAAAAGTTCTGCCTTTTCGGCATTGCTTCTGCTGTCACACAGCTGGATATGATAGCACGAGCATTGCCTGCCCAACGAGGCTACCGAAGCTGCACTGAAACGCAACACTAACAGGCTGCCCATGCTTGCTGGCTCCTACCACCATCAGCTCCTAAGCACCTCCAGGCAATTGTAACTGTATATATATATATATATATATATATATATATATAATATATATATATATATATATATATATATATATATATATATATATATATATATATATATATATATATATATATATATATATTGAACATCAGTATATATATATATATATATATATATATACTTAAGTCCTACCAGTCAGACCAAATATATATATATATACATATGTATATATATATATATATAGAGAGAGAGAGATATATGTATATATATATATATATATATTTGGTCTGACTGGTAGGACTTCAGTTGTCAAGCGAGTGACTTACGTCTTTTTGAGATTCATAGCTGTATTCACCATTAACTGACGAAGCACCGGACGCTGACCGTGTTGAGCTGCCACCACCTCGGACAGGAGGCCTCTCGGTTAGCGGCTCTGTGTCATAGCTGCAACGTACAAATCCGATGACGGTATATTGCCCTGACAGACAACAAAAAACAATAAAGAGAAATAATATAAGGTTGAAACGTTGAACGTCTCGTCCGTTTTCTTCTTACAGACCGACAAGGAGCCCGGCGAGCTCATGCAATATCCGACAAACAGCGAGTCGTCACTCTTGCTTTTGCAGCTTTGCTGCCTAAATACGCAGCAGCAGCAGCTCTCGACACTCGAGCGCGACAGGCGACGCATGCGCCGCCACGCCCACTTACGCAGACGAACTGCCGTATCCGAGCGGCGATGCGCTCGTGCCGCCCAAGGAGTAGCGAGCCGCTGCCGAGGCGGCGGCCAGCGGCTCGGCCGAGTGCATTGCCTGGTCGAAGCTGGCGCGGCCGGACGCGGCTAGCGGAGCCTTGCCCGCAGAGCCGTAGCGTGCAGCCTCGCGCAACGCCCGCTCCTTTTCCAGTTTCTCGCTGCCGAGAGACCTACGCAGGCGATCGGCGTCGCTCTCCAGCTCGCTGTTTCGAGTTCGCAGCTGAACGATCTCTCGCGCCAAGCTCTCCCTGCCAAACGAAGGTGCAGTCCGTGCAGCTGCCACGCCTAGAAGCTAGCCAGCCCTACGCTCGAGCAGCGCGAGAGGTCGTGGCTCGAAACGTCAACAGTGAAACCCGCCCCACCCGCACAACGGTTCGGGTCCGATCTGCTGAAGCCGAGGTCGAGGTTCCGGCACAGCAAAACCGCCGCCACGGCATGTCCCACGCCCGTTTCGTCACAGGCCCAGGCTGTGGCGTCAGCAAAGCGATCCCAGATCGAGTTCTGACGGCCGGGCATGTTGGGCAGCTCGTCGGACCAGCATCTCGCCGCCGGCGCGCCACCCCGAGTGCGCGAGTGACTCACAGCTTGCTCTCGTTGAGCGTCAGACGGTCGCGAAGCAGCTGCACTTCCGACTCCTTCTCCTGCTTGCTGATCTGCGCCCGCAGCTCCTTGTCGCGGTTGGCTGCGACCGCGGCCTCGGCGCCGCGCGTCGACTGCCTCTCGTTGGCCAGCTGCGCACGTAGAGCAGCCGCCTCGTGTCTCAGCCCGTCGGCGGAGCGCCGAGCCTGCTCCAGCTCGGCGCCCTGCGCTGCCAGCGAGCGCTGCAGCTGGTCGCGAGCTGTGTCGAGCTCGGCGCTTCGGCCGCGAGCCGCTTTTGCCTCGCGCTGCAGCTCCAGCCGGTCAGCGTCGGCGGAGCGAAGCCGCTCCTCAAGACCGGCGGTCACGCGCTGCAGTGCAGCCACTCGGTCCTCGAGGGCGTGCTGTGCGCCTAGGTGCTGCAACGATGGCCAAACGGCGGCGGTGATGCAGTAGTGGAAGACTTCCGACTGGCATCTCTCTCTCTCTCTCTCTCTCTCTCTCTCTCTCTCTCTCTCTCTCTCTCTCTCTCTCTCTCTCTCTCTCTCTCTCTCTCTCTCTCTCTCTCTCTCTCTCTCTCTCTCTCTCTCTCACTCACTCTCTCTCTCACACTCTCTCTCTCTCTCCCGGACTGCGGCTGCACGGAATTATTCAGAGCTGTACGGTGGCCCAAGCAGGCCATAACGGAGTTGCAAAATAGGCACAACAACAATAATGATTACATTTGTATGGCACCCTAAGAGAGCTCCATCTCTTCCTAAGCACTTTATACATGCTGAATAGGAAGCATGGCAATTGATCAGTGACAAGGCGCACAATGCCAGCACTAGCACAGCTGTACCGAACAATTGCTCCTGATTTGCTTCGGGAGACAACTAGTTAGCAGAGTAGTTATTCTGTATTGGGCCGAGGAGGCAGGGTCGGACCGAATACCGATTAGTGCTCACGAGACATACGTTCTTGCACATGCGGCTGCAACAGTGACTTCATTGATGTAACTCCTTCATTAACTCTAAGCTTACACAGACTGGCAAATGCCAAATTACATGCAGTTAATTCTTTAATATATAGATAAAAGCAAATTTACCCGACAACAACTGTGCAGCTTCTGCTTACGTTTTGGATTTTGAATGTTGTCTGTAGACATATTCTATTTACTGGGCCGTGATAGCTGTGGTTTGTTCACGCACAGCAAGAAACACCAGCCGATAACCAACACCAACGGTTTATTCTGCGACACACGGAGCAGAGGAAAGCACGACTCCATTCGCCCCTCTCTCTCCCACTCGAGTCCCCCTCTTCGACCACGGCAGTGCAGTGGCCCGCCCGGATGATCCATCATCCAAAATCTGTTCACCAGCCGGTTAGCAAGAGGAATAATACCGTCCTATGTCCAAGCCACATTAGAGGCAGACCACAGCTGTGCACCGGCATGGCCGGGTGATACACCCAACCTGCAAAGAGCATGAAAGCTATGACTCGTGCAAAGTAGAACTACTTTTGGTTGCCGAGGATACCGTCCAAAACCTCAGAGTGGAGGTGAAATACAGTCGTGCTGCACTATTAATTAAAAATATAGACCATATACAGGTATGCATATGTATGCATACTATAGGCACGTTTATATACATGTTTATGCTGTACATATGTACACATTGAGACGTGCACGTTGATCAGGCTGCAATTCCACAAGTAGCAATGACCCCCGAGGTGTTATCCTGGAGAATTTTCTACAGTCGCAAAGTCAAAGCAGCTTTGATGAGAACATTGAGAAAATTGAGAAGCCGAGTAGAGTCAGGCAGAGAGCCGATGAATTGAAATAAGCAGCGTAAAAGTGGCTGCACATTAAGACGGCTGGACATTAAGTAGAGTAAAAGCTGGACAATAAGTAAAAAAAAGGGAGGAAAAAAGCTGGACATTAAGTAGAGTAAAGGTCGGCTGATCCAACATCCTCGTTTATACAGCAGCAGAACAGCCTTTACAGCTGCGTTTACCCTGACCTTGACTTGTTACCTGACCTTGACTTGTTTTCCTTGCCGATGCTGACTTTCTACCTAGTCTAGGGCATTTACACTATCTGTAGCCTTATGGTAGGCTAGTGTAGGGCCCAGATGAGTTTGTGGCGCTGCCGAAGGTTTATGGGTCATGCCGGTTTGTGGGAAAATGGTTTTATGAAGGGGAGTCGAAGGCCACTGAGAAAGGTCAGTAGTCTTACGGTAAGCCAGTGCTTGGTGGCTGCCAACTGGTCTGCCTTTCATGTGGCTTTGCCCGCCTTTGATGTGATCCAGGAAAGAATGGCAGAGCCAGCGGACCCAGTGGGAACCCTGGGGCAGGGGAGACCGGCTGTCAGCTGTCATGCTGTGAGCCCAAATATACGGTTGTTGAAGCCTCCTCGGTGTTTCGGAGTCGTCGTCTATGTGCTGTCAGAGAGGCAAACTGCGCTATCGATTCAGGAAACATAGATGGCCGACTTAGTCCTACCCACAGCCACCTACTCTAATGCAGAAGGCTGGTATAAAAGAGGGTTTCCTCTGAAAGACGCCAAGCCATCACCCGAAAAAGTTGAGTTCATCGTTGCAGCCATCTTGTAGAGTATAAAGAAAATGAGAGTAAAAGAAAAGGAAGACAAGCCTATAAAAAAAGCCTTTTTTCGGGAAAGACCCGGCGTGACATTGGTTTTAAATGGGCTACCACTTGTTATACTGTCGCTGACTGTATACTGGATCTACATCTGCATGCAAGTCCTTTTGCTGAATCGGCGTCAACATTTCAATGCTCCTTTCTGAGTGAATGTTGAACGTGCTGCTGAATATGATATTACGAGCAAGCGGTTGAGCAGAATAGTGCCAGTGATGGTTTGAACACGCATAGTCAATCAAGTCACAAACGATTCTGCCAAATTCCGAGTTTAGCAGTTACACTTACAATAACAGTGATCCTATGAAAAAATCAGCAGTAATTCTAAGGTAGGTTTTTCTTATATATACACGGCCAGAGAGCCTCTGGATGAGCAAAAGCAGAGATGCTCCAACTTCCGGCTGCAATGCTGCAACCGTAGTAAAATCAGACTAGAAGTTCCGAATCACCACTGTTTTGAATGCTGGATAAATGCTGCTGGAAGAGCTGAACACGCAACGATACAATGCTACCCGAGTTCAATCTGGCAGATCCTACGGATGTGACCTGATGCTGAATGCCGCACCACGCATGCCGACAGCTAGTCGGGTAGCGGTAGGGTATTATAGAGGTGTGGGTTTAAGCCCGAGGCTTTCAATTCTCAAGTACAACTGAGATTTGCTAGCAAGCAAACAAAGAGGCACACTCTCTGATTAGCATTTCCCCCTCATATTTATGAGTCAGAAAGCCATTAGATGACTAGATGCTGACGGCTGACAGGCAGGAAAAGATGCTGGCGATTCGTGAGGGTTAAGTGCACAGGATCTCTTGCTAACGGCTGCTGGCAGTTGCAGTAAGATCAGGCGATCCCGCCTCGGTCGAGCAAATTTCGTCGCCAAGTACTTCGAGGGCCACAGAAGGCTCTGCGGGCAGCACCAGATGCAGCCACCGCCACGGTGGCTGCATCTGGTGCTGCTCAGAGGGCTACTACAAGCAATGAATGCTCCAAGCCAGATGCACGGCTAGCACAGCCTCGACTGTTGTGGACACCCCGACTGTTCGGGCGTTGCGAATACAGCGGACAAACTTCTGCACGGCTTATCAAGCTCTGCGTATCGGACGAACCTCTTGCACTTCGGCATCGAGCAGCTCGTTCTGCTCGCGAAGGCGGCGCAGCTCGGCGTCACGTGAGACCAGGTCGCGGCGCAGGCCCGAACTCTCCGTCTCCAGCCTCGTGAACTGGCTGCCCTGCCGCTCTGCCTCGGCGGTGATGACCCGGTACTGGGCGAGCAGGTGGCTGCGCTCCTCCTCCTGTGTGGGAGAGAGAGAGACACTTCCAGTTAGCGTTTTACGGTGTGCAACCCTTTCTGGTTGATGTGTACTACTCAAACAGAGAGAGGTGAGAGGGAGAGGGAGAGAGAGAGAGAGCACAGAGAGACAGAGAGCACAGAGAGAGAAAGAGAGAGAGAGCACAGAGAGACAGAGAGCACAGAGAGAGAGAGAGAGAGAGAGAGAGAGAGAGAGAGAGAGAGAGAGAACGGGAGAGAGAGAACGGGAGAGAGAGAGGGAGACGCACCGAGAATGGAAGAGTGCAGGACGACAGGGAGCAAATTAACAGCTTGAAAGCCAGATAAAGGTGCAAGGGCTGCTTAGGAAAATGGGAGCACTAAAAGCAGCATGGGTAAAGGTGCTGGACCATGAACCAGAGGGCTGGCGGAGAAAAAGAAGCGCAACGAATACAGACAAGAAGATTACAAGGCTCAAACCAAGGATTAAACATTTGATCGGACAAATAAATATTCTTAAGCTAATATAATAAATGGCCCTTTCGGTGGCAGATCCAAGCAGCAGTAGCGGCGATATCAGCAGTGGCAGCAGTTGCTCTGTCTCCACGAGCACACCATTTCATCAGCGCATACATGCACACACGTTTATGCACACAAGCTTACACGTTCACTAGCACGTTCGTACACACCTGCAGACGTACATTCACACAGTCACCAATGCTCAGAGCTCACGCTGCACACAATCGAGCACGCAAGCGTGCACGTGAAATCCCGTGAAATCGACACTCGGGAGTTTGCGCAGGCCACTCGGCCACTCGGCGAACGGCCGTGGCCATCGGGTGGGCGGGCGGGTGGAGGGAACGAACGAAGCTACTGGGGCACGCCGCCGCCAACTGGCGGTTAGCTGGCGGCGCTCGCTCACCTTGGTGGCGAGCAGCTGCTCGACGTGCTTCACCTCGCCGATGTAGTCGCGCGCCTGCTCGGCGAGCCGCTCTCGCTCCTCCGCGTAGTCGCGCAGCTCGCAGCGCAGCTCCTCGTTCTCGCGCTCCAGCTCGGCCAGCTCGTCGCGCATGCGCCGGCCGTCGCGTGCCGTCGCCTCGTGCGCCTCGGCGGCGCTGCGCAGTGCAGCAGCCGCCTCCTCGAGCTGCCGCCGCAGGCCCTTGGCCTCGCGCTCTCGCACGGCCGCCGCCTCGTCGCCGCGCTCCAGCTGGCGCTCGAGCTCGCGCGCCCGCTCGCGCAGCCGCTCCGCGTCGCGCTCGCAGGCGCCGAGCTCCTCGGCGGCGGTGGCGCGCCGGCGCGTCTCGTCGTCGAGCGCCGTCTGCAGGGCGCCCTTGTCGCGGTCGGCGGCGCCCAGGCTGGCCCTGAGCAGGGCGGCCTCGTCGTGCGACAGCTGCAGTGCCCTCTGCAGCTCGTCGGCGCGGCCGCCGAGCGCCTGCGCTCGCTCCTTGCTCGCCAGCAGATCGTCCTCGGTGGACTTCAGCTGCGTCTGGCGCTCGCGCAGCGACCGCTCGGCCTCGTCGATGGCCGCCCTGGACGCGCAAGAGCGGAAGCGACAGCGCCGTGCGTGTGGCCACTGGTGAGGGCCGTGCCACCGCGGCGAGGCCACGGTGGGGAGTGGCCTCTGGGGGCTCCATCGGGGGAGAGGCGGCTGCTCGCGGGGCAGCTTCGGCAGCGCCGGGCGCCAGGCAAGCGAATGCCTCGCGAGACAGTCGGCCACCGAGGATAGCCCGCTACTGCTGCTAAGCATGGGTGCACATGTGACCTTGGAGAGAGCATAGTGTGCATGTGAGTATCCACACGTGATACCCTGGCTTCAGGAAAAGGAGACTCCCGTAGGATGACAACAAAACGATACAGTAGAGAGAGATGATCTTTCGCAGAGAGCTGCAAACCAAGCAAGAATGAAGTGGCACATGTAGCACAAGATTTGAGATTTTGCAAGCAAAGCCGATCGGCAGCAAGTGTCGATGGGCATCGCTGAATCTCAAGCGTAACACGGAGCACGACTAGCCAATTCTGCCTGTCTACAGCAAACGAGGACAGAAGGATGACATGCCAGAAGGTTGCAGGTAGATGCTGCAAGAGCCACTCAAACCCAGCACAGCAGCTGAGCTGCTGCTAGAAATATTTGGCCACTACCCATGGCCCTTCAAAGCTAGCATGAGCTCTGGTGCCGATTCGACTGCTGAGAGTAGTTTATAAAAACGAGCTACTCAGCAATGCACTGCATGCAGACTCGCGGTGATGGCGTGAAGGCAACTTCTCTGGCAATGCGCAGCCTTTGATGCATCTGCTCATCCTACACAGGCAGGCACAGGTTCAACCAAGACTGGCAGCTGGCACCTCACACTTGCAGGGTGTGAAGCAGGGGAAGACCTCACAGGGAACTCCACCAGGACACACTGCCGGGCAAAAGCACCATCTGCGAACTTCGGAGGCAATGCCAAAAAGCGAGTGCCGGTGCGGCAAATGTACTACTTAAACTGGCCGTGCTAACGTGGCCCCTAACGAGACACAGCTGCAAAATATGAAGCAACATCAGCAGCCAATTTTGAAACACTGCACTACACGATCGGCCCAATATATAGCACTTCGAGGTCCTACCTGAGCCGTGCTACGTTGGCCTTCAGCTGGGCATTCTCATCGAGAGTGTCGTCGTAGCGCCGCATCTGCAGCCTCGCCTCTTCCTCCAGAAGCTCGATACGGTTATGCAAAGAGCAGGCTTGTCGATCGAGATCGTCCTTCTGGGCTAGAACCTAAATATAAACCATTGGCATCTGCACAGCAGCCGGTGATGCATCAGACGGTATCGTCTGCTACAAGCTGCACATTAAAATGAGCCGTCAGCAGCTTTTCCCTGTCTGCCTTCAGCCTTCACCTTTTCAAGTTACATCGGAGTCGTGCACTTGAGCCACTCGATCAAAGATCAAAGAGAAGAGATACTGCTTGGCCGGAAGCTCGAGTGCTCGTGGGCCAGACAGAAATGGAGTTAAAACTAACGAGCTGCTACCTATTCACTTCTACCGAGCATGCTGTGCTGCATGTACATGCACGACCAAAATTCCGAAGCACTAATGTTCTTGTCGACGATCTCGTAGAGAGGCTACGTTGCTAAAAAGGAAAAAGCTGCCATTGCTAGCTATGCACATCGCATGCCCCAGCAACAGCAGCAGCTTCTCTGCAGCAGCTGAAAGAAAGGCTGGTGACCAGTCTGGCCACTGCCTGCCATGCCTTCCAATCGTTGGTAACTAGTCAGGCTTTTGTCGAATCGTGTACATTTCAGCCTCTGATATTCAAATCGATTCTCAAATAGCAGGAGCAGCAGTTGGATGTAGCACCCCTCCCCCTCCCCGTAGGCCCAACCGATCCTAGTTCTTACGGTGGCCATCAGCCACAGACACTCAAAGCGAAGGGGACCGCCAAGAAAGACCCGTAAAATCGTCAGCCGAGACAGTGTTCAGTACACCAGCAGGCTCGCTGGCTTTGTGTCTGCTCTCGGTGGCACGGTTAGCAGCACAACTGCCGCATCTCTTGGACAACTGGACCACTTGGACCACTGGACCACTTGAACCACTGGACCACTTGAACCACTGCGGCTGGCTAGAGTTCCGAGGGCTCCCCTGCCTCGCCAGATGCCTGCCAAGAGTTTAACTACAGCTATTTGGCCAGGCCGTTACAGCCGCTGCTGCCACCAAACCGTCGACGTCGCATGCTTCTTCTCAGTCTGCAAGATCACTTCGGTTCGAGCGCTCAGGATATGCCGCCGTAACGACGTAGCAGCAGCAGCAGCAGCGGTAGAAGCAGCAGCAGCAGCTCCGAACCGACCTGGTCGAGCTGGATCTGCAGGTCCTCGATGCGCTGCTCGGAGCGTGCCCGGTCCGAGATGAGCGTCTCGGTGGCCACGCGCAGGCGCTCGCGCGCCGTGTCGCGCTCGACCGCAGAACGGCGCAGCTCGCCGGTGGCAGCGTCTCGCTCGCCCTCGACCCGGCGCAGCACCGCCTGGGCGGCAATGGATGCCTTGGCCGACGTGGTCGCCTTGGACGTGCGCAGAAGCTCGTGACGGACGCGCTGCAACTCGGCGCGAGCGTCCTCGCACTGTTCGCCGAGACGGTCACGCTCGGCAGTCAGCACCTTCACGTTGGCCTGCACCTGTGCAATAGGAGCAAGGTGTCGCTGTAGGCACACGCAAAGGAAGAGCAGAGGTCAGGCCAGCGGCTCACGCAGAGCCAGAAGTAGTGGAAGCGGCAAGCAGGCGCAGCTACCAGTGACCAGAGCAGCCCAGAGCTGCCAGCAATCGCAAAGACAACAAGATTACCTTGACACGGAGGTACTAGATGCCCCACTGTGGAACTCACATCCACGATTCTGATGCAACTACATTTACTCTCCTGCTGCCAACTATTGCAATCCTTTCCAGCCGTTCTGTGCTGCTACTTCCTACTCACTACCTCGACTGCTCTCCTCACTCAGCTATGCTTCTCACTTTCTCGTTGTTGCGTGAGATGAAGTATTTTGGTTACCGAATGCATACAGAAAGCCACTTAAGCTTTGAGTGCACAACACAAATTCTACACACACTCTCTCTCTCTCTTCTCTCTCTCTCTCTCTCTCTCTCTCTCTCTCTCTGTCTCTCTGTGTGTGTCTCTCTCTGTCTGTCTCTGTCTGTCTGTCAGTCTCTCTTTCTCTCTATCTCTCTCCCTCTCTCTCTCTCTATCTCTCTCCCTCTCTCTCTCTCTCTCTCTCTCTCTCTCTCTCTCTCTCTCTCTCTCTCTCTCTCTCTCTCTCTCTCTCTCTCTCTCTCTCTCTCTCTCTCTCTCTCTCTCTCTCTCTCTCTCTCTCTCTCTCTCTCTCTCTCTATCTCTCTCTCTCTCTCTCTCTCTCTCTCTCTCTCTCTCTCTCTCTCTCTCTCTCTCTGTCTCTCTCCTCTCTCTCCTCTCTCTCTCTCTCTCTCTCTCTCTCTCTCTCTCTCTCTCTCTCTCTCTCTCTCTCTCTCTCTCTCTCTCTCTCTCTCTCTCTCTCTCTCTCTCTCTCTCTGTGTCTCTGTCTGTCTCTCCCTCTCTCTCTCTCTCTCTCTTTCTCTTTCTCTCTCTCCCCCCTCTCTCTCACTGGCTTTCTCTCTCCCCCTCTCTCTCACTAGCCGTGATGGCAGACTAGGTAAGGTGGTTGCTTTCACGACCTCGGTCCCGAGGTCATGGGTTCGATTCCTGCGGTGGGCGATTCTTTATCGCCACTGCAAGCGGTGGTGATAGCCACAAAGGCTCTTCTGTCGCTATACAAAAAGAGGCTGTTTAATCAGCTAGGATATATATATATATATATATATATATTCTCTCTCTCTTCCTCTCTCTCAAAACAGTTGAGTTCTCGAGCCATCCAGGGATCTTTCCCATCTAGCAGCTGTCCTGCTCTGTAAACGCATCTGCAGGAGACAGGGGTAGGGAGAACCGGTGCTCACCGGCACCATCCCCCGCCCCCGGTGATGCGGTCATCGAAAGTCACATGTCGACAGAGAAGGCACAGGCCAAGCAAGGCGCACATTCGCCTTCCCCTACCCACCTCCCCTCCCTCGCAGCAGGCGGTCGGCTGCTCACCTCGTTCATGTGGCGTTCAAACTTGTCGAGGACCGCCTGCAGCTCGTCCCGCTCGCGTGTGATGCGCCGCAGCTCAGCCATGCCACTGCTGCCACCTGCTCCTCCGCCATTGAGCTCGCCATTGCCGCCGGGCTTGGACGGCGCTCTGGGGCTCGCGTGGGATCCTGTCGACTGCTTGAGCGACTTGAGCAGCTCGTACTCGCGCTTGTAGTAGTCGCGCTCCTCCTCGAGTGCGCTTCGAGCGGCTGCCGACAGCACGCCGCCCTTGGCTGACGGTCCGTCCGACAGAGCGGGCGAGCGTCGGCCGCTGCTCGACCTCGATCTGGCAGAGCGCTGCCTCGTGGGGCTGCGGCCGCTGCACGCCAGGCCGGGCGCTTTGTGTCGAAGTATGTCCTGCAGCGTGTCGACCTCCTGCTTCCAGTAGTCTCGCTCGCATTCGATCGATCTAATGAAAGCGTCGAATCGGTTGGGCGATCGGCTGCGGTTCGTGCCGCCGGCACTGCTGCCCGCCACTTTCTTCTGCTTCAAACGGTCGATCTCGAGGACGAGGTCCTTCTCTAGAGGGTGCGACAGAGTTTGAAAACTCGAGGCATTGGCGCAGGCCTCTGCTGGCTCCGATGCAGCCAATCGCAGCCGTGCAAGCAGGCAACCTCGAGACGGTCGCGATCGGCAGCTAAATATTGGCTTGCAGCATTCGTGAACAGAGCAGAGGCTGCCAAAGCACTCGCTGGCCGAGTAGAGCAGAAGTGGGCGGCTGTTCTGTAGAACACGCAGATAATCAGTGCATGCGAGCGCCGCGAGTCATCGAAGCAGTTGCACGGCCAGCCCAGCCGATCGCATCTCCTTTTTCTTCGCCCTTTGCTAGGGCGCAGCAGCAGCTGAAGCTGCAACGGCAGCTGCAGCTGTTTCGGCAGCCTACCCGTTGCAAGGAGCTTGGAGACGCGCGAGCTCAGGCTTCCCTTGTCGGCCTGAAGACGGTCGACGAGCTCGGAGAAGCGCTGCAGGTCGGCCTCCTGCGCCGCGAGCCGGGCCTCCAGTGAGCCATTGTCCTCCTCCAGCCGCCGCCTCTCTGCCCGCAGCTGCGCCACCTCCAGGTCGAGGCTCTCCAACTCACGCCTCGACTTTTCCAGCTCCACCTTGGCCTCGGCGAGCTCCTTGTCGGCCACCTGTGGTGGACCAAACGGCGGATCAAACGATGGCACACTCAATGCGTTCACATTTTCAACTAGGTAAGCACGATGCGCTTCAGCTCTCAGCAAGTGGCACAACAGCTCAAGAGGGCCACAGCCCGAAGTGCCGGTTCGACATTCGTCGATCCACCCCACAGTCACATGGTCGATCAGGACAGCATGGTAGGTTAAAAAGCATGGCTCGCCCTACTGCTGGCGTTTCGAGGGAGCACTGCAGCCGGCCCGGGTCGGCTCTTCCGTACGGCCCGGACCGGCCTGGACCGGACCGGCACGGGCAGGGCACCGAGCGAGACCCGGCTGGTGTCCTAAAGGGAACAGCCAGCCTCAGGTACTTCATCGTACGGGAATCGATGCTGCTCTCGAAGACTTGCTGTTATGCCAATAAACTCAGCCGGTAGATGCTGACTGGCTGCTGCTGAGCAGAGGGAAGCATATGTTAAGTGCCGAGAGAGAGAGAGAGAGAGAGAGGGAGAGAGAGAGAGAGAGAGAGGGAGAGAGAGAGAGAGAGAGAGGGAGAGAGATGAGAGAGAGAGAGAGAGAGAGAGAGAGAGAGAGAGAGAGAGAGAGAGAGAGAGAGAGAGAGAGTGAGACAGAGAGATTAAGTTCTCTGGGGTGTTAGGCTAATGTACAATTATTCTTGTTTTTAATAATGATTGCCCTCCACTCGAGTTTGGTATCACCTCTGACTACAACCAGTACACACCATACTTAGTGCAAATCTCAAAAACAACTCCTGATTATTGTAGGCACAGCGCCAAGGCTTCCAATATAGGCAAAGCTGCTCAAAAAGTTTGCATTACTGGCCGAGTACCAGAGCGGTCAGCATGCTGCATTTCGGGTATACTACGCCGTGCATTCATCAATGGTCAGCAGGTGCCTGTCGCCCCAAGGTGGCACCCCAAAGAGCTTCATACTTGGTCGGGTCTCCAAGATTCTCCATGTACACATCGCCATTAGGTCATTTGCCCAGCATCACTACTGAGGATTCCCTTTTTGTTAGGCCATACTTGCCCTTTCACCCTTTAAGTCAGCTATAGCTATGGACAAGATGAAATGCACGCCTTGTCCGATGCTGACTCTTTAATGCTCAGAAACTTTCAAAGATGACAAGGCAAAACTCCTGCTCTGTGGGTACCCTCAACTACCTGCTAAAGTATATACATTTGCTAAGTAATTGGGGATTAATCTAACATGCCACCGTAGAATGCTCGAGATCTAGGTTCCCTTCTGTGAGTTATCTCAATTTTGACAGTTCACCTCAAAGACTGCCTATTTGGTCAACTTTCATCTCGACAGCATCGATAGAATAAGGAGGCGTTCCTTACAGGCTTTGACTGCTGAGCAAGTCCATTCGCTAGTCCTTAGTAGACTTTATCTGTGAAATTCGGCACTTCCGGATCTCCGAGCTAAGACTCGCGGATGTTGCAGCTGGAGAAGCACTCAATTTGCCAGCCCGACTAAATATCAATCTCCCAAAATCGCCCACTAGAGCCCTGTTTGACCTCTCCTCGAATCTCCGTGCCGACTTTGCAGTAAACAGCAGAGCGACTGCGAGAATTCGGTGGATGTCGAATGCAGTGCAAGCCCTGCAGTGCTGCCACGTGTTCCATGCGACTCGAGCATCACGAGCGACAGACAGCACATCGGGCCGCTCTAGAGCACGGCCGCCCTGCCGCAAACACGGCAGGGGCTCTCCCTACGGAAGCTCTGCAGAAACTTGTTTCATGTTAAGAGGATGCTTGAAATGTACTGCTAAAGGGTGGTGCATTTTCATCAACTCAACCGAACAAAGGCAGGAGACAGCTCTCGAGCCAAGCATGCACACTCAGGCCTCGCAGGACGAGTAGGGCGACGAAGAGACGTGATCTGGTGACGTGATCCGAAAGATCTGGTGGGGCGACTACACAGGATCGTTGCTGGCAAGCCACGGCGTGCTTCATTCAAGTCAAACAGGTTTGCACCGCAGGCTGCAAGCAAGCCAACGAGGCGAAGTTCGGCGAGCTGCTACCTCGACGACGGTGTCCTTGTCTAGTTGCAGGCGCCTCGCCATCCGGTCAACATCTTTCAGCTCCACTTCCAGCTCCGTTTTCTTGAGATCGGTGTCAGCAGCGCGCCACCGAGCGGCCGTCTCGACTGCCAGCGCCTCCTCAAGGCGCCTCTCGAGGTCGCGGTTGAGCTCGTGCTGCCGATCGAGTTGCAAGTTGAGCTGAGCGATGAGCCGCTCGTTGGAGCGGTTCCTCGCCTCGAGCGCCACGACCTCGTATGCACCGGAGCCCGCATCGCCGACGCCGGCAGGTACGTCGAGCTAAGAAAGTGAGCCGACGTCGTCACCCAACTGATCGCCTCGCCAGTTAGCTCGGTTCGGAAGTGCGCCATTAAAATGAAATCTCCATGCAATGAAAGAACCGCTATGCTTTCGACGACTAAAGGCAGTGCTTCGAAAAGGAGCTAGCCTGACTACATGAGTCTAACCGACAAAGACACTAGCAAAGCGGCGACATTATGCAAATATCATAGTGAACATTTGGATAAGAGAACATTATGCTAGTGATCGCCAAGCCACTATTTTCGCTTAGTCGGTGCGATGCAAGGAACAAAGCCTCCTGCACACATAGCATAAGGAGCGAGTATTTTGCTATCACTCCCCTGTAAGAGGAGGCATTGCAGTGTTGCTCCCCACAGCAAGAAGACCAAATTGAGTAAGCACAAACATGGTTATTCTGCGCCAGCAAGACGAACATTTCGGCAAGGTCATTTAAATGAGTCATGAGCAGGGTCATCATGCCGTTGCAGGAACGAGGCTTTCTGCATAAATTTGTTTATCGGCCAGTGAGATCATATTGGATCGTGAAATAACTACTAATCTTGAAAATCGATTAATCTGGCTATGCATTAAAGTTTGCAAGCATGCATACTGAGGTGTCCAGCCTAGTTAACTGGTCGAAGATAGTAAATTCACAGAGGCAAAGTCCAAGCAGCTTGTGCTTAAATTTGAAAATACAGTGTGTCAAAGCAGAGCCGTCTGCCGTGGGATCGTGTTCTTGCACCCTTATGCTTGTCGAAAGAAGGTCCGAAGATCAAGTCCTGCCGATGGTACGATTTGTGACAGTCACCGAACATCAACGAACTAGACGGTCCACAGCAAAGCAGCAACCTAAGGAGTGTCCTACGAATGCAGCGACCAGGTACTGGTTTTTGTGCAATACTTCTTCCCTGCGGTAAGAGCCGTGATGGCACACTAGGTAAGGCGGTTGCTTTCATGACCACGGTCCCGAGGTCGTGGGTTCGATTCCTGCGGTGGGCGATCCTTTATCACCACCGCAAGCGGTGGTGATAGCCGTAAAGGCTATTCTGTCGCTATACAAAAGAGGCTGTTTAATCAGCTAGGATAAACTGCGTTTGTGCCGGCTGATGAGCAGAAGCACCTGTTTTTCGAGAACGATGAGCAATGAGCTCATGCCAAGCTAGTCGTGAGTAGCGGTCCGAACACGACAATAACGGATCGAAGTCCGGGCCCTGTGTATACTGTTTTTCACGTTGAGTGCGATTGAGAGGCATAAAAAGCACACGAACCCTGGCGAACCTGCAGCTGCTTTGTTGTAAATACATCTGACTTGTAAAAAAGCAAAGCAAGCAGATATACTGATAGATACCATGTTAAAATCCAAGCCTGTCAGTATATAGGACAATCTCTCTTGAGCACAGGGAAAGCAACAGCCGTGTGATAGCAAAATACTTTTTGGTACCACAACGTAGAACCGGTAGGCATTCTTGCTGCAAATAGCAACCCCATAAGTTTTCAAACTAAACCGGACCCAATAACTTATCTCAGAACTTCACTAGAATGTCCTGCTGGTCATCCAGAAAATGACAGAAAAGGTAAGGCTGCCTGAAAATCGGAGCCTGCGAGCTTCTTTACAGCCAGAGGCGGTCAGTCGAGCAGATACAGTCTTGTTCTTTCGGCAGAGCCCAAGGCCAGGAATTTTTCCAGGATGGGGGCCTAAGAAGATTGATCTTGAGTAGGCATGACCGGAAGTTACCTGAAGTTAGACATCATTTCTGGAGATTTAATTCGCTATCCCGGTGGCTCAACAAATCCAGGTAGAGACGAGCTATCCTACAAATGTATGATGAGCTTTCTTTCAAATGTCTCCAATTGACTCAAAATAGCTAAGTAATTGTGTGCCAGAGGTATAATACAGGCAGTTTCCATACTTGAGCTATGCTGTGATAAGGAAATAACTTATATCAATAACTAGCACTGGCTACAGTGTTCTCAGAAAACCTTTATAAAAACTGATAGCTGTCAACCGGCCGCCGTGGATGAGAGCACTTAATTATCAGCCAACAGCAGCAAATAACCAGCCTATAACCAGGAGCAACATAGCTGCCACTAGGATTTCTAGGCGACCTGCTCTGCTGAGCATTGACAGGTCACGACTGTTCACCATGCAATTGAGCTGATTCTAAAAGCAAATATTTGGCGATTCCGATGGAGGATAACACCGGAAAGGCTCTGAGCCTCTTTCACAAAACCGACTCACAACGGATGCCTAACGGAATGCCTAATGGAACTACCCACCAAGTCGTGCAGCCAGCTATTGATACAGAGCCTGAATCGGCAGTGCCAAAACCGCAGCCTGGAAAGACTCTTCGGCCCTTCTAAAAAAAATGGCATACTTTATTTGTGGAGAAACTGAAAACCAGTAGCAAAGGTGCACAACCCGAGGGTTTTTTAAGGCTCTATCTAAAGAGAAATGATGAGTTATTTAAAAGAGCCAGAGGTCACCCCACCTCCCGAAGGCTTGCTATCAAGAAGGTTTATTTAGCTCTACTAGAACAGAAAATGTGTCACTTCCCTATAGAAGCATCTTGCAGCTGTGAGCCGAAGGCGACACCCTCTAGAGCTCTCTACCCCGCTGTCAATTATGGATTGAAGGCATTTCCGGAGGGGGTAAAGCAGCATGCCGATGCTGCTTAGCCTAACACACGTCTTCAAAACTGTCAAGACAACACGATTTGTAATATACATATCTTGAGAGCCTGAACCGTTGCACTAAATGATGAGCCGTGATGGCACACTAGGTAAGGCGGTTGCTTTCACGACCTCGGTCCCGAGGTCGTGGGTTCGATTCCTGCGGTGGGCGATTCTGTATCGTCACTGCAAGCGGTGGTGATAGCCCTAAAAGGCTCTTCTGTCGCTATACAAAAAGAAACTGTTTAATCAGCTAGGATTTTTTTTTTAAATGTGCATCGCCCCCAGCTTAGATACATCTAAAAATAACTGTCACTTCTGCCACTGGAAATATGATCCACACCTCTAAAAAATTGATAGCCCCCCTAAAAACTTAAGGTGGGCACCAAGGATGCACCATTCATTCAAACATTTCAAGCCCCATCTAAGCACAGATGATAGCCCCTCTTTCTGGAAACAACTAAAAGCTGCACTCCAAAGGCGTGACACTGGAGAAGCCTCTAAAGCCGGAGCTATCTGAGTGCTGGTAGACCCCTCCCCCTTGAGTAGCAATGGTCAGTACGGAGGGGTCGCCTGGCTTCCACGAGATAAAAATCCGGAAGTGCACCTAGACACTGCAGCATGCCAGTGGCATGCCGTTTCCGGGCTGCTTAAACCCCCAAGCTCCCCCACCACCTTCCCCTTCCTGCTTGCTGCTCACATCAAAGACAGACGGCTTACACTGAACCTTGTCAGGCAAGCAGCCAAAAGCTTCCAGCATTCGTCTGACGATCCAGGGACTGCACTTTTATGCTTACCAACTACAAATTTCTACTTTGATGGACCCAACCATGTGTGTGTGTGTGTGTGTGTGTGTGTGTGTGTGTGTGTGTGTGTGTGTGCACGTGTGTGTTGTGTGTGCACGTGTGTGTTGTGTGTGTTCGAACGCGCATCTGTAATCCAAGAAACCAGGTAGCCCCAAAGAAATGGGGTGTCTTGCTGGAGAGTTTCCTAAGGTGCACTCAAAGCTTAAGTGGCTTTCGGTAAGCATGTTGACAACAGACTTCATCTCAGATAACAACGAGTCAGTGACATGCATTGCTGAGTCAGATGAGTGGGGGCAGTTGAAAAAGTAATTGGAATAGAAGTAGCAGCCTAGGATGGCTGGAAATAAAGTGCAATTGTCGGCAGCATGAGAGAAGAAGCCATAATTGCACAAGAATTGTGGATGTAAGGTCCATATTCTAGTACCTGCATAGCATAAGCTACTGTCACCAACGATGACTGCATTCTCATTTGTACTTTCTTCAGACAGCAAAATAACACGTGTTACTCTCTTTAGAGTGCCAGTAAAACATGCTCTTCAATGTATGAATTAGTTTGACACTTATCCTTTCTAGCCATCTCCTTCTTGTCGTGAGCAAGCATTCTATGAGGTAAACAAGCTAGCAACCTAAACATTGGCATGCATGGGCCACTCCAGCATACATATGGGCAATTAGATGACTTCGGTAACTTCTATATCACAAAATGAAGGCTCCATTGCACACTTTGAAAGGAAACAAAAATATGTGTGCTACATCAATTGGCTGCAATTTCAATTCACTACACAATCTGTATGTGTTTAACCGGTTCTTCGCCAGTGGCTACAATAACATGGTTTACTTATTAAGAAAACAACAAAACTGCAATAGTGTCCTTCATAAGAAGCACTTGTGACTTGAAGCACGGCATTGTGATAATTTGCACATATGAAGTTTACAATTGTGGGATCATCATGCGCCATTTTCCTGATAATTGAAAGAAATTTAAATCTGATGGCATTTGCTTGATAATGTATATATATATATGTGTGTGTGTGTGTGTGTGTGTGTGTGTGTGTGTGTGTGTGTGTGTGTGTGTGTGTGTGTGTGTGTGTGTGTGTGTGTGTGTATAAGATATATATAAACACCATTTATTAAGAGCTATCAGTGGGCTGGATTAAAGATGGCATCACTGGCGATTGAATAGTATTAAGTTAGTGTTCTATACAGAGAGGTCACCGAAAATATGAAGTGGAAACACATAACGTAGGAAGAGAGGTTGCGACGAAGATATGATTGCAAGTGAGAAGGAGTGTGTGGGATCGGCGAAGAACAAGAGGTTGACGATGGAGCAGGAAAGGATGGAAAAGAGAAAGAATGAGTGGAGGAAGAGCGATACCGAGAGGGGAAGAGAGAGAGAGAGAGACAGACAGACAGACAGAGACACACAGAGAGAGAGAGAGAGAGAGAGAGAGAGAGAGAGAGAGCGAGAGAGACAGGCAGACTGACAGAAATAGTGTGTCATATAGAGTCAGAGAAACAGAGGACTGAGGCGAGAGATGGAGAGCATAAAAACGTACAAGATAAAACAGGAACCTCTAAGAACAGCAACAGCATCGAGCTTTTGGCACACCAACACCTATTTATTCCTTCTCTGGCTGTGTGTAGCATGACATGAGTCATTTTACAGGCAGCAGGTGAGCCGTGATGGCACACTAGGTAAGGCGGTTGCTTTCACGACCTCGGTCCCGAGGTCGTGGGTTCGATTCCTGCGGTGGGCGATCCTTTATCGCCACTGCAAGCGGTGGTGATAGCCGTAAAGGCTCTTCTGTCGCTATACAAAAAAAGCTGTTTAATCAGCTAGGATTGCTTTATTTATTGCTATGCAACTCGATATTTTGGCCAAGCCAAGTAGACCTGCGGTCATGCGAGCTCAAGAGCATCCAGACACGCATGAAGATAGAGTGTGCTTATTTAAACATAATAAACTGGTACAAAGAACGAACAAAGGTACCATCAGGATGCAGGCGACACCACTACACTTGTACGCTACTTACCTGCGGCTATAGATCAATCTAAGCAATGGACCAGCACGTTCACGCCCAGACCAGATCGCCGACCTCATCCACCGAACACATTTTTCGCTCGGAATTGAAGGACTGACTCCTAGACCATAGCCTTAAAAGTCGTGTCCGTGCTCTGGGAGCGTATAGGCCCATTCTAACCACACACAGGATAAACGAGTTACTCTCCGTCATTTTGTAGCAGTATTTTCCCGCCTTGATTGGCCCCGCCCCAGGAAAGTGATAGCCGGCATGCTAAACCAGGTGTCCTATCAATTGTGCAAAGTGGAGTCACCTTGTGAACCCTGCAGATTCGCGGAAGTAGGAGGAGCAAACGGCGGCGCGTTAGGCGCGTCGGCGCGGATGCAAGGGCTAGAGGGTACTTCCTAGGGCGAGCAAGTCCGAGCATGACAGGCGAGGCATAATGGAATGCAGCTCGCCGAGCCTCCACTAAGGGTACAGGCATTATTCGCACGCACTACGCTACCCACAATGGCGTGCTGCTGACGCTGCGCGCTGCAAAAAGCCGGGTTGCCGCTATGACTTTCCGGACTTTCTTACTGTACTGCCCAAGCCTCGGCCCCTTCGAAGCCTGGCTAAACGTCAGTCGACACTGGCGGCGGCCTCTTTTCCGCCTAAGCCGTGTGGGCTAACGCAGGGAGATTACTAGCGGCGTCTATAGCTGGCAGGCCCTCAGCGGCGGCCCAAAGTGCAGTGCTTCGGCGCAAAGATAATGCGCAGCGTCAAAACGGTTACAACAGCTCGCTAACGACTTGCTTACGCCCCTACATCGGCACGAGCCGTCGACAGACGACCGGCAGGCAGGCAGTAGGGTGCAGGACGGGCGGCCCGTCGGCGCGAGCTCACCTGCGACCGGGTAAGGCCTCGGAGGGCGGACCTTGACGGGCTTCTTGATCTGTAACTCATAGCTCTCTCTTTCAGAAGGCCTTCTCAAAATTTTGCATTCCTGAGTCCAAGCGGTTCTCGCCACCGGCAGGTGGGTGAAGAAAGCCGGTAGGGCAGCCAAGTCGCCGGCAGAGCGGAAAACACATCCGCTCCAGACTGGCCAATGGAATCGTACCCGTGCCTGGGCATGTACGGACTAGCCAATTGGTAGTCGTAACTGATCCAGTAGCCAGGACGACCGAACGCGGCCGCTACGGCTTAGTCGCTGTTTTCACATCATTGTCGGCAGGCATTCTTAAGACAACAAATGAACGAGCCTCCAAAGCACACTCCTATTGTTCGAGCAGGATTGACCGCAGTTTATTTACAAATGCTAAGAGCGCGGGTGGCGTTCCTCTGTGAATGCAAGTGCTATTTCGCGGGCTTAGTTTGCGTTTGGTGGGTGGCTCGCCGTCGGCGGTAAGCGTGCTGGCGCCCCGGGCGCTGCAACCGTGAAAGAAGCACCTCATCTCACTCTGGGGCTTTTGGCACACAAACGCAATGGCTTTTTAATTAAGGCTGCACGGTTTCACCAAAATCCATGTTCTAACTTTGCTCCTCTAAATCCTCCTCTCAACTCATCTGCTCTCTCTCTCTCTCTCTCTCTCTCTCTCTCTCTCTCTCTCTCTCTCTCTCTCTCTCTCTCTCTCTCTCTCTCTCACCCCCTCCCTCTCTCTCTCTCTCCCTCTCTCTCTCCTACTCGCTGTTCTTTACTCTCTTTCTTGCTTCTCCTCTACTCGATTAGTGCGAGGCGCCGAAAAGAAACTTCTTCAATAAGCTTTAGAGTTCAGAGCCCGTCCTATGTCATACGCTGAGCGCAAACAATTTTTATTTTGCTAACGTGGGTCCAAATGGCAGGCCTTCGATTCACTTCTTCTTTTCGTGCATCGAAAAGCAAGCACCCGGTTTTGAGCCGGAGATCGAGGTCTCGCAAAAACTAAATAATCATAAAAAGAAGATGCTCCCGGACCGGTGGCCTGATTTTCATAGAGTTACAACGCATGCGAAAATATATTACCCCTGAATGGGAGATAAAAAAGAACATGCGTTCTCGGCTTTTGAGAGTTAGCAACCGGCCTTTAATTAGTGCGGTGCAAGGTGCACGCTATCATTATTAATTAATCAGTAAGTAATGTAGCATCAGATCAATGAATATTTGCACAAAGGACCTAATTTCAGTCGTCGAAAGAGCCACAGCGTTCGCCCTTTGCGATAGATCAAGCCGAAGGACAGAATTATTGATTATTGGATACGACTCACCATTATCGCGATGAAAGGCGTTGCCAAGATTTTAACGTGGGAGATGAACCTCAATAAGGAGGATGTGACACGAGCTCAAGGCCTTCACTTCGAGATACATTCGGAAAGGCTATTTAGCCCTTCTAACAACTTGTTGGTTTAAACTAATTTGTTGTTGTTTTAGTATTACTGTTGATTTCTTCTTTAAACGTTTTGGGAGAGCAGGAAGCTTCGAGCTAGAAGCGAATCGCCAAGAAGCTTCAACGGGCAAGTTTGTACTCCCATTTTAAGAGCCTAAATCCTGGGTCTTACCCCAAAGGTAAGATGCTCGCTCTTCATGACCCGGGCGTGGGTTCGAGTCCTTCAGTGGTCGATCCTTTATTGACTCCTGCAAGCGGTGGTAATAGCCATCGAGGCTCTTCTGCCGATATGTAACACGGGGCCAATAAATCAGCTTAAATTTAGTTATTTAATAAAGTGTGCACTGTAGGCTCCAGCTCTGTGAGATCTTTTAAAGTTACGACAAAGATTTACCTTCGTTAAAAACTCTAAAATATGAATGTCTCCTTGATAGATAACAGCCCTCTCTGGAAACCAATACTGCGTCAAACGCACCCCCAAAGGCACCCCCCCCCCCGCGCCAGCAGCATTCTTGCCCTGTCTACAAAAGTGGTTACGCTTTCTGAAGAAGTATCTAATCCGCGTGTCACCTGACCAAGCTCTAGAGTCGATCTCCAAGTCCGTCTGCTCTTGCCGGGAAATGAGGCGTAGCCAAAGGCTCTGCGAGTACATACTCATCAGGCGACATTGAGCACCCAGGAGCTCGAGCAACCAGGCACGACGCGGCTAAACGATAGCAACCTTAGGTGACGCGATATAGTTAAAACCCGCAGGTCATCTCTGCTTTCCATCCTTCAGAGCTAGTTCAGAAAGAGCGAAGTCTCTCCGTTGCAATCAATGCAATTTCCTTAAAATGTTATCCCAGAACCCATCGGACCCTGTGCGTAAAGCGCTACGCGGGGCTGGAGCGCGGAATGAGATCCGCACAAAGCGCTCCTTTCGATCTTATACGCCGGAAGGTTCCAGATGACGACAGGCCGTGGAACCGAGCTGCGCCAGAGCGTGCACTTGCCGCCGCAGGCTGGCCCTCCATTGAAATAATTTAGCGTCTTCTAAAAAAAAAAAAAGACGCGGCTAAAGCCTCTTACGCAAGCACACGTCGATTCAGCGAGCGCTGAAAAAGAAGGGCTCCTCTGAATAGAATGAGCTTCTAGGCGCCTCTAAACAAGCGGCGAAGCGATTGCGGGGAGTCTGCCTCAATCGCCTCACCGACGGCGGAGCAAAGCGCTGAGCGAAGAGGACTCGGCGATCTTTGGCTTTTGGCAGTTAAAAATTCCTAGTTGAACCTTTCTGTAAGCCTATCCGCCGTTGGTAGAATTAATTTCTACACTTTTAGGAACGTTGTGCTTACGGAGAGGTGCGACTTTGGCAGCACAAATGACTCCCTTCACCCATCCCCCACTTACAAGAATAGAAAAATTTACCGATTACGTTCAATCTTGAGCCTACGACATGCGACTGCTGCCTGCTCTGAGCTTAAGATGCTTAAGAGTTAATGATCTGAGACAGCTTTGCTGTTCAGCGTCCTACAGTCTGAGTAAGTCGGCACGACGCTGAAGCCGGATCTCTTGGAGCTGACCTGAAATGACTTTCAAGTTGAACGTGCCTGTGCATAGCTACAGCTGTAAACTCGGTATTTCCTGCGCTTTACGTGCACGTTATATGTCATGGCTATAAATCATAAAGATCTACCACTGACTGGGAGCATTGGCTGGGCATTGGAGGAGGGTAGCTTAAGGAGTAGATTAAGCTTGCCAAAGACATTGTCGGGTTGACACGTTTCTATGCATATAGAGAGGTTAT
The DNA here is from genome assembly GCA_009760855.2 of Cristatella mucedo. Classification (NCBI taxonomy): domain Eukaryota; kingdom Metazoa; phylum Bryozoa; class Phylactolaemata; family Cristatellidae; genus Cristatella; species Cristatella mucedo. Next base: position 1,133,806 of record WPIO01000083.1, read on the forward strand.
GCATTCAGAGAGGATGTACTTATGTGGAGATATTAGACTATGTAGCATTAATTAAATAAATTTGGAAGGATGAATGCGTTTTTTTCTTAAGATACGCCCGGGAGTTTCTGTTTAAATCTAAAAGAGACGGGTATCGCGTTTCGAGAACCTGAATTTTTACTCCTGTCCGGTCTGCTTGTATAGCCCCATTCGAGCAATTGGTAGTTCTCTTTGGAGAAGTACCGGGAATGAGCGATTCAAAGGCCCGCTGCCCTCTGAAATATAGGATACTCTACTCCTACACTAATCCCCCATTTTTATCGAGACTGAAGCTTCGCGCCCAAAATGAGCTGCCCGGAAGCCTTTGCCCGGAGCCCATTCTCGTCTAAAAAGAAATATTTTAGCCAAATAGGTGGAAATGCCAGCTTAGCTTTTGGTGAGAGCCGTAGGAATTTTGTAGGAAAATTGACGTTGTGCCGGAAGCCGTGGCGCAAGTCGCTGAGCTGATCAATGCTAACCTCGCCTCAGCCAACATGGCTGTCTTCACCAACCGCGAGCTCCTACTTTTTGGACTACTCTGCTCGCTTTCAAATGAGGCTAGCTCTGGAAACGTAACTTGCTCGTGCATGAACGGCGGGACATGTCAGCTGACCGATGGCACCTGTTTATGCAGCAGTTCTTATGCAGGAACATTCTGCGAGCTTATTACGTGCATGGACACCGTCTGCCAGCTGGGGGAAGACTGCGTCAACTATTTATGTGAGCTTCGCTCCGCGACTTTGTTTTGTGTTGTGTGCACGTGTGTTTGCATATTATGCCGCTTTCACTAGTTTCGTCTAGGCTCGAAGTACATATTCACTGTCGGACCGTCGCATTATACGTTTCGCCATGGAATGTCTGCTATAGAGAATGACCGAAGGCATTGAAGATCAAAATTACTCGTCTCTCCACACTCCTCTTTGGGTTAATCAAACTAATACTGAAGCCTCGCGGGGCCTTTTATAAACCTTGTGATCCGAAGCTGCCTGAGTGGCTGCAATCATCTCTGAGAACCAGTGACACGGCCCCGTAGGTGGCGCTAAACGTTTAGTATACCGGCGTGTCCTAAGAGCGCCTGATTATATTACAAATTTCAGATAAACGAAACAGCGATCTTTAGTTTCAATTGTCAACAACGAACTAGAATTAACACTGAATGGTTCTTTCAGATTTGCTTTAGATTGGCTTTAACTTCTTAGTAGCTGACTGGCGAGGAACTGAAACGCAAAGCGTCCTGGTGAGCTCATGGCACTCTAGGTACGGCGGTTGCTTTAAACGACCTCGGGCCCAAGATCGTGGGTTCGAATCCTGCGGTGGGTGATTCTATATAGCGGCTGCAATCGGTGGTGATAACCGGCAAGGTTCTTCTGTCGCTATACAAAAAAGGCTGTTAAATCAGCTAGTATTCTTTTAGGAAATCGGTGGCGGCACTTGTTCAAAGCAAACTGCTCGTTCACCAGTTCGTTGACCAGGGGATCGAGGGGGGCTGAACTTTTGAACTGATCGCAGGCGTCGGCTTCGGCGAAGCGCTTGCCAGACTTTTGCTTGCTCGCTTGTGGGCAAAGCCTTGATCACCGATTCCCCTTAACTTTCTGGTAAATCTTTAAGCAGCCTGAGTCATTCCTACTGATCTTGGCCATTCACTATAGTCTCTACCTGTTCAGCTTTGCTCGTGAGCATGCGTATTGTAGAAAGAATCCAGATTGTAGCAGGCCGCATACTGGCTAGCTATAATCACGACTCTTAGCTCAAGCCATACTGAATTGGCAGAAAAAGAAGGCAAAATATTCAAGAAATCTTCGCAAGAGATCCTAAAATATGGACGATGCTTACACTCTGAAGTGAATTGCTATCGGCCAAGAGGTCATTGTAAATGAAAAAGTTCAATATCAATATTTTCACTATCAATATATGGCAAATGAAAAAAACTGATGCAGTCTGTGCTTTGGAGAATGACAGGGTAATGGTACCCAGGAACTTTGCGTTCTTCATCCAAGAGCTCTGTGCTCCGTCAATCAAAACAGTGGTTTCATTGCTAACTTTCGATGACACTTTTTTCACTGGGTACTTGGCACTAGACTGAGGTAGGGGTAGTTTTTCTTTTTTGCATTCGGAGAAAAGCGCAAAAGCCTCGGGTCCAAAATGTGTTGTGCATTAAAGCAAGGTAGTAACTGATGGGCTGTAAGTCATCACTTGCCAGCCTTTTGTCGACGAGCTTCAAAGCATTTCGAGAAAGACCAGTACTTGCTAATCGAGCCCACACCCGGTATCGACAACTCCATAAAAAGAAATTAAAAATCATTTAGTAAATAAAAGATTAGACGCTCAGAAGATGTGTGGACGATTTTATTTTCAAAAATGAATGCCATACTTTGCATGACGAGCTAAAAACATGAGCTAGCACTTTTTTTTCAAAGTTGCTGGTGACTCTGCCACAGCGGCGCTCTCTTCATCAAATAAAAATCTCAGGGTGACTCAACGTATTCACTGCAACTACCTTCTTTTTGAGCACTCTGTAGCCGCACCCAAGATAACCTACTTTTTAAAATTAATACGGCTGGCGGTTTCGAATCACGTGTGCCTTCGCCTGTGTGTAAGTATTCTAGAAACGCAGTAAGACCCCCTTGGAGGCATGACAGTTATTTTTGCAGGTAGCTGCAACGCTTCCTCGCAGGGGCTACCGGGCTTAGAGAGAGGTTCCTTAGAGGTCTTGTGGCTTTCGTGGGGCGCGCATATTCGTGGTCGGTTTCCAAAAGAGTCATAGTTTCTTAAATAGTATGATATTTTTAGAGTTTCTCAATAGCTATTTCCTGTTTCAAAGGTGTAAATGAGCTTGAAAAAGAGGCATCCTGGTGGCACACGTTCGGTAAGTTGCTAAAGGCTTTTCAATTTTTTAATCCTTAACTTAATTGCTAAAGAGATTAGTCAATATTGCAAAACGAGTTCAAATAAAGCTTTCATAGGGCCGCTATTTCAATGAGGCTGGTGAATCAGATGACCTCTACTTTTCTGCTTACCTGAGAAGATCTCAAAAGAAACTACTTAATCATGCGTCATGCCCGTCAAGGTCAAAGTTTAGCCCCTCTTACCTAGATCACTTCTCCCAACCGAAAATCTGCCGTGAAATTTGCACATCCATTTGCCGGCGATACGAATGAAACGATTTCGTTTGACCGAGTTGCAAGCTAGCAGGATTTCAGCAATATTTGACGTGTTTGAAATGGACACGCTGTGCTGCATGCACAGGGTCTGCTGATCTTTTAAAGCGTGGGCGGTATAGGAAGTACGGCTGCCAATACACTGAAGCAACTTGTTGTGGTGATAGGGAAGCAAGCGGCCGTACACCAATTTTGCGTTTTCAAAATGTCATTGCTGGTAAGCCATCGCTGATCGCGTTCTCAACTCATTGGCTAAGAACCCACATGACAGAATCACAACTTTGGCAGAAACTTTATCGCTGGTCATAAAGGTCCGAAAAGATGGCTTAGCTAATCCAATCTGCTTTCTAGCCGTGTTGCCCAATAGCAAAGCGGAAGGCCTGGAGACTTGCTCTGAAAACACTCACCCAAACCATTTCGCTCAGTTGCCCTAGCGAGCCACTCGAGCTACTCGGGGCTTGTCATGCGCACTGTGTAGTGCTCCTATGTCGCTGAGCAGTGGCTCGCGGCGGTTTGAAGCGATGTGAACGCAAATAAAAAGAAATGCGTCCGTCTTTACTGCGACATTGCCAATTACCCAAAAGAGCATCTTTAGCTACTGAGCAGTGGCCCGAGGTTTGACGCGATGCGAACGCTGAAAAAGGAAATACGAAGGTTTTTACTGCGACATTGCCAATTACCCAACCCAAAGGAGCGCCTTTGGCTACGATATAAGGCTGCAGATTCTAGAACGCGAATAATACAAGAATCCAGCGAATCGTCAACCCCACCCCAAAATATCTGACAAAACTTATTCGATGGACGACTGAATATGCACTTTTTTATATAATTAATTTGTATAGCACCCTAAGAGAACTTAATCTTTATTCAGGCGCTTCACATGTGCCACGGGGCTCGAGCCCACAACCTCTGCCAGACCTGGGTCGGGGCGAGCATCTAAACCACTGGAGCAAACAAGAGCTGGCACTGACAACGAACTGCAGTGTCGGCTGAAGGTCGATTATCTGAAGTCGATTGCTGAAAGCACGGGCTGGATTACCTTAGCCACGTCCAGGAGCACAGATATCTAGCATCCTGTAGCTGGGTACTGCATACCTCCGATCCGGTAGTCGCGGAACTGTCCGTCAGCTAGCCATTCAGTTTAGCCTCACAGGTGACCTCCGCTTTATCAGCCAATCGTCGCTGGACGATTTCGCTTAAGTTCCGAGCACTTGCAAGCATTAATGCAGAGGGCACGAAATTACTTCGCTTCGTGCTAGGCGCTGAGTGCTCGGCAGTCTCGCTCAGCGCTAGCACTTGGCGGCGACGCAGCGCCAATAAGCCGTTTGAGCCGACGCGCTTTCGGCGAACGGTCCGATCGTCGACGAGTCGCCTACAGTGTAAGCGCTTTTCAACCGCTCGCCGTCGCGCCCGAGGCTGGATGCCAGATTTCAGCCCGCTGCATCTGAGCTTCGTCGCGCCTCCTACCGCCCGCGGCCACTCGCTGCTTCGCATGCGCAGACGCGTCTCGCGTCTTTCGGCTCTCGAGGCCAGAGAGCGCGTCCCGCTCGTCCATTTTTAGGTTGCAACAAAACGGGCACCGCGTGCCTTCGCCAAGCGTCAACGAAGAGCACTTTCACCACGCCCAACTGGATGTGGGGATTTCTGGTCACCGTAATTTCTCTCTCGGTGGCTGCGGCAGTTCTTTTCGTGGTGGCATGCATTCGGCGCCGACGACGGCAGCCGGAGCAGAGCGTCAGCCGAGCAGGATCCCAGATTAGCACGGTGATCGCAAGCTGGGAACGGCAGGATTATGTCGTTGCAGAGGAGCCAAACGTGTGGAATGACAAGAAACCGCAAAGGTCAAAAAAGAAGCAGGGAATTAAATAGTTATCTATCGCACCGGGGCAGCGTGCCTACTTATCGGTTGACAGTGCCACCCAGTCAGGCAGCCCAGCACGGGCGCTTTTATCGTCTCAAATTACGTAACGTGCGGCAACATAAGCTACTGTAGAGAGAGCGACGGTGCGAAAACCCTCCAAACAGCCTAAGCGTTTGTAACTAACCGTGCACATTGTATATGCAATATGCACCGTAAATCGAGCAGTCACGAAATTACACGAGCCTGTACGCGCAGATTGCGAAAGCGAGCGAACTCAAAGACGTATTTCATTCTGCTCTTTACAAGCAAGGCCTACAATTAAGGTGAGTTTAGACGCGTTGAAGCTCACGCGTACCTCTCATAAGGAACGGAATTCGCACGCCAGTTTCGGTTTAGAGAATCTCAAAGCAGCAACCACACACAGACGTAGTGCCGCGAAAAGACGCGACACCAACCCCCAACGATTCCTGTTCATTTCCCAAATTATAACGTTCAAGCGGCAGCCGCGCTTCTAGCGAACGCGGCGAACGAACACCGCCGCTGCACCGTCGTGACGTAGCACGTAGTTTATGACGACGGGAGACTCTTAACGTACCCTCACCGCCGGCGCCATCAAACTGAACGTAGCCCTGCGGCTTCCAAAGACAACTCGCCGACACTTCCCTCGCTGTGCTCCCGTATGCCTTGAATACCTATCACGCTTAGGCGGCGCCAGGAAAGCTGATGTCCGCGACAGGTACGGCATACAGCCACTGCAACCGGCATTCGTAAGCCGTCGGAACAAACGGCATCTTTACAGACAGTCTTTGAAAATGCGAATTTGTTTAGTCATTCTCTCCAGAGCTCCCGAGTGCCTCACTGGGGGCGCTCACATTATCAGAGGTTCGGTCAAACTGAAGTCTCTTCCAAAGGAAAACAGCAGCTCGCGTCGTAGCTATTCGAGTCCGACAAAGAGATCCGATTGGTGAAGTCAGCCCATTGGTCGATAGGTGGCGCTGCAAACGGGGAATTGGCAGCCATCGCGAAGATCTGATGTTTGAGCCGTCCCATAGCCGGCTTATTAAAATTAGAGGTTCGGTCAAACTCTAATGTCTTTCAAAGGAACGGCAGCACCCGACGTAGCCTTGCGAGTCCGCCAAAGAGATCCGATGAGAGAAATCAGCCCATTGGTCGATAGGTGGCGCTGCAAACGGGATCGGTGGCGCTGCAAATCCAATGTTGGAGCCGCCGCGTAGCTGGCTTTTTAAATCGCGCTTCAACCTAGCATTTTTTTATCAATCTGGTGGAAAACCTGGAGGTGGACTATGCCTTGAATGCACGAACTCCTTCTCATTCCAGCCGAAGCGTCTTGAGGGTTTCAATGACAGTTCATTTTAAAACGCGTAGCACAAGTTGGCGCATTACATCAAAATTTTTACCAGGCCTGCTCGCTAACCTGCGGTCTTGAGGCTTGAATCAGACCGGAGAATTAACCGTAGCGACTTGAGAATGTAGTTCTTTTCTTTCTTGCTTTCTCTACGAGCATTTGACCTTTTACAAGGCATTTCGTGCCCGATTGTTTGAGGATTTTAATTCTGCACTGTGATTTCTGAGCTTGGTATAATTGTCGTGCTGCTTGAAGGTCATTCTTCTGTTTTATTTATTTTTAACGCCGCAGATCATTTTAATTCTTCGCAGAAAAGAAGAGCAAGCATTCACGTAAATTGACTTCGCTGAACTATTGAATCGTTGCTCTAACTTTCCAATGTGGACCCTAGAGTGAGAGAGAGAGGGAGAGAGAGAGAGGGAGAGAGAGAGAGAGGGAGAGAGAGAGAGAGAGAGAGAGAGAGAGAGAGAGAGAGGAGAGAGAGGAGAGAGAGAGAGAGAGAGAGAGAGAGAGAGAGAGAGAGAGAGAGAGAGAGGGATACGTAGCACCTACAGACGAATGCCCTGCAATTGTTTTAATTTGACTTTAGTGGACAAAGTCGCGACGGTCGAATTGAAACACTGACGTCTAGCTCGAGTGGTTGTGGTGGAATTAGAGCTGTGGGCAACGGCCCTGCGTAGTTGGCTTTCTCTTGCGTCGCGCACCGTTCAACGAGCTCCTATCTGTACCGGTACAGGAAGGCGAGCTTGGCCGACTACCGTGGTCAAACTTTTCTGTACACCATAGCTTCGTTATCGTGTTTTATTCCATTCTTTCCCATCTCAATTCAGCAAAGGCGTAGGAAGAGGCCAGGGGGTGATAAATTTCGCCCGAGTTACTCTCTGTAGGAGCACGTCGTCGGGGCTTGTACTGCCGTGCAAGCCTTCTTTCTCGGTCGAGAACATCCGATCCTGAGAGGGGCTCTGCGTGGCTTCGCAGAGCCCCTCTCAGGCTGAGCAGAGCGCCGAGGGCACGGCCACACCAAGGCCAGTCTCTAGGGAAGGCGGTCGCCGAAGTCTATGCTGCAAAGGCATTTCTTGGGGCTCCTTTTCATTGCGATTACGAGTCTTGTCAGCGCATTGTGTATGCCACAGGGTTCGAGCCCACGACTTCGGTCATTAAATACATTCACCTTGACCTACTGGGTCAAACCAGAGCGACCTTGAATTGACCAAGGGCTTCTAGAATCCTCCGCCCAGGGGATTTCTAGAAAGCCTACCTCTGAAAATCAGCTCTATAGGCTGATCTGTAAACAGTGACGAACCGTGGGTATTAAAACCGTGGCATGTCGCGTACAAATGCTAAATTCAGGTGCCCGTCATGGCCGGTTGCTCTAGCGAGGGACCGGTGTGCATCAAAATTAGCAAGGTCGATTGAGCCTTTAGCTCCCTCACCTACTATAAGTAAATTGAAACAAATTGAAAGGAAAAATACTCGTTGTAAATGATATTATCTAAGTAGTCGTACGATCGAGGTGCAACAAAGTTCTGAAAATTTCAAGTTGAGCATAAAATGGTCGCAAGTAATGCTCATCGAGCAACTGAGAGAAAATTTGGACGTGACCGTTAGCTCGCTGTCTCATTGTCTGGTCAGTAATGATTGGTGTTTTTCCTTCCAATTACTTCAATATCCTTTTAATACTGAACTGCCATTATTTTTTTCGACGCTTTACTAAAAGCATACGCAACGACGTAGCATCATTGAGTACATGTCTGAATGCATTCATATAAAAGAATAGATCTTTGGGGAATAGCGATGCTCTGGATGGGTTAAAGAACTTCCCTGTGCGCGGCTTCCTTCGAATCGCAGCTTCAAAGCGTAACTCTTAAAGTCTTAAGGGAGCCAATAAATATCTTTAGATGTGAATAAATAATCCTGCCGGGCAGGGAACTCTATAATGTAATGTAATGTATCTCCGTCTGTAACTCCACAAAGTCATAAAGACCATGTGGGTGTTACGCAGGAGAGTTTTGTATAGCGCACTCACAGCCTAAGCGGCTTTCGGTACGCATTCGGTAGCCAACAGACTTCGTCTCACGCAACAAAGAGAAAGTGGGAGCATAGCAGAGTCAGGAGAGCAGTTAAGGTAGTGAGTAGCATAGAAGTAGCAGCTCAGGACCGCTGAAAAAGATGTGCCAAAGTCGGCAGTAGGAGAGTAGTTGTCGTTGCGTAGAAACATATCAGAAAGTTCCCGTCCGGACTTCAAGTTCTTCAAAGGTGAGGTACAAGTGATGATCCTTGTGATGATCTAGCCGATCGCTTCTCTCGATTCTTTGTGCAGAAGATAGACAAGATCAGGGAATCCATCTCTGCGACGACAACCTCCCCACTAGAATGCTGTTCTTCGGTTCCTGGCTGCACCTCAATGTCTGCATTTAAGCAGGTCACTAGTGATCTAGTCCTAAAGTTCGTATCTCAATAAAAGAAGAAAACAAGTCCTCTGGACCCTATTCCCACTGTCCTGCTCCTTTGTTGCATTGATCTGCTGCTACCATGCATAACTAACATCATCAATATGTCATTAGCCTCAGGTCATGTCCCAGTACCTTTCAAAAAAGCTGTAGTCAAGCCACTTCTCAAGAAAGCGACACTAGACCAAGAGAACTTGAGCAACTACCGCCCAGTCTCCCTTCTACCATTCCTATCAAAGACACTGGAACGGGTCGTGGCAGACCAGCTGAACTCATATATCGAAACTTCAAACCTTACTAGTAAGTTCCAGTCTGGCTTTAGAGCTAATCACTGCACAGAGTCAGCATTGCTTCGGGTATACAACGACCTACTTAGGAATGCAGACATGGGTAGAGTGTCTCTTCTTGTTTTGCTCGATCTTTCGGCAGCTTTTGATACCATCGATCACAAAGTTCTTCTAGAGCGCCTCTCATCTCGCCTGGGCATCACTGGCACTGCTCTGCAGTGGTTCAGGTCCTATCTCAGTGGGAGACTCCAGAGTATTGACGTGAATGGAAAAAGATCATCTGAAGTACCTCTGAAATATGGAGTACCTCAGGGCTCCGTGCTAGGTCCGGTTCTTTTTACGGTTTATACTCTCCCTCTTGCTGATGTGATTGCCAAGCACAATCTAGGCTTTCACTTCTATGCGGATGACACTCAGTTGTATCTTTGCTTTGATCCCTCCCAGCCTCCGAGCACCTCAAATTCTCTAAACTCACTTGCTGCATGCATTGATGACAGCCGCACATGGATGGCAGCAAATTTTCTAAAACTAAACGATGATAAAACTAACTTACTAGTTATGGAAAAACCCAGTGTTATTCAGAAATTGGAAAGGCTGACGCTCAAAATTGGCTCTGCTTGCATATCTCCTGTTGAATCCTCTCGAAATCTAGGTGTCATATTCCAAAGCCACCTCTCGTTAGACGACCATATCAGCTCCACAGTCAAATCTGCATATTTTCAGCTTCATGACTTTGCTAAAATTCGGGCTTGTTTAGATAAGGATACCACATCTAAGTTGGTCCATGCATTCGTGACATCCCGTCTCGACTTCTGCAACTCACTGCTTACTGGCCTACCAGCATGTGCGATCAGGCGATTGCAGCTGGTGCAAAACTCTGCAGCTAGGCTTGTCTGTCGTGAGGGTGGCAGTTGCCACATTACTCCACTTCTCGCCGACCTGCACTGGCTACCAGTCAAGCAACGGATTGACTTCAAGGTTCTGTCGCTCACTTGTAGGTCAGCTCACTCTATGGCTCCAGCCTATCTCTCGGATATACTCCCCCATCAGGCCAAGCATCGTACCACCCGCTTTTCGGAATCCAACACTCTACAAATACCTCGTACAAAACTTAAATCCTTTGGAGACCGTGCATTTAGTTCGTATGCTCCCAAAGCCTGGAACTCCCTCCCAACCTGCGTCAGAACATCCCCTGACCTGACCACATTTAAAAATAATTTAAAAACACACCTATTTAGGACAGCATTTAGTGGATCCCTGTGATTCGTCCTTCATGTGCTTATGCGTGCTGACACTGTGCATGCTGCCACTAACCACATTTGCATGCTGACCCTGTGCATATCACCCCTAACCATATTATTCATTTTGTTTGTTTTTTAAGCGTGATTTTACTTACCATTCAATTGCATTTCCCTTTGCAGCAAATGTAAAGCGCCTAGAGAGAGATTGAGTTCTCTGAGGGCGCTTTATCAAGTGCATTATTATTATTATTATTATTACATGTATCTTTTTGCGCGAAATTAAAACTTGGCTCTTTTGTTGAGGAGATTCGCAAGCTCTCCAAATGCGGTAGAGACAGGTTTTTAGAAGGGCTGAAGAGCCTTACTACTTGGCTTTCTTTCTCAGTGCTGCATCCATGTCCGATCCCAGGAGAGGTTACCCTTTCTTTCGGCGCAGGGCTTCCAACCCTTGAAACACGTGTTAAATGGTTACATTAACGGTTAAAGTGAATAGATCAAGAAAATTATGAGTTAGCCTAGCAAGTTTTAAAAGAATCTAAAAGAAGCACTGCCGAGCAAATTTCTTACTTAAGGTCATGACCTTTTGTTATTCCTTCAAGGTCAAGGTATAGCCCTTGTCAAAATCCTGGCTATGACTTCATATATAGCTTTCTTTTCTCTTCCTGTACCTTAATGTCATGAACACAATTTCAACAAATAAGTTTCAGTCCCGGTATCGGGCTGCAAGGACCTCTTGAGAAAATTTGCGGATTGTACAAATGATTAGCCTCCATCATTTGGGCAGCCAAACTTGTAAGGAAAGGCTTACCGATGTACCAAGCTGGATCTTGTATCTCTGAGGATGGTGGATGTTTTCTTCACTCATAGTGTATTTTACCTTCACTCTTTTTATCCATGCAAGTGCTGCTTGTTTCATACGGCTAGAGCCCAGGCTTTTTGAACGTCACTCGCGACTAGGTATAGAATATCACCTAGATTCCTCCTTATTGAAAATATTCGACGAGAAGATATGCGATAGCGGGAGCTTTCGAGAACCGATATTGTTCTCGATTATTTACCATTAAATCAATCAAATAAGCAAAGACTATGCGATTTTTTTATATCCTGCTTAGATAAGAGATAAATAGGCGCATTTTGACAAACATTTGCATGGTAATACGAGTTCAAGATTTTGTACCAAACCGAGGTAATAGTGATCAACCTGCATCCTAAGCTCCTCCTAATTTACTGATGTTTTAATAAATATGAATCGCGTGCTATTATAAATTGCAGCAACTCCTTTACCGAATGAGGCCGTCGGAGTCGACATAGCGAACACAGCTACGTGGCCATGGTGGATGCCCGTGGTGCTGACACTAGGAGTTCTTTTGTTTGTCTTCTCGCTGGTCGGCGTGGCTGTTATCGTACACAGGTATGGAGATCAGGCTGTGCAACATGCAGTGTCTACTTCACTTCTTTTTCCTCCATTGTATTGAATCGCCGGGCCAAAATGTAGAGCCTTTCCAATACTGCTGACTTTTCGGCCAGCGATCCACTCTTCGCGAGCATTTTTATAGGACCGAAAGTGCGTTTGAGGTATGCAGATTACTACAAAAACGCAATCCTGAAAAGCTCGTGCGTTTGAAGCTTTTAAAATGTTGGCAGGCGACATAAGCCAGATTATAACTACGTGAATATTATTCGAGATTCCTGTTTTCTAATGATTAGGAAACGCTTATGTCACTATCAATTGTTAGCCGGAATAAATAGTCCAGCTTATGCGCTAGTTATCCGTATCAGCTGAGCTGCCACACCACACTAGTTAAACTTGCAAGAACCCAATTTTGCGAATAGTGCTTGTTTCATATCCACCCAGATCTAAAGGCATGATTCAGGATCGATGCTCTCTGTAACTATAATAACTACACTTTATTGCGCTCGAAGAGAACTCAATCTCTATTCTTGAGCTTTGCAGCTTGCTCTAATTTAGGCAATAACCAATAGTTAATTAAAAAAACGCGTACAGTCGACTCCGCCTGTAAGAATACGCTCGGGCCGGCAAATGCCCTTCCTATAGGCGGAGTTTTCCTTATGCGGAATGAGACTATAGCTAGAGTAAATCTGGGAAGCGGACCAGCTATTCTTATAAGCTTAGTATTTCTATATGCGATATTCTTATACGCGGAGTCGACTGTATTCTCTTTAGGTCAGCATGCAAAAACAAGCAAGAAGACACTCGGGGCCACCGGTTAGTAGGATCTCTGATTGGTAACATGCATTGAATCACGCACAGGTACGAACGCAAAGCACACCGGTAAAAAAAAACAAGTTTACCGAGACATAATTCATGTTGAGCGGAATAGAGCCGTCTTTAGTTGACTTAAATTATTCTCAATCAATGCCGGTGGCGATTGTGGCCTAGCAGGAGTTCCGGAATTTTGGTGCATTCGATCAGGAGGCTCGGTCACCAAAATATTTAAATTTACCGAGAGGAAAAGCTAGACGACAGGTACCTAAGAAGCGCGCGGTGCTAGAGCACATCGAAGGAGCAATAACATAGAATAGGTAGCCTCGTGCGAGCGAATAAAATGACATGTAAGCCATAAAGAGGATCTTAATAATAATTTAAAATAATGTATTTGTACAGCGCCCTCACAGAACTTAATCCCTTTCTAGGCACTTTACAAATTAGCTGTAAAGAAAGCATAATCAAACGATTAGTGGTAGCATGCACAATGTCTGACATGGCTAGAGGTGAAATGCACAATTTCAAAATTTCCATGCTACTCACTACCTCAACTGCCCTCCTGACTCTGCTATGCTTCCCTTGTTTCCCTTTGTTGCGTGAGGCGAAGTCTGTTGGCTACCGAATGCGTACCGAAAGCCGCTTAGGCTGTGAGTGCGCTATACAAAACTCTCCTGCGTAATACCCACATAGTCTTTATGGCTTTGTGTAAGTAAAGACGGAGATACATTACATTACATTACGTCCTGGAGCGAGGTCCGGGCTTTGGGATGATACAAACTAACCAGATGCTAGGGAGAGAGAGAGAGAGAGAGAGAGAGGGAGAGGGGGAGAGAGAGAGAGAGAGAGAGAGAGAGAGAGAGAGAGAGAGAGAGAGAGAGAGAGAGAGAGAGAGAGAGAACGCTGGAGGAGCAGTATCACTAGTATTTTGATCGGTAGAAAGAGCAGCTTCTGCTGTTCAATGGTTAAGGCATCGGTCCAGGAAACTAAGCGCTGCAGATTGGCGCTTAGCCAGAGGGCCGAATCCTTCTACCCTTGGTCCCAAAGCAGGCCTCTGGTTCGGGCATAGTCAAAGCGTAAATCCAGTACCTCCGCGAGGGAGGAACCTGGTCTTGCATTTCGCATTCATATTTTCACCTCGAGATAGTTTCTATCAATTTGTCGTCGAGGGACAAGTCGTCCCTCATCCTCTTCCGCACCATTGACTTCGCAGTTGAGAGGTCCCGGGAGTGTGGACTTCGGAATACCATTTGGCTGTGACCGACTATAATTAATACGAAACTCTTTGGACGTCACGCGACACAGATTCGCTGCCTCGGTGTGTACCGCCGTGGCTCAATCTCACCTATATTTCCGCGTCAGCAATGGCGTGCTCAACAATCCCGCAGTATAAACGCTAAGCAACGTGTCCGGTTTCTTCGAGGAGTGAGTGATTGAAAGCTGCGCCTTCGTACAGGAAAGCAGTTGGTCCGTCTCTGCATGCATGTTTCGATTGCTGCTTTGCCATCACATCCAAGCAATCGTGAGGGGGCGGCGCATTTGTTAAGCCTTCCGGTGCGGGCAAAAGTAGCGATATTCAGGGATCTTGCTGCTAGGGACAGCCACTTCAGCGGTGCGACGCTTCGACGTGCGAATCTTTTTCGTTCTGCATTCAACGGCACGCGGCGTGATTCTCACTGTAGGATTGCCAATAACGCAGCGCAAACACGATATCTGCAGGTGCAGAAAAAGACCCATGACAGAAAAGCAGCTGATCGACCAAGTGTCGGGAATTGTTACAGCTCGCATCGGGTACTCTCCGTTCGCTGCCGCCGCCGATGCCGCGAACCCGTCTGCCAACACCGTCAGCTATCCTACAAGAGCGGCCGCACCAGCAGCAGCAGCTGCGGCAGCATCAGCAGGAGATGCTTCTGCACCCAACGCACAGCCGAAGCCACTCGTGACCGCCAAGGATTTTCGGTAGGCCGCTAGCAGTTAGCACTACCGTTGCATAAAAATTGGCTACTCAAAAAGTAAGCGGCGACTCGAGGTGCTGACTTTCGTGAAGCTGTTGTCAGCGAGAGCCGGAGAGTGACTTGACTTACAAGGTTTTTTTTATCTCAGTCTGTAACTCTACATTGTCTGTAAAGCCTGGTTTGGACGAGAGTCTTGCTTCCTACTAACTCGGAATCTCGGGGATATACGTCACCGATACCGAGGGAGTAGCCCAGACTTAGGGGAAGACTAGGCGAAGACTCAGCAGCCAAACCACGCTTAACTCAGTCTGCAACTCCGCCATGGAGACTACGTGAGTCTTACGCTGGAAAGTTTTCTCAAGTGCTCTCAAAGCCAACTTAGGTGCATGCGTGCATGGGTTAATGAATGGACTCAATCTTGCACAATAAAGAAAAGTTTGAGAATTTGTGTCGAGAGTCAGATGGATAGTCAAGAAAGTAAATAGCATATATGTGGCAGTGTGCGGCTGGATGTAAAGAAAATATCACCAATGCACGAGAATTTTGGGGTTAAAACCCAGAATATAGGAGCCGCAGAGCAATAACTGCTGCTTCCCAAACAAATTAAGTCAAAAAATTGCTTGTTCATTATCCTGAGTACGCGCGAGACACCGAGGCGGCCAATACTGCGATTCAGTCCGGCTAGACATGAACTAGTCGAATGGCGTGGCCATCATAGACAAGAGTATAGCTGCGATCTACACCTTCTGCAGCTACTTTAATCAGATGGGCATATGACTGAACTTGTTAAAATTTAGAGGCCAACATGAAGACCGTATTTAGCACCAACTCTAGAGGATTGGTGGCATTTTTGGCAGCCCAAAAACTGCTTAATAATTGTGGCCTGGCCTAAAGAGAACCAGGTAAGATCTTTAACCAGCCACTTTGGTGGATAGGCCCTGATCTTGAATAAGGCTCAAACATGGAGGCTGGCTGTGGATCATGTGATTCGCCATCAAGGAAGAATCCAAACTTTTAGTCCTCTGCTGCAACGAAAAACTCGGGCATGCGGCAGTCTAGACACCCTGTGCATGGCCGGGTCTTGCGAATCTGTTGCTCGCTGTTACCCTTGGTTTCTTACGCTTGGTTTTTTATGAGGTAGCTATCTTGGATAACGAACATATACGACACCTAGGGTGTCATGAGAATCAGGTTGCCGTAGCAGACGCTGAGGCAATCAGACGCAATATTTAACGGCAACTCGTGTTATGTACTGAGGCTCGCAGAGGGTCAGTCGCAATGTGAAGCACTTGAAAAGTGATTGTAGGACAAACCAAATAGCATTCGTTTGCCCTGATATGTAAGCTGGTATTGACAAGATTCGTATTGTAAGAGGGTGTTGATAAGGCTCTCGGAGTATAGTGTCTTTTAGCGAGATATTAACCTGACTAATTCTAGAATCGTCGAGTACCTCAAGCTTTTATATTAAGGGAGGAAAACAAGGATTAACGGGCCTTCTGTTAAATGGAAGAGCTCTGAATATATGCAGGAGCTTCTGTCTACCCTGCCTAAACTGTAGGCTCTATAGGGAGTTGTACCTCTCTTTACTTGCCAGCACAATGGATTTGTAGGAGATTCCTAGCATCGTTTAATACGAGAGGCGCTATTAAGGAAAGTTGGCCACTGACTTTGAACTGGACGGCTTGTAGAATAAAATCGACTTACGTAATTGGAATCGGGCAGCTTATAAACCAACAAATCGTGAGCTGTTTTATAAGCCGCCTTCAGTTCAAAGTCTGCGGCCAAGCTCCAAGTTCGTAATAG
This sequence comes from Cristatella mucedo, assembly GCA_009760855.2. Taxonomy (NCBI): domain Eukaryota; kingdom Metazoa; phylum Bryozoa; class Phylactolaemata; family Cristatellidae; genus Cristatella; species Cristatella mucedo. The sequence continues at coordinate 1,150,169 of WPIO01000083.1, forward strand.
TGAGGAATTGCATCTGTTACACATGCACTCATTTCGCCGCCGTAATCCACGACGATTAGGCGGACATTACAAAAACTGTCTGCTCGCAGAACCTGACTTGGTGAGAGCAGTGCAGTTTGGTGTCAACGATCTCTTTATCGTCTTCATGGGTTGGTTGCTCACTGCATTTCTAAGCCGCTTGACTTAGACGTTCAGTGAAGGACGTTTTCAGCACATTGCTGATCTAAAAGCAAAGTATTTTACTTATGGTGGGCCATGTTTCTAGCTGAATTCCAATATATTCACTGAAAAACTTATGTTCGTATGCATATCTGTTTAGGACTAAGTCAAGCAACTAGCCAATATAAATAAAATTCCGGACGTTAGTCTTTCTTATTTGCGTAGCAAGTTGTTTGTACGAGACAGCGTGGCAGTGAAACCAACAAGTCCGAACCTCGTAAGTTCGCTCTCGCTATCTCGTATAGTTTACTTACACTTGCTGCATTGAACGCTTATCGCCGCCATCGCATGCAATGCTGCACAACCATGCACAGGAAGAATCCGAATCTCGCCATGCTGAAAGGACTCTCCGAAGAGGCCCAGAAGAAAGGATATGATGTCGATGTCGTGATCAACGTTAAACGCCAGCAAGAGGAGGAAGAAGTGTACCCGAAGGCAAACAATCTGGGGGTGATTGGAGGTGTGGAGTCCAGCATGTCGGCTGTCGGTCCGAAGGCGAGCATTTTCGAGCCGAAGGCGAGCATTTTCCAAAGAGCCACCAGTCAGACGTCGCAAGTGAGGATTTGCTTTGCCTTCGTACGCGCAGCCCTTATTACGGCGACTTTATTGCTGACAGCGGCGCTGCTCAAGATCTTTCGCCTGGCAGCTGCCTTGCGCACCTTACGATTCGCCAAGAAATGCAAAAATTGCACTCAAAGCGGCAGTTCAGCGCATTTGCATCACCGCCTACCGTGAAGTTGTGTGGGGCAACCCTGAAGTTTTCTACAGTGATGCATGCTGAGTGATGGGCCGCCAACAGACAGACCTCAAATAAAAGCTTTCGTTGAAACATTCGTGGCGTGCGATTTCCGCCTTGTCAGAATGGGGTTCGCCTTATCATTGAGTGGAAAGTGTCATCTCAGAGAGGACACAGGAAGCACACCTCGCGTAAATTTCAGGCCGAAATTGATGGCTATCTGGGCTCAGTGAGAATCTTTTGTTGGTGAGTCCAATAATGCTAGCGTAGCATTACCACGACTTGGTTCAATGATCCGATCGCTAAACTCATAAAACAACTACCAGCGGTGATTGGGTTCAATTTAATGAACAACTTATATATTATCTGTATATATATTCGAAAAAGCCTTGACATTGTGCCAAACAAATTAATAGCCGACATGAAAAAGTGCGATTGTCATTATTCGGACCTTTGGTTTACATTTTTTTCGATTCGAAGGCAGCTATTCGGAACGACCCAACTGCTGCACCAGTCCTTGTGCCCTCTCATCCTCGATGGACAATAAATCAGCCGTTTAATTCCTACGCTTAAAGGCCATTGGTCACAGAAGCTTCTGCTTTCCAGGTCCTCGACTGCTGAGCTCACTTCCGAAACTCTTAGGCAACGACATCTTTTCTCCTGCTGACGACTGTTGCACATCTTTTTCAGCCGTCCTGAGCTGCTACTTCCACGCTATTCACTACGCCGACTGCTCTACTGACTCATTTATGCTTCTCAATGTCTATGTGTTGCGAGAGAGGAAGTCCTTTTGCTGCCAAATGCGTAAAGAAAGCCGCTTAGCCTGTGAGTGCGGTACTGAAAAAACTCGAGTGTAATACTCACTTAGTCCTTGTGACTGTGGAGATATCTACCGAGATACATTACATTAGAATACAAAGGAAACTACCAAGGATTAGATTTTGCGATTAACTTTCTATTTCGACTCAAAGCTAATATAAGACATTTCTTTATTAGTTTCACCTGCTCAATAAGATCAACCCAAACAATATAGTGATTAATAGCCTTTTTGGATATGTACCTATGAAACTTCCGGTGGCTCCTCAGAAAACATTTAAAAATTGATCATTTCGTTAGTGGATAAAAATTTCGTTAGTGGATAAAAATGATCACCACTATCATTCACGTGCAAATTTTCCCGTCGCTAAACTTTAAACAAGTGGAATTTTCATATCAATTTCACGCAACTCGCACAGTTTTCCCGTGATGAACTGCTCAAAAATAGTAGAGGCCGGCTGGGTTTGAAGCTAGCTGCACCTCTCCTATGCAAGTCCTTAACAACCCCTAAGCCACCCGGTCAACTTGATAAAATTTGCAAGCCCAGTTCCCGTTCAGTCGCCAATTGAAGTATCTTTCCTTTAATTCTTTTTCGTTACGATGGTATTGCAAGCACTCATATGCAAACTAATTGCCCAGCATGCATAATCCCATCTAAATCCACAAATTTGTCAGGCTTTTGGGAAAAAGTACATTATAATAACGCGCGTTTGACGTTAATCAATGAGCTTGTTACTAATGTAAAATAACAAAGGTGTGTACCGAGTTGTTAATAACTAGCCATCAACCATAGAAAATTCAGCAACAGCGGTGCGTAGCGGTTAAGCATAAATAGCGCACATGAACTTCCGTAAACAAAAAATGGTGTTCGTTACTTTGGTTAGTTACGAATCTTCCCTAGAAGTTCTCAAACGCTGTTATAGCAGGTCATTTCTGAAAACGATTTCCTGGCAAGGCTATTATGCATTCTCTCTGTCTCGTCCAGTAACACATATACGAAATCACCTCGCTCGCTTGCAAATGAATTCTGGGCGTATCAGAATTATTGTAAATAATCAAGTCGTAAATGTGTTTTAACATTTAACTAAGACGTCTCGGTTGAGAAATACATTGCTCCCGTGCCATGAGGGCTTGTTATTGGCGAGAGCTGCTCCATTTGGCTGGTCCCTACTTTGTTAACGGTGTTACGCTTAGGCCCTGCATTCATTCCAGTACTCGTAGTATTCGTATTCATTCCAGCATTCGCAGTTTATGGGTCGATGGCGTGTGTGGCCTTGTTACTCCTGCTACGGCCAGATTAACGTCCAGAGGTATTAATGACTTTGTTATTCCCGCTCAGGCCAGTTTTCGGCCCGGTGGAGTTGATGGCGCTGTTGCCGGTTTATGGGCCATTACGATTTATGGCAGTGATAGTTTAATGAGTGTTAAATAAAGGCCTGCAGAGACTAGGCCGTTAGAACTAGGATGCCGGGAATGGTGGTCGTGTGCTGGCCCGCTGCGTCGTCCATGTGAATAAACGTCTACCGAAGCCCAATACGGTAATGAGCTGTCATCTTGTGCGACTTCTCACGCGACGGAGAGGTGGCTGGCGCGTACGCGTTTTGGAACAAGAGCGTTGCATGAATCGGCTAACTACGGCGATCGCTTATCCTGGCGGCGATGGTGAATTGGCGAATTAGACTTAAAGCTATTTCGGCCTCCTGATGGAGTTATACCGCGGCGGGAATAGCAAGGCCATAAACGTCATCGGCCCATAAACTATGAAGACCATAAATCTGCCAAAGTCACCGCTGCCGCCATCATCGCTCTTATAGACGGATTTAAATGACCGGCATATATCTTTAGTCTTTGGCTTTGTAAATTTCTGCCTCGTCGAGCTTTGGCACTGACCTCTTGGCTGTTCATTTCGTAGACTCTTTCGTAAACCGTTGAAGCGTCAAACGAGCAGCCGGAGAAAACGATTGGTGCTGTTCCGCTCTCATTCGACATCTACTTAATATACCTGTATCTAGTACTAGCAATGATGCTCATCTCTTACTGTGTATAATTAAGCAACCTTCAATGTAAAAACAGTTCTTCCAAAGAGTTGTATAAGCTGGTCTAACCAACATGGATCAATTAAACTTGACTGGGAGGCAGTAAAGCCAATTTGTGAGATTCCGTTAAGAATGAGCCACGGCGGAAGCAGATGGCGATAACCTACCGATAGAATCCCTAGATAATTGAAAAAAATGCATGCGTGTCATATCCCATGCGCTATCCGCCACAAACTCCCGTCTTAAGCGATGGTTGAGTCGTTCCCATGGTATTAGCTTGCTGCCCCCCGCCCCCGAAATGCGAGACGTTCTTTGTTCGAGTGCATAAATGTGAACAAAACGTATTCCCAAGCTTGCATTATGATGTCTGGATAATCTCGCTCTGTCTGGGTCGGTTAAAAGGCAAACGGAAAAGTGCTTTGAGTATACACGGGCGCTGTCTTGCTGCGCCACAGCTACGCGCCAGCTGCTGAAAAGATTTCAGGCGTGTCTAACTACGCGGAGGCTCCCCAGGAGCCTCCGACTTCGACGAAGTCGACGAAGAAAAAAGGGAAGAGCAAGCTGGAAGTTGAGGGCAAGAGTAAAGGACGCCATTCGAGCAGAAAGAGCAGCACCGCAGCGACGAAGAGCAAGCAGCAGCCTGGAAAGCTGCCGACGAAAGGCTCTGACGACGACGACGGCGAGGAACAGTCGCGCGCCGACGAGAGAGCAGAAGACGCGGCGGCGGCGGCGGCGGCGGCGGCGGCGGCGGCGGCGGCGGCGGCGGCGGCGGCGGCGGCGGCGGCGGCGGCGGCGGCTGCTGCAGCTCAGCAAACCAAAGAGGCTGGCACCGCCGTGGCCGCTGCGGCGACGCCGACGTCAAATAGAGAAGCTTCGCTCGAAAAAAAGGAGGGTACGAGCGTGCTAATGTTAACGAAGCAGAACGCAATGAAGCCGGCCGGCTCTGCGCCTAGCCCCCTTCCCCATCCTAACCGCTGCCGCCGGACCCCCTCTCCTGCGCCTAGCCCCCTCGAACGGAGCCTTCGGAGGTCGTCCGCACGTCCCCGCTTCTTCTTGACGACTAGCGAACCCGTGCGCCGACTTAAAGCAGCCGGTCCAAGCGCTACCCCGCGCACCCGCTGGCGTGCAGCCAACGCTCGCTCGCTGGCGCTTTGCCCGCTCGCAAAGGAAGCTCGCGTCTCTCTGTCGCGCTTGCAGACTTGCCAAGCACTGCGTCGTCGAATGATTCGACAAATGCCGACACGCCGATGGAGCTCGGTGGGAGTGGCTCGTCGAAAAAGGTACAGCGCTGCAAAGGCAGTCCGGGCGAGCGGAGCGCTGCCTTCGCCAGTATCGAACGTACGCTGTCGGGCGATGGTTAAGTGACGACGAGCGGTTTTGTCTGGATTGCATGTACACCCTGAGTTCGCATCATTCCCATAGTCTCTTCGGTAGTCGGCGCCAGTCTCGAGCAAGTTTATGAGGCAAGCTAGGGACGGTTACGTGGCAAAAGAGAAAGTTGATTAATCGCTGCCAGTCGCCACATAAAAGTAGGATGGGCAAAGAATACTTCGCTTAGTCGGCGGAGCCGAAAAATGGTAGGAAAAATGAAGGAAAGATTTGGCGTTTTGCGAATCAAGCGACGACAAAATGAAGCTCCTCACACGATCAAGTCAAACCCTGCGTCCGCTTTGAGACCTGTCACAAAGAGCTGCGAATAGATCAGGTGGCGAAGCGAAGGAGTGACAATCGTTGAGACAAACAAATAGAGGAACCGCAAGTATAAGCAGAGCGAGGGACTCGTATGCCCTCGGTCTTTGGCTCGCAACTCGGCTTTATTCTCAGGCAAAAACAGAAATCAGGCAAGGTCACTCGTCAAGCGTTGGCTGTGCGGTGTCGCAACGCACGCGGCGCATAGCGACAGCCTGCGGTCAGTCTTCGCGGCAGCTAGCAGCTGCGGATGCTAGAAGCCCTCTGATAGCTCGTGCAGTAAACTCTAGACATCCTGGAGACATCTCGCAATGACGCTAACGGAATAATTTTTCCACGCAGTTCCTAGGGGTATAATAATAATAATAATAACAAAAGCTATGATAATGCATTTTGTAAAGCACCCTCCGAAAACTTATTCGCTTTCTAGACACTTTACATTTGCCGCAAAGGATATGAGCCTCCTGGTAAATCCGCTAATATGCCTACGGACTGCGCGTTTATGCCGCAGCTGGCCGCGTCAGCTCAGAGCCGTCGCGCCGTTCCTCACGAAAACCTTCGGCGTCGATCCGACCGCCGCCGCACCCTCGGATCCTGCGCTCTGCACTCGCTCCGCGGCCCGCGCCGGTCTTTGCGTACCGTATACTACTGTTCCACCCATCCCTCGCACGCTGGTCCGCTTCGCTCGACGCAAGTTGCTGCGACCGCGACTGCATATACCGCTATCTCTTGGGTGCGGAGATGTACGGTGCCTCCTGCGTTGACTTAGCATTAAATCTCCCTAATTCCTCCTCCTTTTCCTACATCAGAAAAAGAATAAATTACTATCAATTATCATTCAAATAGTAGACATTAAAACGCTCCTCGAGGGTATCGAGCGAAGGTTGCTTCATCACTCTTAAAAGAAAGGAAGCGTGGGGCAGACCCTACCTGCTGAAGTGCCATTGATGAGGTTTCAATCCCCTGCCCGCCAGCTGCGAGGTTTCGGAGATATGGAGATTATTTCGGCTACTGAAAAATAATCCAACACGACAAGGACTTGAGCCACTGTTTTTCAAAATTTCACGGTAGCTTGTGGCCCTCCGAAAAAACGGTCCCTGCCAAAAAGGGAAAGGCCAGTAGAGTGCACGTTAGCAGGCGCTTTCGCTATTACTTCTGCCTGTGTGCAAGTCTGGCGCTGAAGTCCATTTTTGCCGTCGGTTGAAGGTGGAAAAATCTAAGAAAAAAAGCGGCGGCCACAGGAAAAGAAGTGCAGCCGAGCCTACGGAAGCTTCTCGCGCCTCCGCCTCCGCCGCCGCCGCCGCCGCCGAGTCGCCGCCGCCGCAAGACGCCCCTGCTCGGCCACCTGCGGAGCCGCCGTCGGCGGCGCTAGATCCGCCGAGCGCCTCTCCGCAACAGTCGAAAACGTCCAACGTCGTGAACGCCAAGTCGAGCAATGCTTACGGCCAAGTCGGCGGCCGCGAGAGCGCCGCGTCAGAAGCGGGGCCCGTCGACGGTCGGCAGGCGGCGACTAGCGAGTCGCGGATTTACAGGTCGGTGCCCGGACGCGAGAGCAACGCGTACTCGGCAATCGACGGCCAGGGAAGTAGCGCGAGCGGCGGCAGGGCCGGCGGCGGCGGCGGCAGCGAATCGCCGTCGGTGGCCTACGGGCTCGACGCCAAGTCGTCGAGCGTGAAGCGCGGACAGTCGAGTCACGCGTACTCGGCGATCGGCGGACAGAACAGCATGGCGGAGAAGAAGGACGGGTCGTCCGCGGACGTGTACGGCGGGGGCGGCTCGAAAATGTCGAACATCTTGGGCGGCCAGGCCAGCAACGCGTACGCGAGCGTCGGCGGCCAGGAAAGCAAACTGGCGAGCAGAGTAGGCAGCAACTTGGACGCTGCCTATGGTGGGGGCGGTTCAAAAATGTCGAACGTCTTGGGCGGCCAGGCCAGCAACGCGTACGCGAGCGTCGGCGGCCAGGAGAGCAAACTGGCGAGCAGATTGGGCAGCAACTTGGACGCCGCCTATGGCAGCAAGTCGACCACGTCGAACTTGAATGCCGGCGGTCAGCCCAGCAACATGTACTCGACCGTGCCCGGACAGGAAAGCATGACAGCGAATCGGCTCGACTCCTCTTCGACGTCGTCGTACAACAGCGTGTCGCGCGGCGCGTCCAACGTGTACTCGACCGCGCCCGGGCAGGACAGCGGGGCGGCGTACGGCAGCGCATCGAGGGCGTCGGGCCTCATGACAGAGCAGCCCAGCAACGTGTACTCTTCAGTCGGAGGCGAGCACAACTCGACGTATAAGAGCGTCGGCAAAGCGGACTCGGCCGTCTACGGAGGAGCGTCTCGCGGCGTCTTGAAAGAGCAGCCGAGCAATGCGTACGGCCTCGTCGGCGGCGGCGGCGGCTTGGCCGACGTCCGTTCGAACGCGTCTAGCGCTCTACAGGGTCAGCCGAGCAATTCGTACGGCACGATGGCGGGTGAGGCCAGCCGCGTGTCCGCTGCCCCGTCGAAGGGCTCGCAGCTTTCGCCGCAGGAAAGTAACACTTACGGCAGATTGGGCGGCAAGGAGAGCAAAGCGGCGCCATCCGGAAAGAATCTCGACGTCAACGAGCGCCAATCGTCCAAGGCCGTTTCGCAGCAGGAGAGCAATGCCTACGGCGCCGCCACGGAAGCCAAAGCAAGCCGGGAAACGGCCAACGAGGACGACGCAGCTGCGGCAGCTGCCGCGGTGACCGCGGTCAAATTGAAGCCCAGCCGGTCTCGGAAAGCGAAAAAGGAGGTCGGCGGAAAAACGGAAGACTCAGAGCCTGCAACGGATGGCGACAGGGGAAGAGAGGAAAGCATTAAGCCAGGCGATAGCATTCTCGAGACCACGCCGATACGAGCTGCGTCGTCTGGCGAGAAACGATACGCAAAGGAAAAGCGAGCGCTCCTTCAATGATTGAAGCCAGAATGCCTCTACTCTCGTTAAGCTAGGCCCATAGGCGAGTTTCACCAACAGCAGCAGCAGCCTGCCTTGCCAGCGCCGGCGCCTCGATTGGTGATAGGTTTGAGCTCTCGTGTCCGGTGTTCGCTTTCTTGCTGCTCGTCGACGTATTAAAGCGAGAGAAAGAAAGAGTGTGAGTTTTATCGCACTATTAGTTATGATGAATCAGGTTCGTTTAGCACCACTGAATTACTGCTGCATAGATTTTAAGCCATTCGCAGCGGCTTACCAGGTCCGTTATTCCTTCGCAGTGCGTTTAACCTCCTTCATCTCATTCGCTATGCGGCTCTCGTGTCCCCCGCCATGGGCACCCATCGCTTCTTTTTTATGAGCTTCTCACAGGTCCTCGCCCAGCCAGAGTCGCTTCGCAGACCACCTCTACCTCGCTGGCTGCCACCGCCGCTTTGGCAAACGTCTCGTCACTGACCTTCGCCGCCTTGCAGGCCAACGTCACCCAGGTCAAAGTCACCTTGACGACCAATGCCGCTTCGCAGGCCGCCGCAGCCCACTGCTCTGTCGCCGCTGCCGTCGGTTGCTTCCGCATTTCACTTTTCGCCGATGGCTACTGCTGCGTCTCATCAATCGCCGACCGCAGTGTAGTTTGGTTGCCGTTACGCACAGCACAGACCACCCGCCGACGACCTACACCACCAGTTTATTTCACTACGCACGGTGCAAGTAGGGGTAAGCACAACTCCTACGCCCCTCTCGCCATCCGGAGCCCCTCCCGCCACTGACCTCCGTCACATCAATCACTGGCAGCACATCCAGACTGCCCACATTTCACATCAATCACTAGCAGCACATCCCAACCGAATACTAACTCGAGCATCATAGACCACTTGTACAACTATCAGGAGGGTTAGTACCATAATTTAAAAAAATCACATGCCCCCTGATCAATAAATCAGTCCATGACGTAGTCGGGACAGCACGTGGCTGGTCTAACCCATGGCTCAATCATCATTCCCTCTTGTCAGTCCCCTTTCTCAGGCCTTCCTGCCAAGGACGGGCTACGCAACGTCAAGGGCGAGCCCGTGTGCAGAGGCTGAGCATCGACACACCATTAGACCCCACGCTGCTGCTGCTCCTGGTCGCTCGTGTTGCTTACCTCAGTCGCTTTTACAAGCCGAGCTTATGAATTCCCTCACTCATGGCTCGCACGGCCTCTCATAGTCGTTCTACGAGGCCTGCGGAAGACTCGTGGCAAAGGTGAAGTCACCGCCTCACTCGCCGGGATGATTCGACTAGTCGACCCTTCTGGGCCCTATTGGAGTTAACCCGCCAGCCGGAAAAGTCGTCATAGATGCAGTTGAACGCCTCAGAAGACACTTTTAGAAGGCTGAAATTGCTCTTAGCTTCACTCTTAGTCATGCGAAACCGAATATCCGACGAAGATCGTCCGCGCCAGTTAATTGGCGTTCCGCCGAGCAAGGGGCAGCACAACTCTCTTCAAACTTACAACTCTCCCTTCCACTCCACTTTCCTGAGACTAGCCCGTACCACATTGATCAAGGAGTGGCACAGGACCTCGCATGCCAGGTCGGTTAAGGAGCGGCAGAGGCAGTACAACCCCAAAACCACAAGTGACTTACTTTTGGTCTGTGAGGTACTCTCCTAATTCTTCCTCCTGTATCTTGCCTCTTTCGGCGCTACTTCGTCGAAATCCCATCTTTTTCAATCGCGCTTTGTTTTCCACAAATGGACAATCTCAGCAGCTCTTTTATTTAATTGCGTAGCCGTTTCGGTGTCTTTGGGCAGTATATATACTTTCACATGTAAGACCAGTTGGCAATTAGTGGCGTCCCTGGTGAGCTTCTCTGTACGATGCATGCGTTCAAACTGCAAAGCCCACGAGGAACTTGGCTTTGGTAAGAAAATCATCAAGAGATTTCTGCCACTTTCTGAGGAGTGCCACCGCATTTTCAACGGCTCGAGCGCTCGAATTTTTTATCCACTCTTCGAGCTAGTCTGATCATTGAGAACCTTCATGAGGGTAAGTCCACCTAGAGAGCGGGTGAAGAGAACTCAATCTCTAGCCATGCGCTTAACCGCTCAGCAAAGAAATTAATATCAGCAATGCTAATTAAATGCATGGTATTAAATATGCAAAAAGTTTAACGAGTATCATGTTTGGGAAATCATAGTAATGCAAGCATGATGACACTCATGGGTACCTGTTAATAAGACCTCTGGCTAGTAACACTAACTTAACCGGACACAGGTACGCATGCAAAGCGAACCGGAACAAAAAAGATAACTGCACTGGAGCATATGGAAAACTGAGCAGAGCAGATGTGGCTCTAGCTGAGACTTAAGTAATGCAATATATATGCAGGCAGTGGCCGTAGCCGGAAGCGAGTTCCAGACTTTCCCTCCATACAAATCGAGGGCCTCCTCATAACAAGATTTATATTTTGCATGAGGAACTGCAAGATGAATCTATGCTGAGGAGTGGATCCGACCCTTTTCTTTTCCAGTATGCGATAGCACACTGGAAAAGCAAATAAATACCAGCTGATTTAACAGCCTCTTTTTGTATAGCGACAGAAGAGCCTTTGCGACTATCACCACCACTTGCAGTGGCGATAAAGGATCGCCCACCGCAGGATTCGAACCCACGACATCTGGGTCGAGGTCGTGAAAAGCCACCGCCTAACCTAGTGAGCCATTACGGCTCACTAGGCAAGGGGTCAGATCTGTAAGCTCGAGCAAGCGAGTGAAGCTAATTATCTGTAAGCAAGATGAAAGATCTTAAAATCGATTTGATACTTGATAGAGAGCCAGTGAAGCTCAGGCAAAGCTGGTGCAATGTGGCAGCCATGCGTTTGACGATAGACCAAAAGAGCCTCTGAGTTTGGCAACAGTTACAGACGATTGATAGAATAGGCCTGGAGTCCTGTATAAGGGGAATTGCAGTCCCCTAGATACGATGCCACAAGCGCATGAGCTAGTTTAGCTGTCGTGCTCTTGTCCAAGCACGTTCTGACGTTATCGACGTTACTTAGTTTAAAGTAGGCCGAATTGCCAGTGGAAAATGTGCTATGTCGTGTGCGCCTGCAAGTGTAATTAGCACAGCAGCCTCAGCCACTAATGTATGCCCCACTTGCAGCAGGTGGTTCTGCAATTGACACGGTGCAGCCCCCGGCCTTTGATGTAAGCATGTGGTGCGCCACAGATGCACTCCCTTATCTGTGGTGAGTCAGCCAGCTCGTATATGTACCTGCTGGGGGAATAAAGATCGAGTCTCGTTTACCGCTCACGCCCGTGCTGTCTCCGTGAGACACACTGTCACACAACACTCATCAAGTCGTTGTGGAATAGTATTCCTAGAATGGGAGAGGACGTCGCTGGACTAATACTCATTGAACCATCTCGGTGGCTTGATCTAGTGACAATAGGTGTGTCTATAACTAGTAGGTTATTCTATCATCGTTTTAAGCGTCGTGATGTTAGTAGCCATCCAAACTCGAATGTCATCGATGCAGGATGTAAGGGAGTTAAGTGAGTCGGGTGAAGAGTAAGGCTTAGAAGGGTAGAAGAATGGTTAAAGCTATGTGCCATCGGCGTAGAAATTATAGTCAAGATTTTGCTTAGCAATAACATCGGCCAGAGGAGAGGGCCTTAGACTGGACCTTGAGGTACCCTTTATTTTAACGGGCACCTAGATGATCGACCGCAGTTTCATCTACACTCTGAAATCTCTCAATGAGGTAGACCTGATCCAGTTTAGCACAGTAGGATCTAATCCAGTTTAGCTGGGGTGAGTAGAGCCCGAAGGCACGGCATTTTTAGCCGATCTTTTCATAAGCAGTGGGACTGGTGCTGTGGCCTGCCCACACTGCCCGTATGGCGGAAAGAAATTACTGGTCATCGACTGTCGGTTTATTTAATCCATCAGTGGATAATCTCAGCCACCTTGGGTAACGAAACGATAAGGCACGGGATGGGCCCTTTCCAGCCACGGCGATCATCCGGAAGAGGCAATTCAGAAAAACTTGCACAGTCGATTTTCAGAGAGCTTCAGATACACATACGTAAGTCACTCGGACACCTGTTTCGCCAACTTACGCTACCACCTATAGTTTGGAAGGAAGGCTGCGGTTTCTCAAATTTTAAAAATTTTAAAGCGAATCTGCTTGTAAGACATTTTTCAGTCCTGTAGCATAGAATTTCTTTGCAGGTCAATCGCCATTATTGTTTTCAGTCGGGTCTTAAGTTTGACCTAGAGTGGGCTCAACCGAAGCCGTCGGGACCGCGACGTAACGAGGCCTATTTTCCTGCTCGCACAGCTTGACAAGCCAAAACAAGGTGTGCTTTCTTTCGAATGTGACCAAATTACTCGAGGAAGCTTCGCCACTTGCATCGAAGCTAATGCTAAACATGATTGGCCGGCAGCGATCAGATTATTCTCAGTAACTTTTTATGAAAACGATCGGTCATCAACAATAAGGTGATCTTACAAGTATCTCAATGGGATCTTGCTGCTCAATACAAAGAAATCTGTCAATTTCTCAAACTTGACTCTAACTCGGCACTTTGGTCACTGCACAAGCTGTTCGAGATGCCATAGATGAGCACAATGGATGAAAGCTTCCGTAACGTCCCTGTGAGCTCGTTCGGTAGAGATACAGCAAAGCAATGCACTTCGTGAAACACGGTCGTAAACGACCATAAGGTGTTCACTTCCGGCTGAAGTTTCCTGAAGTTCGCACGTAAGGTCTACCTGAACAAACTCAAATGACTTGGTGTCGTCATCTGAACGAGTTGAGCCTTTTGTTTCCAAACAGGTGGTCTGCGCTCCGGACAAGTCACATAAGACTTAACCCAATCATCAATGTCCTTCTTCATTCCTATCCAGAAGAAAAGCTCAAAGATCATCGAGAAGGTTTTCTCTGTTGCGCGATGTTCTGCAGCTGGATTGTCATGAAGAGCTCTCAACGGACTCTATGTGTTGGAGGCCACATAATTCGTGTACCCGTCTACAGTGAGCAGTCCTGTTGCCGAGTCGACAGAAATTCTCGACAGTATCGCTTGGAACCGCCCAGCAGAAGCCTTCTTTTGCCGAGCTCAGAATGCAGAGAAGTCAAATCAGGATCCTCCTATTCCTTCGCTTGCTTGATATCTTGTAGTTTGAACTCACGCACCGAAGTGCCCGGCTTAGATCATCGGCAGCCAACAGCATTTTTGCCTCGTCGAGTTTTTGGAATACAGAAGGATCCATAGACTTCCAGCGGCTCCTTCTGTGTTTTTCTTAAGAAGTAATAATAATAATAATGCACTGGATAAAGCGCCCTCAGAGAACTTAATCTCTTTCTAGGCGCTTTACATTTGCTGCAAATGAAATGCAATTGAATGGTGAGTAATATCATGGTTGATAAACAAACAAGATGAATAACATGGCTAGGGGTGACATGCACAGGGTCAGCATGCAAATGTGGTTAGTGGCAGCATGCACAGTGTCAGCACGCATAAGCGCATGAAGAACGAATCACAGGGATCCACTAAATCCTGTCCTAAATAGGTGTGCTTTAAGTTCTTTTTAAATGTGGTCAGGTCAGTGGATGTTCTGACGCAGGTCGGGAGGAAGTTCCAGGCTTTGGGAGCACACGAACTAAATGCACGGTCTCCGAAGGATTTGAGGTTTGTACGAGGTATTTGTAGACTGATGGATTCCGAAAAGCGGGTGGTACGATGCTTGGCCTGGTGGGGGAGTAGATCTGAGAGATAGGCTGGAGCCAAGAATGATGTGACCTAAAAGTGAGCGACAAAACCTGGAAGTCGATCCGTTGCTTGACTGGGAGCCAGTGCAGGTCGGCGAGAAGTGGTGTGACATGGCAGCTGCGACGCTCACGACAGACAAGCCAAGCTGCGGAGTTTTGCATCAGCTGCAATCGCCTGATCGCACATGCCGGTAGGCCAGTAAGCAGTGAGTTGCAGAAGTCGAGACGGGATGTCACGAATGCATGGACCAACTTGGACGTGGTATCCTTATCTAAACAAGCCCGAATTTTAGCAATGTTATTTAGCTGAAAGTAGGCAGATGTGTAGTAACTACTAAGTAACTACTTGATCGACTCATGGTCAGTATACAGAGTGAACTTAGTGCCCAGAAAATAAGGCCTGTACACTTTCAACAGGTTCACTACAGCAAATCACTCCAGCTTAGTGGCTGAGTATTTTGCCTCTCTGGCATTTAGCTTTCGTCCCCCAAATGCCACTGGTGCTTCCCGCACTTAACGAGCTGTTCCAGGACAAACCCCACCGCCACTGAGGAAGCGTCACAAGTTCAACTACCAGCCGGTCTGTATCTGGGAGCTTCAGCACGACATCGGGAGCAGCTCTCAAAATTTTCTGAAGGCCGATGTACATTCTCTTGACCACTCGAAGTGTTCCAGCTGGTCATAGAGGACAGAAGAAATCAGGGCAGTGCCCGGAATGAACTTACGATACAATTCCATTAGACTCAGGAAGCTAATCAGTGCGTCAGCATCCTTATGTACTCCCAATCGTGGATGACTTGACACCTGCTGTAGCATTCGTCGTTAACACTGCAACTGCCGCGTAGCGACATTTCTCATCGACAAGAACTGGGTCCGGTCTAATGCTGCCTGCATACACGACGTGCCCAGGAAAGCAACTTCCTTTTGGTCAAAGCAGCACGCTTCTCCAGTGAGTTGAAACCCAGATGACCTAAACAGGCTTATAACTCTATCAAGGCCAGTTGTGTATGTTATGTATATGTATCTCCGTCTGTAAGTCCACAAAGTCACAATGACTATGCGGGTGTTACGCAGGAGAGTTTTGGATAGCGCACTCACAGCCTAAGTGGCTTTCGGTTCGCATTCGGTAGCCAGCAGACTTCATCTCACGCAACAAAGAGAAAGTGGGAAGCATAGCAGAGTTAGGAGAGCAGTTGAGGTAGTGAGTAGCAAGGAAGTAGCAGCTCAGGACGGCTCGAAAGGATGGGCCATAGCCGGCAGCAGGAGAATAGTTGTCGCTGTATAAAAATTGTGGAAGTGGGTTCCACAGTCTAGGACCTGCAGAGCAAAGCTTCTGTCGCCAACGGTCTTTAAGGGAAATGTCAAGAAAATACTTATAAAACTTGTCCGACAAATGAATATTTGTGTATGGTACCTTTCGAAAGACAAATGTGTTAGAACTGGTATCAAAAATTCTGAGGACTTCTGCATGAAAGCAAAAATGATTATGCAAACCTAGTCTAAACCGGATGTAAGTGGAAACAACAAATCTACAAATAAAAAAAATTTACAGATCTCTGCATCATGTGCAACTTGTATCCCAAACTTTCAAGTCTGGGTAGATCGAGATACATGCGTGAAGCTTGTTGAGATGCATTTTTGTAACTTTTATACAGCGTCTTTTCCAGATAGGTTGGTGCCTTGTAAATTCCATAACTCGGCTAATACTTCACGTATCGGAGTTAAATGTGAAAATACGAGTTCAAGGCTGCTTGTTTAAATTGCCCAAGAAAATTTCTGATTTTGGCTAGATATATTTGGCTGCATACGTCATCAAACTTCCTGGAGCTTTTGTTTTCGTAATCGTGGAAATATAGAAGGAGTGGAACAGATAATTTAGTGTCCATAGGGCATGAGGAGGCTGAAACTGGTGCAGCAGTTCGGATAGGTATGAAGAAGCCAAGCCGTGCTGAGCCTTGTGGATCAGCGTAAGAATTGTGCTGTGAATCCGTTGTTCAGTCATATGGTTATCCTCAGTTTTGTGGAACAAACGATGTCGTCAAGGTATGCCATAACGAATTATGTGTCAAGTGCATAAGTGAGGTCATTGATGACACGTTGACATGTCTAGGGGGTATTGAGTTCGAATGGCAGGCGACAGTACCGGTAGAGGCCATAGGTAATATAAACGTCGTTTTCGGTCTATCTGCTTCATCAAACTCAACTTGGTAGTCACTGGATTTAATTTCGAGGCTGCTTAAGAACTTAGCTCTTGTGAAGACGGTCTAGTGTCTCTGTAAGATTGGGCGATGAGTAGCTGTCCCTAACGGTGGCCTAATTGAGCTTGCAATAATCGACAAAACTGCAAGGCCACCCTTTCTCACGATTGTTAAGGGTGATGCCCTACGAGACGGTCGATCGTTAGATAATGCCTTCGTTCAGCATCTCAACGAATTTCTTCTGTAGCAAAATGGAGCCTGTGGCGAAATGGAATGCGTCTAGGGCACTGTTGTCCCGGAACTGCTTGTGTCTGCAGCTGAATTTCGTCCTGTATTTTGTTATAATTTCCCAGATTCCTCGGCATTTGGAAGTATACTTGACGATAATTCATAAGCAAACTAGTTAGCTGCTGCCCCTGCTTACCTGAAAAATGGGGTGCTGTCGTGTCCACGCCCAGTTTGCGCAGGTTTTGCTCGTGGCTGCCATCGCCGTCTAAGCCCACTAGTTCGGAAACTAATTCAGCGTATCCAATCTGCAGATTGACATATAGCGTCATCGATTTGTCGGTGAGGTTTACTGCTCTCACCCAGTATCTACCTTTATTTTCTGGGACCTTATTTTTTGCTCTTAAGTACTTACCATTTGAGAGATAAGCTACTTCAAACAAGAACTCTTGCCGTGCACCAAGACCTCTTGCTGCACAGCAACCGAATCACCGCTTAGCTCCTGCCTTGCAGAACTGTCTCTCTTGTGACAGGTGCAGCTCGTACATCACCAGTAGATGCAGTCTGTGCGTCGCGCCTAGCATTCACTGGGGGTCTCGACCAATGGATGAGAACTTCGCTGGGCATCACTCAAGAATATACCGTCAGCTACTCCCCACTTAGGCTGTGTGCTAAGGATGCGTGCACCCAAGACGGCTAGGTTCGTCATGTTTGCCGCATCCAAAAAAACGCCACTCCTTAACCGCGATCGCTAGTTGAAATCTGACCACGGTTTCATCACAACCATGAATAGGGTGACCACTGATAAACTGAGCTGCTCGAACTGAATGCCAGCGCAGCTTCAGCTTCCTGGTAAGCAGATCAGCTGCCAAAAGGCTTGTACCTTGTACCGAGTCGCGGGCAAGAAACAGCCCACGAAAAAAGGGTGAGCGACAAAGCATCTGCAGTTAGCAGTTAAAAAGCGATCAGGCAGGAACGCATCCCAGCACGGTCAGCCACTTCCGGTCAGTCATTTCGCCACCTTACTCTCTCTGCTCTACCGAGTTTAATAATAATAATATTATTAATACACTCGATAAAGCGCCCTCACAGAACTCAAAGGATCCTGTGTCCGGCAGAACTTCAAGCACAGTCCCGTTAAAGCAAGTACTGCAGGAAGAAACAAGGGCGACTGTGCCTTGCTGAACTAAAAAGATGCATCCTTTTCCAAGCTGTTGTATTATCACAAGAGGATATCGCTTTCTTTCCCGCCCTCTCTTTTTTCCTGAAGGGCTTAGGGCTAGTGAGCCGTGATGGCACTCTAGGTAATGTGGTTGCTTTTCACGACATCGGTTGCGAGGTCGTGGGTTCAAAACACACCTAAAGAGCGGCCGTGGGCGACTCCTAGCGTGGTGTGGACCTTTACTTGATTTCTCCGTAATACCTTCGGGTATTCCGCTGCTATCTTCGCTGTGACTATTTATGAGCTGTCCTCGGATATGCTACACAAAACAGGACCTGCTTAGCATAAGATGCGATGTCGCCATTAGTCGATACCTACCGTCGGGCCTTCTCCGGCGGGTCAGTGAGAACCAACCTGCATCCTGCGTTCGCCCCATCAACAGCTCGGCTATCAAACCTACGACTCGTAAGTTTAAAGCGCTAAATAGTACTTTTTGCGGTAGTAGCCCACCCGCTGTAGCCCGTTGTGAAACGTCGTCCCACGGCCGTTACCAAGGTCCAATTCAAATTCGAAGAGCCGGCGTCCGCCGGGCCTGACGCAAACGGTAGAGAATACGAGCCACTTCATCGCTGTCGCCCAGTTGTTGGACAGCCTCTTTAATTCCGCCTACTAAATGTCCGCTCGATAAAAACCAAGGGGTTACTTATCCGCGATCAGGTGGTCCAGGAGAAGCTAGATGCATTTCTGCTTACCGAAACCTGGATGACGCCTTGTTCCAGTAGCTGTATTTCCGAGACCACCCCACCCGGGTTCTCATTCTATCAGTCCGTGCGTTCTGACAAGGTTGGTGGCGGGGTTGCAATTGTTGTTCGCGAATCGTTTGGCTATAAAAATGTGCAGTTTCTCGCATGGGTCATCGTTTGAATCGGTTGCTATCAGGTCTTCATCAAAGACAATGCCTCTCACCGTTGTGATATACCGGCCTCCTTCTGGCTGTCTAAACTTGTTTGTTTATAGAGGAGTTTTTCAGAGTTCCTCGCTAAAATATTTGTGTGTGACAGGCCGCTACTGATTGTAGGAGACTTCAATATTCACGTTGACAACCCTAGCAACAGCCAGGTCCGCTCATTTCTTGACTGTCTGGAGAATCTTGGTTTGGCCCAACACATTAATCATAGCACCCACGTCGGTGGCCACATTCTAGATCTCGTGATCACTAAGGATGTCATCCCCACTGACTTTGTGGTGTGCCCACTGACCCTCTCAGATCATTGTTCGGTCTCGTTTACTGTTCCTGCTCCCTCGTACGTGCAGGGCAATGTCGAATTTGCCAAACGACGTAACTTACAAAGCATTGACATGGACAAGTTTTTGAAATATGTTTGTGATGCAGGCCTTCTTGATCTGCATTCAGACTCGACCGGCAGCCTTGATACCCTCACAGATGCGATGAACATGACACTCAGGAGTGCTCTTGACAAGCATGCTCCTGTTCGCTCTATCCGTGTTCAAAGTCGTCGAGATTGCTTTCAATTTACAAAAAACTCCTTAAGATGCGCCGTGTTAAGCGCAGGCTGGAACGTCGTTTCAAGAAATCGGGGTCTGAGGCAGACCTAGTCAATTTTAAAGACTTCCTTCGTGTTTACACACGAAAGCTTAAAAAAGCCAGGGCTTCTTTTTTCATTAGAAAACTGAATTCCTGCCAGTCGGACACTAAACAGATTTATAAGACAGTAAACCATTTACTGGCCAATGCTGTCAGGTCTGACTCCCCAGATATTAAGGGCTCAGCCGAAAAGTTTTCAGCCTTCTTTACTGAAAAAATTGTGCACATTCGTGCCTCCATTAAGCCCCCTCCGACCAAAGCAATCGCCGTTCCTCAACCTGTGACCTTTCTTAAAAGATTCTCTAATGTTTCTGCCTATGATGTGGCTGCCTTAATAAGGTCTAGCAAAAAGAGCTCGTCTCCTGAAGACCCTATACCTTCATCTCTGTGGTCTTCACTTGCAGACCAACTTAGCCCTGCCATAACCAAGATTTTTAATGCTTCTTTGGGAAAAGGGATCGTCCCCAAGTCCTTCAAATCGGCAATCGTTAGACCTATTCTTAAAAAGCCTGGATTAGACACAGAGGTCCTAGCAAACTATCGTCCAGTTTCCCTTCTTCCATTCTTATCGAAGATTCTTGAAAAAATTGTTGCTAAGCAGCTAGTTGAACATATTGAAAATAATGGAATGTCAGAAACATTTCAATCAGGTTTCAAGAGGCAGCACTCTACCGAAACTGCTCTCCTCCGTGTTAACAATGACATTCTACGTGGCAACGACGACGGGAATGTCACTGCCCTAGCTCTGCTAGATCTGTCTGCTGCCTTCGACACCATCGATCACGAAGTTCTGCTTGAACGATTGAGAACAACGATCGGTCTGGCAGACGAAGCACTGGCGTGGTTTAAATCATACTTGTCTGATCGTGTTCAATCCGTGTCGTGTGGGGGTCAAGTCTCAGACATGAGAAGGGTCACCTGTGGAGTCCCTCAAGGGTCTGTACTTGGTCCCTTGCTGTTCTCTATTTATACGCAACCTCTGGGAAAAGTGATCAAGGCCCATGGAATAGGATATCACTTCTATGCTGACGATACTCAGTTGTATTTGTCATTTAAACCGTCGGAATCTGCTGCAGCAACTGAGAAACTGAATGCTTGCCTTGCCGATATTCGATCCTGGATGTCGGAAAACTTCCTGAAATTAAATGACGATAAAACCGAACTGCTTCTCATAGGACACCCTAAGCGTGTGGCTGGATTAAAAGGCTTTGCTCTTCTAATAGGTGATGCTATTGTGCGACCTTCACCACGTGCTCGTAATCTAGGTGTCGTGTTCGACAGCTGCCTCAATTTCAAAAGCTTCATTCAGAAGACTGCCTCTACAGCTAGCCATCACATCCGATCCCTATCCAAGATTAGAAGCTGTCTCCCACAGTGGCTTGTAAAAAAAATTTAACTAGCTCTTTAGTTCTGTCTCGGCTTGATTATTGTAATTCCCTTTTGGCTGGGCTACCAAAGAAAGCTATTATGCCACTACAGCGGACTATGAATATGGCTGCAAGGCTGGTCTTCAAGTCCCAGCGGTTTGAGCACGTGTCACCTTTGCTGGAAGAGCTAGGATGGTTGCCGGTTGAGCAAAGGATACGGAGCAAAGTTCTTACGCTGACCCACAAGGCCCGCCACGGCTTGGCACCTTCATACCTAGCTGAACTGCTACATCAGTTTCAGCCTGTTCGCGCCCTCAGGTCCTGTGTGGACAATAAATTAGCTGTCCCATTCCTCCGCTTAAAGACAGTTGGCGACAGAAGCTTTAGCTCTGCAGGTCCTAGACTGTGGAACTCGCTTCCACAATTCTTGCGCAACGACATCTACTCTCCAACTGCCGACTATGGCACATCTTTTTCAGCGGTCCTGAACTGCTTCTTCTATGCTACTCACTACCTCAACTGCTCTCCTAACTCTGCTATGCTTCCCACTTTCTCTTTGTTGCGTGAGACGAAGTCTGTTGGGTACCGAATGCGTACCGAAAGCCGCTTAGGCTGTGAGTGCGCTATACAAAACTCTCCTGCGTAACGCCCACATGGTCTTTATGACTTTGTGGAGTTACTGTCGGAGATACAAAAAATAACAAAAAAACCTATTTAGAACAGCATTTAGTGGGTCCCTGTGATTCGTCCTTTAGGTGCTGATGCGTGCTGACACTGTGCATGCTGCTACTAACCACATTTGCACGCTGACCCTGTGCATGTCACCCCTAACCATGTTATTCATGCTGTTTGTTTATCAAACATGATATTACTCACCATTCAATTGCATTTCCCTGTGCAGCAAATGTAAAGCGCCTAGAAAGATATAGAGTTCTGAGGGCGCCTTATCAAGTGCATTATTATTTTTTTATTATAAATCCTGTAGTCGGTGACTCTTTATCGCCGGTGGCGATAGTCATAAAGGCTCTTATGTCGCTATACAAAAGAGGCTGTTCAATCAGCTAGTATTTTATTATTTTTAATAGGTTTTCGGACTGTGCCCCTGCTATCACTTGACAATTAATTAGCTGCAATGTACGATTCCAAAATCTTCCGGATATTCGCAAACTCAGACGGCTCATTCATGGCCAGAAAATTTTCTGGCAGGCAATGAACCTCCGTTGCCCATCGCTGCCACCAATTGCAATTGAACACCATGGTAGTGCACACAAGCCTTAACAATTTAGATTAAGCAATGCTCTTCCAACTGATTACGTACTCGGAAGCAGGGAGAACACCGAAGCTGGTTCGCAGGAACGTGGAGTATTCTCGCTAGCGCCTGCAGCGCTCCCCCAAACACAACTGTTATCTCCTGGGCAGGCGGTCCATGTTCTCTTGCTCCCTCCCAACCACAGCTCATCCCAGTGGTCCCAGTGGGTTAGAGAGGACAAAGCTGGGCTGTGGATAAACCACAGCCGGGCACCGGCCCGTCCCTAGGCCACACCCACCAGCTGTTTGACCCTGAGGTGGCTTACGGCACTACCAGTCTGCCTGCACTGGCAGTGTGCCGGCGTTCCCAGCGATCTGAATCGTGCACACGGAGAAACACAAAGAACAAACACAGCATGGGAGTTCCTTAGCCTTGACCTCTTGTGTACCAATACAATCTCATATATTTCTATATTTTTATCTCTCTTCCCCTGTCTCATCTCTACCCAAATCTCTCTCTCTCTCTCTCTCTCTCTCTCTCTCTCTCTCTCTCTCTCTCTCTCTCTCTCTCTCTCTCTCTCTCTCTCTCTCTCTCTCTCTCTCTCTCTCTCTCTCTCTCTCTCTCTCTCTCTCCCTCTGTCTCATCTCTATCCCAATATCTCTCTCTCTCATCTCTATCCAAATCTCTCTCTCTCTCTCTCTCTCTCTCTCTCTCTCTCTCTCTCTCTCTCTCTCTCTCTCTCTCTCTCTCTCTCTCTCTCTCTCTCTCTCTCTCTCTCTCTCTCTCTCACTCACTAACTTTCTCACTCTCTCACTCTCCTTATCTATCTCTCTCCTTCTTTCTCTCTCCCCTCTCTTTCTTTCTTTCTCATTATTCATGTCTCCCCGTATACTTATCACACTTTCTCTCTCACTCCCTCTTTCCGCAAAACTCAATTTTTGACACTACTGCTTAGTTACGTGAGTCCAATCGGAGTGGAACTCCCAGGTACAGTAGGGCGAGCTCAGCGCTAACGATGCGTATACGTCACAGGAAGTGCATCGAACGGTAACGGAAGCGTTCGGTATCCTGTGAAGTCTACTTCTTCTAAAATTGAATAGTTTTAAAATACATCAAATTTTATATCTCAGAATATTATGTACCCTGAGCTAGCCGTTACGAAGAAACCCCTCACAACGCGAGCAGACCACTGGAGCGGGGCGGTAGCAGCCCGACGGCATCCTGGATACCGCGGCACTGTCCCGGGCGCGTGTCGGTGGCGCGCGGCGCGGAGGACGTGTGGTGCGTCTCCGCGGCGAGCCATGCCTCCGCCGGATATACCCAAACCGACCAAGAAGAAAATAAGACCCAGCTCGGCTTCTGCTAATCTCCAGAGCCATGAAACTTTTCGGAGCAGCCTGTTCGACAAGAAAAGGCCGACGACTGCGGCCCCTACTCTAGACCGCTCTAAGAGCGGCGTCCCAAAGGCCCATCACTGGAGAGGAGATGCGGAAACGCAAGAGCTGGTCAACATTAAACTGCAAAGGAGGCCGACGCTTTCCACACTCCAGGGCCTAGACGAGGCGGACATTCTGAGAGTGGGCCCTGCGGCCTCTGCATCGGCCGGCGATCTGCTCAAAAGCAAGGTCAGCGGTGAACTGCTCATCTCTCTCATGTTGACCTCTTGCCTATGCCAGTTATATCACGTGTAGGCTTACTCATTTTTCGTTGGCGGCCGCTTGTTAGAAACACTAAGCAAGGTGCGACTCCGGCAGTGTCTCACGTCAGCTGCACACCTTTGTTATCTAGCTGTAGTGCGATTGGGCAAATTGCAGTTCCCTCGGCGATAAGCAGGGTTAGCTTGCAGCGCAGCCGCAGTCTGTGCAAGTGGTATATGTACTCAGCTTCGGATGGCTGGAAGTTCTGGTTTCCTGTCACTAGGGTCCAGCTACCGGTGAATATTTTACTTGAGATCGAAGCTAACTCGAAGCCTGTGGTAGTGCAGTAACAGCAAAAGCATTACTGAAACACAGTCACAGTGAATAGGACAGCGCAGAAGCCAATATGCTAAGGCATTGTTGCATGGGCGGATAGCCAGAGTCCCCACAGGTGAAAAATGGTGCGATCTGTGTGCTTGGTGAGCCGTGATGGCACACTAGGTAAGGCGGTTGCTTTCACGACCACGGCCCCGAGGTCGTGGGTTCGATTCCTGTGGTGGGCGATTAGGTATTGCCACTGCAAGTGGTGGTGATAGCCGTAAAGACTCTTCTGTCACTATACAAAAAGAGGCTGTTTAATCTGCTAGGATTTATTTATTTTATGATACTTAATGCACAACCTGAAAGACAGGAATACCCCATCTAAATTGGTCCATGCATTTGTGACGTTCCGTCTTGACTTCTGTAACTCACTGCTTGCTGATCTACTGGTCTTTGAAATCAGGCGCTTACAGCTGATGGAAAACTCTGCAGCTAGGCTTGTCTATCATGAGCATTGCAGATGCCACGTCCCACCACTTCTTGTCGACCTGCACTGGCTCCCAGTCAAGCAACTTTTAATCACTCACTTTTAGATCCCTTCATTCATTAGCTCCGGCCTACCTATCAGATCTACTCCCCTACCAGGTTAAGCATCGTACCACCCACTTTTCGGAATCTAATCATTTACCTATACCATGTACAAACCTCAGATCCTTTGGAGACTGTGCCCATAGTTCGTGTGCTCCCAAAGCCTGGAACTCACTCCTGACTTTCGTCACGGCATCTCCTGACTTGATAACATTTAAAAATAAATTAAAAATGCATCTATTTATCACAGCATTTAGTGGGTCCCTGTGATTCGTCCTTTATGTGCTTATGCTTGCTGACTCTGTGCATGCTACCACTAACCATATGTGCATGCTGACCATGTCACCTCTAACTATGTTATTATTGTTGTTCATTGAGCATGCTACCACTAATCATTCGATCGTGCTTCCTTTACTGCAAATGTAAAGTGCCTAAAAAGAGATTGAGTTCTCTGAGGGTGCCACAACAAATGCATTATTATTATTATTATTGTTAAGGACGAGGTGCCGAACGAATGAAAATGGCAATGATAATTGAAAACATTGTTATGGCACCTAAGGAGAACTAATTTATTTCTAGCTACTGTACATATGGTGGAAAGGAAGCATATCAATTGTTTAGTGATAGCATGCACTGTATCAGCATACATAACCTTATCAAGGATAATCAACACGGACCCAGCCAACACTGTGAGGAGCAGATAAGGTTATTGCTTCTTTTGAACTATGGTATGGTCACAGTATTTAGTGAAGTCATTCGCGACATCAGCAATTTGTATTGTGCCTACATTGCGCAAACATAATTTCATTATGTTTTATAGATGCTAGATTTGGCATTAGCCTTGATGGACTTATACGACTTACAATAATCCTCGTATACAAGTCGATGGACAATTTGTCCTGATCTTTTGTCCTGCTTTCTCAAGCTTACAATTAGTAGTCGTAGCTAGTTTAATGTCTTCATAAATTCATGTATTCATTAAGTTTACGTACTATTTCAAAGGAGGGAACCCGGCTAGAAAAACCGGCTACAGTCTTGTTGTAGCATTTCACCGGTGATATAAGGTCGCGCGGAGGATTGAGCAGAGGGGCGAGAAAGATATGTTTGTGCAGACAGCACCAGTATCGAGGGTCTTAAGAGTTTTCGATTCGCAGGTGATTCTGGAAACCTAAGGAGACACAAACTGCAGACTGAATGAGATTCGCATGTGGGCAGGTGTGCAGAATGTGTTACTAGTTGTTGTTAATAGCATACAATCTCTGAAAATATTTTATTGAGTGTATGACTTTGTTGGGGCCATACATGTGAGTCAACATTGAAAATGAATTAGCCTGTTCACGAAATTTGTCGCGTAAGGGGACAGTTGGGTCATCGAAATAAATACTATAGTCACTCAGTATGAGGAAGGGACGATTTTTGGAACACAGTATTCAAATGAGATAAGAAAGAATATATAAAATGTAATTCATTTGTATAGCACCCCGAGAGAACTTAATCTCTATTCAGGCGCTTCACATATGCCACGGGGCTCGAGCCCACGACCTCAGCCAGACCTTGGTCGGGGCGAGCACCTTAACCGCTTAACCAAACCAGCTTTGGAAGATAAAGCCTCAGATGAATGAAGACTTTACTCCTGGGGCAATAGGGAACTACTGCCGTTGGCAGCTCGCTAATGGAGGAGCTCGGCACAAGGGATTCGGAAGATTGCTTCGAGGGGACTGCAAACGTGTTTCAACTGAGGTAGGAACGAGTGATACCTGCTACTACACGCCCCCAGTTTTTATTGACCTCGCGATATGGAGTGACAATGACTACTCTGCCACCATTTTCTATCGACCTCGGGAATGGATTGTTGACCACAAGTTAGAGGGATTCATTCGTGCAGTGCCTACTGGACGGCTCATAACAAGGCGGCCAAATACTGGACATTTGCCCCTTGCCCCTCTCTTGCTTCGTCTGGGCTTCCTGGCGAAGATGCCCATTCATGAACCTTGGCAGAGGCAACGGCATTCAGAAATACGTCTGGGACCACAATAAGGCAGGAGAATAGGCGCAGATGATCTTACCGAGTAGTGCCGTCACTTAGAGTAGTGGCAGCCGGCTCGGATGCAGGCACATATCGACAAAAAATTAAATATAAATATAAGAATATTCCTCATTTAAATAGTGCCCTGAGAGAACTCTAACCTCTATCCAAGCACTGTACATATGCCGCCGAGCTCGAACCTACGATTTCCTGGTCGTTAAAGGCCAGCACCTTACCCCTGGGCAAAACCAGGGTGGCAATGCTTATGTGTGCTGACGCTGTGCATGTTATCACTAACCACATCTAGTATGCTCGCCTCACAGCAGGCCTTAAGTGCCTAGAGAGAGATTTAGTTCTCTAAGTGTACTACGCAAATGACTTATTTTAATTAAAATTAACGAAAGAGCTCATGACGATTTGACGACAGGTACAAGCTGCAAGCATTTAGCTATCCATAAGGACGTAATATCTTAAGCTCTTTGGTAAAAAAAAAACACAACAATGTTTTAAACTGGTCTTAGCTGTATCAGTTTCCATGTTCACTGTTAATACAAAAAATATTCCTAAAATCTAAATTGTTTAGGTACCGATCAAGAGTCCCGCATTTATATTTGGGTTTTCAACATTTGCGTACCGCTGCTTTCTGCCGGAACAAAATTAGAGGGGGGTCTTGCAAGTCTTTTTATACTTGCCAATAGATTTTCTTGCCTGGGCTTCACTGGCACTTCTCTGCAACGGTTTAGGTGTCATCTATCAGTTAGCATTTCAGTGTGGTGATGTCAAGGGGCTCTCAGTCATCCGAAGAGCTATATATAAGTATGGGATGCACTAGAGATCTGTGCTTGACCCACTTCCTTTCGCAATTGATGCTCTCTGTCTGACTTTAGCCTATGTAATCGCCTGGCACAATCTAGGATTTCATTTTCATGCAGATGAAACTCGGCTCTACCTGTGCTTTGATCTCTCCGGGCCTTTCAGCATGTCGAAGTCTCTTAATTGACAAAGTATGGATTGCTTACATTCACACTTTAATGGCAGCAAACGTTGTCTAGTTGAATAACAAAACTGGGATATTACTTATGCAAAAATTTGGTTTACTCAGAAACTGGGTGGCCTGTTTCCTCAAAATGGGCTCAGCCTGCATACCTTCTCTACCATCTGCATGTAATATGCGTGTCCTGTTCAAACGTGAATTTTCACTAGGCGACCAAACCAGCTCCACAGTCAAGCCTACCTACGTCCAGATACTTGGACGCTATATTGCAAAATTCAGCCCTACTTAGATAAGGCTACCACAACCAAGTTGGTCTATGCATTTGTGACATACAGTTTTGACTTTTAAAACTCACCATTCACAGGTTTTTTGGGCTCTGCTATAAGAAGCATACAGTTGGTGCAAAACTTTTCAACTAGGCTTGCCTGTTGTGAACGTCACAACTGCTGCATTACACCACTTCTTACCGACCTGCACTGGCTCCTATTAAGTAACATATTTACTTCAAGGTTATTTCACTCCTTTTTAGGTCCCTTTATTCTCATCCTCCCGTCTGCCTATCCAAAATATTTCCTAATCAGACTTTACATTACACCACCTGCTCTTATGACTCGTGTCATTTAGCTGTACCTCTAACCAACCTCGAATCCTGTTGAGACTGTGCCTTTATTCCGTATGATCCCAACACCTGGAGCCAGCTCCCGACCGATGCCACGATTTCCCCTGACTTGATGACAATTCAAAAGAACCTGAAAGCTCTACCTGTTTCTCTCAGCATTTGCTTGGTCCGTGTGAATTAGCCTTTTTGTGCTTATGCGTACTAATACTGTGCATGCTATCAGTAACCAATCAGCATGTTTTCTGTCCAGCAAATAGAAAGTACCGAGAAAGAGATTTAACTCTGTTAGGGTGGTATTCAAATATCTTTATATTATTCTTCTTGTTATCATATTTAATGTCATTGGGTGGAACACTGCGCTAATGCTGTGTATGCAGCATGACAACCCACTGAGAACATTAGACACTCGTTGCAGTTCAATACAGGTCACACTGACTCCTCTGCTTACGGTATTGAGCAAAAATTTTCATATTATATTTATTCGCGTCACCACTTGCCTGGCCGTTTCATTTGCTCCCTCTGCCGTAGCTGAGAGACTAAGAAAGTAACTGTCGGCCGATAAGCAGCCTCATTTATATAGCTGCATAAGAACCTTTCCACCTATCAGCCCGCTTGCAGCGGGTAATTAAGGATCTTTTACTGGATGACTGACCATTTGTGACCGTATTCATGGTTACTAATTGCGAACACCTTTACCCCTCAGAGAAGACTGCTGTGACTAGCCTAGCGATTGATCGTCCAGCTTCCTCGTGTGCCAAGTTGGGCTTTCAATGCTATTCGACTAGGGCTGCCAAAAAACACCACCTCCATCACTAATGAGTACAAAACACTAATCATCTGCTTCGAGTCTTCAATTGGTAAGGCTGCCCTTAATCAGCTATAGTAGTTTTGGTCTCGGGGTGGAGATCTGTCACTATTCTCACCGACCTTCAAGACCTGCCTCGCTTGGCTCCTCACTCTGAGTTGCATTGCTTCAGCAGTGTCATTCTTTAGTTTTCTTACTGCAACAAGTTAGCTCTGTCATCTCCGTAAAGGCTCCTGGCGACAGCTGCATCGGAAAATTGTGGGTGTGCCACAATGAATGTAAAATGTGTGCTCAAAAATCGTTGAACTCAACTCCCCAATTCTCAGCTGACGATGCCTATTTTTAGAAAGCGTCTTTTCTTCCCGGTACGTTTTGTCGGCTCTTCGAATTTTACCATATTTACCTTTTACTTGTCCTTTTTTCGGCGATCTTCTCAAATGGTCACCTATTTCAGCTACATGTGCGGCTCTCAATTGTTCTTCTTTTTCATTAGATTTAATTCGTTGGCAATAGATTTCCTACCCGATACTTTCCGTCTTTGATTTTCCTATAGAAAATTATCGGATGGAGCAATCTCATGGCTGAGAGGAAATACAGACAGATAAATCAATTGGATTATATTCTAGCAGTATGGCATTATCAGATGTGGTATAACTTGGCTGAGCCTGGTCACAACCTGCGAAGTAATGCACAATGAATAAGTACAAGATCAATGTAAATCTAGAGGTTTCCTATGACCTTTTAACCAGCGCCAGATGGTTCAATATACTCGAATCAGAACGTCAATGTGCCCCAAACTTGTGAAACAAGCATGCATCCAATTAGTCAAAAATGGTTCACAGAATTTTCGGCCACAGCCTCTGCCTTTGTTCGCCTGGGAGGTGTGTGATTTTTGAGACTGTGTTTGCCAGAATTAAGGATCAACAGTATCGCTCTTTACTTACCAAAATGTTGTAGTTTAGGCACTCTAGTTAGCTTCCGGACACATTCTGAATATTTCGGTTAGCCAGTGAATTTCATTTGATCTCACACCACCTTTAATGTTATAGCGCCCTAGTTGCACGAGCACCGACCGAACGAAGACATGCCAGATGAACTCGAGCTTATGCATTTATGATTGATTTGCATGGCTTAAATGTCTTCGCTATGGTTTGCTGTTATAGACATATTTTCACTCTTTAATGTTTGCTCTTTTTTGGTATTCGATGCCACAGATAAGTATTTATTTAAGGTTGATTTGTACTGTATTGCAAGACAGTTATTCTCAATTCCGAAACGTGGAGAAATCTGAGCATCGGGGAGCAAGTATCACTACTACTAAAAATTCCATCTTTCTTGACTGTGTTAGCTCGCGAGTATGCTCGGGGATTTACCTTTTTTGAAGTATTCAAATTGCCAAGGATGTTTGCATAGGTGTCTTTTTGAGTGTGATCTGTCAGTGCTGAGGTACGGCACGTAATGCTGTACTGAAATGTCTCCATTGCAAGCTACTCGCTTTCTGCCGGGAACCCATTAGCGTTCGCACGGGAGCTCATTAGCTAGGTCTATGAGAACTAACCTCCATTTGCTGATATAGATTTGTGAAGCTGTTGAGTACTGGAAATGCTCAACATTCACACCTTAATAATCAAAAAATTAGCAAGGTGTTTTTATTTGGGCACCTGCAAATATTTAAAATCACTTATTCGTCAGAGTGTTGTCCCACCTCACTACTTCGATTTAATGTGTTCTTACTTCTGCTGCTGCTTGTGTGTTTCGTGTGGTGCCAGGCCGCATTATTTAGCTCGTCGTCCGATGCTACCTCGACTGTGTGTGGACTCGGCTTTTGCTAATGCTAGGATTTTGATTCTGTTGCTTCTGCAGATCGAGGAGAAGATTAGCATAGATACGTTGGAATTACTGAAGAAAGCCTTTCAGGAAGCAGACGAGGATGGCTCAGGGGAGCTTGACCTTGATGAGTTCAAGTTACTACTGAAGAGCAAATTAAATTTTTCTGGTGCCAAGGTACTAATTATTAGACTTAAGCATTGCACTTTCTCATTAAAAAAATGCATTGCAATCTATGCGTTCTGCCGTGACTGATAGCAAAGAAGCCTATTCAAAACAGCCTGCATCTGAGCCCTGCTCTAAGTTGGCATAGACACACTTAATGAATGCACCAACAAAGGTCTGTGCAAATGCCGTCTATCCTCTCTTTCTCTCTCTATCTCTTTCTATCTCTCTCTTTTACCCTTTCATATATATATATATATATATATATATATATTTATTTATTTATTTATTTGATTGTATCGAATGCATTATGCCATCTCTCTCCATATGCCCGATTGTCTTTCAGAAGTGCTACAGTTTAGATGGCAGTAGTCTTGCTTGCTCTTTTTTGGAATCTTTTGACCGAATGAATGTGACCTTTACTTTGCTCCCAAACCTTAGCAAATCGCCTGCGCTTCTGCAGTTATACTTTTACCCTGTCTAAAACCTCTCCGTGACTTTCTGGCGTAATGTAATGGGTGCTGCTCCATGACCTCACTAACCCGGTGTAGTTCAGGAAATGCACTTACACACAAATAAACACACAGACGTACACGTGTAAGTATGAGCAAACATGCGCAAACACATATGCAAACACATGCATGCTTACAGACAAGCATGTGTGCATGCGTGCGTATAGTTGCAAAGCAAAATTATTCTGGATGTTCTTGCAAGCTATGAAAATTCAATTAACTTTTCTCAAATAAGATGGCATCTCTAGACAATTTTTGTGAGCATCTGTCATTAGAAACTCCACTCTAAGCAAATTCATATCCTCCGCCTGCATCGTTCCGCTTTGTGCCCGATGCATCGGTCAAGTGTTCCCACAATCCGTGCTGCTAGAAGGACGCTGTCAGAGTGAGCTTGCGATAGAAATAGTTCGTTGTGCTTCTACATTTTGTTGTCGTTTTTCAGGACCAGCAAATAGATGCATTATTTTATAAAATTGACTGGTCTTCCGACGGAAACATAACGTGGGACGAATTCTGTACCTACATGCAGCTGGAATATGCAGAGAAAGAGGATTCGTATTTGCGCTCAAAGGATGTCTCATTTAATCTTCCAGCGAAAGCAGTCAACACACCCCACCGAGACTCAATGCTCAAGATCACTGACACACCCGAAGGAACGTTTATTGCTTGCAGTCAGGTGCGTCACCTGCCGTCTTCCGGGTGCCTCCTATCTTTGTCACTCGCATGTTTGCTTATGGAGCGATCCCAATGTGGCTGACCACTGAAGTCGCAGTGCATTGCAACGTATAAACCAGGTTCTGGTCTATCATTTGCTACGTTTTTTTATCGATTTCAGGAAGGTCTCGTCTCATTTTGGGATGCAGGCCTTCGCCTTAAGCGTACGCGGACAGTAGTGGTAAGTGGGCAATCACTTGCCTGGATGGCACGCGAGTGTCATTGAGCAGCAGCTTCAGGCCTCCGCTTTTTCCTCTTACGGCTCACAAACTCTGTATTATCCTTTTTGCAATGTCGCCGAAGTTTGAGTCGCTGTCAAAGAGTTGGTCCATAGGTTTTTCTGCTGAATGCTTGTTTGTATTTTGTGTACATCGTTGTTTCCCGGCTTGCTGCTGTTACTTATGATCTGTAGCTGCTACTGGGCCCAAGTTCTTTGACACAAAGCTCAGTGCATGCAGCTAGTGCTAGCCCTTGCAGACGCCTTGCAATTACTGGTGGAGCTCGAAGCTTCTCGGTGCTTCTCGGCTTACGAGTCCTTGATGCTGTGCCAATACACGAATGGTATGCCAACAGGAGCAGTGCAGGGCAGCTTTCAAAACTCCCATACCTTAAAAATGATTAAAGAGTTTCGGTCTTTGCACAGAACTATTTATTCGACACCTATAGACGGCCACATCTACACAGCACCAGCCACGGAGAACATTGCTGTAAAACTCGAAGCCGCAAGTACAACGGCATGCCGATCAATTGAGATAGGCTTTTTAAACGTTCTAAACCCTAGATTACGACATATCTGGTTCCTAATCATTGTAAACCTAGAACCGCTTATAATCTCAACCACTGTAATAATCTGACCGATTTAGCATGCAATCGTTTCACCGTGCTTGATCGTGTAACAAGCTATAGTGACTGGTAAAAAATAGTGTTCCGTCTTTTCTAGCCTGTAGATCCTCTCCGGCAAACTCGTCAGAAATGGATCACGGACTTCACTATAATGGCTCAATACAACAAGATTATCGTCGGCACTGGGTAACCTCAACAGTCTCTATTGCTGCAGTGCAAGGACGAGATTGCATGTGCTTTGAAATGCATCCGAACCGAATAGTGGAGACAGGTGGTAGGCACATCGGTGGCATCTCGTGCCACTCTAGTTTGGTATGCATACGCCTTCGGAGATCTTTCGAGATAGATGTCGCTTAGTCCAAGTAGATGTAACTACTCCTTCTGCCATCGATTTGACTCCGTGTAGGGCTGAGGGCAAGTGGAAGCCTCATCACGTCATCACTTGATTCAATTTCTCTTGTTTTTAGTGATCGGGAGATACAGTTTTTCGAGCTGTCATCCTTTGAGCCCTACTGCCAGATAAACTTGCTCAGCACTGTTCCTTTGCACATGGACTGCTGGTAAGCAAATGCTTGCAGCTCGATTGCTGCTGCTGCTGCTGCTGCTGCTGCTGCTGCTGCTGCTGCTGCTGCTGCTGCTGCTGCTGCTGCTGCTGCTGCTGCTGTTGCTCTGCCACTGTGACCATTGGCTTCTGCAGCTTCCATTATTTTTACGCCTGAGATGTCGCAGGATGTTGAGAGCTTAGTGCTGAGGCCATGACCAATGATGCTTTGGGCAGAAGCAGTGGCAATTCAAGCAGCAATCTCAATATATATATATATATATATATATATATATGTATATGTATATATATATATATATATATGTATATATATATATATATATATATATATATAAAAGCACTCGGGTATGGTTCTTGTCCCTCCAAGTACAGCGAATGATAAGGAATGTTTTTTTCGGCCACCTATGCATGGCCACAGCTACTGTTACTGCTGCTGCTTGGCTAGCGGTAGAATTCTCTCATCAAAGCAAAATAAAGGGGAAAGCTTTGCTACCGAGGACGATCGTAGGCTCTCTTCTGCAGATCGTTCATAGCTTAAAAGTCGATTTCGAGTGCCAGCAGTCTAATGATGTGCTAATTGCTGCTCAGGTCTGTGCATTTTTATGCATTTTGTCATATTTTTGAGGCATTCCTCCTTACCTTCAACCGCGACATCTTGGGTACTTTGTGTTACCGGTTGCTCAATTCAATACTCGTGTGAAGTGCTGTTCGTTCAGGGTACGATTTCTTGCTTTCAGCTCAACGAATGTGGACGAATGTCTCATCATGTATGGTGATGCTGAAGGTTGTGTCAACATTATTGTCATGAAATCTACTGGAGAAAGCTTGAGGTGGGTGCCCAGCAGTTAACGGAGTTCCAATGCCCCTAGTCTTACTATTTGCTCATCCGACTTGCAGTCAGCTGAGGGTTGGCCTACCTACCTGCGGTGTCCTTTACATGGAATTTCAATGTCCTTTACATCTAAGGACATGGAAGAAGAAGCCCAAGCAGAATGGCATTGCCACTGTCAGTCTAGATGATGTATTGCGCAACAGCAGCAATGCATTGGAATTTATATCATGGCAAGCGCATGGAGACTGGGTGCAGGACCTCAAGTACTACCACGACATTCGACAAATCGTGTCTTGTTCTAACCACACCAATACTGCACTGGTAATTGGTAAGTTTATGCAAATTCGGACTATGCGAGATGTTATT
This sequence comes from Cristatella mucedo, assembly GCA_009760855.2. Lineage (NCBI taxonomy): Eukaryota > Metazoa > Bryozoa > Phylactolaemata > Cristatellidae > Cristatella > Cristatella mucedo. Next base: position 1,184,982 of record WPIO01000083.1, read on the forward strand.
CACTGGCTATTCTGTCCCGTGTTGAACTGGAGCGCATGCGAACACCTGGCTGCATTGTTTGTTGAGGGTTTTTCCAGCCAGTAACTAGTTTGACTCACTTATTCGTAAAAAGAAGTGTCAAGGATTAATTCTTTGAGAGCATTTTTTGAGACCAGCCGAGCAAACCACGCACCCGATTGTGCACACGATCAAGAAATCAACGACGATGAAGGGATTTTTGCTCGTACCGAAAGTCCTGCATACAGCAAGCCTTGCCACGGGCTACCGGACCTGACCCATTTAATCTGCTGGCGATCAAAGTGTCAATCTTCTTTGAGTGTGTCAGTGCCGTGCAGTCCCAGTGCACATGATGTCACTATTGCAGGCTGTACCATAGGCAGCACCAACGTGGAAGGCGTGATGAAGGAGATGAAAGAGGCAGCCGTCAATCAAACCCGTACGGCCGACTCGAAAGTGGCCATCGTCAGGAAGGCCGAGACAGCAGGCACTGTGCCGCCGGCCACCGCCAACAACGGTGCCAATGTTCCTGCCGCCGGCCAAGTTTCTCCTCCGAGTATCGCGCCGAGGCAGAGACTGGATGCAGACCAGACCGTCTTCAAAGTGTACAAGGGAGTCAAGACTTTCACTTTCTCCAAGAGCAAAAATGTCATCGTCACTGGAGGTAAGCTCAAATGGTTATGACAAAGTTGGCTCAGCCCACTGTCAACATTGAACGATGAGGCATGCTAGATGTGACCAACTATCCGTATTCTCTTCTTTTTTTTATGATGGGTTTTTTATTTTGCAGGAATGGACCGCATTGTAAGGATGTGGAACCCTTACGTTCCGGGGTACGTGCGGCGGCAGTGGTGCGTTCCTGCACTCACTTCAGCGTTAGTTGGCTCGAGGTCCTTATGTAGCAACCATGCCTCCAGCCCCCCCCCCGTTCAATGTGGCACATATCCCTATTAATTAAAGCAAGAAAGTCCGTTCGTCCATCACTCAGCAAGATGGCGACCAGTACTTCGCGGAGTGACCGAATCTAGCCGGTTTGTTGCATGAATTAACTTACGTGTTTATTATTTTTAATGTGGTGCCAAGCAACAGCCACAATTTTTGCACTACTTAAGCAATAACTACCTGCTAAAATCCAATCTTGGCTGCTGGAAGTACCTGTTAAATGAATTCGAAATATGATTGAACATGAAGATAATGATTGATTGAATCTTGAGCTAAACATACCAATAGTCATCTGGCCTAGCATTTCTAGATCACTCACAAAAGTTGTGCTCTTTGAGGTTGTGAATGGGGCATGCTTTAAATATGTGGGGTGTGGAGACATTCATCAGCGCTGTCAGGCCACATGGTGTGATTGCTTAACAGACGGTCACACGTCAGTCTCTTTTTTATCAGAGCTATATGTTGCGCTTGCATGGAGACCGGCTGGGCTGCCACGGCAAAAGCAGTGACAGCTCCCTGGTCAGCATTTTGGCGGAAAGACTCATCATTTGATTCAGACGCTTTGCTTTTGCAGCTCCCTGAGCTATGGAAATTAAATCTGTCATCAAAGGGTTTCGGCTTCGATCAATATACTGTCTTCGAGATCTATTACTTCAGACTTGACACAGTGTACATGTACCTACAGATTGGTCTTTACTGCAAACCCATTGGGCCCTGGGTGTGTCTGCATGGAATAATTAGTCATTGTATGGAATCGACAGAGCATTAGAAACTCGCGTGGGTTTATCTCTACCTCTCTCTCTCTCTCTCTCTCTCTCTCTCTCTCTCTCTCTCTCTCTCTCTCTCTCTCTCTCTCTCTCTCTCTCTCTCTCTCTCTCTCTCTCTCTCTCTCTCTCTCTCTCTCTCTCTCTCTCTCTCTCTCTCTATCCCTCTCTCTCTCTCACTTTGTCTTCTGAGATTATCCGTTTGCTATATGTCACATGATGGTTTTCGTGGATCTGTGTTCAGAAATTTGCAGTTTCGATGGGTGTTCTAGGCATTGCTCAGAGAATTAATTTTTACGCATAAATGGACTCGACCCTCTGTTCACACACGCACATGCGAACACATGTGCACATCTTCATGTATATGCTGATATGAAGGTTTTCAGTTTAATGCCTCGTGGCGATTAAGAGTTTTTAAGCTCAGAACTCTTTTTGAATCAAGATTGTGTGCATGTTTTCTAGCTTTGCATTATAGTAAGTATGCAATCAGATAATGCCTAAATAGTTCACGCACAGTCATTTGAAGGTCATGTCGCGTTTAGTAGATTATTTGCTAGGATCCTTATAAGAGCTGCCTGCCTATATAAACCACTGTCAGCTGTCCTTATGATGGCGATCAGAACCGGCTTGATTAAATGGGTTATATGTGTGCGCATAATAGTTACCTCATGTGTTTTCCTGCATATAGTTACTGGCATTTATTTTAGAAAGCCCACAGGCTTGCTCAGAGGTCACAATGCACCAATATTCTACCTCTTTATTGCTGAGGAAGAAGACAGAATATTCAGTATTTCGACTGACAAGCTAGTAAAGGTGAGGGGGAAATTATTTGACTTGACCTTGCATTAAGTTACCATGATTCAAGTGTGAGCTACATCTGCATGCATCTATTAAAATTGATGCAATGTATGGCTTGCTGCTTCTTGTACAGCATAGCTATTTGCACATCTGCTACTAGCCGAACTCCTTGGTCCTCCATCTTGCTCTGTTGCCACCTACTGTTAGGCTTCCAGTCGTCTCGTCATTCCTGTCATTAAATTGACATCTTTTGGCGATCGGGCCTTCAGCTTGTATGCCCCGAAAGTCTTAAACTAACTTTTGGCTTTTGTCACAGCCAGCAATGATTTTGCACCATCTAAATCTCTGCAATACAGTTCCACTCAGCTTTCCCCAGTGAACTTGTCTTTTTTGTTCTTGTGCTCTTAGCGTGCTCTCCTGTGGATTATTTAGTGATGTTACTAACCTGAGGTCCTACTAGCCACTGCCCCTCAGTATCTTTTTGTCTGCTATTGCATTCTGGCCTCAGCATGGTGCTTGTGTGCTTTTGCATGCTTGTCGAAGTATGATACTGTGGTTGTCATTAAACCTTGGTTATTTACTCTCTTCCAGCAAGTTGTAAAGCCCTTGGACAGAGATTTAGTTCTCTTATGCTAATATACAAAAAAGCTACTAATTAATAGTATTAACTATTATTGTGACATGCAACTCATGCCTGCATTTTGTGAGCTCGAGTACTTATTAGAACCCATCCACCGTTCACTGTGTCGAATAGTTAAGCGGTTTATTATATGATAGATGCCAGTAGGCCAAAGAAGAAACAGTATATAAATCAGCAATCACCTAGAATCGATCTAAATGTGCTGGTTTGACGAAAGAATATGCAGCTCACACGTGCTAATAGCAATGGTTAGAAAAAAATAAGTGCAACACCGTGGACATTAACAGCAGACTGCTTAGCCAAGTAATCTGCCCTCATTACTAGCTCATCCCAGCCGAGTCATTTGCATACAAAGCTTGCATTGTGTAGCTCATCCTAGCCATAGCTGAGAGGGCTAGTCGGCCCATCAACCGTAGCTGACAGACGTAGTCAGCTGACTCTTGTATCTCTCCCTCTCTCTCTCTCTCTCTCTCTCTCTCTCTCTCTCTCTCTCTCTCTCTCTCTCTCTCTCTCTCTCTCTCTCTCCCCTCTCCCTCTCCCTCTCTCTCTCTCTCTCTCTCTCTCTCTCTCTCTCTATCTTGATCAGCCTCTGTTCAACGTTGCCATCTTTCTTTCTCATATATGTTGTTAGCTCGCTTCAAACCTTGAATGACGCAGCCTGTGGCCCTTTTTCACAAACAGCAGCACTCGATGAAAGTAGACAGTCATTCCGGATGTACCCAGTCCAGCCCGACGAGCTGCATTTTAACCTGGGTCTGATCTTTATTCTCAGCCTGTGTGTTCAGCCTTGAAAGCATGTGGCGTGTTGTAGCTTACTTTCGCAATAATGCTGATAGACATGACCTTGTCAGGGCCATGTGGTGGCACTACTTTTGGGTGCTATGCAAATGAATTATATAATTAGATTGTTGTACATTTACGAACTAGGACGGCTATCCAATATCGAACACAAGACAGTGCTTGCTTGCAACTAGCAGCTTGACTCTAGATCACTAGATAGCTGCCAACTTAAAGCATCTGACCTGTCTTACCTGTTGCCATCTTTAGAATAATACTCTTGGTCGACTGTCAAGAAAAATATATGCTTAAAGTGGTGTAATGTAATTTAATGTATCTCCGTCTGGAACTCCACAAAGCCACAGAAACTAAGTGGGTGTTATGCAAAGGGATTTTTTAATGTCGCACTTTGGAGTTTGATGCTCTTACAGTAAGCACACGATAGCACGAAACCAACGAAATGCAGACATCGAGGAGGGTTTCAGCACTCGTGTATTCTGCTAACGCTGGCACCGATACACTGCACAGCAGCCGTTCTCCCCATCGTCCTGCTTCCCAGTGCCTCCTCCTGTCCAAGCAGTGACTCACCCTCGTAAAACTATTTCCCAATAAATCGACATGGCCCATAAATTAGCGGCCATAAACTCCATGTAGTCATCAAGCGGCAATAAAACAATCACACACTTAAACCCTATGCAGCTTTTGGTAGCATTCGGTAGCCAGTAGACTTCATCTCACGTAACAAAGAGAAAATGAGAAGCATGGCTGAGTCAAGATGTTGTTTGAGGAAGTGAGTAGCATGGAAGAAGTAACTCAGGACGGCAGGAAAGAATGTGTGACAACAAGATTCGGCAGAATATATGTCATCGATGTGTACGAATTGTGGAAGTGAGTTCAACAGTCTAGGACCTGCAGAGTAAAAGCTCTGTTGCCAATGGTCTTTAGGCGTAGAAATGGCACAGCTTATTGATTGTTAATAGAGGACATGAGGGGCACGAGGAGGTTGAAACTGGTGCACCAGTTCAGCTAGATATTAAGTAGCCAATCCATATTGGGCCTTGTGGGTCATACATTGATCAACCGGGAGCCATCGAAGCTCCT